>OX421883.1:61711932-62961932 GCA_949128085.1 Cetonia aurata | reverse complement strand
AAATATGTTGCGAAAATATCTTTTTCACAGCTTGGAGGCGATTGGCAACTTTAAATATTACCGTTTACGAATAATTAAGTAAAAGTATAGATGAAAAATTAACTAGCATTAATCATTTCGGCACTTTACATAATAAAATATTCGGCAAGACATGAAGTTGATACGCTTGAAACATTAATTCTGTGTAATTAACTTGTATATAGCAATTTTAATATATAAACACGGCATAATGGAGTAATACTTCATAAATTAACGGATAATTGAATTAATGTTTTATCACTCTCAGCAGAATATAATAAAAGTAACGCATTGGTAACATTTGTGTTTGTATGAAATTAAAACACCTTTTTGGTGTGGTTATATAATTTTTATTTCAATCTATCTAATCTATCTTTGTGAAATAGTTGTAAGCAGTAATTACAAATTTTAGTGATATAATTGCTATTATATTAAAAAAAAACAAACAAATAATGAGGCAAAATGCAATAAAAAAAAAAGAAATTGCTCCTGATTAGTCGGAAAAGCGACTGTATTGCGTCTTGGTTAAAGTTCCTAGGTGATAAAAACATAAATCCCTTCTTCAGTAAGTGACTCTATAAATATGGTTTTCAGTCACCTCTCCTTTGTATCCCATCGGTATTTTTCAAAACTATATACTAAGTAAATGATTTCGTACAGATTTAATTAATTGTTGATAATAGTATAAGGGCACTACACTTCTACACACACACAATAAACAAACGAAAAATGGCGAAGGATAAAAACAAACAAGTAGGTTCCTCGCTATCGGTATAATTCGTTATCTATATTATCGACTGAGTGCTGATTTAGTACCGGTGCGTTCACGAGATGGCGCTGACAATCCTAACTTCCTTGACATATTTCAATCACCAGCCCATGCATGACAGATGTATTTTTTTGTCACCATCTAGTCTATCAACACGATACTTTTAATAAATGCTTTCATAACTTGCTAGAGGGTAAATTTAATTGATCATACGGTATTTTATAATGGTCGTAAGAGAAAACCGTCGATTTCTTTACAAACTGAATTTCAACATATACTTAGGTTTTGGCATATTTTTTTTTTAGTACCTCTCCAAAGATTTATACAATCAAAGATATTTCTTAAGACACGTCACGTATCGATTCCATAATACGCGAGAAAAATTTCACGTATTAACTGAACTGATCCAACCCCCGACTAAACTCGGGACCGTTTCACGGATTCCATCTTCTCCTCATCCCACGCCTCTCCGTTTTTGACATGTTATTCGTTTTCCAAACGGGGCAGAGCCGCGAACTGCAACGGATTCACAATGTATCTTTGAGTATAAATAACGTAATTGATTACAAGACGTTCGGGGGCGGCGCTCCGTGGCCGCCGGTTTTTTTCGCTGAAAGCGAACTTTACAGAGTAGATTTAAGACCCGCCAGACTTGATGTATCGGAGGCGTCCTGATAACCAATTGATTTCATTGACTCACCACATTTCGACTCGACTTTTCGTTACGACCTGTCAATTTCCAAAAACAGATTACATCCAGAATTGAATATAAGATAAATTGAAATTCATTTGTACATTTACTGCTCTCTCGCAAAATGCTTGTATATATTATTTCGGGGAAATAACTAAGGAGTCCGGGATGTTACGAGAGTCATCAATCATTGCGTTTATACGGCTTCCTCTTGGTAGGTTTCGTTTCGGCCTGCCTTTCCATGTTTCGTTTATGTATATATGCGTGCGTATCTCGACCTCTGTTCTATTAATTTTATCACATCCAATCATCACTTGTCGGCACGCTATAGCTGATCTGTTCAATTATGGGTTAGATATATTAAGTACACTCCGCCAAAAAAGTATCGCATAATTTAGTTTTGAATCATAAAAGTATCGCATAATCTTTGTTTGTAGCATAAAGTTGTAAATATACTTTAATGCGCTCTAAGATATAATTTCTATGATTGTTTAAATAAAATACAGGCCAAATAAAAACAAGAACTCATACTTGAGATTTTTATTAAAACAAGAAATTATAATTTTGGAAAGAAAAATGTCATAACAGTAGCTTTTAATACTGAGTATTGCCACCTCTGGCTCTTATGACCGCTCGCATACGGTTTGGCAGAGATTCGATTAACCTCCGTATATAAGCCTGATCCAAATTCTCCCACTCGTCACGGAGAGCATTTGCTAGTCCATGCAGGTCCGCTGGGGCAACATTTTGGGTTCGTATCCGTCTGTGAAGGAGGTCCCACACGTGCTCGATAGGGTTCATGTCCGGACTTACCGCAGGCCAATCTAAAACTGGAATACCAACATCGTTAAGGTATTCCTGGACGATTATTGCAACATGCGGTCGTGCATTATCGTGCATTAACATGAATTCGTTTCCTATAATTGGCGCATATGGTACTACATGTTCTTCTAAAATGTCCGTTATATACCTGTGGGCAGTCAGTGTACCTCTGTCTACTGGTACTAACTCTGTACGACCTGTTAAACAGATGCCTCCCCACACCATAATAGAGCCACCAGCGAAATTAGGTCTAGGTCTGATATTACACTGCGAATAGCGCTCACCGTCTCGTCTGTACACTGAGATACGCCTATCTGAGGTGTAAAGACCAAATCTTGACTCATCTGTGAAGAGTATATTGGCCCAGTCATTAATGTTCCAATTTACATGTTCTCTGGCAAACCTTAAGCGAGCCACTCGGTGGTTCCTAGTGAGACGAGGGGCTGTTACAGCTACTCTCGTAACCTATTCCGAATAGTTTGAGTACTCACACGAGTATTTCTGACTCTAGCCAAGTCGTTCTGCAATTGTCTCGCAGTTACATGTCTTCGACGTAATGCTTGTAGTAGTAAATAGCGGTCATCTTGGCGAGTAGAACATCTTGGACGACCTGGTACAGGTCTTCTACTGTAAATGCCTGTTTCCCTATATCTGGCTACGGCTCTAGAAACACTTGACTGATTGATGTTCATCAAATTAGCAACGTATGCTTGAGATCGTCCATCTTCGATTAAAGCAACTATAGCAGCCACTTGTTCTGAAGTTAAATTGCTCATTTTAGTTTTAAAAGCGTTGGTACAGAACTCTGACTTCGCACTTTAAAATTTGTCCGTATAGGAAGACTTTCAATAAACAACTGAGCAAACCTTACACATATGCATTTTTCTAAATGTGTTCCTTTAGGAAAAGTAAAAGTAAAAACGCTAAGTTCCATTATTTTGTTAGTGTTTTTATAGTTCACATACACGAGGCAAACTTTTTGTGAACGTATAAAAATATCTTGGTTCATAAATGCCCTTTTTTAGTTTATGCGATACTTTTTTGGCGGAGTGTATATGTACTTTCCGCTAGTGTTGCTTTCGACGTTTAGATAAAACATTTTTTAATACTTTTCTTTAAGCGAAACTTAGCAGCAAAAACGTATTTCGAATACATTTTAAAAACTGAACTGCCTTTATTAAAGAATATATGTACAGCACAACCATTTTCTGTCAGGCAGAAATCCCGCCACCACGCACTCATTAAGAGCGCACATTTCAGGCATTTATCTGAGATATTTTTTGAGACTATTTCGAGTTAATATCGAAAACCTGCGAAAGGGAATGGGGATACAACTTAAAATGCAAAATTGTACATGCGGGAAGAGTTATAATGGCAGAATCTGTCATGCACAATGTCGTCTAAACTACAATGGAGTTCACTACGACTTTGTTTTCATTAGTTTTCGAGTAAATACATGAGAATGTGAGACACCCTGTATTCTATTTTTGCAAGACTTTTTACACTAGCTTTAAACAGGATCTTTCAATATAGCCCTCATACATAAACATCTCAAATAATGTATTGCAAGTGATTTAGTTTCATAAAAAAAAACATGTGGTTTATATAACAAAATAAGGAAAAATTGCCAGAGAACTACCGTCCAATAGACAGCAATTGCACCAATTTAGAGATTGGTCGCGAATTATTTTCGAGACATCGTTGACGTTCCACAATTCAGGCCAAGTGTTGCCACGATATTGTCACCGCACCTATTCCGCAACGACGCTTTGAAGAAAATTAAAACTGCTGAAACGCAATTCGGGTCCTCTTGCCTTCCGCTGACCGGTCTAACGCGCAGAAGGGCGACGACAGTGTTGACGATGGTGTTTTAATTAAAAAGTTCCTTCTGTTCACCCGAACGGCTCACTCCGCCGCCTTCACTTCCCTCAATTCGGGTTCATTCGTGTCGCTTTCGAGACGCGATTTCCGAAATAATACTTCTATTAAGGTAAACGGTCGGAGTTATTGTCTAATGCACTCAGAGTTTGTTTTGAAGTGCAGCGCTGAAGTGCCATTTAGTAGCAAACTTAGCTCTTAATTATCTGAGCTGTGTTCGATTTACTTAAGTTCCATTAGCAGTTTCGCAGTTGCCGCGATATATACTCGGTCTTGAAGCTTTTCATGGTGTATTTCGAGCGCTGAAAGTAGAAACAAACATTTATTATTAATCTCTGTTTAGTGTTGAAACCTAATTTTTGCATGAGCGTCAAATTTATGGTTTATACTTTTTGGTTTTTGTTTTTCAGTCGATTAATAGAACTACTTCAAATGATTATTCTAGGCAGCTTGGTAAAGGACGAAAGAGAAACATAAATAAGCTAACAAAATTAATAATTGATTAAGAAAAGATTAATAAAAATCCACAAGGACCACATAAAAATTGTTAATGTAACAACTAAGTATCCAAAGTTGTTACCGACAAACTTTATATTTTGTTAAAGGGTGAAATAGCAAAAAAAAATTCCCTCATACACTTGTAAAATATACTTCTTTTGTTGTCAAAATAACGAATCAAATTTGTGAAGATGCATCGTCTAAATACTAGGTATATTAACACACAACCGTTTGTTCTTAATACTCCAGGTTTTGAAAATTGGCAAATGACTATAAACTTCTTCGTTTCTGGGTTCGTACAGTTTTAGTTCCTGACGATCCAATAAGTTTCAAATATACTTGAATAAGCACTTGTGGAATACAATGGTATGTAATGGTGTTAAACACTAATTTAAATTAAATGCAGTAGATCGGAAACAAAAACAAAAATCATTTAATGCACATTAGATATAACATTTTCCTAGCAATGCTTAATTTACTTTGGTATTAAAAACTCGTTTGTACAGGTACATTGCTGCCGATTCGTTTAGTTTAGACTAATCTGGTAAATATCTGCACATATGTATGTTACAATGATCCCGATTGTTATTTTATAGGTTGATGTATTCAGTTACAGCTTCACTTGCACTTATTATATAATATACAGTGAAATCTCCCGTAACGAACACCTCCCTTGGACGGACATATTTTAGGGTCCCGATGGTGTCCGTTCAAGAGAGATTTCACTGTATATTTGCAGTACTTGGCAATTGAATTAGCCCACCTTAGAGTTTCTTACTTTTTAGTACTTTTAGTTAAAATCAAACAAAAATAACAGCGTAATTTCAGTTTATTTAATCTAATAACGTGATAACAATACATTGATTTCAATATTTTGTTAAATCACCAAGTGCTTTAATGATAGCTTTAATTCTCCCTCTTTCTCAAATTTGGCTTATATTATTTTTTAAAATATCTTTTTCCGGTTTAGGTACTGCATAAACTCTGTTTTTTTAAGGCACTTCAAACATTCTCAATCGGGTTGAGATCAGGAGAATTACCTGGCCTCTCAAAGAGAGCTTTAACCGATTGTGCTCGATTACAACACCCCCCATTCCGCATAAATATAAAGTGATGTTCCTCTGATCCCAGGGATCCGTTGAATGGTATTAAAAGTGTTTCTAATATGCTTTTATATGAGAAATGAATCATAGATCCTTCCACGAAATAAATAGGTCCTGTGACAGCCGCTGCAATGTAGGACCAAATCATCACAGCAGGTGGATGCTGAACTGTTCTGACACATATTTAAATGCAAAAATTAAAAATGCATCATCCTTTTTTGAATTTTTGAAAACTTGTAATAATGCAGAACGTTTGTGCTAATGCAATTATCCGTATACAGAGTAAGGACCTAAAAATTAAAAGGGTTAAAAAAAAAAGAGAAAAACGTGATTAAGAAAAGTTGTTCAAAATTAACAGTTATATTCAAATATGAAGTGATAGCCTTTTATTAATAAAATAACAAATACCATTTTTTCTGGATCACCCTTTCTGTATTCCACATTTATAACAGTTAATTAACAAAACATAAACATGTTTAAGGTATTTGTAATTGATATACCTAACAGAGAACATAACATATTTGTGGTACATTTATTTTAAGAAGCATTATTGAAATTTACGTGAAAAACATATTTTGATGTATTGTGCTCATCTACGTAGTGAATTTGGATGGATATTAATTGCAACATGCCAGGAATACACTTTAGGATAAGTAGTCTATTAGAACAATCCAACTCACAAACTATAAAGGACAACAATATCTAGATAATTTAATATACAAAAATTTATTAGTAAAAATGACTCTATAAGTTCGAAATACATTTATCAAATTTGCATGACATATTCTATTAATAAAGAAAAAATATATTTCTGTCACATTCCCTAGATTGAAGTAAGGATTATAATATAACGCACCTTGTTTTGAAGGAAGTAATTCACGTTTACGTAGTTATTATCAACAATTTATTTTTAAATTATATACCACACCTTACCCAACTTCGTCAAAATTCTCTTCCCACGCATAAAAACTAATTGCTCAATTTGAATATAACGGGAATAAGAAAATTATTGTAGATAGACATAGATAGATACATATTTCTACAAGTGCAGAATACTTACTTTCTTTTCTAAATAGATTGCGTAGAAGATACTTAATTGTAGGTTGTCTTGTTTCTATTGTTTTCAATCCGATTTTCTTTTTATGTTTCAAAATCGATTTTAAAACTAAAATTATTTTGTATTCTTTCTACTGCTATCTAATTCAGCAATAAAAAGAACACCAAATTAGTTTTAATTCATTGTACCGAGAAGCCAACGCTATACCATTTATAACCTTGTCGAACCTGTTGTGTTTCAAGAAAATAAACACAAAAAGCACAACAGTAAGACCAAAAGGCGTACAATAAACGACCATTTCTGTAAGAAATTACGGCAATTAATTACGTTGTCAAAGATAAATAAAATTTCAACGTTTTATTCTGATACCGTTCAATCATAATGCGAACCGGCATCGGAAAACAAAACGGGACGAAGAGCACCTAAAGAGAGAGGGACGAAAAAAAAAAAAACGACCGTACGGACTAATTCGTGTACACAAAAGACGCGTGTAGCCTTAATAAAAATGATCACGCATAGTATACGATCAGTGTTTGATAATAAAAAAAAAGACGACCGAGAATAGTACGGGTAAAAAAAAGTAAATCCATTGAACCGTGCAAGTTTACGCACAGTCTGTTGCCTGCTGCCTCTCCATTAACAGGGTCGACTCGTTACCCGACTTATCGATAAATTTTATTTGCGTTTTATTAGTGAGGTAGACCGTGCAGGTATGGGAAAGCGTAGCGTAGTGATCGAAGCTTATAAACAAGCCGCTAGGTGGGGTTGATCCGATTGCTTACAGGCACTTTTTTGTATCCTGTAAAATTAATGCTTTAGAAAAAGTAAATCAAAGGCAAGGAGAGACCTGTTGTTACACAATTTTTTGCGGGTTTATCGCAATCGTTATGGTGCAATGAATATATTGCAACAGCTAGTATGAAACTTATTGTTGCGTGGCCGTTTTAAACAAAAAGATGGTTATCTCTAACAAACACAAGTCGTCGCACGAAACAAATAAAACTCTTACCAAAATATGGGTATTTAGATACAATTTAACTTTAAGAAATGACAACTCTAAATATGTTAAACTGCTTCTATGTAATCCATTTGGTGCAATACTATGTACGTACCCTATTTACTAATTTAATCCCAACCTAAACTGCTTCAAAATTTGTTTGTACTGGCAAAAGTGTTTAGTATTCTTTGCTTGAAATGATGGTTCGTTTGCTTCTTCCCGTGCAGATGATGCTAACTATCCTGCTTCCAAGAATTGAAAATTTAATTAAGTTCAAAATTTTGCTATACAATTCTTTACTTTTGGTTAATAGAAATTTTTAATTTTATTCTTTTGAAATAATTTTATATTGAATTTAATCATTTTCTTGACTCATTACCCATCTCTTTAACCATACTGTAAATAATGTTTGAGAAACATGATCTGAGAAACACAATACTCGCACCACTGACCCGGTGTCCCCTGATCCTGATTAACTTAATCATTACTTTGTTAATGCTGCCAAAAACCTAATCTCAGATATCCCTCCAAGCAGTGACACAATTTCCTTCCTACCGGGTGGCAATATGAATGCCTCCAACTTCTTTTTAAGGCCCATTAATACGTTAGAACTACAGCAAACAATTAGTGAGATTAAGAGTAAGTCAACTTGCAGCACAGACGGTCTTTCCATTAAAATATTTCGGAGCCTTCCAGACGATGCCATTGATTCCCTTGTCAATCTATTTAACGACTCATTTGTAAAAGGAGTTTTTCCACAATGTCTTCAAACAGCCATTATCGTTCCTCTTAATAAAGGCGGTGATATAGACGATCTCAATAATTACCGACGAATGGCCCTACTCCCAGCCTTATTGAAAATTATTGAGAGATTGATCTAAAAACAGCTTATGGGTTTTCTAAAAAAAAATTATCATCCCCAGACAGTTTGGGTTCTTGTCCAATTCAAGTACTGCCGACGCCTTCTTCATCGGTCTTTAATGAAGTATTTAACAATATTAATTATAAACACTTCACTGCAATAGTATCCTGGGACTTAGCTAAAGCTTTTGACTGTGTCAGTCATGACATCCTGATAAACAAATTATTTTACTATGGATTTCGTGGAACTCATCTGGAATGGTTCAAATCGTATCTTTTCATTAGGAAACAGATAGCGAGAGGCAATTGTTCCTCCTCATCGTGTATGGGAATTGACTATGGCGTTCCACAGGGCCCAGATCCAATACTTTTCCTTCATTTTATCAATGACATCACCAATTTAGAGATCAGTGGAAAATTTGGTCTCTTCGTAGATGACACTAGCATCACTTGGAGCAACCCAAATAGGGAGGACCTACAAAGTATTATATCTAAGGACCTAACTATCATCAAACATGGGTTTAACCCCAACGCTCTTTCTTATAACAAAGACAAAACGGTGGTTCTACCTTACAAAGGTGCACTGCAGCTACCTTGTCTATTCGATAATGTCACCGTAAATATGGTTCAATCTGTTAAGTTCTTGGGGCTTATCGTTGACGATACTCTTTCCAACAATTATTCATGAATTTACTTCCAAATATACATACAGCATTGCCTCTTATAATCTTAATGTTTGTGAATTGATTGTGTAAATTTAGAAAAATTGTCTCTTAATAATGGAATTAATTAAAATGCCTTAGAGGCAATAAATAGATACTGCAAAATATTCATATAACAGTTTTACCTTTGGGTTTATTTTCCAAATATGTAAGTATACGTTTTAATTAACAGAATCACCTTAACTACATCATAACCAGATTTACATTTCCACAATGAAGATTTTGATGCTTCTTTAAAACTTTACTCATGCAAAGGTGTTTGTGGGGTAATTTAAACGCGGGGCAATAAATTTACGAAATTAATTAACTTCACTTCAGCGCGCGGAGTGCCGCAATAAGAACATAACCGAATTTAATTATAAATTTTATTATCTTGTCAGTCCGGGGGGACGACAACACGCATTAAGCATGTGCGCGGGCACATGTATTTAATTTGTCATCGTTGAGTCGTCGAATTAATTTTTTCCAGCTCCGTTGTTCGCCTAACAAGAAAAACGAAATCTATTACATTTAAGCGTAACAGTTAATTTATAAACAAGCCGATAATCTCCGCCGGAATTAATTCAGAGACAGAAGAAACATCGTCCAAAACACACCGAACAGCCTATATAAAAACGTATCTCCGTAAGAAGTCCAATAAACTCATCTCCGATGGCACGCACGTAAGCCGTATACGAATCGAACGAGAAGCGGGGCGGGGTGCAAGTCCCAAAACACGTTTCCGAGATATCTTTGGCGTCGCGTTCATGTCAATTGATTTCTTAATGCGATACGGAGGGTTTATCGGAGACCGTCGTTAGTCACACGTTAAATTACTACGAAATTATGCTATTGAAAATGGGGATTGGAGATAATAGTAAAAGTTCTACGGCATAATGAGTGAGGGAATGGTAATGTTCAAAGAAGGGAAGAGTTATCCCATATCTTTACGAATAAACAATAAGTGGGACGTGGAAGAATAGATATTATCGTAAAAAGGAGGCATCGAATTCACCAAACACTTCCATTTATTATCGCATCCGCGATGAAAATATGATAAAAATTTTCGTACGGTCGCCTCCTTTCCAAACGGAAGCGCCATGAAAAATACCCGAGTTTCAAAAGACCGAGATGTCATCGACGTAACAAATACTGGTCATCAACTAGTCCCCGAAAACTTTTCCTTCCCCTTCGGATCCTTATCTGTTTTCCATACCCATATCTCGGGGTTGGAAGAAGTAGATTGGTCCGAGGAGCCGGGCCAGAAGGAATGGAAAGAAGCTAAAAGAAGTTAGGAGACCGGGAATGATGAAATATAAGCGCCCCGATGTTCGCTTTATTCCAGGCGCGTACCCAGGGGGGGGTTTTGGGGGTTCAAACCCCCCCCCGAAATGTCAGAAGAGTTGTCATAAATATATCGACTTTTAACAAAATTCATGAACAATTATTCATTTCAATGATACAAATAAGTGATAAGTCAAGTTTCAGTAAAAATTCAGTAAATGGCTATACCTCTAATACCTATACCTATAGTGGCTATATCTATTTAGATATATATCTAAAAAAATGTCCGATGTATGAATGATAGTAAAACTAGATTTCAATGTTACGATTTTTACGATAAACTCAAATCCCGCGCGGTTTTATGCATTCCGAAGTAGGTTCATCTATATCAAGTCAGTGCAAGCTGCAGAAGAGTGATTGTGATTTAAACAAACATAACCACGAAAAGCCACATATTGAGCAATGTAAACAAGTGTAGATTAAGCTTTGAGATTTAACGTTGGAACGTGATCTGAATTCCGTTACTTGCTCCTGAAATATCGATCCAGTGATCCAGCTGTATACAGTTTTTGTTGGCAGAAATGGATATTCGTCAGTTTTTGGTGAAAAGACCACGATCGGAAAATGAACATGTAAGTATAAATTGCTTATAATACTCGTCTCTAAAAGCATGGCAGGACTTAAGATGTCATGTATTTTTGATGAAATTGAGCTTTGAAATTATGAAAAATTTGTTCAGGAATCTTCCCGAGAAAAATCCGATCAGCTGCAGGTGGAGCCACCAGAAGAAGTGTTACCTTCTCAGCCCAAACTTGCACGGGTTTCTCTGAAAGATATCGCAACCTATTGTCGAAAAAAACTCAACGACAATGAAAAATATGAACTCCTTGTTGACACGTGGGTACCAGATGAAACCTTCAAGTTCCCAACTTCAAGCTATCGGAATTTGAAGTTTCAATTGTCGTGGCTGCGTTCTTTCCGATGGTTGGCTTACTCGGCAGAGGAAGATGGCGCTTACTGCAGATATTGTATTCCATTTTCACAAAAATCTGTCGGAAAAGGAAAGAATCAAACTACAAACGCTCTCGTGAATGTTCCGTTCAAAAACTGGAAAAAAGCCTTAGAAACCTTCAAAGAACACCAGGCAAAGCAGTACCACAAGCATGCCTGCATTGACGCACAAAATTTCCAACGTATCTTCGAAAACCAAAAAGGGAATATCATGGACGAAATCGATGAAAGTCGGAAGAGAACGCAACTTGAAAACAGACGAAAACTGACTCCAATCATCAGGACTGTTCTTTTGTGTGGCAGACAAGGGATTGCACTGAGGGGTCATCGTGATTGCGGTCCAATATCTCCAGGAATTTCAGAAAAAAATGAAGGGAATTTCAGAGCACTCATACGTTTCGCTTTGGAATGCGGCGATGCCGATTTACAACGACATTTGGATTCTGCTTCCGCGAATGCTACATATTTGAGTCCTCGAATCCAGAATGAAATAATAAATGCCGCCGGGAAAATAATCACAATCAAACTTGTTGAGCGCGTCAATAAGTCAAAATGTTTCGTGGCCATCGCTGATGAAACTATGGATGTCAGTGGAATTGAGCAATTCTCGATCTGTGCTCGGTATACTGAAAAATCAGCAGCAGGACATCGGCTTCGAGAAGATTTTTTGTGTTTCACGCCTGTCAAAGACACAACTGGAAAAGGGCTTGGCAATTCACTCCTCACCACCCTAGACGATCTGAAAGTTGAATCAACTTTCATGGTTGGACAAGGTTATGACGGAGCTCGTGCGATGAGCGGGATAGTCAAAGGTTGCGCCGTTGAAGTTCAGAAATCACACCCACAAGCCATTTACCTTCATTGTGCCAATCACAGTTTGAATTTGGCGATCACTCACGCATGCGACATTCCACCCATCAGAAATTGTATCGGGACAATCAAAGCAATAGTGAATTTTTTCCGTCTATCAAGTAAAGCTGGAGTAACATTGGAAGCTATAATCAAATCTCATGCTCCAGATGCGAGGCGAACTCGTCTGCTCAAATTTTGTGTGACCCGATGGGTGGAACATCTCGATTCTCTGCAATTGTTCGACGAGGTGTACGAATTCATTTGCTTGGCACTTGAAAAAATTTCTGAAACAATCACGAAAGTTAAAGGAGTTCAACCTGATGCGCTTCTCACATCGATACAAAAACCTCAATTCATAATTGCTCTCACAGTTTTAGTCCCCATTTTTCAGTTGACAAAAAATCTGAGTCAAACTTTACAAAAAGAAGATTGCGATTTGAGTGTTTGCGTTGAATATGCGAATGACTTGCTTGGAGAGATGCAGGACATGAGGAGCAATGCCGATGCCTCCTTCAAAAGCATTTTTGAAGCAGCCACAGAAACTGCAGAAAAAGTCGGAGTTTCACTGAGTGTCCCCCGTGTTGTTGGATGTCAAACAAAGAGGGATAATTACACCGGTGGTTCGGAAGAATATTACAGACATTCTATTTTCATTCCATTCTTGGATCACTACTGTGATGAATTGCAGTCTAGATTCATTCAACACCGTGGCCTCCTTTCAAAAATCCAAAACATATTGCCATCGAAATGTGATCAGCTGGACTTCGATGAAATTAAATTAACTACCGAATGTTTTGAAACTCAATGGCCGAATGATATCATCATCGACCGAAGAATTTCGAGCTGAGATGAAAATGTGGCGAAGACACTGTTTGACAATCCCAAAAGATGAGCGTCGGAAAACATTTATTGATGCCTTGGATCAGTGCAGCGAGTCTTTCTACCCGACAGTACATCGCTACTTGCAAATTTCTGCAACGCTTCCCGTTTCTGTTGCTACGAGCGAACGGTCTTTTTCTTCGCTTCGGAGGTTGAAAACGTATTTGAGGAATACGATGGGCCAAGAAAGGTTGAATGGACTCGCTCTGCTCAATATCCATCAAGATGTGGAAGTCACCCCTCAAGAAGTTCTAGATGTAATGGCCAAATCGGCAAGGAAAATGGATATTTTGTTGTAAGCAAGTTGTATAAATAAATATCATCAATGAAACGTACGAGGACGTTGGTTTATATATCTCCATCATGCTGACACGATACTGAAAACCCCCCCCGAAAAACTTTTCTGGGTACGCGCCTGCTTTATTCCTATCTTTTTTCTCCTCGTCCCTCGTTCTTTGTCACTCCGCTGACA
This sequence comes from Cetonia aurata, assembly GCA_949128085.1. Lineage (NCBI taxonomy): Eukaryota > Metazoa > Arthropoda > Insecta > Coleoptera > Scarabaeidae > Cetonia > Cetonia aurata. The sequence goes on along the minus strand of OX421883.1, from coordinate 62,948,039 downwards.
CTTATCAAATATATCTCGCCAACTACCAAACCTTTTCTTTCTCCCGTGCTGGGTGCACTTTTGTGTTTGTGTTTTAGGGAAGGAGGCGTGCGGAAGGGACATGGCGGTATCAACTTTTTCTTTCTGGACGAGTATCAATTTTGCTTTGCATACAAGGGGGACAGTCCGTGTTGACCCACCCTGAGGTTATGTCCGGAATATGGAGAAAGAGGGGATCAGATTGCTCGGTCACCTTATTCCCGATATGCGCTTCAGTAGATTGGTCATGTAAAGTGAACGCTTTATCAACCCCAATGTATAAATGTTCCTCTCTATCGAAATATAAATATAGTGTGGTGATAAAGTGAGGGATAAAATTCATAATTGCGTTAGTTAATGCTGTCAAACAAAATGCTCAGACAGATCAATTTTATTTTTTAATTAGCCACCTTATGGCAAAAAAATTCTACATATAACGTTATGTATTTTTGCACGATGATGTCATCATATGTTTTTAATGACAACCCCATTTTGTTTTTTTTATAGATGGTCCAATTACTTAAACCATGATGTAAAAAAATTGGTACCTTAGATAACTGTCTTTTTTTGAGAAATTAATAAACAGCACTTGAGTATTTTAGTGTGAGTGTGAAAGTGGCATTTAGCAAGTTTCTTAAGAACGAATTTTATTTATCGTTAACAAAAAATGGCACGTTTAACTGAACGGGAAAGAATAGAAGTTTTAATAATGGTTTGATATGGTGATAAGCTAAGAACACATGAGGAACCATGCGAATTATTCAACCAAGAACAATGTGATAGATCACCTATCGCAAGATACACAGTGCGTAAATTGGTTGCCAAATTTACTGAAACGGGATCAAGCTGAATTCAGCTTCAGAATTTCAGCTGATTCAAGCTGAAGAAAATCCTCGCCATTCTACAAAGTAGTTAGCCCAAAAATAATAACGTGGATCACTCTTTTGTCGTGAAGCTCTTCAAGAAAGAGAAATATCATCCTTACAAAGCCCAATTGATTCAAGAAGTAAACGAAGATGATCCAGACCGCCGCTTGCAATTTTGAGAAGAACTAATGTTACGCTGCGATGAAGACCCCAATTTTTTAAATAATACCCTTTTTCCTGACGAAGCCACTTTTTGCCTGAATGGGTCAGACATCCTCATGATTGCAGGTATTGGTCAAGAGAAAATCCTTACTACCCCCAAGCCTTTCATAGTCAACGTCAAGAGAAGGTAAATGTCTGGATTCGAATAATCGGATGACGTTTAATAGGGGCTCATTTGGACTTTTTCCGGTTGGATTTAATAATAGCTCTGACACCAATGCGTTTCCAAATGATCACGAAGCAACAAAATGAGGTGCCTTCTCACTTTCAAACAAACGTCACATTTCCTTGAAGGTATATAGGACATCGAGGAGCAATTGAGTGGCTACCACGTTCCTCAGATTTGACTCCCTAAGATTTTTTTCTGTGGGGTTATTTAAAATCAACGGGCTACGGCAAAGAACTCGCGCTGAAGTGGAACACATTACTCCTAAAGTCCTTGAGCAAAGTGTACAGAGTGTTTATACTAGTATCGGTCAGTGCCAAATGGTTAACGGAGAGCAATTAGTGTTACAATCTGACGTGATTGGGCGCAACCGTTGAGATGCATATACTAAGCGCCGAACGGCAATCGAATACTGCTCCAACTTCTGCTTCCCATGTTCCTCGCTGACTAGCGTTGGCTTCGTTCGATCTCACTGTTTTGTCATCCATCATTGGCTGAACAAATTCCATGAAAAAATACTTGCCATCCCGGACAAATTTATATTCTTTTTTGTTAGGTAGTTAGTATCTGCATTATTTCATTCTGTTATATTATCTAGCTGCTAAATTTTGCAAAATTTTGGTAAATAAATATCATGACGTACATAATTTAGAATAATAATAATAGCGTTTCTTTTGGCTCATGTTTTAGTGGTGGCTTAAAATGTGATGGCAGTGCTTTGAAAGTAGTTTACTTTTTTTCAACTTAATTCTTAATTGGAAATTTATCTTAGCTATGCACTTTTTTACGATATCACAAAACTGCAGGAAAACTGCGCCATGTTCTATAAGTAATATTCTTTTACGTTTTATACCTAGTTTCAATTTAGTAGTAATTACATAAAGGTAGAAAATAAAACAGAAAATGGTTTCTTTATGAAGCAAAGTATTTCCTAGTATCATAACGTTAGCGAGGACGTTGCAATTTTTAATCTAGATGCCTGAAATACCGACGTCGACTTTCATCCGACGAGGCATCTTGATCAATCAGGCTGGACGCAAAGGGAATAGCTGCACTTTTTCCTTCCAAGTTCGTGCGTCGAAAATTTGCAGGGTCACAGCACCAGACGATCCTGGACGATCAAAGTTTACCGATTAAACATAGTCTAGTACACAACTAAAAGCTACGAACTAATCAAAGCGCCCAATCGATCGAAGAGTATTAACAATAATAGTTTGCATGAACGGGTGCTAATATGCTAGCTCCTCACATGTGTGCTCGACTATTTAAGGGCGTTAGTCAATTATCCATATGCGACTGCGTTGTATTCAGGCGCTTCAGTTTACGTAACGAGAGGCGGATATTGAACTTTGTGAACAAAGCGATTGATAGCGGATAGATCGTGAGGAAAAATAAAAGACGTAACAACGTAACTAAAGGCCAATAGATTTAGATGTAAATTTTAGAGTAGATGTTTATTATACAGGCTGTCCCCTCGTTGGGTTGCATAACTTCATAGGGTTATTCCTTGTATCAAAATTAACAAAACACTTCTAGTCAGCATAGGTCCAAATCTTAACCGTTTTCGAGATATGGGTGGTCAAAAGCGCTGAAAGTCACTAGTTACGGTAACTAATTTAGAAGAATTATAGACGCATTTGGCTCGAATTTCGGCATGAAATGGTTGCTAAGGAACGATGAACTTAAATTACAGTCTTACTTCCACAATAATGAGCAGAAATTGTTTTAATGATTTTAATAAACAAGCAATGCTGTAAACATTTAAAGCTGCTCAAAATGGCGACCACGGACTGCCAAACACAACTCTGCTCTTTGACTCAGTCCTCTTATGCAGTTGACATTTTCCACATTTCCACGAACTTGCTGAAATGCTTCTTGGATTTTACCTACCAGTTCTTCTTTGGTAGCCGGCTTCGCTTGTCCGTAAACGATGGTCTTAACATGGCCGCAGAGGAAAAAGTAGAGAGGCGTCAGGTCCGGCGAGCGCGGGGGCCATGCGACTGCTCCATTCCACCCTATCCAGCGGTTTGGAAATGCAGTGTTCAAAAAGTCGGTTACCACTCTTCCATAGTGTGCCGGACACCTGTCATGGACAAAACACATCTTACTACGGACGGAAGGGGATATCTTCAAGAAGAATGGGAAGCTCTTCTTCTAGGAATCTCCTGTAGATATGGCTAGTCAATGTTCCATCAAAGATTTTCGGTCCTAGGATAACATTTCCGATGATTCCTCCCCACACATTAACCGAAAATCGGGGCTGAAATCTACTTTCTGACAAAGCATGGGGATTTTCGTCGCTCCAGATGTGCTCGTTACGTGAGTTGTTAATCCCATCACGAGTGATGGTGGACTCATCAGCGAACAGAGCAATTGGGAGGAGATCCTGGTTCTCTAGGATTCACGAGCAAAATTCTTCCCGTTTTGCATAGTCGGCAGGTAAGAGATTTCGTACTTGTTGTACGTGGCATGGATGTAGCCCATTTTCACGTGAAGTCCTGTGAATCGACGCTCTTTTCTGTCCTGTGGTGGCAACAATTCTTCTTATGCTGGTTCTGCGATTCTCAGAAACTTCATGAAGAACAGCTTCAGTGTGGTTTCTTCGCGCAGGCTCTCGCTCATTTGTCTTTTTCGGGAAGGATCCTGTTTGCCGGAGCGATATGAAACAGTTCATGATGGTTGTCCGACAAGGATGTCTTCGGTTCGGGTAGCGTACTCTCTTGCCGCTGCTGAAGCGTCTCGTCCACAATAGCCATACAAAAATATCATGTCGGCGTACTCTTCCTTCGTAAAAGGAGGCATTTTTAAATGTTCTGCGAGCGAAATTCAAAACTGTCAAAAATACAACAAAACTGCTTACATGACAACTGTCCAAAAGCCTACCTCAAGTGCATTGGATTTAAGTTACCAGTCGAGCCAAATGCGTCCATGATTCATCTAAATTAGTTACCGTAACTAGTGATTTTCAACGCTTTTGACCACCCATATCTCGAAAACGATTGAGAATTGGACCTATGCTGACTGGAAGTGTTTTGCTAATTTTTATACAAGGAATAACCCTATGAAGTTATGCAACTCAACGAGGAGACACCTGTGTATATGTTTTATAAAATCGTGTAGAATTACACTAATCTGTTTTTTTAAATACGTTTGGAGTAGATTATAGGGAAATCAATTTGAGCTACTAAAAATGTTCGTCCACAAATTATTATTAATGCATTATTCACAACTGTATAAATTAGTAATAATGAGTTTTTTCATATTCATACGGTAGTTTTAAATTCGGGTTTTAACTAGTGAAAAATAAATCTAGAAAAAACAAAACTAAATTCGAGTTTTTACTAGAGTAGTGCTTAGGTTCTTCTAGTTTCCACTAGTTAAACCGCGTTTCGCCTAAAATCGAGTTTTATCTGTAACATATACATAATTTCGCCCTAAAACGCACTGACGTATTTTATTGCTCCAACACCGTTAATACTAATACTTTTACTTACTGGAACTTTAACGACCACCCTGCCCAGCAGATAATTACTGCCGAAAACGACCTTCGCCCCACTAATTATTTTATGAAAAAAATCCCGTCACGTAAGCTTTAATTCCTTTGCGCAGTTTCGGAACCGTAATCGAGCCACATTATAAAATTTTTCCACATTTTCGATGAAGGAGCCCTTCGCTTTTCGACCAAATTAAATATAAATTACGTGTGAACAGGGATATACGGCTTGAACTTGAATAGTAAAGGGTCGCGCCGGCACCAATTAAAACTCGGGAATATCGCGAACGCTTACGCCAAATAATTTAGCAGAGATAAAGGGAGCGCTGCGGCGCGCAGGGGAGGCAGGGAGGCGATGACGGTGGCGCAAATACATTAGTGAATTGAGTAATTAAATTTTAATATAGCCGTCTCAATTATGCCGTTAATACTTTGCGCCGGGATTCGGCATGGGTTTCGCGATAAATTCTGCCAGCGAGTCGAACCGTAGTCGAACTCGCTCTACGCCTGAAGTTTCGCAATGCGAACGATTGACCAGTTACATTAAAAAGGTGTTTGAAAAGTTATTTTTTGCTACATCACATCGCATTATGCGCAGTTAAATGGTATAATATCACTAAAGATGTGTACAGTCGGGATATGTGGTGTACCGTACGATCTGTTTGTTTCTTATCTCGCTGGTATTAGATCCGTTCTTTCAATTAAAAGGGGTATCTATGGACGGTGAGGTTACAGATATTTTTTCTTCAGTGGTGAAGGTTGAATGTGGAGTCCCGCAGGGGTCTATTCTCGGTCCTACCTTGTTTCTAATCTAATCTACGTTAACGATCTAAATGTGTCTATGCCTTCGTGCCTGATTACTCAATATGCTGATAACGTCAGTTGTATTGTGGTAGACTCTACTTTAGATATGTCTGCACGCGCAAATATCGTTGTGTCTGGGATGGATGGGTGGTCTAGGCGTAACGGACTTGAAGAAACAATAAATTCAATTTGGAGGAAAGATTATTTAATTACTATATCCTTCTGCCCATTTGTTGCTAACAACGGCAAAATTTCACCACTTAAAATAGGTACTCTTAATTGATCTCGCTTACTACTCGCCAACTAGTTTTTTCAATTTTATAATAAAAAAGATCATACCCTCACTGTCCCGTGTTAAAAAAATAAAGTTATTTTAAAAGAATTTGTTTTTCTCTCCCCTTTCTTTGTTAACAAAATTAAATTCCACTACTTAAAACGGAGAAAAAAATCTAGAAAAAATAATTTCATCGTTAAAGAATCATCAGCTCCGTCCCTTGATGCGCCTAAAAAAAAAATACAAGTTTCATCACATAAGACATTTTTAGCTCCCCTAATTGCTGGCTCTCAAATACAATTAATTTCATAATAAAAAGAATCGTATCTGCCTACCAAAATTTATATGAAGTCATTTGAACAACAAATCCTAACTTCCTCTTTCCAGACACCGAAATGCTGGTTTAGATACGTTGATGACACCTTCGTAATCTGGGCACACGAACGTGATTCCTTACATATCCTTATTACATTCCGTAGTTCCCAACACAGTTCACCAGATTAAGTTCACCATGGATATACCTTTCCTAGATATCTTAATGAATAATGATGACTCATTGGGGCATTCCGCCTACCGCAAACCTATATACTCTGGCCGTTATCTAAATGCCCTCTCACGCTATCATCCGGCTCAAACGAACGACGTCATAAACTGTTTAGTACAAAGGGCCATTGCCATATTCGATTCTAACTCCTCATCCCAAGAACTATCCCATGTTACCGAAACCATAACCAAGAACAACTATTCTAGACCAGCATACCATAAATCGACACCTCAATCCTAAATCTAGCATATCCAAAACACAAACCAGTCCCCACCAATCCAATGCCTATCACCCCTAGATCCAAGGTGTTAATGACCGTATATGAAGAATCATATCCAAACAGTACATAAAAACCGTTTTTAAACCTAACTCAACACCTTCAGATTGCTTTCCCATCAAAGATCGTAATCCTCTCGAAGCTTCTGGTGTTTACCGAATTCGCGTTGTTTACATTGGTGAAACAAAGGGTTCGGTGTGCACTCGTGTAGCAGAACATGAGCGTCGTGCTCGGGCTTGCCTGTAACTGGGTGTGCGCTTGCTGAGCATAAGCTGGAGACCGGTCACCAAATCCATTTCAACTCCGTCCAAATCCTATGCCAAAATCCTCACTACTATAACCGCGAAATCCATTTAAATTCATGAACATTCTAATTAAGGTTATTAGAATGTTCACTTACTTCCTAGAAATTTCTCCTTTCGAGACAATTCCACCGTAACCGTCACAGTAACCATTGCTCTCTTATAAACCCATCCCCATGTGTCAGTTCCTCAGTTTCAAGTCTACAGCGATGAAAGAAGCAGCCCTGAATGTGATCCGCGCAGGTGTGGACGAAACGTTGGTCAGAGAAACTTCCAGGACGCGGTTATAAATGAGAAATATATAAATCCTAGAAAGCCGGGTCCGTTCATCCAGCCAATTAAATAGTCGTTTGATGACCGCTTACGCCCCAACTCAGCAGGAAGCAGAATTACATAGTCGTTTGATGAGCGCTTACGCCCCAACTCAGCAGAAAGCAGAAAGTCCGCGTTCCGCCTGGAACGCACCCTATTGAAAAACTTGGTACGGCTACCCCGCGATCCACCATATAGAAAATAAATAGCCCTCAGGTAGCAGCCCGCCCTTTAATCACGTAGAATAGAGATGGGAGTCTAAGATGAAATTTATTGTCTGTAAATTTTCTTTAATTTTTTAATGTTTTCAATTTCTTGGTTTTCAAATTTTTTAATTTTCAAATCGAGGCGAACGGCTTAGAGCGTGGGGTAGAAACTATAGATACATAGTCGCAAGGCGGAGACATTAAAATTCAAGAGCACTGTACATAGTGTAATTGCACTTGCAGAATTATTCTGAAGACTGCTAAAACATGGAGTGGAGATGCAGGCAACCCATATATCAACCCATACCATATCCCATCGTTAACAATATCACATCATAAGTTAAAACTATACTCCTAAAATAAGATATAATATTCACGTTCGGAGCAAATGAACAAACCATTAGCCCTATCAGATCACCATGTATTATCAATATTATCCACCTATTTATTGCACAACAATACTCCAAAACTTGTGTATATTAGCAGTCCAATTTGTGTAATAATACACCTTCAATTACGATCTGTTTGTTTGTACGAACGCATGCCGTAATTTACACCAATTACTAAATCATTGCCCGTGTGTCTGTGTAATTAAAGCTCATCTCTGTCTCAGGAACGTCAAACGCATTCCTCGTCGTCTTGTACACATCGATCTTATCCGCACACACACATTCGCAACGTTCTCTAACAAGGTTTTCCTACATTCCGACTGGCTCATAGTTTTCCTCGGATTAATAGTATTGTTCAGCAATAAACGCTCTCTGTAATACGAACGATTACAGTTGCAGTTTAAAGAGTGGTCTCTGTCTTTCTGCCCTTTACCGTTTTTTTTTCTTTTGCCTCGGTTGGTGGGTTCTAGACATTGAATGCCACACAGGTGTAAATCATTAGAATGACGTTTCCACGAACTCGAACTCGTCTCGCTACAGAAACTTACGTAATCATGTTCGATGTAGGAGGTTTTCCTACAATCCTGCATTTGGATAATCAATTAAATGCGTAGAAATTCATTGTTTGCCTGTCTCTCGTAGTAGGATTAAGTTGGGCAGGTGTGGCAGTTTTCCTTCCACATCAAGTTGGTGAGATGTCTTTATATTGATGCAATAGGCTAACGCGTCAGCAATTTTTGCAAACCAAAGTAGTGAAAGTACCCTATTTTACCTTGTGCAGTAAAAAGTAATATAAAAGAAGTTCAGAATTGGTAGAAAGTTTCTATTAATTACAAAGTATTAAGTTAATTATTTCCTGAAATGTACACACGTTCTTGGATAGAATAGACCATATTAATTTATTGTGAATTCATGGTTAAACTGAAAGTAAATTCCACTAAACAATGCGTAACAAACGTAAACTAATACTGTACAAAATAAGTGTCTAAAGCTGAAAAGAGAATATTCGCCAATAACGTTGCATGCTCTCAATGCTTACTAGCTTCGATGTTTTAGGTCATCGATGCCCTTATAGTACAAAAACGAAATGTATTGCACACGTGATGCGGTATATCTGCATATTCTTACTTATGGGACAACAAACACGGACCTACGCCAATACATTACGTCAGTAATAATAATAAAATGTGACGGAAACTTAATTATTGCAAAAGAAAATTCACGACATATGATGCGATGTAAATTTCCCACAAGTTTTTACAGTGCATATTTTCTGTTCTTCCTTAATTTGTAATTTTGTTCAAACTTGGCGAAAGAAATCAAAGGGGAGCATTAAAAATTCGTATGGGCACCTAGCAGATCAATTTTAATGTGGAAATGTTCCGTGTAGGTATGCATGTATGCATAATCGACTGGCATTTACGTAGGTGAAACTTTGTTTATTTGAATCAGAAACGTAGTCATTAAACTTTTAACAACGCGAAAATTTACATTTAACACACGCTTCGGCTTTTCGCGGAATTCTCAATATAAAAAAAAGATACTGTGTAAAAAGTTTTTAACAAGATTACTTCTAAAAAGGAACCGCACATGTGAGATGGGATTTTGGCATGAGTACCGCGCGAACACCAAGGCCCCGCTTTTATCTCCAAATAATCTAAAACATGATATTTAAAGCAATTACGCAAATAAAGTACGCAATCTTTGGCATGATCATTAGCATTAAGTTCACTGAACTTGTACTAATGTTTGAGGATCCAAAAAAACATGTAACTATACGAGCTGGGTCTAACTGTCTCCTTACATATTTGAAACAATTGACAACTTGTGTATGTGTCAACATTATCTGTATATGTACCTACATATATATAAGTAACTACATATTTGTCTTAGCGATTTTTTATAAAAAAATAACAGAATGGCTTAGTGTCAATACTTGTGAATCAGATGAAAAACAAATACTTTTTTTTTAAGTTTTTATAGAGCATATAGACGCAAGCCTGTAGTAGATGCCACTATGAATTGGTTAATGAAAATAACAATTTTATTTGTAAAATTGCAGATCAACTTGCTTATTTTTAATTTTACATTGGCACATCTAAAATTTATTCCAATAAAGCTAAAATAATATCAACCAACTAAATGAAACACTGATTTCGCGAAACCTCCTCCATATTCAGTTAATTTGCATAGTGTTTTGCATTCACCGCGGGCACGTACAATATCTGCTTATTTACAATGGCAAGTAACAAGTATGCAAAACAGTATCACAGTTTCCTCATAGCTGTGAAGAATTACGACAGAGCTGGATGTGTTGCCATCGATTAATTTACATGCAGGACTTATTTAATAATTTGTTTTCTCCATGGAAACGTTCAAATCGCATTTCCCATTTGTCATTGACGGACAACTTAGCCACACCTATTTAAAATTTATGCAGTTCGTTATTATCAAGCTTGTACGAAGGAAGATAATAAAATGCAGGTCGTATTTAATCGTGTTGGTACAGTAATATTGTGTCTGTCACTCCTACACCATTAATTTTTTTTTTGTATTATTGTTGATAACAAATATGCAGTAGCGTATCTCTTTCGATGAAGGTTAATACATTACGTTCGACCACACAGGCATATATAAAAAACGTTAACATATGTATTATGTATATAATAGTATGTATTTTGACATACGCAGCGCAAAAAAAACGTAGATGTGATTGCGTAACAGTACATTTATGAATTTTAAACGCTCTTGGAACAATGTTGTCTTTATTTAATTGCTTCAGTAACAGGAATACATCTGGAAAAATTAAGGTTACATGTAAAGTCATATTAAATTACATTTTTTTTTCAACGAAAAATAAAAATACCTACATTAAGCTTAAGGTGTCTAATTTTGGCCACTTTGGGAGAGTTTCTCGGTTATAGTAATAAGTTTTCGTGCCCTCCTTTTTTTATGTAATAAAGTTAGTTTTTAAGACACAGGGTGAAAATTAAAATTTGCTATGGAAGTTGGCGAAAAAAGTAAAAATAGAATGTAATCCAGTTTTTGTTGAGAAATGCAGTGACGTAGTTTTCGAGTTATGAAGCATACTTATGTTTTGTTTAAATGGAACACCCTCTACGGCATACACTTTATCGAATGACACCACAACGATTAACCACCTATAGTACATGGATGACCTCAAGCTATACACCAACAAAAATAACCATCTACACAATCTCGTGAACTGTGTAGGAAGACTAAGCGGCCACATCCAAATATAATTCGGGCTAGAGAAATACAAAATCAGTTGCATGCAGAAAGGAAAGTGGGCCGAGCATGAGGGGTTGAAACGGATTGACACCAGAGAGTGATTGTCGGGATGGAGGAGAACGAACACTACAAGTACCACTAAGGCTACCTGCAGGCACGGTAAATAATGCATAACACCGCTAAAGAAATGATAAGGGAAAAATAGTTCTCCAGGCTCAAGTCACTACTAAAAACGAGGCTATCGGCAAGAAATATGTCAAAAGTTATTAACACCTATGCCACCTTGGTGCTCACGTATGGCTTTGGGGTCGTCAACTGGACGGATACAGAGTTAAAGGGAATAGACACTGAGACCGAAATGCTGTTTAAAAAGTACAGAGCACACCATCCATACAGCTGTGTGCAAAGATTCCGTCTTCCCAGAAATCAGGGAGGCAGAGGCATACCCAGCGTCTATTACAGGCACTACTCCCAGGTCAGAAACTTAAGGGATTACTTCCTTGGGAAGGCACGCACTAGCAATCTACATCGTGCAATTATAACAACGGATAAGGGTCTTACGCTGCTGCAACTTAGTAATAAGCGATATCATGCAGCCAGTAAGGTACTCAGTGCAACAGAATTGCGCGAAAGTGGAGAAGCAAACCGCTCCATGTGAGGTATCTGTCGGTTGTCGAGACCTGGTGCATGGACGGTGCAGCATCACAGGCGTGGCTGCGAAATGGAAACCTGTTTTTGAAAACAGATAGGTCAATTCTTGCGATCCAGGACCAGGTGGTACCAACGAGATTATACCGTTGAAGAATTCTCAGCGACAACCTGGAGGCGCAACTGGAGATATACCGTGTAAACTGCAAGTCCATCGCTACTCTGGGGCTGGAACGAAATCTATATCTACAGCTGCAAAAAAGTGTACTACTAGACGCAGCTGCTATAGTCTGTCGCATCCTTACATGAGAATCCGCAGAGCATCTTGTTCCTGGAACCAATGTTCATCTGCAAATACCAAGAAGAGAACATCTTGAGAAAAAAGAAAATAATAATATTTATTGTCGTTTGTTGTTAAACATTGGCAGCGTCGAGAATTTGCAAAACTAGCGTACAGAGAAAGCACTAGTAAACCTTAATTAATTAAAAATTAAAAAAAGTTAGAACATTAAAAATTCGTCGAGGCTATAAAATGACTTATCTACGAGAAAGTTATACATGGAATGCTTGTAGGATTTAGGATTCGTAGTGGCTTTGATATCCACAGGCAGCTTATTAAAACACTTTACTGCTTTATAATGGGGCCCTGTTTCAAACAATGCAGTGCTATGTGCAGGTACGGCAAGATTACTTCTGGACCTTGTCTCTATGTTACTATATAGATATATATATATCGTCATTTTTTATAAACTTTGATTGGTTCTTCTTATAGAATATTAATTTAATTAATATCAAAGATGCCCAATGATGTTAGTTTTAATATACGCAGTTGTTTAAAAATCTCACAACATGACTCCTGCGGACCAACACCAGCTAGGCATCTCAAAATCTTCTTCTGCATTAGAAACATAAATAAAGCAAACGCGATTCCACGCAAGTGACGTAAAAGGGCCTTAGAGCTTCCTGGTTATAACAATACCGTAAATTTCTAAGAGCATAAAATGCTCTGGATATATTTTGACGTAGTTTCGTGCGGTGATTACGCTAGTTTAGGTTCGATTCAACTGAGATACCTAAAAACCCTGTAGAGGATGCTTCCGCGATTGATTTGCCATCGCATTTTACATATATTATTGCTTAAGTGTATATTTTAGCAATCTATGCTTTTAGAATATTCTATGGTTATGTTGTATATCATATCATTAGTGTTACATCAATATTTACATGTATAAATAGGTACGTTGTCATTACGATATTTACATTTGAATATAATGAGCTACTCAAGGTAATCAGAGCTCTGAGAAAATTAATTTCTTGCAATCAAGGTTGGAAAATGTAATTTCAAAAATTACTTACTATTAATAACAGCGCGCGTATACTATTTGTCTTATGTCATTAATTGGTACTCCTAATTATAATTTCTTACGCGTATAGGTACGGCAAACATATATATATTCCCAGCTTCCGTATTTTATTCTTCATCATCCAACGGGTTTAATTAAGAGGATGATTATACGGTTTTAGGCCGTTCATACATCACACACCTCGCATACATGTGTATACATATATTATATACAAACAGGCACATGTTGTAAGAGCTATGTGGAAATTACATTCAACGTGTCAGGGTAATTATTTATTGGATAACTTATTAGGCCGTGGTGAAATATGTGGACGTGTGCTTTATTTGCTGGAAAAGTTATACACTTCTTTTTTTTTTTTTTTTCGAAATCAGTGTCGCTCCATAAATTAGGCCGAAGTGGAATATACATAATATCCCCCGCCATGCTCCGCTTCTTCTCCTTTTGAAAGCTTTTTCCTCGTGTTGTTCGAGTTCGCCGTCGTACAGTTTTGGGGAAGTTTGTTTCGGTCTCGACGCGCTTATAGAAAAGATTTTCGTTACCGTCAACACATTTTTAAATAAATGGGACCTTGCATATACATATTTACCCGTGAAATATAGTCATGCCACGGTACATAAGATATATACATATATTTGACTACGATTTTCCCCTATATGGCAAAAATACATTCCATAAACAACGTCAGTTCTATCAACCGACCGTGTTGAAATTTATAAAATCAGTTCAATATTTCCTAAATGTCAGTTATTTGCTTTCCTAAACGATAAAGATTTGCGAATTTTGTTATATCTAATATTTTCCATGATTATTATTAACGATATTTGGTGATTTGCGCCTTTATTTTGAAGATTAATTTAAGATGTTTACCCAAAAATTTAAAAAATAGTAACTATCTGCTATTATAAACTCCGACGAATTGTCACAAAATACAATATAGTAAGTACTAAAGTGCATATAAATATAGATATCACATACGTATTAAACTATCAGATCTTAGAACAAAACAATAGAATTACACAGAAGTTAATAAAATTAGAGAATTACAGAAACCCATTAAGTAATAAAATATTTATCTGCGCACTGCATGCTAAGTTCACTCACGTATGCTTTTAAAAGATTACCGAGTGGATTTAATGTTTATGCGTTCTTAATTTTAGTACAGTGGCTTCATATTTTAAACTTCTCGGAGAAAATTATCCGTATTATTTTAATTTTCTCTCCTTTATTTCACACAGTGATGGCAATTGAAATCGTTTATTATTAGAAATTCTAAATTATAAATTATCGTATAACCCAACAGATCGTGCAGTAGCTCTGATGTACCTTGATAAGGCGAAACGCGTATGCTAATAATAACCGTTACTTCTCAACATTTGTTTGATTAATTTAAGGTTAATGGTAAACGCAAATTTAGTGGTTTGCAGTCGACCTACAAAATAGTGTTCTTATTTAGAAACATCTTATAGAAATAGTTCGACAATATAAGACATCTTCACGAATTTAATTAGATTTCCATCGTTAGTTCCCATACATACTAATTTTAAATTATGTTAAAATTTTTAGATTCAAGGATTTATAGGTGGACCCTGTGGATAGACACCACATCCTGGAACTGCTCTTGGTATATTTAAACAGAAAAACCGTATTGTGCTTGTGCAGATGTTTCGCAGCATAAATCTTTGCACAATTCCAACAGACCTAATGAAAACGGACTTAAATTTCCGCTGAGAGCTGTACTTAATTCATTGGAGATGCGCATTTGCCCACCCCTTCAACTATTTTGTAGTAGTAAAGCTGGCACTAATTTTACTAATACTCTCTGGGCGCCGAGCATAGATAATCAAATAGATCGGTTATGTCCGTGACCTCGTAATATGTTCGCGCACTATTTGTATGCGTATTATAAATATAAATGTTTGTTATATTACTGTTGGTAAGTGCGATAGCAGAAAGGAAATAAATTCGCTTCACAAACTTTAAAAAAATTTTTGTAAACACATCATTTCGTAAATCCGGGTATTTATTAATAAATTTATTAATCGTTCCGGGAAATGGTACAAAAGTTCGGCATCTCCTTCTTTATAGTATGACCAGTACGAAATAACAGTTTAAAAATAACGCTCACATTTTTCGCATCTACATAATATACTCAAGGCAAGTGACTGACGTTGCCAGCTAGGAGTATTGAAAAAAGGATAGCATCCGCATGCGTCGATTATCCTTGTTCCTGTTCATCCAACTACACTCAAAAAAAAATTTCCGTAAAACTACTCGTAAAATCGGTGGCAACTTTGTTACCATCACTTGTAAATTTCATAATAACCCCGAAGTTTACATTTGTAAGTATGTTTGCGTCTGTAAAATTATTAGGCTGTTTTAAAACTACGTAGTAAAAATACAAGCGCTCCGATATTTAACAAATTCGACAGAATTTTTTAGATGTAAAATTACGCAATTACTTTTTGCGTGTTAGAAAATGCAGGCATTTTATAGAAATGGTATTTTCTTCGAAAATGCTTTTGTTTTACTGTTACTTAAGTGTTAATCTATTTTTTGAAAAAAAAAAAAACCTAGAAAGAAACCTCGATGTCTTCGGCATTGGAAACACAAGCGACAAATAAATATAAATATTTTAATTTTACTGAGGTGAAGCACTAATATTGGGTTATGCCGGTAAAAAATGACAATGAAAAACTAAAATCACAAACCACAAATCTTCCAAAATACATGGAAGATTTGTGAAACCTTTCTAATGCTTTGAATTGTTAACTTACTCTTACGTGCGCTATATTTTTTGAATTTTTGAGTTTTGATTGGCATTTTTGACCGGTTTACCCTATATTAGTGCTTAACCTGAACGTTGTACGGTCACGGATTCCTTCTACAATTTAATTTTACTGTTGTAATACTTCATTACTCGGCATTTTAAAACTGTAATATATTATTTGGTGGTAAATTACCTGGGGTGCTTGCAATTCTACTCCAAAGCTCAAGGAAATTTTCGTGCAAGTCTTAAAATTTAGGTGTCCATGGAAAATTCCTTAACATTTTATTTAATTGTACATCGAGATTACTTTACGCCTTAAAATTCATTCAAATAACGAGGAATTTATAAAGTACACCATATATCGGTGTGAATTTGCTTTGTTAATGTATGTAATTTTATTGTAACTCATGGGTAAAATTACTCCCATTTATTAGAGTGTAGTTCATGCCCTTAAGGTAGCTCAAAATCTTTTTGAATTAAGTCCTTTTGGAGTTTTCTAGGGGAAAGTCAATAAGGTAATATTCCACGTATACGCACATTCGACATATTGTTCTTTATATGTGTGACCAGCATAAAATGGCAGGTTAAAAATAACGCGCACATATTTTGCATCTACATATATACTCGCAGTCAGTGACTGACGCTGCTAGCTAGGAGTGTAAATACGCATAGAAATAATCGCACAAGTTAGGAGATCACGGACATAGCCGATACATCTATTCGATTCTCTACGTCCAGTTCAGCGTTCTCCGACGTTGGTATTAGTAAAGTAGTGTCAGCTTTAATTATAAGTGCTTACTCAGCATTTATTGCGCGAAAATTCCACTTATTGCTTGGGATGTTCAAGGATCTAAAGGTTATTTTTCGTTCAGATCAGCTTCTGTGCACATTGAAAAATCGATTCTAAGCTTTGGAAACAAATGTCAAATTTATTAAATTATAGTACGGCTCCTTTGGAAGAATATATTTATATTGCTTACTTGGAAAGATGAATACAAGAATTTATACTTACAGACAGTAGCGTAAGATTACTTTTTTTTCATATAAATATGTATGTATGACGTTTTCTGTCAAAATTTTACAGTTTTTGCTCTACTACAGTGTATATATATTGCTTCCCTACGCTCCATAAAGCATCGAAATACATAATTTCAAAAATTTTTGGGCAATCTAAGGCTATAAATCCGGTTACGACGGCCGCCGTATTTACTCCCTCAAAATAAGCCAATAAATTTTAAAGACGGTTCTCAATAAGTCAACATTTCGCAAAAACAAACGGAACCGCCATATTTCAAATTTAAGTAAGCGAAAAGAAACGTACGCACACACGGAGAGCAGAGGGTTGAACGCACACAGACGGAAAGACGGACGCGCGTGTGTATATCTTTCGAAAAGAAGAGGACGTTGTGGAAGGAGCCGAAGAAAAACAAGCGACGACGAACGATTTTCAATTCAAATTTTTTTCCCATTTAACTTCGTACTTCATTTCTTACTGCCGTTCATTCATGTGGCTGCGGGAATGGAGACGAAAAAAATGTGGACATACAAATCCGAATTCGCTCAATTTATGAGCACCGTATTAAATCGCATTTTAAGCAAACCGGAAGCTTTCGAACGTTTTTCTGTAAGCGAGTTGTTTCGTTAGAAATTTTTGTTGTATACAAGGATCAGCTGTGATTTGTTTCATATGCTCACATTTCTTTGGACTTTTCAAAGGTTTATAGGTACATCAATAGTGTTAAATAACTTATGAACAAATCTCATCACAAATACTTACACAGAGGAAAAGATATACAGTCAACCCTCCTATAACGCGGTTCTCTCAGAACGCGGTTTCCATAGAACGCGGAGCTGAAATTGCGACAGCCCTCCCATAACGCGGTACTCTTACAGCGCGGTTTAGGTTCAACAGAATTATATTGGAAAAAGCTACCATCTAGGACATTCATTCTGAAAAATCAAAGGCGTGCTCAGGGGTTTAAACTTTCAACAGAACCCTTTATGTGTGCAGCAATCTATCAGGGAGCCTGATGATAAAACCAATGATAATAAATCGTTCTTCAACTCCCCGTGTAATGAAAAACATTAATAAGACCTAATTGCCTGTATTCTGGCGATCTAATAAGAACGTTTGCATGACCCAAGATTTATTTAAGGATTGGTTTTATAATTGCTTTATACCGGCAGTGGAAACCTATACGATGGAAAAAAAATTTGTATTTCAAAGTTTTATTGGTTCTTATTATCCAAATGTGAAAATTGTCTTCCTTCCTCCTAACTGCACGTCATTAATACAACCTTTGTACCAAGGAGTCATTCAAACTTTAAAAATGTACTACACACGCCAACTTTTCCAAACCATTTTCGACAGATTAGAAAATAGTGAAAATAAAACTCTTACTCAAGTGTGGATGGAATTTTCTATTTTAGATTGTATTAGTACCGTGTCATCGCCTTGCGCGGATATTAAACCATCAACGCTTAATGGGTGTTGGAAACCTCTTTTACCTCAAATGGTTCAAGCAATACAAGATGATTCTACAATTTCACTCCCAGTTACAGAAATAGTAAACATTGCTTCTCGTTTAAGCGATGAAGAATTTGCAGTAAACCATCAGGATGTAAGAGAACTAGTAATCGGGGAAGAAACTTTAGATGAGGAAGAACTGATGGAATTAATTGATGCACCCATCTCAAATGCATTAGTAAACGAAAATAAGGAAAACGAATGGGTGCCAAATCTCGATTTACAAGATGTGAAAAAAGGGCGAAATTTGGCTAAAGAATTAGAACTTCATTTCATTCAAACTGATCGTTCAACGGTGCGCAGCGCAAAGTTTAAAAGAGAGTAAAGAAATTGCTTAGTTCCCTATAGAGAGGTTTTATTGGAGTTAGAAAAAAAAGCTACAATCGAAAACCAATGTGAAGAAGAACCAAGTGAGGAAGACATTTTGCCCATTAAAAGAAGACGAGTTAGGCGACTCATATGTGACAGCGAGAATGAGTGTTGAAAAATAAATAATTTTACAAAAGTCTTTCTTGTTTTTGTTGGAAAACAGTCTTTTAGTTTAGTTTTTGTTTCATTTCTTTATTAATCTTTATATGACCTCTTCAATTCCATAAAAATAATTTATAATTTATCTTGTCTTTTGTATTTATTGGTCTCCATATAACGCGGTACGAATGATGTGATTTGTACTAATTCCGAGTTTCTTATAGCGCGGTTTCCATACAACGCGGTAGACGGTTTCCATAGAACACGCTACGAATTACCCTGGTTTATACGGTTAAATCCGAGTTTCTTATATCGCGGTTTCCATATAACGCGGACCGCACTCACCGCGTTATAGGAGGGTTGACTGTAATAGTTTATATGATTTTCTTTTCCTTTCTGTTTGCAATTAGCATTTAACAGATTGAATTTTATTTTTTATTAATATGAGGAGAATTTGATTGTTTTACGTTTGTCAATGACAAACAAGTTTATTGTAAAAATTGCTCTCAAACTTTGGTAGGTATATAAATATAAGCAAGTGTACAATAGCCCATTAAAACCTAAAAGCACCGATAAAAATTAAGTAGACCGTCATGTCAGGAATTTTATTTATTACAATGTTGAACTACATAAATGTGGAAATAAGAAATAGTTTTGCATTTTTGATTTCAAGAAATTGTACAATTGCGCAAATATATTTTCTGTGTAATTCTTTATGTGTTAGACACTTATTTATATACGCCTATTATTAATATATAAATTTAACATTTCACATTTAAAAACTACCATTAAATAACCGGTTATTGTGATGTAATCAATATTGTTTCATGATTTAATAATTTTCGCCCTAAGCACTAAGCGTTAATTTGGGCACTGAGAATTTATTAGTTCATGTCAAATCACCTCCAAAATAAAGTTGTAGCCGCATAGCGCTTAAGATTTATTGCAAGCTTATAGATTATTTGGGTGTGCTTCAAATTACATTAATATGATTAGAAATATTAACAAAATTAATGTGTTACAACTGATAGCTTAGGAATTTTTTTGTGGATATACATAATACATTATCATATATTGGTAATATCAAATTGCTTACTCAAATAAATGTTCCTGAATGTGAAGTAATGCTCACCGAAATTTATTACTTATTTTGCAATTTGAAAGTTATCGCGGTAGAATTTTGAGCGGTCTTATTTTCAATGATGACCTCATTAAAGCATTGACACAATAATTATATATCTCGAAGTTTGAAACTATTACTAACTACATGATGTACGATGTATTGTGGTTACCAAAATATTATAATAAAAAGGTAGATAAAGAAGGTACTTATGGTTTGCTATGGTACAGTACAGGAAAGCCGTAGTACCTTTGCTCTTTTGTACTCATGTTTTCTGCAAAACGTTCTGATTTTCGTGTACCTATCTAAAACTGATTGAGATGAATGTTTAATTTGTGATTTTGCAACTAACGTATTAATATACTTACACGAATAATCAAACGAGTGCGTACTGTTGCTTTTGTAACTGCATCAAACATTTAGTGGTTTTAATTTGGTCATATTTTATTAGATCATCTCTTATTAGAAAAAAGGACATTGAAAATGCAAATTATTAAAAATAACATCAAAATATATCTTGGTATCTGCTGTACTAACCCAGAAGAATTTAATTTTTTGAAACAATTGCTTCTAATTTACTAAAAATAGGTTTACGTTTGTGCGACCGCAAATTTACAAAAATTTGCAAGTAAATTGAAGCTACAATTAGTAGTATATATAGAATGTCAATGTTTTTAATAATCTTTGAGTTACAAAGTGTCATTTACTTTATCAGGGACGCCTGAACTAAGCTACGAAACCTTATACTGCTGTTTATATTTGGTGATATAGAATTAAAATAAAAGGCAGGGTGTTGGGTGCTCGTCTTGGTGGACACTCATCAGATTTAGTGATAAAATGGATAACTTCTACTTCTTGCTCCATAAATATAAAAAATCAAGATTTATTATGCAAATAGGTAGCAGATAAATAAGAAAATGTTACATGTTCTTTAGTATCTTATTTGTATTCAACGTTATGTGAGTAACTGATGCTTCCTTCAGTATATTGGTTATTGTTCTTGGAAGGCGAAAAAGATAATAGGTTCTACTGTGACCTCGTAATCCATCAACTTCAACTACTAAACTTTTCTTTTTCTCTTCTAACAAAAAGCGAAGTAAAGTCATGTCTGTTCAAAGGATTGGGGTATGCCATACCATGTTCCGAATAGACTCCATCTAGTTTAAATGACAAAAACATAAGAAATCTCTTTTGCATACGTTCTAAGGAAAGGTTTAAATAAATCGTTTATGACATCTTTGCCAAAATAGTTGGCACGAGTTTCTGTGATAGCAGTGCAGTTGGATATTAGGTGTTCCGCTCCACAAAACCTGCAATCACTATTCTGTTTCAAACCTATCCTTGTCATGTGTTCTCCCAGATGACAATGCCCTGTAAGAAAACCTGCAAGGATGCGTAGTCTGTTTCTGCTTAATTCTAGCAGGGTCTTTGCTCTTTTCTTACTGTAATTTCCAAGGAATATTTTGGAATGTCTCAGACCAGGAAGATGTTCCCAGAGGGAAGCTCTGAGCTTCTCCTCCCTGTCTTTGAATTCTTTTTTGTAGGTGCTCATTCCTATGCCGCAGAACGGTTCTGGTTCCACAAACGAAGTTGTGGCGGCCCTCCTTGCTAATAGATTAGCTACCTCGTTGCCGCTGATTCCAGTATGTGCTGGTACCCAGCATAGTGCAACTTTGTTTTCTTTACCTAGGTTATTTAGGCTGCCAAGACATTCCCAGACTAATTTCGAACTGATGGTATTAGAGCTCAGTGCCATTATGGCTGCTTGGCTATCGGAGAAAATCACAATGCTCTGCTTCCGATAGTTCCTATCAAGGTTCAATTGAGCACATCTCCAATCGCATTTACTTCCGCTTGGAAGACACTAGGGTATATTCCCATTGGCTCTGAGTATTTGGTTCCTGGCCCGAATACCCCTGCACCTGTTCCTTTATCAGTTTTGGAACCATCCACATACCATTTAATGGCATTTGCCTTTAGGGAGTAGGCGGAGGATTCTCTTTCGCACAAGAAATAATTTAAGGCATGGACACTAACAGAAGATATGTGCCTTCAAAAAGTAAGCTTGAAATCGAAGGAAACTCCAAGATCCTTATAGGTGTAGCGACATTATTAATACTATAGGGAGAGGTAGCCAGTCGAGTGAAAGTAGCATACGAAACAATAGAGAATTTACTGGGATTTATCAAGATTCTGTATAAATGACGCCGATCAATATCTTCTTGCAAGTATAAAGTATCAGCTTTATGCAAGACTTTAGTGAAGATTCTCTGTCGTCAGCGTATGCCAAAGAATCGCAATTCATGAAAAACGTTATGCATTCGTCCACAAAGTCATGTATGTCCATGTCATATATTTTATTTGATACTAGAGATGACTCTACAGCATGGATGCACAGACTTATTAAGACTAGGGGCCACTCGGGCAAATCATGAACTGATGGCGGGCCGCCAGAAGTATAGGTAATTAAAGACAATAAAGAATTGATAATGATGTATTAAAATTGAAAAAGAATTTATTAATTTGAAGCGTGGCAATATTTTTCGAATGTACGAGAGTATTATTTTTGCTGTCGGCGGGCCACCAGTATTCGACCGGCGGGCCGCGGTCTGTGCATCGGTGCTCTACAGAATCAAAACCTCTCGTTAGGTCAAACAGAACAGCGACAATAAACTTACACTAATAAATTTCCTCATGAATATATTGAACGCATGCGTTTCAGTAGAAAAATTAGGTCTAAAGTCCTGGTCACAGTTCTGTAACCAGTGGGTTTTTATGTTCATATATTTTATATAATAAAAACTAAAAATATCGTTCCCCTAAGAGTTGCTTTTATATTTATTTTAAAGGAAAAGCGAAACCCGAATAAATTCTATATAACTTTATATAAAATGAATTATACTTACAGTACTCCTATGAACCTTTTCATCCGAGATATCCTGTTGAACTCGTCAGCGCTACCTTAGGAATAAGTAGCCCATAAGAGCGGCAGAGCTATAACCGCATTAAACGTTCACCCATCCCGAATTAATTCCGAATAGTGCGGAGGTCGTAACCGAGATATTTTCGCGATCATTTAAGGCGGTTTAAGCGAAACCCCTGAATGAATAATAATCCCCATTGCGTTCGCAAACAAGCCCCACCTAAATGCACGAAACGGTAATAACCGCAGTATATAATTCACCATACTTCGTACACCTTATTCTGTTCGCTAATTGAATTAACGTTCGAAAATATAAAGCGCTAAGATCGGAAAGATATATTACCGCATATTTCACCGGCGAATCCGCGGTATTTGTAGAAATACTTACCTACAAATATATAAAAGCATTCCGGCATAAATCTCTGGCGCTGTACGATGTTCTTTCAAACCTCTATTAATGGAGATATAATATATTGCGGAGTTTATACCGACGGGATTCGATTGTAAGCAGGGAAAAAGAATAAATAATACTAATAAAAGAATTTCGCATCAACAGTAAATGTGCTCACCGGGTTAAGAAGCCAGAAAGTATTCGTATTTGCAGATTCTGTTGGGTCTGTCTACTTATAGTAATAATGGTTTATTGTCATCGTTCAAAGAACACAGACATTATTATCATATTTAATAGTATAATAATAAAAACGAGAGAGAAAAAAACAAAATGTACATATAGAATAATAATATATAAACAAAAAGAATAGCATTGATTCCTGAGGATTAAACGTAGCTTAGTAAGTGATTAGTCTATGCTCTCCGAAATAATCCAAGAGATATGATATCTTTTATGGCCTTAGGTGGTTTATTGTAAAAACTTTACCGGCCTATAATAGGAGGCACTTTCAAATAATTTGGTGCTGTGTATAGCACGTTCAGGTTACGCCGCAACCTTGTATTCATAATATTATAATTGTCTTTACTGTTTTTTTTTTAAAGCGTTTTCGTTTTGTTTTGTAGAACGGCAACAATTCATATATATACAGGTATAAAAAGATGGTAGGTTATATATTTTTAAATTCCTAATAATATTACGACATGGCTCCCGTACTCCAACATCCACCATGTAGCGCAAAATATATTTCTGAGAGATGAATAATTGCTCTACATATCGACAGCACTCCCAATCGATGATGCAATAACGGAAACAAGCCTCGACATAGCCATAATAAAACCACAACCCAACTTTTGGCATCGGCCAAATGAGCTAAATTTGGACAGAGATCGCTAACTTAAATATTAAACAACATAGGCCTCAAGACCGATCCTTGGCGCACTCCACTTATCACATCAGCTGCTCTGAGAACAGACCGATTGACGTTATATTTTCCTTTTTACTAATTATGCTAACCAAAGGCAGTAGTGTAAGATTTTATCCTGCTTCATTGTGAAGTGTTGATGACCTATCCATTTTTTTTTTGTAAGCAGTAGTAGTGTAGCCTTGAAAGCTACAAGGTTAATCTTGGGCTTTGTCTTTCCCCTTTTCCTCCTACTTTCAAAACTCTCTGCTTGACTTCTAAAACAATGCCCACTGTAAGCTAACAGAATATCATTTTTTAGAAGCGACTAACGAAACAACTTCAGCATGAAATCCATAGAAGAAAACATATTCATAAGTAAAGAATGAGCTATAGACTTTATTACTTATAAACCATGGATAACACCTAACAATACGCACCTAAGCCATTCAGAAATGCTTTGGAAATTAGTTTTCTTAGAACCCAAATATCACATATCCATATTGGTCTTCCGGGCACAAAGTAAGAAAAGACAGTATAAAATATTTCTTTTGAATACATCCAGTTTTAAGCATCTTTATAGTCACGAGAGAAAAAAAATGCAATATTTTTGGTTTTCGGTTTTTATTGGCAACAAAAAATGTATATAAAATTCTACGACCCAAGCTACTCTTGAATAAACAAAAAAATTATCAGTTTCTCCAGTATTATATTTGATAGAGATAAATTAGGAGTCTATTTAGTATTTTTAGCAAATACGGTTTTACAAATTTATTTGGGTAATATAATAAAAAATCCATAAAACCTGAAAAGCAAAGATTCCCCAATTGAAGTTCCTCGCAAAAGTTTTGAACTAAAACAAGACGAGAAAAGTTTCTAACGCATTTCCGAAAGTTCTATATTTAATTTACGCAAACCGAATCCAATATCGGAGTATTAAATTTAAATTTTATAACTTGGCTTGGATAGACCATATTCTCTATTACGTGTACCAAAGAAAAAATTGGCGAAGTATCCTAACAAAGTTGAGTAACTTGATTTAGTAAGAACGGAAAGGTTAGAACGCGCATCTAGTCTAGGTAAATATACAGCGTGCCCCAAAAAGTTTTATACAAATGGAGAAGAACTTTATCTTACATTTCAAAAAAAAAATTCTTGATGAAAAGCTCTGCATGACTTGTAGTTCCATAATTAAGTACAAACATTGACTGGTAGACAGGGAAAATTAAAATTAAGATTTGTAGTGGGTGTAAAATACGTACAAACTGTAGCGATTTTCGCAGATAAAAATTACAAGATATTATTAATTAGATTATTTATTGAATAAAAGAATAGGACATGAAAAAAAATTAACAATGAATAATACCCAAATAATAAATTTTAGTGGAAACGTGTAAAATTACTTATAGCATTTTCGACTTGTTGCACTAGTGCGCACTGAATGTATTTCTATCCTACTTCTGTCTTATATATTGACATAAGATGGAGATACTCTCAGTGCGCGCTAGGAGCAACAAATCGAAAACGCTGTTAAATACTGCGGAACTTCAACGTATTCACCGTCTCTTTCTAAATAGGTGACTGTTCGTTTAATAAACTTTTTTATGACATTTTTAATAACATCTGGAGTTATAGCGAGACATGTTTCTGTAATGATTCTTTCAAGATGATCAACATCTTGGAATGGCCTCTGAAGGTATAGCTGTTGTTTTAAGTAGCCCTACCAAAAATCTAAAGCGGTAATGTTTGGAGACCTTGGACGCCAAAGAAATTGCATGTACCTCTCAATCACTTTACCATTAAAACTGGGATGGGAAAATTCCGAATATTTCTGTTACAGTGACATGGTGCTCCATCCCGTTGGTAACATACTTTTCCTAGTTCATTTGTTAATAGTTTATATAATGTACTAGACAATGTTTTTGAAAGTTTGGATCAGAAGCAGTGTGTTATTGGCTTGTTCTTTGATCTATTTTACTGGAAAAGCTATCTCTGTACGGTCTAAGAGGAGTAACTTACAACTTATTTAAATCCTTCTTATCAGGTAGAAAATCGTTGGTATGCTTATTGAGCGAGAGTATAGTAGCATACTGAAGCACTTTTATTCGGATGCCTGGGATGTTACGAGCGGTGTACGACAGGGTTCTGTACTTGGGCCAACACTGTTTCTATTATACGTCAATGATTTGGAATGCACACTTGGACAGTGCTTGCTGACGCAGTATGCTGACGATACAAGTTGTGTTAGTTCTGCTGATCTAAAGCATATTTCAAACACGGCAAATTCTGTAGTTAATGGGTTGATTGCATGGTGTGACGACCAGGGATTGACTTTAAACCGGAATAAGACCAAGCTTATTCATTTCAAAAAGGCCATTCAGCTTGTCCAAGTAGTCTTTACATAAAATGCGATGGTAGATCAATCATCTGCGGCATTTTTTGGGTGTCTGTATTGATCCGAACCTGAAATGGCGTGATCATTGCACTACATTAAATAAAAGATCGTTTTATGCTCTTAGGAACATACGACAGTGCTGTGATTTAGAAGCACTAAAGTCTTTTTATTTCGCTGGTGTGAATGATAAACCTCTAATGATAAAACATTATAGAAAAGTTGAATAAATAGGAATTTACAGTAAATAGTGTATTTCGAATTTTATAAAAAAATATCTACGTTAGGTATGGGCCAGCATTATGAGCAGGGTTACCCCGGTATACATCATACTAACGCACGCTAAGATCTCCTAATCTCTCTTGAAAAAAAAAAATTAAATATGGCGCCTATGAGGGTTTCGAATGGCATCAAGTGCACTAAATTTAATGTTTTCCTTAAAGATACAAGCACGTGATTATAAAATGGAAAATTTATGGGCACAGGAGGAGGTGATATAAAAGTTAAGAGATCATTACCTCACGTAATACGACCGTAAAAAGAAAAATAAACGACGGGTTGACTTGAACTTTTGACACGTGGTGTCGTGGCGCAGTGTATATAGTATACCCGTCGAGACATCGAAAAAGATTAAAAATACATTTATCCATAGACTTCGTCGCGCTGCGACGGTGCGCGCAATATTTCAGACGAACATTTTTTTTTCGCGTTAGGAATACACTTTATTTTTAAATGCAGCGTATGTATGTATACACCCGGGCACCGTTTCGGCTGCTTCAACCCCATCGGTTCTTTTTGAAAAGTGAGCGTTGACACGCACAAAGCAGTTGACAGTTTGATTGACGATCTATTTTCGGGAATTTGGAAGTTTTCACTTAGAAATACGATTTAGATCGTTAATACTGATAAGGGGGTCCGCTTTCAGAGCCTCACTTGTCAAGACATTAACGAGTAGGTATACAATCGGCTGTTATTCGAGCGTGTACAAATTCTAATTTAACACCGGCACCCTGCATTTACACGACGAGGACCTACAGCAATAACACTAATAACATAAAGGGAAAAAAACTTCCAGTTCATATGTCTAGATCATAGGTTCCATTAAAGAATTTACCGCTTAATAGCTACCTTAAATCACATTTATAAGATTAATAAAATAAGCGTGCAAGTTCTACAGATTTTCTTAAGTATTTTCGTAACTTTAAAGACCTTAAATATAGTGCAACTATTGTAGATGCACTTATGTACCTTTTTGCACCCTACTTTTGCTTTTTTCTCTGAAATTATATTGAGAAAATTCAAAATTCGTCAAAATTCGAAAGGATATTTAATCCCTTTAAAATGAATTTCCGCCAAAAACACTTATATGTGCTCCACAAACTTTTAAAGTTTCATATTTCTGGGATTGAAGTCATCCTCATAATTTAATAAAGGCTAATAAAACATCCAAAGTGCCTGAAACGAAAGTTACTCTAGCACGTAAACGTGCAATTGAAAGAAAACTTCATTGTAAATCAATTTAGTAGAAACGTCGTCGTAAGTTAGAAGAGATCAAGGCAAATTGGAGTAAGAGGCCAAGTTGGTCACCGGCGTGAACTTAGCAGCTCATTGGATTTATATGGAAGAAGTCATCTAAATGTTCTCTCATAAATAAATTAAACAAGGCGCAAAACTTTCCCCTCTTTTGTTTAGCATTTATGTAAGAAGTTTACCCACACTAATTAAGAATAGCAAGCATCATATGTATGCAGACGATACTCAGTTATATTTATCTTTTAAGCCTTCAGATTATTTACGGGCTCAACAACTTATCAACGAAGATCTCCAGCGTATAATGTCATATTGTGATCACCATCAGTTGCAACTGAATCCAGCCAAGACTCAGATGATTGTTTTTGGACCAAAGTGCTTCCATTTACGTGTCTCGTCTCTGCTGAAAATTTATATTGGGTCCACTTTGATCTCTCCGTCAGAGTGTGTCAAAAATCTTGGGATGTTCATGGATTTTCGCCTGCGTTTCCGGGAAAACATTGGCTGTTTAATTAGGAGAGCTACGTTGGGTCTTAGATCACTTTTCATGCACAGACATCTGTTCGAATGTTCCACCAAAATTATGCTGTGTAGATCCTTCGTTCTATCTCATTTCAGTTATGCCGATGTAGTTTATGGTAACTGTATTACCCGGGAAGAAAGCTTAAGAATTCAACGCATTCAGAATTGTTTTCGATTCGTCTACGGTATGCGCGGCAGAAGAGGTGTCACACGAAAGTTAAAGGAAACTTGTACCTTAAATATGATTAACTTAAGAATACTACACAGTGCCATATTTTTCACTAATGTTATTAAATATAAAAAACCTATTTACCTATTCAATAAAATAGAATTCAGATACCAAACGCACTCTAGATACACTCGGGATAATCAATTTTTAACCATTCCTAAACACCGTACTGAGATATTTAAGAGGAGCTTTTCTTATAATTTTGCTAAAATATTAAACACTCACATACTTCCCACTATGAGCTGTAGTATGCATTAGATACATCCTTTCGAATTCCTTGATCGCCCTTCAATAGTAAATGTTTCTTTTTTAACAGCTGGTGTTTTCTTGCCGATTGTTATAATTATTATTACTCTTTTCGCGGCACTAGTAATGATGCTTATACCGAATATTAAGGAAAATGTTTGGGGACTTTGTATGGGCATTACGGTTGCTTATGGGCACATACACACAGATCTTGATGTTTGTTTATTTGTACAGGTGTTTATAGAGTTTCTTGGACTTTCTGTAAGTTTAGTTGTTATTATTCATTATCTTTTTCTTTTTTACTTTTGTTTGATTTATACTTACAGAGGCTAAAGGAAGAACACCGTATTCCATTATTAATGGTAGGCGATTTAGTCTTTTTGGCATCTTGTTATTTTTTTCTTGTATATTACTTCAGCCAATAAATACTTTACATACATACATACATATCATCCACCAATATGGAGTTGTGTCAGAATTTGCTTGTTTAATGGTCGATTAACATTTCTGCACCACATATCGACTATGTGCTCAAGCGCTCGTGAAACATTAGGTTTTATTTTAAGATCCTGCCACAATTATAACAAATTTACAAGCTACTAAATCCGTTTACTTCGTTTTGATAAAAAGCAAGCTGGAATATGGGTCGATGATCTGGTATCTTTTGTTGGCAATTGAAAGAGTGCAGTTTTTAAAGTACTGAATGGCATATCTCCCTCTTAAGGTACTTATCTAGTGACTATAAAGCTTTGCTGACACAACATACCTAATTTTAATAGTTCAAATATAGAAAAATGAATCTTTCACTCTATACTCTTTCACAATTTTCTACCATGGTTTCTTACTAAACAGTTGCACCAATAACAAGCTGCGATGTGGAAAGAGACTTCCCGCTGTTTAAAGATGTTTTGACATAAAAAAGATTCGCAATTTGTCGAAAAAGCTGGAACTGCTCGAAGAATTGTTTTACCTGCCGTGGAATACGTGAATTTAGAGGATTTTGTTTGCAACAAATTTTTTGCTTAATTTTTTAAACCGGCACTTTCATAAGTATAGCTGCATCTTAATGATCATGGAGTATGTTTTCCTACTTCACATGTATAGCAGTCGCCACAAGTGATGGCGAGCGGTGGGAGTAGGTTCGCGCAGCAGTAGACGGGCACAACGGATTTACCATCGCCTCTGCATATAATTTCTCTATACCATTGGCGTGCAGGTTAATATTGAATAATGCAACGTTAATGTAATTAAAAATTTAATAAAATGGTTTTATTAGTATGGGATATCTCCGGACAATATAAGTATTTTGTTTACTAATTACTACTATTTACAAGTGCCTACCTACTAATTTATTCCTGGAATATATGAACATATGTATATTCACAACAAAAAACAAAAATATTATGTTAATATAATCTTAATGAACTAATAAACATTTAAATCCGATTAACCGTTAAGGGGCACATAATCCCCTGAATTGTTTACCCGGAAACATCAGCGATGATAATAACAAAAAAGGATTATTGTTTAAACGGTTTATTGAATTTAAACATTATAACCTATTAAACAAATTGAAAATTTAATGGATAAAGTTAAACCTCTTCCGCACTAAAATCGTTGTCGTCACTACTACTATCATTATTTACATTTATAATTAAATTTTCGGTCCTGTCGTCAACTAGAGTTTCTGATTGTAAATATTTATTTTCTATATTGGCAACATGCATTTTGAGCCGCCACTGACAAATACTCAGAACGTATTATTGCAGCTAAGTGGGCGTGCACGCTTTTAAAAGCGTCTACAGCGCATCCCTACTCCTCGCCATCAGTCGTGGCGACTGCTGCTTTTTTTTTTTTTTACCATACACTGAACCAAAAGTATAATTAACCAAATATTAAATTAGGTAAATGAGTTGTTCCAGAGTCAATATTTTTAACACAGAAAACTACATAACAGAGGTGGGATAAGTAATCAAGTACATTTGTATCTTTAAGGTTTCGACATTCTATATAATTACTTTTTTTACTACAATACGGATTTAATGTTTTTAATAATTTGCCTAACACTATAAGGTTTCATTCTAAACAACTTTTTGTCGTACTGCGAACGGAAAAAGTGCTTCACCTGAGAGGAAAATAACAAAATCAAAGCAGGCCGAAAAAAAAAGTTTTTTTTAGTAACACTTAGTGTACCATAGTGCTAACAAAAACAGGGCTTTACCTAAACCGAAAATAGTCTTTGCTGAACTGGAAAAGCCTACTAAATTAACAAATTGAAGACACACGAAAAATAATGTTTAAACCAAGCATTGCTCATTTCTCAAATATGAAATTTCCTAGCCTATATATATGTATGTATGTACTTACAATTAATAATGGGGCTGGATAGACTTTTTGAGCCCTAATTACATTTATGGTAATATTGTCTTGCCAAACTTATACTGGTTCGGTATAAGTTGGGTCAATTTATTAGTTGAGCTGTGCTAATCTTCTTATAAGTAGTAACTAGCTAAAAGGCTATACTTTCGTGTGGAGTACTTCCAAGTTCCAACCAAGTCATTACAGCAATTTAGATATATCAAAAAGTGAGAGGTGTGGTCAGTTTTTCTCGATTTGAAAAACTACTGCTGTACAAAAAAAATAAAGAGACCTCATTCATTAAAACTCCATCTTCGAAACAAGCTTTTGCATTTAGCCGAGAAGCGTATAGTAGAATAAAAGCACGAGAACAAAACGTACCAGGAATTTCAATAACGACGGTTATGTTTGTTTTAACCTCATAAACGTCGCATAAAAGCAACATCAATTATGCCATTTAATTAAGCATTAATTACATGCCATGCTCCATAAAAGAAAAAATGGCTATATGATAAATATAATAGCAACAATGCGAAAATATCAAGGCAGAAACACCGCACTCGCTGAGAATGAAACAAGCGCAACAGGACAGACAACAGGAAATATTAATTTATGTGTTTAAATTTATTCGCAAATTAGATGGGGAAAATTGTATTACTCCTTTACGGAGATCACTGACGGTTTGTGCTGCTCGTTTTATTATTTAATTAATTAACCCTTTTAATTGTTTTGTTGCCAAGCGACTATACAAGAAGTAGGACTAGCAATAAATAAGTATAGTGGTAATTTTATTTCAAAGGTCACTTGATTAAAATTAAAACCAATATGCAAACAAGATGTCACCAAATTTATTTTAGATTCGCTAGTGGTTAACCAGGTATAAGAAGTTGACAAACTGGAGTAGCCAACCAGCGTTAATCGACTTGCGTAATTTTATAGTTACCTAGCTTTGGAAATCGAATGAAGGCACGGTATTAGAAAACGAATTAAAACAGATATTGTAACGCGAATATTACTTATAATTGGAATCAAATCGCTTATACGCTTTTTTCATATATCAATTTGAATGTTTGAATGGTTTCAGTGTAACTGCATCCACAATTTTGTGCTCACAATATCGACGATTTCCGTTCGTGTTAATTAACATCAACTTGGTGACTTTGTCATTATTCGCTTGCTATTGCCACAAAAAGTTGTACATATAAGTAAAGTAAACTTTCAAAAGGCATTTACATTGCGAACCATTGACCATTGTATACCTAATTATTTCCATTATGGGAATCGTGATTTTATATTTCCAATCGTAAAATTGTTATACTGAAGCAAAAAGAGACAATGTTTTTGTATAATGTAAAATGTATCAGGATTTGAACAAGGGAAGACTCACTTGGTAAGATTTATATACAGCGTCTCATTTTGAAGATATTTACAATACCTACTGAAAACCTTAGCGGAGAAAATCAAGTGCTGCTCTAATTTTCTACGTCAGTGGCGTTGTTATTTCCATATTATAAATTGAAGTACATCCCTAAAACTAGACTCGCTACATTGTACTCTGGATGAGTACCACAAATTTCATTCTTTTTTATTACTAAGCTTCAGCTGATATGAAGAAATAACAAATTAATATCTTGAGATCAAAATCGGTAGATATACAAGTGTTTTTAAGAGTGCAAGGAAACCTCATTGTGCTATTTTTTCCGATAAATATTATTATGTGTAGTGCCTATGACTTTTGAGAAAGTGTCTATATGACGATTATCCTACCTGGCCACTGTTTTGGGACCCATTTTGATCAATAACTTAGAAATGATGGTTTATTGTTGTACCTACCATCTAGAAAAGTGTAGCTAGCTCGCAACGACATCTTTCCAGTCTTCTTCTTGGTAACTTAGAATGTACTGATCTTGTTGGATTTTAAAATCGCTACCACCTTATTCTGAATCATTTGATGTATTATATGTTATTTTGTAATTCAAAAAAAATATTTAAAGGGATATCTCATACGGCCAATCTTCGGAATAAGCTCACTTTTATGTCCTTTTCTCTTAGGAATCAATCAATATTTATGAACGATTCTTGGTGTGTTTATTCTGAAGGTGGTTTCGAAAAAGCTTTTCGAAATTTGGACCTAACCATGTTTTTTTTTTTGACCTGGCCACTGTTTTAGGACCCATTTTGACCAATAACTTAGAAATGATAATCTATTGTGGTACCTACTACCTACCACCTAGAAAAGTATAGCTAGCTCGCAACGACATGTTTCTAGTACCTCCCTCTTCTTCTTGGTACCTTAGAAAGTACTGATCTTATTGGATCTTAAAATCGCTACCACCTTATTCTGAATCATTTGATGTATTATATATTATGTGGTATTTCAAAAAATTTATTTAAAGGAATATCTCATACGGCCAATCTTCGGAATAAGCTCACTTTTATGCCCTTTTCTCCTAGGAATCAATCAATATTTAAAAGTTTTTCGAAATTTGGACCTAACCATGTTTTTTTTTTTATTTTCAGGAATCCCCATTTTTATATACACAAACATTCCCAAAACAAAGTTCATTTGTTATACCTTATATTGCAGAAACGGAAAACGATTTTTGAGAAGACATTATTCGTGTTTCTATGGAATACCTACATGTGAAATACAATCATCTCCTTAGACACGATTTAAAAGGGAAAATGAACACGCCATGGAGCGATTTTATGCGTTCTAACCATCAAATAACCATATTTTGAATTTCTAATTTCTTCTTTATTCTACTTGTTACAATTGATTTTGACATCCTCAGAAATTAATTGAAAAGCTTTATGAGGAATAAGACCTTTGGATTTTCCAATTAAGTAAAAGCTGGTAAGCTGGAACATAAGAAATTCTTTATGTTCAGTGTCTCTGTTTGTTGTACTTAACCCATCTACAAAATTTTAATGTGTAAAATTTATATTGTGACAATGACTGTTGTTATTTTTTATTAACACAGTTTACTTCTGTTAAATTATAGTCTGTCCATATTTCTAACGATTTGCCTTTAGAGGGATTAAGAGTATTACCTGGGACTATCCACTACCTGGTGCCGCCAAATAATGCAAATGGGGTAATGGGCCGTATTAAGAGAAATTGGATTTTTTTAAAGTAGAGAAGTAATTATGTTTCGTTTAATATAATCTACCGTTTATAGTATAGCAATTTAGTAACGATCATAGTTTCTTTGATTGTATTGTTTAACATGTATGTTATTGTTGTTGTAATTGTAATATTATAATGATGTTTCCTGTACTATGTATCAAGAAAAAATTTTAATTATTTCCCAACAATGTATGTATGTTTATGTGTATATAAATAAATATATTATTTAGTCGAACATTAATCTCTTTATAATACACTTTTAGTATTATAATCTTAGTGAATACGTCCCTGTTAACCACCCGCGCTCGCAAGGGATTATAACGGTCGGTAAACATTTCTTTTGTGAAGATCGAGTGCTATTTAAAAAGGCAAATCGTTAGAAATATGGACAGACTATACATGTTTTAATTGAAAAAGACTAATAAATAGCCGAAACGTCTTAAAAGAAAAATTTAATTGCTTTGTTCTGGCTAGCCTTATTACCAAAGAATGGACTAAAGCCTTGCTATTGAAACCTACGTCCAGTATAGTGAAATTTGTCCTATTTATAACTGTATATTGTTATCAGTACCACAGCTTTGAGTATTTTTGTCATGGTGATGTCAGATTCAATTGTGTTTGTAGCAGATACTTTAATGTAATATTTCTCTTCAAGTTTAGATATACCAACTAATTGTAATTGGCGTATATTTAGTAATTTATTACAGGTATTCATTCCTCAAGAGGTGATTCTCTTTTTATAGCTCCTATTTCACGTATACGAACTTTACCACAATAAAACCGGGTTTAAAGGCTATTGGAGGCGCTGACTAGTGCACGCCAATCACATAAACATAGAATTAAGCAATAAAAACCTAACACGGCTAAACGTATAGGGAATTGCCATCGTAGTATCGGACACATGCATAATTTAATGCCCTAAAACATCCTATTTATCTTATTTATATTTACGCAGTAAATTACGCAGCGTCACTGACTTTATTAGCCCTTAAAATTTAATGGTTTTTGATTAATTGTAAAATTGCAGATCTAAGTACTCAATAAAAACGGTTTACGATCAATTAATATATTGGTCGTCAGCCCCGTTTCGGATTTCACGAACGATTCCGTTCCTTATCTCCCTATATCCAATAATTCGCTCACTCTATCCGATACCCGAAAGAAATTACCCAGAACCATCCGTCGACATTTAATCTCTTTCTCTTTTTCCTCTCTCCGCTTCGCCGCATTCCATCCTGCGTAGGTCACCAAATCCGAAACTGCATTATATTATACTGCCGAACTGAACGGCGCTTATTTAAATTTTATGTCTTCAATTTGTAGGCGTGTTGATGGAAGCCGCTTAAAAGTTTATTCGTACGATTCTGTTTGTCCGATGACCTATTTCTAGAATAAGGTTTTAATTGGTTTATGAGGCGTGTATTTTATTGAAAGCGCACGTCGAATTTCAATGACCGCATACTACCCGAAAGTTCCGCGGGCACAACGGACATGCCGATATGGGTTTGGAGTTCACGTGGCATGTTTTTATGTCGGTTCGAACGATATTAAAAGTTTAATACTGACACGATTTAGTGCCGTAATTAAAAAGGATTTTGAATTAAGCTCGCGGACATGATCTGCCGAACGCTAACGCGTTTTATATGACGGAAACTTTATCGCTTTATTAAAGGGCTTTTATAGAATCGAAAGGAAACAAAATAGAAGTCATATACGCAAGTTGTTCCACGGGGTATCATAAACTACAGAAGCCGCAACCCTTCCACCACAAACCGCATTAAATAGAACATAAAAGTTATGAATGTGTATATTTCCCATTCACTTAACTTATATATATATAAATTCTGAGGAAATGCAAGTGAGGAATATATAAATGAAACATTATTACCCCAATTCTAACATTTATGATTGAAAAGAGCAATGCATATTTCATTAATAGCTAATTTTTAAATCACAATATATGCTAAACCTATAAATTCAATTTTTCTGGCACAGTTTATCATACCGTGTTGGATTTTCTGAAGACCAGATCGGGACATTTTATTGGGAGCAATTAATATAAGCAAAGTCATCATCTAAACACTTCTGAATTATTGTTATACGTAAGTAGTAATCGTGATGACATGTCTGGACGTATGCAGTGTTTTCCTAGTTGGTTTAAAAGAAAATTAGGATTCACGTGATTTCCATGTAGACACATCAAGTCATTATCAACATTCAAGCGTTCCATAAAATTGTCATTCTAACCTAAATCGCTCTATTAGACGCTGCCGCACTGAATAAATGGGGTCAAAATAACTGCAACCTCATTCGCTGGAAAAGCCATTCGATCCGATCTAACAGATATGAGGCTATTGCTTTTTAATAAAACTATTGTAACCGCTGGGAAAATTGCGGTCTGTTCGGAATACAGTACTTAAATGAACAAGATTTTACTCCTTCCCCGTAGTTCGACAGAATATTGAACTTAAGACGACGATCATGCCTTTATTATTAAACGTATTTAGCTTCCTCGTTTACGACCTCCTCATAAACGATCACATATGTTGCTGCTGTTACTGAGCGCTACTTAAAAGTACCCCTTATCGTTATTTTATGTTTATCGTAAAATTCTAGGTCTAAGCAGTCGTGTACACAAATTTTGGGCTTTGTTTTAAATGTTTGCTGTAGCGTAAATAAGGTTTTTATAACTGACGTGGATTTCAGGTATTAAACAGGTAATTTCCTGATGTTTTACTTGCGCGATTGTTTATTGTTTTAGTATCGGTAGTTACCACTAATAATAATGGTGTCATTATAATTGCAAAGAACAGAAACAAAATTATGATGTGTATCATGGTAAGAGAAGTATCATTAAAACCAAAGAAATTAATTCTTTTAGTGCATAAGTATATATAATGTTTCTTATATATTATATTCTATTATATTATTATTTCCTTGATTTTCACTGGAAATTTTTTTCTTAAATCATTAAGTTTATTTCTATACTCTTAAAGTAGCATTGCTTCTATTGAAAATAAATTTCTAATGGTATAATTCCTTTTTTATATTTAATTTTTATTTCAAAGTAAAGTTTTTTTTTTATCTAAGCGACCAATAAGCTACAACAATAAACCAAAACTCGTTCCTTTTTAATATTACAGAGTAATAATACAAGATGATTTGCAGCCTTAAAGTATCTACAAGATTCAGAGGAAGACGTAAAAGGCGTTGATAAAAATGAGAGAAATGAACTTTGGAGATTATTAAATATATTTAAAAAATCGCAGCCTGCAAATACCAAACTAGTTTGGAGGAATAGAATAAAAAAACTCTGTGAAATCCATTGAGTGGGTCATAGAGAACGGTACCTACTTAAAGATTTCAATGTTTTGACGACATTAATAGCAATGTTAAAGCCTACTAAAACTTGATTGTTCCACTAAAATATCAAATTTTTGCAGGAAAAAGAAATTGATTGAATCGAACCCGAGATATTCAAGATTCAGTTTTTGGTCAAACAAACATATGCAATACAATCATAACGTTTTTCATTAGATAATCGGGCTTCTTTTATCCAAGAAAGTTCTTTCAATTTCATCAAAAATTGAATAAAATGTGGCCTTTCTTAGAATATGCTAAATATTCGTTCGTTAAGGAAAAGATTTGCTTTATTTGGTGTGAGTAAAATAAAGCAAAAGTTTTAAATAAAGGGTCTAGCCGAATAAGCATGGTGATCTGGCCCCCAGAACGGATTTTTGAAAAAAAGTTATGCATGGGCACTGACAAGTCATAAGAAGGTAATATAGGGGTATTTTACGCCTCAACTCCCCAGTGACCTTGAAATAATCAGAAAAATGTGCCCCAAACAGGCCTATCTTTAACTTTTTTTCCTAGAAAACTATTCGCTTTAAAAAAACGTAGTACATTATAAATTTTTTTGAAAAAATTTCATTCATAAAATCAAAAAGAAAATTATTTTGAAATATTTAAAATTATGCATTTGATGGTTCCTTTAACTCATAAATTTGAGTATCATCTGCATATTGATGACAATTGCAATGCTCTATTGCAAGCGGGAGGTTCGAGGTATATAAACAGAACAGTAGTGGACTTAGTATTCCTCTCTGCGGTACTCCGCATGATATAGGCAGCTCCGAGGATGGCGAGGATACATCAGAACCAATTCTGACCCTCTGAATAACGACATTTGTTTAAATGCTTCTGCATATTTAATAATATATCTAACTAATTTCGCTCAACTTAATTTCATATAGCGCGCAGTGGCTGCTCGCCTTTAATTGGGAGATAAACGGACTTGCTTGGCCCGCAAGGTTTCCGGATCTGAGGCCAATAGATTTCTTTTTTTATGGGGATACTTGAAACAAAAGGTGTACTTGAGAAGACCATTTGAAAATCTTGGTCATTTCGAGAAAACATTTAGGAAAGCATGTGCCGGTATAACTCCGGCTTTTATTAGAAATGTAATAAAAGAATTTGTCAAAGAACAATTATCTGTTTAGAAGGAGGTGATGAATATGTTGAGGCCCTTGTGCAATGAGGAAAAAGTTGAACTGTATTTTTCTTTCTCATGTAGTATGTAATGTGTGATGTTGCATTTTGAGATGAATGATTCTAATTAGGTATTTATTCTTACAAAACCAAGTGAATGTTTACCAAATTGTCATTAGAAGAGGAGTGATGTAATCTACACACTGATTTATTTATTTCTAATTTAATTTGTGATGTATATTATGTAATAAATAATCAAGCAAATGCTGGACTATTTAGAATTTTTTTAACTTTGAAGTTTTAATTCTTAACTACATTTTCAAATGACATTCGGTTTAATATTTAAATTTTAAAGCAATTTACTCTTCAGCATAAATCAATATTTTTCACTTTTCTCGTATACTACGCAATATTTTACAAATTTTATTGTTGATTATTGATTTACATGTGAAGCAAAACTTTCTATGAAGAGCAGTTTTTATTTGTAAAATTAATAATAAAAAAAAGTTTCAATTTCCATTGCCAACTTTTTCAGATATACTGTATAATATATTCAACCAAATCCTAAAGTTAAAAAATGATGTGTTAAAATAAGACATGGTAAAATATATCTGATATTAAAAGTAACACTTGATTGCATCATTACAACTCCAAGTTCCGTGCTCTTTGATTTTCACTTAAACTTGTGCCATTCACCGCGACTCTTCGTCCTTAGCGAACTGCAATTTAAGTGAAACAATTTCCTTTTGTAACAGGTCGCAATTTGCAAATAGCATCGCAAGTTAAGAAGTTAAATCCTTAGGGGTGCATTATTTTCTTGTCGACTTAAACGAGAACGCCATTTATCCTCGGCACACACGCGCTGGTTGTAGGTAATGCCCCCGCCCGCATTACCTAGGGGTGGGGGGTGGTAAGTAGCGCGAGGTAGTTTCCTTTAAAATTAATTTAAATTACTTCCAGGAAACTTTCGAGGTACGAACGTAATAATGGATAGTTTTGTGTCATTCACGTTAAATCGTAGGAAATTGCTGTTTCGGTGTTCCGAGTCGGTATATCTACTACCTACTGTGCATACCTACTTTTCGGCGCGTAATTAATTTCCCTGGTGGAGGTCGTAAATGGAAAATTGTAAAATAAATTTCAGTTAGGCGAACAGCGCGGTCGGATTTTTCACCGTGAATGAGCGGCATAAATAAAATATAAAATTAAACCGATTCCGTCAAGTTCTCATTTATTTCGAAATTAGTTTCTGGTATCGTACAGGAGATCTAAGGGATCTTTGATCTTAACTCGTATCAGCTGCGACGTATTGAA
This sequence comes from Cetonia aurata, assembly GCA_949128085.1. Lineage (NCBI taxonomy): Eukaryota > Metazoa > Arthropoda > Insecta > Coleoptera > Scarabaeidae > Cetonia > Cetonia aurata. Next base: position 62,907,593 of record OX421883.1, on the reverse strand, counting down.
TATAATTAGATATAAATAAAGGAAAGTCACCGTCATCTGGTATTTCGTTCGTCGGAACTATGTATTTAAGTATTCCCAATCCGAGAAAATGATTAAAGATTTATGTTCAGATCATAGGAGCGTTCCTTGCTTATTAAATGAAGTTTTAGATGTACGAGGTATTTTAATGTCTTCGTAAATAAATTGAATCCCGGAAAAAGTTAGGAATGTTTAAAATCTTGACCGAGGAATATTTCCTAAACGATTAATTAACGTATTTGTAGCTTAGAAACATGCTCTTTAAAAATCGAATAAACCCAGTTTATCTAGTAAAGAAATACGGAAAGAAATATCGGAGAATTCGAATTTAAAAACTTGCTTAAACGATTTCTATTAATTGCACGATTTTGCAGGTTTTCTAGAAATTGAAAGAAATTATGTGTTATTTCTGTGACATTGTTTTTGGAAAAAAGTCCTTTCACACCATGAATTACGTAAATACATTAATAAAAATCTATTTTTCTACTCTGATACCATAATAAGGCTATTACCGCATCAAAAACGATGGGTTTTATAACTTATAATTGCACAGTGTGTGTTTATAGATCATTCACATTAAGAAAATGATAATACAAAATAATATAAATAATAAATTGATACAGTGGATAATTCTGTCTGTTTATCTAATAAATCGTGTTTACTTGTTAGAAATTATTTAGCTCATAGTGTGTCTGTGAGATTGTCTGATAGAGTATCGTCACCCCTGGCTATTGCGTCTGGAGTGCCCCAGCGTTCCATACTTGGCCCTCTTCTATTCTCCATATACAGATATGCTCAAATGTATTCGACACCTAAAATTTTTGCGAATAATCAAAGTAAGGTGAGTACAAAATAAAACTCTATTTTAATAAAGAATCTTAATAATTTGTCGCATTTCTGTAAGCTTTTAATACAGTTGCAATGCTTTTTTCAGTGCGTAAAAAACTGACGTCTCAGAAACGTGAACATGCATAAAAATTTAATAGATCTAGGAAAAGTATCTATAAAAACTGTTGTAAAATCATAAAAACGAATACCTGAACACTTAAATGAACTATCACAGAAGTAATACCAAAACACGAATCATAGCACTGTTTTACATTACATAATGCAATTGGTTCTAAAATGAATAAATACTTTACCGTTCAGTTCTTTATGGTAACCTGAAGATTATTTCTAATAGGGGCAGTATTATATTATCTTATTATTTGTCCCTATAGGAAAAGAAATCTTCAATCTATAATCTTCTATTCTATAATTTGGATAGCTAAGGAGTAGGTCCATATTTTGCAAATACTTGTACAATAGTTTCCCATTTGGAAGCAAAACTACATAACAAAAAAAAAACATCAAACTTAATTTTCTTACATGTGTATACACATTTACGGTATCGTTGCAAACAACTCTATCAAATACGGGCAATTTTAGCAATTACAGCAGAATGCATTTCAAACGGATCAACAACGGAACGCATTAAAAAATAAATTTAATCCACTTGAGATCGCATTGCGATAAATTAGTATTATTAAGCTGTCAGGGAACATCCAACGATTCAAAGAATTGTTACCGTGTTCATTTTCAATTCAACATAATTCCGTTTAAATTACTACCATTCTGGAAGCATCATTAAACGTACACCACTCAACATTATAAAAGATCCCGCGATATAAAAATGTTTATGAGAACGGACGGTTGCATTCGTTTTAATATGCCCCCGTTATTATCTACGAAATATTTCAAACACTATTGTATAATTTTTTTTTCTTCCATTTTCTGTTCCACACTTAGCCTTATTATCAGATTAATTACGCTATTGCATGTCTGACTCATATTGCTGTGCCCGGTTTCTACACTTCAGGTCGTGCGGTTGTAATTTAAAAATAAATTTATTAGAGAAAAACATACATCGTGAACCACAGCTAGAGTAAAATTATTCCTATGGTGGCATTGTAGGTTATTTATAGTAGTTTAGTCATGGCTAACTTACGAACCAAATTGTTTGCTTTGATGAATCGCATAAAAGTGGTTTGGATTAGAAAATATCCGAAAAAACCAAAGAAAAACAAAATCTGTAGTCGACAGTTTTAATACTTGACACTATACATATAAGCAATGCTGTGAAACTGCAGCTTGAAGCTACCGTAGGAAATCAGCATTAACAAATTAAGCAGTGCTACTAAATCTGCAAATAAATTATTCACCTAGGTAACAAACAAGCGTTTGTACGTCGCTTCATTGGCAGATCGTTCCAGCACAAAAGTCTTTAACTGGATGTATATTAATAATATTTAATATTACATACCAAACTGGAATACCATAACTATATTAGTCGTATAGGCTAGGTATGTTCCTATTCGTTGCATGTCAATAATACATAATCCCACATGTAATAAGCGATTTTCGTTTACGTTTGGGAGCCTGATTAATTAGCTTCATTACTAAAGCCGAATACGCAATTGTAGCTGGAAACATCAATGGTAGATGTAGATAGCGTACACTAGAGTATTATTAATTAATCCACATATTGATCTATTCCATTTGAAATAACTCAATCAATTATATATTCCTATGGTCTAATAATAGTAATAATGGTAATATGTAAAATTTAATTAATAAACTAGCCAAATATCTAGAAATTATTGGAATAGCCAGAAATGAAAATACGCATATGTGAAACAGAAATCAATTATTATTTCGGCAACTATTGTTCGTCAATATTTTGCAGCGTAGCATAGAGGTAATTAAATTTGTTCGAAAATAATATAATCTAGTTTTTTTTTTCCGTCCGGGGAATGCACAATGTTTACTGACTTAGATTTCAATATATAGTTTCCTTCGAATTGGCGTTGCATCCACAGAATTGCTAATATCGATATCTTTACGATATATTTTTAAACAATTACGTGAATTGCTTGTTTCATTTGGTGGCCTAATAAGTGAAATGATCGTTAAAATATAAAACTCTATTGTGGTATACGCATTAATAACCAACGGTATATTCATATCAGTAAATCAGTAGGCAATTCACTACCCATACGTCATGTGTTATGCATTACACGTTAGTATGCATCCATTACCTAAGTTAATAATAAACTCAGGTAAGTCGTATCACTCCGTCTCTATTTTATTTCGTTTGACTCTGTCATACAACCAGCAAAGTTGATACATGCGTGTTTCACTGTTTAGTTAGTAATTGAACTAGCAGGAGTATAGTTACAAAAAATATGAACTTTGATTGCCCATGTACAGATTGAAGCATTTAAAATGTTAATAGAGATTGGATGAGATGAAGAGAGAGCAGTATGTATAATATATGTTATTTATATACACAAATAAAAATTATTTTTAGTGTTAGCACACGGATTTAGAGAAAGTTATTTAACATCCACCTAATTCATGTGCTTTACAACTTTGTTATGGTATCTCTGAAAGCAAGGTCTGATCGGGGTAAATCCTTTCCAAGTTAAATATAATTACAGAACTTATACTAGAACAAGGTTGCACAATTCCGCACGTTTTTCAATGATTGAAACGTTATTGGGGTTTAAATTCATTAACTAACAAACACCAGGGCGTTATATTACGTTAAAATGTTTTATTAAATACTGATTACTAATAAAACTATATACAATCACCGACAGAAATGAGTGGACACTACGCGAATTTTAATTAAACTATAAATTTTACCCATACTCATTTAATGATATTCAAAATTATATGATATTCTAGCAGATCAAATAGTTAAACATAAATAATATCCAAAAGCATACTATTACCACAGATAAGTAAACAGATAGCTCACCGTAGCAGAATTGGCCCATTCACGCAGGTTGCATAAATGAAAGGCTGCAATATTACGATTTTATGAAACATAGGTTGTTTTTATTTAAGAAATTTTCTTTTTTTGACGCACAGCTGTTATTTACCTAGAATAGCAAATTGAATAGAATTTATACCTCCTTGAATGTGACTTGCTTACGCTCTTATTTAGAATATAAATATTTTCTGTAGACTGTCCAGATTGCCTTGAGTGCTTGTAATGATTGAATTTATTCGTATGTGTCTCATAAAAATATATTTTATCGTTGTTGTAATAAATTGGAAGGAATCAAAGTTTATAGCCAGTAGTTTATGTAAATAATACAAAAATTCCTGGAATTTCAGGCTTTATTTTCAATAAATGTGACTTCACAATATCAATTAAATATCTTGTTACGTTTCGACTACTTAATATAGTCTTCTTCAGACATGTATGATGAAAACAATTAACAATTACATTAAACATGACAAACTACATTAAAAAGAAAAGATGATTTTATAGATGGATTTGTTGATTGCATTTATTGCGAGCACCGCGTGTCGACATTTCAATGCTAGCGGTATGTATGTTCGTACGTGCCAACGCGACTGTCCACTGGCGACTGAAGTGCAGCGCTCCGAATGAACTCAGGTAGGGTTCCCAACTATTTGATCCAGGGTTCCCATTTTAGCGAAAGCCGCTGCCAATTCTCCCGTAAGGTGAGCTATCTGTATTACTTATCTGTGCTATTACAAAACAAATACATTAATAATAAAATATAATACTATGTCCACTCAATTCTGTCGGTGACTGTATAACTATTCACTTATTTCCGTTCACTAATTGTTTCCATTATTTATTTTCACTCGTGTGCGACTCTTCGATTTGTTCTCAATTCAATCTTGCTCAATCGCTGCGCCGTATTTAAACTTCTCGCTATAATTTCTAAAAGTTTCTCGGGCCACTTCGAGGCTTCTCGCATTATTTTTTTAATCCCGATTCTTCTATTTACGCGTTGTACACCGAAAACCGGCGGAATGGTCTGATGTTTTCGACATGAACTTATTCGTTGTTGAATTTATTGTCGCTCGTTAACGCCATCTATGAGCGTCCATCGAAAATATAATTTAATTTGGCGCGCGTAATATCAAGTACTCAATAAAAGTGACAATTTACATAATTTTACTCGGTTTCGAGTAACGCTTTTAGTGTTTTACACTCAAACCAATTCCGCTACAGCCGCTTTAATCCACATCGAACATCGATGGACGTATCACAGCTGAGGCAATCGCATAATACAACCGTAAGTTAGTAAATTTTAATGAAAGTCGACCATATATTCAAAGAAGGTCCACGAACGAAGACATATTGGCATTATCAATTTAGCAGAAGTAGGTCTCTCCGAATTCCTATTGTTGTCCCGTGTCGGAGCACAGTGGCTGTAATTTTATTACGGAATTTTATTAGTTCCAATCGAAAGTGCGCCGGCCAATCCTATGCATCGCCTTTTCAATTCGGTTACTAATAAATAACAATTTGAGCCGTAAATACGGGCGGAGTGTATGCCGGTTCGGAGTTCGGGGGCGGTAATTCGAAACCCGATTGAAAATCGAAGGGAGAACGACGGTGGAGATCGGGAAAGGACCTGGCATTATTGGCAGTAGTATTTTATTCAAAAGTGCAGGTGCGGATTACACGATTTAAGTGCAATCTTTATTAGTACGTTGATAATTTAAATTGTGGTTTGTAGTTAAGATTTAAGGGTTTAAGATTATGATGAATGTGAAGTTTGTTTGGATTTAATCTATCGTGACCGAAAGGTACCTACACTTGCTGCTAAAGCCAACTGTCATGATTTTTACGACTTATAAAAAGTCGTCTCTTTCAGGTAGGTATTTCAGAAATTATCGTCCGTCATTTTTCTATACACGAGACCTATCGGTTAAGCTATTAAATATTAAAGCTTGGTTTGCTAATTTCAAAATGTTTAAATGGGCAAAAAAATACAGCGTACCTATATAATTAATGTAATACGGATAAATCAATGCTTCCAACGTAGAGAAAATAAACCATTGCAACATAACAAATCGAACAGGCGGATCGCAGATGGAAGATGACCTGATGTCATTCACTCTGACATGAGATATCAAAAAACGCCATCGCCTTCTATGAGAGCGCACGTTTCTCTACAATATTGTACGTTCCCGTGTAGCTGCTGCCTACACGTAAGTACAACATAGCTTGTGCATCTGCATACAATGCTGACGGCGAACCACTACGTTGGCTGCAAGGCCAATTTATATTCGATCAATCCGGCGACTCGGAGCGCAATATAAACACAAGCAAACTTGATATTTCGAGTAAACCGAGCGGACCTTCGCCGATTATATTTCAGAATGGCACATGTTCTGTAGTATGTATCTACTACATATACATGTACGGCGGGCGTATGAGTATAGTGCGCCAACGGTGCATTGTTTCGTGTCAAAACTTTGGCGATGAAGTAGCGGCGGAGAGTCTGCAGCCGCGCCGTAATGTGCTAGGGCCAACTGTGTGTATCTTTTGTAATTGCGAGCGCTGCAGTAAAAATTAACGACGGGAAACATGGTACGAAACGTGAGCAATTGAATGTGACTGTACTGTGTACTTGTGTACGGACCTACGTATGTACGATCGGTGTATATATATATATTACTTTGTATGTGTGTGTTTGGTTGACGTTGACGCTGTTACCCAGAAATTTTCGTCCACTTTATGGACTCGCAATAATGCCTCCCATACCTTACAATCAAATTAAACATGTCCGATGTTTTGTAGTTCGTAAATTGTTGATAAAAAAAAAATCGGGTAATTTTATTTCAATCTGAACCATTCAAAACGGAATTGCTAGTTCTATCCGAATTATTGGGTCTCGGCAGTGGCGTAAATAGGGGCCGCAAAACCCCGCAATGCGGGGGGGGGGGGCCCGGTGGCAGAGGGGCCCCATAAAGAGAGAAGCGAAGTCAAAGAAAGTGTCCCAGTATGACATTATTAAATTGACATTTTTAAAAGTCGCATGATAAGTGATAAAACAGATAAAATATACTATAATACATATATGCCATTTAACGTTAAAATATCTACATTTGAATTCGTGCTTATATCTGTTTTCTTGTATCATTTATTAAATGAAGTAAATTATGCTTCAAAACTCCTTCAAAAGAAAAATATAAATCTTGATGAAGCAACAAATGTGCTAGGTGATATCAGCTTACGTCTACAAGAATGCAGATCAAAGTACGAATTCTTTAAGATGGACGCCATTTCTATTTGTAACAAATGGAAAATACCTCCCATTTTCAGTGCTAAACGTCAACCAAAAATCAAACATCCCTTCGATGAAATATGTGAAAATTATTACTTCTATAATGCCGAACAAATATTTAAAATAAATGTTTTCTATACAACCGTAGATATTGTTAACACCTAAATTAGAAGTAGGTTTACAGGTATGTCCGAAATTTCAAAATTATTTCAATTTCTGCAGCCAAGAAACCTTTTAACACTATCAGACAGTGATTTAATTAAAGCAGCCACTACATTACAAGAGCATTATTGTAATGATCTAACAAATAAATTTCCTGCACAACTTTTAAATGCGGTTTCATTTTTAAAGCATGACATTACCGCGGATACAACTACAAAACAATTAGCCGAGTTACTTTTAATAAAATTTGGGTTCATGGAAAGTGATTTCTCGGAAGTAAATACAACTTTGCTACTTTTTCTAACAATACCTGTAACTGTAGCTACAGCAGAGAGATCTTTTAGTAAACTGAAATTAATAAAAACATACTTGCGTAACACAATGACACAAGAAAGATTAAAAAATCTCTCTGTTGTAGCTATTGAAAACGCAGCTGCACAAAAGTTGGATCTTCAACAACTAATTCGTTGCTTTGCTGATAGAAAGGCACGGAGACCTGCTATATAAACACAATTATTTATAAAATGATTATGTTTATAAAAATAGGTTTTGTATTCGGTAATAAACATTCTAAAATTCTTAATAAAAGCGAAATTTTAAATTTTGATTACTATATAATTAAATACAATTAGGTTAAGTTTTTTCTTAATTATGTATATGATAAATGTGGTTATCTGTACTTATTGTTAGTATCGTATAATATATTGTAACATGTTAATAATGAGTTTATGAAGATATGCTTATGTATGTACCTACTTTATTCCACATAAATGAGACTGATAAATAGCAGACGAATAGTTTTATTGAATACCGAATAGAGCCTGAAAAACGCGATTTTATGTTCAGGGGCCCCATATAAAATTTTTGCGGGGGGGCCCAAAATTTCTAGTTACGCCACTGGGTCTCGGTAGCACCAGAGCAAACTTTGATCATCTTCTATGCACAAATTTGTGATACAATTATCTCACAAGTCATTAACCCTGGAAGGTTACTCTTCATTTTAGTACATTAAGGTCGAATCGACGAACTATTTAAGATAAAAAATTCTAGCGGAACGATTTCGAAAGTAAAAATTTGTTTTTAGTTAAGCATTTTATTAAACAATAAAGAAAAAATAAAATATAAAAATAAAAATTCTTTTTCTCTCTAAAAATTCGATTTGAATTTGAACTCTTTTTTTTTTGGTTTTTTCAAATTAATTAACTTTTTAAAACAACAAAAACTTAAAAGATAACAACAATAATGACATATACATACATATATACAGCCTTTAAAGATAATCAGTCCAATAATACAAAAGAAAAAACATTTTTAGTTATTAGACACAAAGTTCAACTTTGTGGAACTGATGTGAACCAGTTGGCCATTGTAATATTGCGATTCGTTCCATGAAATTTTTGTTATCGGGGAATAACCAGCATTGTTTTCCAGCGATATTTACATTAGCTTTAGTATATACCTTCCAATGTGTTTGTGGCCACTTACCAAAGATGTCGCATGATATTAATGATAAGCAACAGAGTTAAACAGCTAACACTACACTGATTTACCTTGTACCTATTTTTATGTCCACCACTGTAGGTATATACCCAGAATTTAAAGCTAAGCCTGATAAAATATAGGGAGGGGCATTTTTCATTGGACATCAGTGTAGGTGCATTTATTCCATGCAAATGTTTTGTTAGCGTCTGAAAATGTTTACCCAGGTCTACACCACGGTACTATAAGTGTATGCATGACGAAGCACCACCACATTAGAGTGAGATACACCGTGTATAAATGGAGATGAAGAACTGAAGAGTGTCGCATGCCCTGGTCCTGGCTAACTGACTATCTGCGTCCAGCAGCATATGTTACAAGCAAATGCACTAAAAGATTTAATGCACCTATCGCGTTCTGCTGCTTCGATATTTACTTTGTCGGATTTAATTTGCCCGACAGTTCTCATTTGTTTTGTACGGAATGCCAAAATCCTGCTTCGTGCGCTGTGGTGTTCGATTAAGCTCCAGTATATCGTTTTTGCCACATTTGCATTAGAACGTGTCCATTTGATTTTCCTCTTTTTTTCTTTTTCATTAAGTAAACACGAATGGCGATTGGCAGAAATATTCTGGATGCAATTAAAAAATACAGTTAGTGCGTGATGTGGCAACATCAACCTGAAAAAATAGCAGGAGAAATTCGTCCTTTCAACGGCAGCCTGTCGTTTAACGATTTAGTAAAGCATCTGTAAATAAGTACCGATAAACTGGTCGCTCAAATTGCATCGCCCTTTCTCGTATAAATAATATTTTAATACCCCGTCACCGTAAATTGCGTACTATACACAGGAACGGTTTTCTCGATAATAAAGTTTAAACCTAAATTAATATACGGTAATAATTCGTGACCATTAGACTTGCATTAGGGTACCCCGGCATTGCACATGAAACTAGCACCCATAAAACCCACTATCATTGGCAACGCGAGTTTTATTACCTGAAATATAATACCAAACGTAATAATGATGTTAATCAGGTATGACTTCAGAGTACAGTTTATTTCTGGGCACGTCTGGTGTTACCAGAGCTAATTAGTAATAAAAGTGAAGCTTAAGTAATGGCCATCATTAAATATTTTATAAACAACGATGTTCTGCTCTGAATATAAAAAGATATAGTTTGAGATTCAGCAATATTTTCCGTTTCAGTGACTGCATTTTTCGCCTAATTACACTAACGTAAATAAAAACATAAATAAGCCTGAAAGGAGCTTATAGTTTTCTCACTATTCGAACAAATTATACGCATTAAAAACAGTGAAAGATTGAGGTTAAAACATTATTTACCAGAAAATTTGTTTCTAAGTATATAAAGCTGTAATTGACCTTCGACGAAGAAATAAAAATAAAGTGCTGTTGAAAATATCTTCTAATCTTCAATAATCTCAGAGAGAGAAAATTATTACTGAATGAAAGGTTATTTGCTTATGATCCTGGGAAATTTATTTACCGATGCCGTTAATTTGAACCGCTTTATGTTATTTGTTATTTCTATTCGGTGAATTATAAATCAGTTTATAGCCGGGCATCATATTAACTTCGTTGCGAAAGCTGATATTTGTAAATGAAAAAGGTTTTAAGGATGGGTCGAGAACAAAGTAACTGTTTCATAAACTGTTCACGAAATATTTCGACATTTCAGGCGAAACTTCCGCGCAAAGGTTAAGGATAGCCGTTTCGTTTTTAAACAATACATTGTGTGCTGTTTTCTATAATAAATGATTGATAAGTGATATAGTACTTTCGTCAGAAGAAAACTAAACATATCAATGTAGATAATCAAGTTGTTGAAATGGTTCACTATTAATCAATTGCGGATTGATTTAAGTGGTATGAATAAATATAGTCTAAATAAAAACTACATCATACAGACGTGTAACTTTAATATAATCATTTATATAGGGTCAATCGAAACTAATAAGGTGCACTCAAAGAAATACATAGATGTGAAATTAGAAAAAAAGTTTTAGTTTGCATGTAGCCAGAAACTGTAAAAAGGTATGAAGTATATTGTTTGTTCTTGATCATTGTCCCATTTTCTTTAAATAGAAGCCATTTTATAATGCAGTTGTGTTTATGTCATGCGCCATGTAGATGTTTATTTCTTAATGTATTTATTTTATTTTGCTGTAAATTCCATGACTGTATAGTTGTCTGATGTCAATGACACCAGATTTCTTGAGGACTGCATTTAGGATAAGTTTCCCCTATTAAAAATGATTTTTAATATCCATTTTGCATTGTGTTTAACCGTGTTAAGTATGGTAATCTGCCACAGAGCTCCCCAACCAATTATACCATGTATAAATGTGATTTACGATTCTATTAAGACAAAATAGATTGTTTTTAGTTGCTTAAAATAAAGTATTTCAATCTTCTAACCAATCTTACTCTATATTTTTACATCATATCCAGTAAAAAAAATATTACAGTAACATTCCAAGTATTTTTTACGCTGCAATTTTGTAACTACGTAGTTGGAAACTTGTATCAAAGTGTAGATTTACAATTTTATAATTCCATTTCACTGTAAAAGTATACTAATGAGGTAATCATTGTTTTTTTGTTAAATTTTTATTTTCCTTATGTAAAATTACTGTATACTTTTACTCTCTGCAATTGTAATGTTTTAATAAAATGTCAAGAAATTGCAGAGACATGTTTGCAGTAGATCAGTTTATACACGATGTTTTGCTGTTCACATGGTCAACAAAAGCAATGCAACCTTTATAGAAAAAAAAAAATTGATTACGAGAATATAAGGTTTTAAAAATAATTTTTGAACAATTCTTTTTTACACAAAAGAAACTGTAAATTTTAAAACAATTATTTAAAACGATTATTGATGTGTGTAAGGTTACAGCTCGCGCCAAATAAATACAGCAAGTCTACCTTAAAAACGATGTTGCTGTAAGGATACTGTAAAATAATGCAGTCATGTAATTATATTGTCAAATCACAATATTTTTTGCTGTGTACTGTATCCAAAGTTTTCACGTTTGTTCGTAATTTTTGCATACTTGTGTGTCGGTGTTCGTTTGTTGCTGAGCGAAGCTACGGTTTATAGAATACACGTTTAGGTACTATTGACATCTATTGACGTATTGTACTATTTCCACTGAAATTGTACTAAACATAATAATAATAATAATAGCGGTTTATTGCATCAACATAGTATAAAAATAAGTAAATGCTAAAAAATTCAACCAACATGCCAAAAGGTGCTTAAAGCATAACCCGCTGTTCTACCTCCAGCACCATTAATAACGTTAACCCGATAAATAAAAAATCATAAGCGAAAAGTACTAATAATTCAAATCTAAGCGCAAAAAGCATAAAGAGAAAAGTAATAGAAAGTTATAAAGGAAAATAAAAATTTATTTACTTGTTAAAGAAAGCACTCCTTCGAAATTGATGGGACAGAGAAAAACGGACTCAAACAACGCATACCTAGTGGTAGTTATTGGGAGTGGAAAAAATAAACGACCATCATAAGAATGGGCTTTGATACTGGACCTATGGCTTTATTTCCTTTTCGAAAAGAAGGCATGTTCTGTTTTCTAACTACAATTAAAAATTACCGTCCCGGCTTGAAATCGAACCAGCGCCATATATGGGTTGAAAGGCAAGAATTGTGCAATCATGAAAACCGTTCAGTCACCGATTCGGCTTTTTACACATGGGCTAGTATTTCAAACCCCTAATAAAATTCCTAATGAATGTTATTAACTGAATAACTGAAATAATGGTACATTTCTCTAATTACTATTAGATAGGTACTCTTATTGGCAGATTGAAATACCAACCCTTAAAGGTACGGTCTATCTATATAGTAGTTAAATTTATTAAGAAAGGTATCTGTGATGTATTCAACGTCCTTCCTGCTGTATATGCCATCCTAATTTTTTCGCTTCAATTATATTTTTGATCGAAATCGACGAGCAAACCAAAAACGGTGAGTTTGTTAAAAATAAAACACAGGTTCGCTAACCTGTTTAAAGAAACGCGAACCAAGACACAACGCCCTTTCTTAAATACATCATTCACAGCTAAAAACATTAAAGCCTCTTAAACTCGAAAACGAATTTAAAGCACTTCAAACAAAAATAATACAGGACCGCCATGCGTTATGTATGATGTATGTGCGTATGCATACGTTAACCTCACTCATCTGTTGGCTTCCCGTTCCACACTCCGTGCCGTGCGCTCCCGTTCTCGACCACGGACCACATGTGTGTATTTTTTATTCGTCGAACGTGCATAGAAATTAAAAATCGAGCAACAACTGAATAAATAAGTGCGCTTCTAACGGTGAGAACGATTTTGACAGTTATTTATCTAGTCATCTGTGAACTTTGTCGCGTGTCACCCAATCACGCCAGCCGGCAGGGCGTTCGGAGAGAGAGGACGCTAACGTATGAAATAACAAAAGTTGGAACGGATATATATTTATATAAAAATGATATCCACAGAAACGTCCACGCGTTTCTACTTATACGGATAGAAGGCCGAAAACGGAAAGCTAAACATGTTTTAGTTTTAACGGTCCTTTTAAAGATTTAATGCTCTGCATTGAATATTTGATGGAAGAGAAGTCGGTAATACGGATGTGAGTTATGACTGTGAAATATTACCCGCTGTCCGCATTTTAAAATGCTCGCTAGTAGATTCAGAGAGCCACAGCGAACTTCCCCGGTTTCTTGATCTCGCATATGGCGATGAGGATTTAGGGAGTCCTTCTAGTATTTATTTTGTTCCTAGGTTTACATATGTATAAATTTACTTACGGCAATCGTCGTATAAATAAAGAAACGGATATTTTATCATATTTTCCTTTCTTATTTTACTACTTCAAGTTAAATTTGTCGACTGGTCTATGTATCACACGTATATTTAGTGAATCCTCTATATTTGAATGTGCAAATTAAATGCAATTGCAAAATCATTGAATCTGTTGTTCGTAACTGTAATGGTTTTTGATCACATCCTGGCGATCCTCCCCTAAACGAGCAGAACAGAAACTTAATTTGACAAAAATACCACAAAATTACACCAATCAACCAATCAGAGATCACAACGTGCTAGGATTTCAGAATATTTGAAATGTTTATTATTTAATGGGCAAAGCTAAGAGTATTAATTTTCTAAAATAATTTTTCATTTCACCGAAATATCCCTAGATAGGTATCTTCGAAGAACGCAAAAGAATTCTTTCCTCCTTCATCTAAAAGAAAATCTCTAGCCCTGGAAACGCTGGCTAGTAGACCAACATGTTAGACAGCTACTACAAAGAAAACTGTTTAAATAAATTAGCTTTAGCATTCAATTGCTCTTAAATCTTCAATTCTTCGCAGTTAATTAGAGATAAACCTATTGTGTTAATCAAGAATTGTGCATATGCAGAAAACAAACTGTGGGCGTCGTAGGCATATGTAGGTATGCACGCAACCACTTCCTATGGAATGACTCATGTTATTTTTAATTAACCCAGTATTTATCGACTGCATATTCTGTAACTGGCCGTATCTGTAATGAGCTCGATATGCGATAAATTTCTTCGGCGAGGTTACTGAAATAATTGAGACATAAGTGTAGATTAATTTAAATTAATTGTATGTATGTACTGTACGTATTTGCGATAAATATTTGCCGCTCCAACTTCACAACAGTGAAAGAAAAAATACCGGATTACGGATCTTTAGATAATGTTGTTAGTACGCGGCATTTTCCTTATTCCTACCAAGTTAAGAGAGAGGTTCTCCTGTTTCGCACTTCCAATTATTATTATAACGGTTATTTTGAAATCTATGTATATCGTGCCACGGAGTGGTTGTTTTAAGAATACGCAGTAACAATTATGGACATTGAAGATGTTTATCGAAATGTTTTGCGTACAATGGAGAAATCAACGTTCATTATAAATACGGTTAACGGAAAATTGTTAAACAGGTATTTCAGTATCACGCATATGATTGATTAGACCATTACACGCGAAAGAAATCGCCAAGGCACGTCTATAACAACATCTTTACACATATATTTATAAATTATTAACACCCTATGTACTCACCACAGAAAATGTGCCCAGATCTTCTTCCAGGACACAGTTCCAAGTGACTAAGAACTGGATTCTTACTAGGACGTCGTTCGCCCACAACCTATCCGAGTAGAGCAGCAGATATGGCACCGCCAAAATCGGCCTTACTGAGCTAGCACTCCCCCAGGCAGCTCTGAGTTGAACAAGCGCCGGGCAGTCACGTAAAATATGTTCAGGCATCTGGCCTTCTTGGTAACATGCCCGGCACAGTGGGCTGTTAACCAAACCCTTCCAATCCATGTGTTATTTAACTTGCAGTGGCCAGTCAAAAGCCTCTTTATCTGGCGTAAGTTACTGCGAGAAAGCTGCAGGCAATGTCTTGCCCTCTTCGGTGGTACTTGATTGCAAGTGGTTATTGATTTCCGTCTATTCACGTGAAGAGTCTATTGCTTTATCAGGGTGTTGAGTATAGCCGACGAAATAGGAAGCGCAAGTCCATCGACAGCCTCGTTACCTAGGTGTCCTTTATAATCTTTAACCAACTTGAGTGTCAAGGCATTATTGATAGCTACCGCTTCTAAGACATTATGACATTGAAGTACTGAAATGATCCTATGATTATTAAGAACCTTAAGAGCAGCCTGACTGTCACTATAAAGGACAATACGCCGTCTCCAAATCTCACTTGCTAAAATTTCACCGGCACCGTGCAGAATCACCAACACTTCGGCTTGAAAAACCATGGCAAACCCGCCTAGTGCCAGTTCTAAATTGAGTTGAAGGTCTAGGAAGAAAACTCCTGCCCTCGTTGCCATTTTTGCTTTCGATCCAACTGTATAGATAGCAATCGAAGATTGTAGTTCGCCCTTGGTACCAAGGAGAGGAGCCCTGGCGACGTCCTCACAAATGATGCTCGCTTGGCTGGGACCTCGCCGCTTACTCCACAAACAAGTCTAGATGGGAGACACAAAGGAGTGCTTCCATTGCCGCCGTAGGGGTTGTGCGCATCGCTCCTGTTACATCGAGACAAGCAAGTTCGTTGTTGGCAACTACTCGTTTCGCCCTAGGCCACCAGACGAGCGCGCCATAGGTTAGCAGCTTAATTATGGTGCTAGACAGCCAGAAGGTAATTCTCTGGAAAAGTCTTCAAGCCATACATGCTTTTTCGGTTTTTGCTTTGACGTGCTTGCCCTAGCTCAGGCTCTTGTCAAATGCAGCACCCAGATATTTGACATCGTCCGGAAAACTGAGAGCAGTGCTAAATAATTGTGGTGGTTGGAGTAGTACCATCTCTGTTTTAACAGGGTTTGCGGAGAAGCCACTTTCCTAATTTTATGTAATTTTTCATGAAACACTAATTATCTCGTAAATTATAGATGAGCTGTAAGATTCTACAAAAAATACTGGGTGTTCCAGTTAAAATAAGCAAGTTTTTAGCAATTAAAGTTCAAGCATGGTTTGCGATCACACAGTATAATTATAAATGCTTATATCGTTTCAGGATGCAGAGATTTTTAGGCAAAAACACTACAAAAACTAATTGCTCAAACTTAAAACGTTTGGAATTCGTGGATTCGACGGTCAAAACCCAAAAAAGGTTCTCTGGCGCCAATCTATAACTTCTCTGAAAGCGCTACATTGAAGAAAAGGTGTTTTGTCAGTTGTTTGGTTAATTAATTGAATAAACAGCTTTTTTTCTTCTTCGTATGTACACAATATTGCTTTAGAACAAATAAATATGCTTGAAAAATTAATTCCTTGATTCTATCAGCTTAGCAGTTATACGATTCTCCCGTAGAGAATTTGATGTTGTTTTATTCACAGAGTATAGTAGTGCAAATAGCATTCTGACAACCAGAAAATCAACATTTCAAAACTGCAGATCAGTACAGACGCATATATCACAACCTATTTCATAATTGTCATTATTCTTCTAGATTTAACGCTTAACGTATTTGATTTATTAGCGGTCGCATTAAGAACTTTTGCACTGTTAGTCCATATACATATGTAACTAATGCATACATAACATAGAACAGAGTCTGCGCTTGTTGCACATACAGACGAGGGCATGTCGGCGCTCCATTGGCGCCTTCTATACGTGAGTCAGCGACTGGTACTCAAATATTTGTAATTGGTCGCCAAATTACAACCTAATTGCTCGGCATGTGTACATACATACGCAACTGTGTGATTTAATATCCATACCCGTCTGAAGCGGGTTGGCGGTTCGTAAAAACGAACAGGCGTTTATCCTTTTGGTCACTTCAGTTATTTAAATATTGACAAGTATTGATCACTAGGCAAACTGGTAGGTTATTTAAAATATGTACATACATTAATATATTCATATTTCCGTTGAATATGTAAGTAGGTACTATAAAGACATTTACTGGTGTGATTTTGTTTCAATTCTATTAACCGTTATCTTGAACTGATGCTGGAAGAAATGGAAAACTCAGGTCGTCCAAAAAAAATAAATAAATAAATTTACCTTGGTATTATGTTGCAGTTGTCATGTTTCATGTTTACTGTAAGAATTCACAAATATATCATTTCCCCTATATAAAGAAAAACATATCTTTTTTTAGATGCTTCCTTACACAAAAATACATATTTCAGTTGGAGTTTGCCAGCAGACGGACGGACGCATAGTAAATTATTCAAATATATCCAAAGCGAGCGAGAAAATGCCTTTACCCCCTTGTTCACGTTGAAAACGTTCAGGAAAGAACCGAGTTATAGGCGCAAATACACTTGCATAACAGGTAAGAAAAGGAAACCAAATAAAGTTTGATTCGATAAAAGGAATCGCGAAAACTTGTTTATTGAAGTATTACATTAGAAAACAATTTTAGAAAATACTAGGTGCTATATTGGACCAATTTGGAACCTAGAAATAAAGGAAGTTGTTACCTTTTATAGTTTAGTTAGGACCCAAAAGATTAAAGTGATATAGGTGGTAAAAACTTATACAAGACAATCTCTCAGATTCTCGCTCACCGATTTGAATGAATCTTGGCACATTTGTACAGCCCATGCCAAAGCTATGTTTAGAGGAACAAATCGACTCTTCTAATTTCGACGATTTCTAGATTTTTTTCTTCCGATTTACACCACTGATATCCAGGAAACAATATTAAAGCCCCGTTTTTCAGTATCGATTTAAGTAGTTATTCTATTATCCTACGATGATATTCTCCTCATGGAGATGCGTTGGGATATCTATCTGGTTGGTTATGCTGACGATATTACAGCTGTGACTGTCGCAATACATACAGTGTGGTCCGAGAGGGGTTTTTTAGCTGGTAAAAATCCGGCACTATCTGTGAACCAGGCCGCAGAAAAAAAAGAAAGATATGGAGGACGTTCAATTAAGTCAGGAGGAGAATCACCACCTAGACGGACGATCACGGATTGGAATCGGCTACACAAATGTAGGATTCCTATACAAATACCACTTCAGGTCGTCACATAAACAATCACAACATGGAAGTCTGTGAGATACCTGGAAATGTATTTAAACAGTCAAATGAATGCACTGCTTTGCTGCAAACAAAGTGGCCGAGAAAGTCGCTCAACTTAGTCGGGTGATGGCCAACATCGCTGGGCCATTTGCAAGTAAACCGCGGCTCTTGATATCAGTGTCCGAATCCATCCTCCTGCATGAAAGTGAGATTTAGGCGGATGCGCTCCAGAAGGAGAAGTACCGCAAGAAGATGGCCGCAGTTCAGAGAAGAGGAGCTCTGCGAATAGCAAGCTCCTACAGAACAGTATCGGAGGCAGCGGCCCTGATTATAGCAGGAATGGTTTCTATAGACCTCCTGGGCAAACAGAGACGGCAAATCTGTCTGGACAAGCTGGAAGGCGGAACAATCACCAAACGTGGTATAACAAGCGTCGTATAACATGCGGCTCTGGCAGGAGCGACGGGAATTTGACACAAAAGGCAGGTGGACAGCAGAATTGATTAGGCATCTCTCAGTCTAGATGGACAGAGATCACGGAGAGGTAGACTATTACTTCACCCAGATGCTGACAGGGCACGGGTACCTTCAGGAGTACCTATGTAAAATGGGAAAAGTGGAGAGCACCTTCTGTCCGTATCCAAGACCAGCCATACATTATTTGAATATTCAATATGGAAGACACACAGAGATCAGCTGAAGCAGGACGTTGGAGTACTTTCACTGGCAAACCTGATCGTGAAGCCGATACACATGGCACGAGGTCTTCGTCTTTGCAAAAACAATCCTGCTCACCAAGAAACAAGAGATGAATGGAACACCACCACGACGAAATGTGAAAAACGATATCAAGGTGGAATCTCTCCTGAGAGCGAGGTTTCTTTTTTAGTGGGTGAGAGCCCCACACACCGGGTTGGCAACCCGAAGGCCACAAACAAAAATTTGTTTAAGTAGAAGTTCAGCTGAGCCTTGAACTTACATTTAAACCTTGAACCCCACTTATCAGTGGTTTTGCAGAATCAGCTATTCAGCTAAAATAAAAATTAGCAGTAAAGTAAAATGTTGGTGTGAGCAGTTGCAGGTAATTTATGGTATGTACTGTTGGCAATGACTAACATTTAAAATAAGAGACAATAGAATGCGAAGTATGGGCACGCTATGGTATGGAGACATCTAAAGCTTGCATGTTATAAAACACAGTAACAAGATGTCTAAAGATCGCCAACCTGCAGACAATCTGCGAATTTTTCTTCGGAAGTGTTAGATTTACTGATTTAATAAAAACAAAAAGAAAATGATATTAGAATGCAACAGAACACATCGCGTCTCTTGACAAAAAAAATGGTATGTGCGAACATAATGCAAAGAAATTTTATGAAAGTGCTAGTATATATTGGAGTGCCGTTGTATTTAAGAAAAAAATTGCCAACAATCGCTGCCAGTTAACTGAAATAGGTGGTGGACTAGGATCAAGCATAAGCTCTACAATTTTGCCATTTTGCGGCTGCTCGAGTTCCCGAATTGCTTACAACAATGTTATGTGGAGGCGCGCAAAACACATCGATTTTCGCATCTCCGAAGATTGCCGATTACACTAGGTGTGCCTATAGGACGCTCGCTCTTACAGTATTTGTTTAGATATGTCATGTTTGTCAAATTGCATTTGAAACTTGCACTGTCTGTGAAGTGTATGAAACACACATAGGTATAAGTGTTTCTAAAATACGTCTACCTTTATAGACTACATTAGATCTTTACTAACGCTTTTCTGCTAACAGTAATTAATAAAAGCAAAATTTATATATTAAAAATTTTACCTCGTGTGGGATTTGAACCTGACACCTCCCGTTCACCGAACAAGTGCTCTGGCAATTGAGCTAACGAGGTGTACAGGTTCTTTCACGACTTGAATAATATCAAATACAGATCTTATAAAGCTGACAGGGCGGCTATTATGCAGTTAGTGCATTTCTTACAGTATGAAATCATTAAATAACGCTTTTCCGTTAATCATATAATTAATAATATAAATTATAATTTTTTATATATAAATTTTCTTCTTATTAATTACAGTAACTAGCAGAAAATTTATTAGATCTAATATGTTATCTACTATCTCTAAACACTGAACATATTGGGGTAACATCTAGAACATATTCTTGTTATAAAAATATTAAAAAAGCATGTTACTTTTTTCAATGAGGTAGATGAAGCTTAAGTAACTAATGCTTGTCAGGAACCCCCGCAGATCCAAATCTCCCTAAGCATCATGCGTTTTGGGGTGTATCGCCAGTTAGTAAGGAAGTATTCTTAGCACAAAAGAGAATAGTTCGTTGTATGGCAGGCATTGACAGTAGACAATCTTGTAGACCTTACTTCAAAAAATGGAACATTCTTCCAATGCCAGCCATGCACATACACGAACTATTAATATACATATATAAGAATAAACATACATTTTTATGTAACAAAGATATTCATCGATATAATACCAGATCCAAATTTAATTTTCATGTACCTGCTTATTCCCTTAAATTAAAAGAAAATTTTCCTCTTATACTAGGATTACGTCTATTTAATGCATTGCCTGAAGAATATAAATCAATTTCTCATCAGACACACTTTAGGGGTGCTGTTAGGGCATTTCTTAATGAGAATTGTGTATATTCTCTTAGTGAATACTTTCAACTGTGCAGTATGTCTGACAGTTCTTAGCTGCTTTCTCATGTCCAGCATCCAGTTATCCTTATTGTTCTTTTTTATTTTCTTTTTTTTGTTGTTGTTTGTTCATGCTCCATTATCGACAATGTTTTTTATACACATATGTTTTTTGTATATTTTGTGACGTGCCCTATGTCATATTTGATCTTGGAAATAAAGATTATTATTATTATTATTATTATTATTACGCCCTCGGAGGAAACCAGTTATCGCAATTGACCGGAATAAGATTTGAACCCCTAACTCCATGACCAATAGCCGAGCGTGCAAGCCACTATAGAAGCACTTTATTAAATTATCGATCCTTCAGGTTTGATTTTATCAATAAAAGTTGTAAAAATAAGATGTCAGAGTTTTAAACGCTGTTACATTCTTTTCAACGGAATAAAAAGTATTTTCCTTCTCTCTCGCTCATTTCATGGTAACGCAGCAAGTCCTACCACTCGTACTGTATCGCATAAATCACGATTGCAATTGATAAAGTTCCCAAGAACAGGCCCCGAGTTCTTGTCCGACTCCCCGATTATGTGAAATTATTAAAACGTGTTATCGGAGCCGAGCGCAGAAATATAAGATCTCTCTTCGTACATATTTCATCCAATCCTATATACATATATATACGCGTACTTTACACCATTCGTATCGCGTGTATGTGTCTCGCCCGTATTTGTCGTGTTTCGCTAATAAATGTAAAGTTTGATATGCACGCGACACGTAACTAATCTAATTGCATTACCATGACTGTAGCGTTACGATATTACCGGGTAAAATCGGCGAACGGTATCGACCACAGCCACACGCGGTACGGACCGTAAAATGTACAGAAAATTTCTAGGTGTACCATACGGAGCAACTTGCGTAATTTATCTTCGAATTCGCGGCACTTTTTAACGAGGTTATTAGCCATTTAGAGGACGTTCGGATACTTTTGTGAAAGTGATTTGTTGCTATGTATGTAGGTACAGGATCTAGGAAACAATATATGAAGTCAATACAGGGTTGCTCATTAGTGCGTCAAAGTCCAATATAGTCTTTAAAAAATAAAACTGAAGGAATTTATTTTATGAAAAGTGGTGCAGTAACCAAAAACGCACATTTTAAAAATAATTTGAAGTATACAGGGTGGTGCCCTAAAGCGGGGCACATTAAAAACATTTTTTTTTAAACGAAACGGCCTCTATATCTTTTATGTTTTCTTATCTGCTTTAGCAGCCTGTATGTATCGTGTACCAGTTTTATTTAGGAAGCGGCCTTCAGATCTAGGAAGCACGAGAGCGTCACCTAGAGATTTCACAACTTCGAAGATGAAAAGTTGTGGAGGCCCCTTGTTAAATTTTGTTTATTTGTTTGCTGGCTATCAACAATAAGGCTTGGGGTTGTTTTCCCAATGCCACTCTCAGAATGGGGTTTTCGTGGTTTTCCTCATTCCTAGGCGAATGCTGAGAGTTAACAATATAAGTCGCTCCACGGGCGCAAATTTCATAATAACGTCTGATAGCCAGCTATAATAATTAGGTGGAATGATTAGTTAGAATAGGGAAATTTGAAATGTTATGGAAATAATTGAATACTTAGAACAGGTAACCCAGTGTAGTACCTTTTAGGTGGAGCACTGGGTTTTTAGGATGATTTGTAATATTTAACTTTTCTCAAATAAAGTGTATGTATCGTGTAATGGTAAGTCCGTACCGCAGAGTGATAATGTTAACTTTTTGGGTTTGACAGTGGATTTTAGATTAAAATTTGAACTCCACTGTACCACACTGTCGCGTAAGTTGGCGACTGCTCTTTATGGACTGCGATGTCTTAGGGGTGCTGTAAGCATTGATTCGCTGAGAATTTTTTATTTCGCGTATGTGGAGTCACGATTGCGGTATGGCATTATCTTCTGGGGCGCCACACCTAGTTTTAAAAAAATTTTTACGTTGCAAAAAAAAATTCTACGTTGCATGTTGTGTAAGTCCTTTGACGTTTCTTGTCGTCCTTTATTTAGGCAACTGAATATTCTCCCCGTGGCGTGTTTGTATATCTATGAAATTTTGATGAACTTGAAAAATAATGAAAATACCTTTTTAAGAAATTCTGATATATATAGTACTATGACGACACGCAATGGAATAAACAAAAGTATACCTATACATAGTACGAAAGCATTTGAATTTAGCCCGGCATACAAAGGAATAATATTCTTCAATAAACTACCAGAAGATATAAAAACTTGTAGTAACAAATTCCATTTCAAAACTAAATTAAAAACTTTTTTGTATAAACATAGCTTCTATTCTATTGAAGAATATTTAACATACCTATTAATAATGACGTGCCCTGTGGATTTTTGTATCAATGTAATGTTATGGACAATGTCTATGTTCTTTTAACAGAACGATGACAATAAAATATATTCTATTCTATTCTATTCTATTCTTAAATTGTGTTTTCAACGATCCCCTGGTTTTTGATTTTGAGTGACGCATTGTTGAGTTATTAACGAAAATTAAAAAAAAAATTGTCGTTACAAGGTTTACCATACTAATTCCATGGGAAAGTATTACGATTAGCTAAGACAACATTATTTAGTAAGTATGCAGCCAAGGAATGTGTACAAAATGATTAAACATTAATTTTATTATACAGGGTATTTGTTACGATGCAGTCAATTTGGCGATTTTAAAAGAGCGTTTCCTGAATTTTTTCAAATGGAACATCCCGTATATTATTAAATTTTTGGAATGGCCCGTTAATTGCGCTTAATTTTTATTAATAATGTCCTATACCCAAACCCAATAATTTCAAAGTTACTTCCAATTTTTCATTACAAACCGCTAATTATTTGTTTTCGATTCGATCATGTGCCGAGCAAACGCTTTGATAAACAAAAACAAATAAACGACAAAAGGTATCAAACTGTAATTTTGTTAAAGGTAATATTTACAATAAATTCTCAAAGTGCTCTCCATTTTGATTAGAACACATTTGCAACCTTGACAGAAAGGACCTATTTACGTGTTGTAACATTTCAATGGAAACTGCTTCAAAAGCATGTATTATACGTTGCCTCATATCGTCTGCTGTAGTTGGAGGTGTCGTATACAATATCTTTTATGTATCCCCATAGAAAAAAATCAAGTTTCGTTAAATCTGGCGATCTAGGTGGCCAACTAATAGGACCACCGCGGCCGATCCATCTATCTAATACTTGATTCAAATGTTGTCGGACATCTAGTGCAAAATGTGCTGGAGCACCGTCGTGCTGGAACCGCATATTTTCTCTTAGAACTGGAGGAACGTTTTGCAGAAGCTGAGGCAAGTCATATTGCAAGAAATTCAAATATTGTGCACCATTAAGATGTCCATTAAAGAAATGTGGTTCAATTATAAGATTACAGTCCACCGCCTCTGTTTATCAACCGCGCTTAATATTCTTGGGTTTTCTGTTGCATAAGTATGAAGATTATAACGGTTTGGGCTATCACTCTGAGTAAAGGTGGATTCGTCAGTAAACAATACTTTTTTAAAGAAATTAGATGTTACCTTTTCAATTTCTACTTTTCTACTCCCCATTCGCAAAATGTCCTTCTAGTATCTAAATCAGGCGCCAACAGTTCTTGATGAAAAGATATACTGTAGTCATGATATTTATGATTTTTTAAAATCTTGCTAACAGTAGATCGTGGTCAATAAGTTTATGTTGCTATTTTAGTCGAACTAGTAGAGGGCTTCTCAATTACTGATAACAAGACATTCAATTTATCTTCGTCACTTGTTCTCTTTCTCCTTTCGCACTTTTCATAACTCACATTTCCTGTTCTAACGAATCTTTCCTTAAGGCTTTCCAAACTTGTAACTGAAGGTTGTCTTCTGTCAGGATATGTTTGCGCATAAATTCTCTGAGTTAATAAACAATTTTTTTGGGCAGATGCCATAATAAAAATCATGTCAACGAGTTCGTTTCTTTCAAACTGCATATTGACTTAACTAAAAATCGTAATAATAATATGTGACAAATAACAAATGTGCAAGAAAACTACGTACCAACTAATCCAATTAATAAATAATACAATGACAATATGAAAGGCAGAAACTTAAGAAATCACTAATGCCTAACTAACAGCAATAATTAAGATTGACACATTTGCTACTTTTTGTTTTTGTTTGTCAAAGCGTTCGCCCGATGGGTAAGTACACTAGATCGAATCGAAAAGAAATAATTCGCGGTTTGTAATGAAAAATTGAAAATAACTTTGAAATTATTGGGTTTGGGTATAGGACATTATTAACAAAAATTAAGCGCAATTAACGGGCCATTCAAAAAATTTAATAATATACTGGGTGTTCCATTTGAAAAAAATCAGGAAACGCTCCTTGACAATCGCCAAATTGACTGCATAGTAACAAATACCCTGTATGATAAAATTAATGTTTAATCATTTTGTACGTTCAACACATCCCTTGATTGCATACTTACTAAATAATTTTGTCTTAGCTAATCGTAATACTGTCGCATGGAATTAGTATGGTAAACCTTGTCAGGACCATTTTTTTTAAATTTTTGTTAATAACTAACAATGCGTCACTCAAAACCAAAAACCAGGGGATCGTCGAAAACACAATTTAAAGCAGATAAGAAAACACAAAAGATATACAGGGGCGTTTCGTTTAAAAAAAAAAAATTGAATGTGTCCCGCTTTAGGGCATCACCTTGTATATTTCAAATTATTTTTAAAATGTGCGTTTTTGATTACTGTAGCACTTTTCATAAAATAAATTCCTTCAATTTTATTTTTAAAGCCTATATTGGACTTTGACGCAATAATGAGCAACCCTGTATAAAGTAAATTTGTTGTTACAACTATTTGAATTTGGAAATTACATTATTACAGTACATGCATTTTCAGCTATACGATCATATCAACTGTAAGCAAGTTATAGCAAGCAAATAAGTTATAAGCATTTTATTAAATTGTAGTAAAACAAGCCAAAACATGTTTTGCTGTGTATAGAAATCTACATGAAATGTGTGTTACCAAAACGATAAAATGCAACAAGCACACGGACTCAGAGTGAATAACAACATCCCGTTCTGTGATCACCTTTTAATTTCGTGATGGAAGATCAAAGGAACTTAATCGGTAGCGTAATAAAGTGTAATAATGTATCTTTGCTTATTTATATCATGTAAATATGTATGTGAATGCACTTTATGAGGGAAATAAAAAAGAATCCTTATCGAATTAAACGCGTGATCAACTATACCAGTTTTCGTGATGAGTTTTTTTTTTCTTAATGGTTCGTATCGTACATACGTTCTCCCGCAATGATTAACTCCGATTTCGATTTCTATTTTGTATAATTTTATTACGTCTCCGGTAATATCCGAACGTACATAATAAAGTTAATAGCGTTCCTATTTCGATAAATTTATCGTTCTCGTTATATCTAAGGCGATTTACACGCACCAGCGGCCGGTAAATAAACATGAAATCACTTAACACCGTAATAAAATTAAAATTTACGCCATCTTATCGTGGAGTGAAAAAGTGACGAACGGACGAAGATCCACATTCGAGGCCATTATATTTACGATTATTGTATTAGTTAATGACCGTTTGACAAGAGTTTTATGTGCAACTGGTCACCACTGGTTCTCGTCGCGATGGTTCCACCGATATGATAGTAGGAAGAATGACTCCTAAACAGGTATAGAAAAAGTAGACCCTCGACGTACTACGTAAGAATAGTATACGTACAAAAACTGATAAAAGGAAAAAAATATATCATACGTTCAGACACGTCATTGACCTCGAGCAGCGACGGAATGACTTGACAAGATTAAGTAGTTTTATACGTACTTTTAACAGGAGTGAATACTATTGTAACCTTGACAGAGAAATATTTCATTCTACATACATGCACATATCCACCATATACGTAACAAGTGAGTTGAAATGATTTTGTCCTCCGCTCATAAAAAGAAAAACTACATAAAAGCACTCCACTCAATATAAAATTTCTCTCTTTCCTGTTACCTTGATAAACGTTAGCATTTATGTAATTATAGTTGTTGTTAATTTTCAATTTCTTCAGTTCCACCATTAGTAATTACTATAAACATATAAAATATACAGTGTGTTTGACAAACATGGAAACATTTAAATGAAGATATCATAAAGCTTCTTTTGCGTATATTTTGCCGTTTCCCGTTCAACCCTCACTCTGAAAGGTGAGAGATAGCCGTAGGGTAAGCAAACGAATGATTCGCGCTAGTTTAATAGACCTATAGAACATGCATTTAGAGATATATCATAATAGAGTTTGTTTTAAAATTTTTTTCACTATTTTTCAAGAATACCAAAATTCCATATAAAGGGTTCTCCAATAAGAGGTGTTATTTTGAATAGCCCGCTATTTCGGTAGATGTCACTTTTGAAGCTGTCATTTTTTGACATTTGACAAGTAGAAACTACGCCATTAATAAAAATGGAACGATACACGCTTCAACAACGCATTGAAATTATTAAAATTCACTATACAAATGGTGAAAATTTGGCAGAGACGGTTCGTAAAACTCGAACATTCTTGGGTCGTCGTGAAGCACCTTGTCGGACCGCAATACAGAAATTGGTGGAAAAATTCGAGCTGTCGGGACAACTTAGTGATGTGAAGAATAAAACCCGTGCACGTCGCTCAAGAACAGCCGAGAATATTGCTGCTGTAGCCGAAAGTGTTGAAGAAAACCCAGGTTTGTCCATTCCTCGTCGTTCTTTGGAATTACGCATTCCACAAACGTCATTACACCGTATTTTGCAAAAAGATTTGGGTCTTAAGGGTTATAAAGTTCAGTTAACACAAGAACTCAAGCCGGCCGATCATCAACAACGTCGTGTCTTTGCTGATTGGGTCGTTGAAATGCATGAAAATGATCCGGAATTCTGTCGAAAAATCATCTTTAGTGATGAGGCCCATTTCCACCTCGGTGGCTTCGTCAACAAGCAAAATTATCGCATCTGGGGCTCGGAAAACCCAAGAGTTATTGTTGAAAAACCTCTCTATCCTCAACGTGTGACTGTTTGGTGCGGTTTATGGTCCGGCGGAGTCATTGGACCTTACTTTTTCGAAAATGAGGCTGGAGCAACAGTTACGGTGACTGAATTGCGCTATCGAGAGATGATTAATGATTTTTTTATGGCCGGAATTGGATGGTGGACAACGTTTACTTTCAACAAGACGGCGCTACGTGCCACACAAGCAACGAAACCATTGATCTTTTACGGGAAGTGTCCGGACCGTGTTATCTCTCGAAGAGGTGATCACAATTGGCCACCGAGATCTTGTGATTTAACACCTTGCGACTTCTTCCTTTGGGGCCACGTGAAAGAGAAGGTCTACGCCAACAGCCCAGCGTCGATTCAAGACCTCAAAGATGGAATTCGTGAGGCTATCGAGAACATAGGGCAGCCACTTTGCGATTTGGTTATGGAAAATTTCATGAAAAGGATATGGTCCTGTAGGCGTGGTCGTGGTGGTCATTTGTCTGATGTTATTTTCCACTATTAAAGGCATACGTTCCTCTTTATAATGAAATAAACATCCGAACATTTATATTAAAAAACGGCATTTTTCTTTGAATATCAAAATAACACCTCTTATTGGAAAACCCTTTATATATACAAGCAAGCTAATGGCAGAATTCTAGCCGCCCAAATTGTGGACGAGAAGAAACAGAGGGAGACACACCCTAACACCAATACTTGCACCAGCTGCAATTCCCCAAAAAATAACTCCATACCGAAGACGAGGCTCTACATATGCAAAATAAAATTGTCGCTGTGAATTTAAGCCGACATTGCTTCTCAAACATCTAATTCCGTATGATGCACATGTAAGTTTACTGATCAGCGCGTTGCAATGGTCTTGGAATTTAAGATTTTTGTCAACTATCAGTGCTATAAGTTCTACTTACCATGATAAGGCACATGCAAGCTACTTCCAGTTTCCCAAACTACTATGAGAACTTCAAAATGCATGCTCTTTCAGCATTCAATACCAGGCTATTGTCATTGCACCAATTGCTCATGTCATTCACTAAATTTATGGCGGAATGCGAAGCGTTTTCTATTGAGGATGATTCTGTGATACAGCTGGTGTCGTCAGCGTATTGTGCTAACGTACATTTAGTTAGAGTTTGTCTTAAATCATTCACATACTCTAATTGGCTCTAATATGCGTTTGTTGTCATGTTATCATAGGGGGGTGGTTGTGTCCCGAGAGTCTACATAAGGAAGTGGCAGTTCTGCCGCGAAAGTTTTTTCACCCCTTACGATATTGACGTTATAGACGTTTGACCGCCGAAGAAACAGTGCAACAGCCTCTGCGTTTCCAGTAGGCGTATGGCATAGCCTTCGCGCTGATTTTTTTTGGTGTAGAGGATTTATTGTATCGATCTTTTTCTTGTAGTTGGAATTACTTGGCAATTCGATCGATAAGAATACGTATCTAATAGCGATATCTTCGTTGTGTTTTCAGGGATCCCCGACCAGCGTCACCAGACGTCCAAGTCGGCATCTGTCCGCTTCACTTCATCAACTGTCGAATAGCATGAGAATCTCTCGCGACCATCAAAATTTATATATAAGTTAGTTTAAGTTTTTTTTTTTGTATTTGTAACGAATTCTAATTTAGCTTTCTTTTTTTACCGTCAAATCTAAGCCCTTTCATAACAATAAGTGATAAATATGTGGTTTTCTGTAACGGATACAAATCAACAGCATACACTTGAACATCCGATGTACCCCAAGGGTCCAAACTTAGACCCTTATTATTAAATTTAATGTATGTAAACGACCTGTTTAATTTGAAGATTTATCGGGTGGTTGATCACCCCATACTCAAAATTGGTTATGTGCCAGATATAATAGCTAGA
This sequence comes from Cetonia aurata, assembly GCA_949128085.1. Taxonomy (NCBI): domain Eukaryota; kingdom Metazoa; phylum Arthropoda; class Insecta; order Coleoptera; family Scarabaeidae; genus Cetonia; species Cetonia aurata. The sequence goes on along the minus strand of OX421883.1, from coordinate 62,877,625 downwards.
CTGACGACCAATTGCAATTTTATCAAACTTCACCAAAATATTTTGAAATACTTGTGTGCAAAAGAATTTATCTGTGCATCAATATGACTTCATGGAGAATAGTTCAACTATTACGAATTTGGCAGTCTTCCGTTAGTATTTTCGTAGGCATTGGATTCGAACAAGCATGATTTACAACATAATTTACACAAATTTTGCAAAAGATAGAATTGACCATACGCTACTTTTACATAAGCTTCAAACATTTTGAGACATATTTCAAAAAGACAAAACTCAGTATATGCACCACAATGGCTATACTTTGGGGTCGTTGATTGCTACATAGAACATACCGTAAAGATCCAACCTAGGTCCTTTATTATTTATAATTTCCATTAAATATCTTACCAATACCATATCGTCAAAGAACTTCTATTTGTTTATGCTCTAAAGCTATATAGTTGTGTAACTGATACCGCTGATTAGGAAAAACTTCAGTCTGACTTGGATATAGCCTTCTTGTAGCGCATGTACAATACAATGCCATTAAATATAAGCAACTGTAAAATTATGACTTATACAGGAAGGCTTAACCAATTAAAGTTACAATGGTGCTGCTTCCACCAAATTCACTCCTACTGGTCTTGTTAAGGATCTAGAAGTACATCTTATCTATACACAGGCAAGAAAGTCACTGGGGTCTTTAGTTATTCATACCAGATGTTTCTCAAATGCTATGTTAGTCAAATGTCCACATTTGCCTTTATAATCTGATTTAGTACCCATACGACTCTAACCAGAAACGTCAACAAAAGCAAATACAACATAAATTTATGGAATACTTGTGACGCGGAGCAGATAATTTTCATACGCTTAGAAATTTTCCCATCATCCCACTAAACTATACTGCTTTGATTTCTTCTTTGTGCTTCTGCCGTGTGTCCTTCAATACCTTTTTCCTGTATAACCTTATCTACAACACTATTAACTGTTCAGTGCTTCTGAATCAATGTAATCTTCAGATTCTGCCTCATTTTCTAAACACTAATATATTGTTTAAGTCGAGATATAGTATATACGTTCCCGGAAATGACATGACTTGAAACGGTCCATTTGCGAAACCTACCAAAATATGACCCCTGAATCTTATTGTATTTGTATTTGTTCATTTTTTTCTTTTTTTAGATTTAAGACGCTGGATCCAAGTTACATTAGTACATACTGCTAAGAAATCCTAGCTAAAATTTGCCAGTACTATATTTTTTAATATTGTATACCATATCTCTTTATTTCAATTATATATTTCAGAATATAAATGTCAGTTTAATTCGCCCTTAAACACCTTCAAGAATCATGTATAATACTTTTATATAAGTCAACGTACAAATCAAAATTTCAGTTTGCAGATGGCACCATAGTTGAATATCCCCACTACATAATACGTCTTACCCTCCGGCTAACGAATAGAGTTGAGCGTGTATCGCTGTAAATTCTACTCCTCACAAATAGTAGTAATACTTGTTAATATTCAATGAACATGTACTGAAATTGTTGTTATTTTTAAGTGATGTATTTTTAACTTTTTATCAATAAAAGCAAGATTCTTCACAATTTATAATTTTTTATCGCTATTACTTACCTTAGTTATTGTACTTGTGTTGTTTTGTGATTAAAATATATTTAAGATGCTGTTGTTATCTATTGAAAATTTTTGCTATGTTGTTTACGCCCAACTTATTTGAAATGCGCATATTCTAAAAAGAACAGATTTGAAATTCTTAAATCTCAAATAAAGAAGCCCCAAATAACTAAGTTGCCTTCAGAATGTCACGACGTATTGAGCTTCCCTTAAGTTTCGGCATAAAATATTTATTTAACTACATCAAAACAGGAAAGGATAACAATTAAGAAGCAAACTCCGGGCAACATAAAACACTAATCTGAATATCAAAAGGGGCGCACGAAATAACAAGAAACTTTTCCTACTCCGTTACTTTCATAATTCGCTTCCCAGTGATCTTCTCCCCCGGAACCGGGACGCCAGCCTCTTCGTCCTAACGTATATATTACTATTCCCGCTTTAATTCCCAGCCGAGGTACTCAAACTGAATATTTTTGCGAAATTTCATCGCCAAGCGGAGTACAAATAACAGCATTATTTACGTTCCCCGTACACGTCGTCATATCTTATTGCTTTGAGCGAGGAGAAGTCTACAGAGATACGTTTCATATCTTGCATTTCGCGACCGTGTAATGCTATAGCAGTGAGGTCGAGGAAACGGGAGGAAAACCGGGAGCGAACCGGTGTTTCTAACGCAACGGCACTCCGTCTGTTTCGAATAAGTAAATTGCTGTAATTTAATACGGCATGAAGTTGGAACTAGCACGTTGTTTTCTTAGAAATAATTTACTTGCGGAATTCTCTATTATACTTATTAATGTTGTACCTACTCGCTGTTAGACCGTTTATTTTACGGAACGGTTTGCTAATAATACGCAAGTTTAGGTTCGGCGATGGGCCATAGTGTGGCATTTCGCTCATTTCATGCTCTTGTTGATTTAGTGCATGTATGCAGAGATATATGCGATTCACTTATGATCTAGCATACACTTATAAATCTTATCTATTTTCCTGAATGTAATGTCTAGTATTTAACTTTAACAACAGCAGCGGAAGTATAGAATAAGCATTGTCAAAACACTTTAAGGGTGAATAAACTAAAGACGTCTATGATACTTCGTTGAACTTACAGAAGAAATATCCTTAGTCTTGACTGTAAGTCTCCAACAAGTATATGGAACAGCAAGTACTTACAACCGTAACCAGGGCAGAGATAACACTCATGTATGTCTAGAAGAACCCTCTCCCACCTTTACATGATACAAAGTATTAAAAACGCAAAAATAAATTATAACTCGAATTATGTAATAAGCTCAAAAAACAATATAAAGACTACTTGGAACTTAGTATTTAAAATAACTGGTAAAAGTCATAAAAAAACACAATGTATTAGAATATATACAAATGGAAAATAATACACATGATAATTTAGAAAGTTAAAGGAAATCAACGCATATCTATTAAACGCATGTACTGATGTGAACCAAAATAATGCTTTTCCAGCGACTATACCCTTAAGGAGATGTGATAACACATGTTATATGCTACCGACAAACTCAAATGAGATAGTTAACATCATTGCTGCTGTGTCACTGTTGAAATCATCTGCTGCGTACATTGCCGAACCACTGGCTTACATAATTAACTTAAGCCTTCAAACGTGTACTTTTCCAAGTAATCTAAAAAAAAAAGAATTGTAAACCTTATACACAAAATGGGGGATAAACAACGAATAACAAATTATAGACCTATAGCTTTGTTATTCAACGTATCTAAAATATTTGAAAAAATTATACATAAAAGATTAACAACATTTCTAGAAAAATATAATCCCTTAAGTAACAAGCAAAAAGCAACAACCATATATCAAGTCTGATTCGAAATTGTGCAAGGCGTGAACGATGGTGATCATGTAGCTAGTTTATACATAGACCTGTCAAAAGCCTTCGACAGCGTTGACCACCACATATTATTTGAAGAACTTGAGAATGCTGGAATTCGGGGACAGGAGTCTCAAACTTCTTCAGTCGTACCTAGGAAATAGAATGCAGTGCGTAAAGGCGCAGAGCAGTAGCGGTACGACGTCCTGGGAGATAGCGCGGAAGGGGGTTCCGCAAGGCTCCGTCCTTGGTCCTATTCTGTTCCTGGTTTACCTTGACCGATTGCCGGATATTCAGCAGGATCTTGTGGCACTTTTCGCAGATGATGTGTCAGTTGTTATAAGAGCCGCGAACCTGGACACCCTGAACGATAAAATTGTACATGCACTAGATATAAATAAAAGCTGGTTTGGAAAATTATAACCTAAAACTAAACATAACAAAGACTAATTTACTTAAATTTACAATAAGAGATACACATCAACTTACAGTAAAATTGTCTATTATTGTATTTATTTGTTAGTGGCGTGTTTTATACTTTTATGTAATAACAGAACGAATAAAAACTAAACCAAACTAAAGGTAACTTGGACTCTCATCCGAAAGAGATGTATGCTATTGGATCTCTCAACCGACTTCAAACAGGTCTTTCGGAGAATCTTCCAAATCCTTGCAAGATGCAAATATAAAAAATATGGTGATTACCTTAATAAACTGTAGTAGGCAATTATTTATCCAGGGCTTATAAAGATAAACGGATTTGTATTGCAACAAACAGCTGAGCCATTCTGAGGTAATTAGTGAACTTCAAGATACAATCAAGATTAATTGAGGAATGCATTCCAGAACTGAATTTTTGGGAATCGAAGGAAATAAACAAAGCCGACGAATTGACAAGAAAGGAGTGCGGGCTTCATTTATAAGCTCAGAACCTGTTCTAGGAGTGTTCAAAAACACAGTATGGGAGCAGTTGGGATCAAGAGAAACAAAAGGAACACTGGAACAATCCAACTAGGTAAACTAATGGAAAGGTCTTTACTAAGGGGCCATAGAAAAAAAAAAGTGAATAATTACTAAAGCCTAGTAAGAATCATCTTCACGTAGTAGCAGGTTTCCTAACAGGATATTTGCTCTGGACGCAAAAAGACAGGCAATTTTTAGCAAGCTAAAAATGTACCCAGAGGATTGTTTCGACCGACTTACCAGACAAATACAGAGCACCAAGATATTGGACTGCCTGGCATAATTTAACGGGTAAAGGAAATGTAAGACATGATACTAAAAGCCAAGAGCCTGCAGTGTTTCCACAGATTTTATGTTAGACGGGCACCAGAACAAAGAAAATCTATCCAAGCAACCAGCAGATAGGAAAAAACGCATTTAACCTCAGAAGATTCCACAATAGATGTGCAGGCCACTCTATCTATGTGTGGTAAAAACGTTAGTCAGAACACACCAAAATATTTCTTTACAATGGGCTAAAAACATTTCATTTAGCAGTATTAGGCGATTAACCTTTATATTTATTTCAGTTATCTAATTATTTGGCAAAAACAAAAAATTATTTTCATAAAATTAACATATAAGGAGCAGTTACAATTTCTACAGACGTTTATAAGAACTAGAAAAAGCATTGGGCCTAAAACAGAAATATGTGGAATCCCTGAAGTGATTTACGTTATGTGTTTAACTGAAGCAGGTGTAAGAAATCACTAAAGTTTAATGTTGATAGATGTTTCAACAAAATCATTATACTTGTCTAGAAAAAGTAACACTTTGTAAGAGCTAGACCAGTGATTCCCAAAGTGGTCCAGGTGGATCCCCAGGTGTCCACGGGGGACTCGACGGGGGTAGGCAGATAATATTTTAAGAAGTTTAGCGACTGTTACTTGTAAAAAACTTGCATATTCCATAGTCAGTACAAAGTGTCGAGTTTCTGGAAAGTAAAGATCCAGATTTAAAGGAAAACCTGATCAATTTGAAAGCAGACATCGCGTATTTGACAGATTTGTTCAAAAAATTTAATGACATTAACTTACAATTACAAGGGGACAGCCTCAACTTAATAAAAACAAAGTGTGTAATTTCAGCTTCTCTTGGAAAATTGAAATTTATGAAGCAAAATTTCCCAGTTTCCAAACTTGTCGCAGGTAGAATGCCTTGATGGGGATATTCACACATACGTTCAACATTTAATTGCATAATTTGATGACTTTAAAATCAGATTTGAAGATATTCTGACGATGCAAATACCACCATGGATCATAAATCCACTTGATGAAACGGAAGTGGAGAATGTGATATTACAAGAGGAGCTACTCGAGCTTAGCACTAATGAGGAACTGAAGGTGAAATTTAAAAGAGGGTATCAAACATTTTGGCTGCAGGCAGAAATACCCGAAAAATATCCTGGACTGTGGGGAATTGCGAGAAAGCTTTTGATAGCGTTTCCCTCGTCATATCTTGTCGAGAAAAGTTTTAGTGTCGTTACAAACCTTTTAACAAAAAAAAAGGAGCAGATTGAATATCACAGAACGGGGAGATCTGCGGTTATTCCTAACAAAACTGAAGCCAAATATTGATAATTTTCTGTCAATCCATCAAGTACATCCCTCCCACTAAAATTATGACTATTTTGTGATTGTCATTGTAGAAGTTACGTTACGTTATTAATATTTAATTTTAATTATATTTAATAGTAATTAATAGTGTAATGATTACATATTTGAATAAATACAACACAAGGAAGAATACTATTTTTCTTTTTATTTTTACCACTCCGAATGGGGAGTTTTCTAAATAAAATATGTGAGAATTGATTGGTTTCTTGTGCTGTGAGTAGATGTCAAAGGAGTAAAGTTGGATGGAATCACTTTTTTGATTCGCTAGCTTTACTTTTTTGACATCCACTCACAGCACAATCAATTAATTAATTAACCAATAACTCAGCTGCAACGCAAATTTCCATAGTTAGATCTAATCTTCACATTTTTTGTCGAGTTTTACCCCGCAAAACTTTCAAAGTGGTCTATGAGAAAAAAAGGTTTGGGAGTCTCTGAGCTAGACGAAGCGCAGCGCATCTAACTAACTAATACGCAAGATTAGTGAGTCCGAATATACGTATTAAAAAATTTCTACTATTTATGACTTCTTTTAACTTATAATTTACAATTAGTAATAATGCCAAGACATTTTTCACTTATCTGGACGATAAATCATCTCTAAATAGCGATAATTGATAAAAGAAATTATACGTCATTATGGCGAAGAACTGATACAGAACGGACGAAAAAAAAATAAAATATAAGGCATTCCATATATCAAAACAAATTAACCATAATATACACATAGGATTGTGTGTATGTAAAAGTAGGAAAGAGAAGACGCACATAAATACATATTGGGTTTATTTTTAGAAATCCCCATCACGATAAGCTTCTTATGCGTAATGGCGATTTTGCCGCAACACATATCCATTCTCCAGCGACATGCAATACCGATTTATCTCGCACAGGTTGTACGCAGCTCCCATGTATGTACGCAGGTACTGTCTATGTATACGTCGCGCACTGCATACATGCATATAAATGTTATATGTGCGAAGTTTTTATTTGTAATTACACTTAGTTGCCACAACAGCTGTGCAACGAGTTTGCTTTATAAATAAATGAAGATCGAAGAGATCGATTCTGCCCGGCGCTTCTCGATTTTTTCCTTCGCTGCGGAACGTTAATAATTTCCAAGATAATTATTGATTTTGCGAGCAGCAATTTATTAAATTAAGGGAGAGCGTAAAGTTCTAACGATGATACGAATCACGTAATTGGACGATACAAGCACGTGTCCGTAAACCTACTATAATTACGACGGGATAGTACGGCTTAGCTTACAGCTGGTAGTTGACATTTATCACGTAAAATTCTTTGGGAAAACTCAGAAGAAGCATATTTTAGTGTATATAATATTAGCTATAATACTTTAATGAAACAACTTATGATGCAATTAAATACATAGTGCATATATGCAACTTTCATGGATAATAAACGCAAAGTTTGACATCTTATGATCACAGCAAGCTTGTATCGTAAACGCATGTAGGCAAAAAATATTCTATTACCCTCTTAAAAAACGTATAGAAGCTGCTGGATGCAAACATATACAATAAAAAGAAACAACACTATCTTCTTATGGGTAATAAAAACGTTGTCCTTTACTTATAATTACTGTGTTAAATAGAGTATTGTAGAAAAATTAATGTATGCCTAGTATTTAAACCGTAGCAGCATATTTAGAACGTTCTTTTTTTAAAGTCGTTTAATTTATTCCATTTAGTTGCCACTTATATTGTAAAAATATTATTGCGAAGTGTGAGGGAAAATATGTTTTTTTGGTAAGTGAAAATCCTTTATGGACACCATTGATTAATTCAACAGCAATGATAGTGTAGGCCTCTCAACTTTTGACTAGCCACTAAAAATCCCCTTACTTCCAGACACCAGACCGAAGTTATGTGTGAAAATTACTTGAGGCTTGGTCCTATTTACATGACCATATGATCATTACAGGGGGACAGTAATCCAACTTGTCCAATCAGTTTCGCTGTCTATCATCTTTCCAATGATGGACAATGGATGGGAAAGGTCACCAATCTCCTGCTCAAGTGCCTTTCGCCGTTCCGCTCACCTTTGGCATGCAAAGAAACTGTGCAGAGCATTATCCTTCATCATCATGCTTCGGATTCTATCGTACCAACTCGATGTAAGTAAGACCTGAAGTATCCATGACCGGTCAGAAACTGGGTGGTCTCTCGATATCCAGAAACGAAGGTGCGGTCTCAACTTCCCGGTTCAGCGTCCTCTTTTATTTGCTTCCCACAATCGCTGCCAACTAGCCAATGTGACGTTTCTTTCAACAGCGACTTCTTTTTCTCCAAATTCGCATTTCTTAATAAAAACCCGTTTTCCCTCTCGGGCAAGTAGCGCCGCAAGAAGGATTCCCGCCACCACCAGAACCGCAGGTTCCGAAGCGGTGCGATATGATGAGACGACTTGTAGCGCAGCCTTCCTTTGAACCTGAACAAGTCTCTTGTGCCAGCACTCTTTCTCCAGCGCACACTTCCGATCCATACAATAACACCGATTAGACTGTCGACATTAGCAACTTCTACGACTAGGTCGAAGACCGCTGACTTTGGCCATTAACCTGCTTAGGTTCACAATCATATTCGCAGGTTTATCTGCAGTTTGGCGTCAAAAGGTTAATTTTGTATCAACTAAAAGACCCAGGCATTTCACCATGATGCTCGTGATGATCCATGTTTCCTATACCTTGGGGTATACTTGTATCCATACGCCTCTTGGAAAGAAAATCTCGGCTTTATGGCGAGCTAGGCTTAAACCGTGTCTCTCCATCCAATTTCCACCTCTACTCATGGACTTAACTTGAGTTTGGTCTGTTCGACACCTCGCGCAGTGATGAGCAGCGCGATATCGTCCGCGTACCCAGTCAGTACCTCCTCCTCAGGCTTCTCCACCCTCAGAAGTCCAGCATACAAAGTGTTCCAAAGATCCGCACCTAGGATGAATCCTGGAGCAACCCCGGATGTCGCTATATACAATCCTGGATAATTTATTTATACATTAGAAATCCAAAGAAGTTTTTCTTTTTCGCCTTTTAGATGACGGCATAAAGATTCGTTATAAAACAACACTCAAAGTAGGATCACATCTGCGCATCATATGCTGCCTTAGAATACAACAAATTCTTCTTTTCCCATAATCCATTGGTCTTTAATGTATTATTAAAATAAAATCCTTATCTGATGCTGTTTGGGTAATAAGATTATTTATTTTTTTGATAAAAAAAGGGACTAGAACGCCTTTTTAACCTAGAAACGCTTCCTTTTGTCACAATTCTCCCCAGAAAATAAGTAATTAAACACGGAATGCGCAAGCAAACATTAATACCCACCCATGAAATAAAACGCAGAGTAAAGTAAAATAAACATTTGCAGTAGACGATGAGGCGTTTGTTTCATATCGGCTGAACAGATAAGCGCCGGTTCAACGAACGACCCCGCTTTTGAAAAATCACGATTTATAATCTCGCAAATGGGATGATGAGAACGTAAATAAAATGCGTGCCATTCGCAACTGAACAAGGCGATTCCCCTGGAATGCCCACAATCCAAAAATCGCTCGAATATCAAACACCGAAATTGGAGAATAATTCCACAGTCGTAGATGCGATACGATCGGCAACGTCCTATTCAATTGCCGATATTAACATGAATATCACTGAACGAAGGATATTTTCGTTATCACTTGGCGTACATACATAATTAATTACATATAATAGTAAAAATGTCTGCGGTTGTGATAATAATTCCATTGACCTCCAATATGTTTATTTTTAATGATGTTGACAAATTGGCATAATAAAAATGAAGATATATGTAGATAATAAACATGTATTACTATTTTATCATATAAAATACCAGATGTTGTTAAACTATAATGTTGCATAATGACAAATGTATACTCGCCGTATAGTACTACACTGAATGGGTACGGAAACCATGAAAAAGAAATTATTAGGTAATAAACTATTCATTAGATTAATGACTGGTGACTTGTTTGGCCTAATAAAATTATGTTATTCTTGGAAAGAACACCACTTTTATAATGAACGTTTTCATTCAAACTATGAATATTATAATAGAAGTGTATTATAGAAGTGTAAAAAATGACATTTATTTAATGATATTTATTTATCACTACGAAATATTAATTTACGTAAATAAATGGGGAATTCATTTTGTAATAATTTATACAAAAAGATCAGGTAAGTAAGCTTTACAAGATTTGGGAAATGTAACCAGCCTATTTGCATATATGATCGTACCTGCGAAGAGAAAAAATATATTTACAGTAGTTGTTTTGAATTACTTGTACTCGTCGCTTCGTACAACAATCTTAGAATAGAATATGACAACAAGGATATAATAGCCCTGCAGCGATGAATGTTTGGTAACTTAAACAACTCGCTGGTATATAACAAAAATAGTAGCGGTCCCAATAGTGAGCCTTGGGGCACACCGAAGCATATTTGTCCCACGTACGATTCAGAGTCAGCAACAGAGCGCCTTTAGCGCCCTGCCGACAAGGTACGTTCGAAAGAATGATAAGGAGGTAATGTCTAATCCATAATAATGCAGTTTTGAAGATATAAGTAATAAATATATTTGATTGAGTAGAACATTTTACGTCTTATCTTATTACTGAATTTAGCAACTTATATTATTGGTTAGAAATGCTTTACCTACACGGAGAAAAAAAGATGTTACCACGTATTATAAATATAATGAATGGTATTAACTCAAGGACAACAATACGTTATCTAGTACCCAGTATTCATCCATGTATTACTGTTTATTAGGAAGAGGGTACGCTCTAATATAATTATAATACAACCAACTATAAAGTTAGTTGTCCCTATTGTTACTATCTATTTTTCTCAGTGTAGTCTTGTTTTATTGAATTTACTTACACTAAAACACTACACCGTACATTCTTACCACGAACCAGGATATTTATCTTATAAATATAGAATAAAATTCTCGCTGCCTTAATACAACGATGTTGAAGATTTAGCTTTTAGTTGGATGCCTCTTACGCTTATTCACGGAGCGGTTTCTATCTAGCATATTGGGAACAAAAGGAAATAAAGAGGAGACAATTAATACCTACAAACGATTTTTCGTAGGTATGCATCTTGTGAACGTAAACTGAAGTAGGTAGATTCACTGATCTTCTTATTTTATTCCTGCGCGAAATCCTGTTTATCTTATTTCTGCACCGGGGTCTTAACCGTGCCTGCCAGTCGTGTTTCACTTTACAAGCCAATTTAATTATATAGGGGAGAAATTCTCCGCTTCGTTACATTACATCCTGTATAAAATGTGCATTTCCCCGTCGGTCATAAATCCATTGGCACGTAATCCGCCCTGCCCATTTTATTAAGATCTAGGCATAAAACCTGGACGATTTCCACCGTCTTCGCCGTCAACCGCCGCTTCTGCTGACTGCTGATGCTAATTTCCTAAAATCTACGAACGAGTTGTTTTATTGTCTTCGCCGTCGGCGGCGCGGGCAACATCGCGCTCGCAATCCTTCTCCCCGCAACGTAACACAAGTTAGTTACAGATCATTATCGAGAGTGGAGCGAAGATAGGAGCCACACAGTAGCGACGTAACGAACTAAACCATAAACAACGACCAAACTCAACATAATAGCTTATACATTAAACATAGAAGTTTCCTATTTGCATAAGATATGGGAAGGATGTCACCAAACTTAAGCTAGTTAGGCGGTCGTATTAACGCGGCATCTCGTCTCTGTTTTCTCGATACACACATGTCCCCTCCTCTCCAAATTTCGCTCGTTTAACAATTAGAGGGATAGTTATATATTGATTCTGGGGTATTCTGCCACGTTTACGCTCTCCGCACGGCTTGCTAAGCTAATATCGATTGCATGCAATGTGTAGAGCTAAGCAATATGACAGATACGTGCTAAACACTAAAGTGCATGCATATGTAGTTGTGAATATGCAATTACGTTTGGCAGGTAGTATTAATCCTTTATCAAGCTGTGTATAGCATCTATTGATGCACTGCATTAAAAATTTTGGAGTTGGTGTATGCCATAACGACAACTACAAAACCTTTAAACAAATTTACTAATACAAACTTTTATTCACTTACCGTCCAGCGCTGCTAAAAGCACGAGGCGCAAGAATGCAATTTGAAACTAATTTGAAAATGTTCCAAAAATACATACATTAACCATGACTACTAAATCTGGTTACAGTTAAGACTACATATTTGGTACAGTGTTTAACTTCGAGTTCTAACAACTATGTTTCTCCCTTCAGAGAAAAAAAATAAACTTTTGTTTGGCTTAAGTTAAGGACTACCATAACTTACTTGGAACATCATGCATTCTCAATGCTGTTTCTTATAAGGAGCCACAGTACGTAACTGAAGACATGGTAACGACAATGCTTCCTACTAGTATCTTCTTTCTCTTTTCCTTACTGATTTTCTAAAGCCTATTATTATTACTGCCTTACTTTTACATTGACCCCTGTGTGCCTCTCGCCTTGTAGCGACGCTTACAATAATATTTTACCCCCAAGGTGGTAGCTGTTGCTGCAAGAGCGGGATATCCTGGGTTACAATCCGCGTGTGCGCAACAATTTAAACATTGAAAGCGTGTTCTTAATCAAGAATTTATTACCATAAAATAGATGCGAAAGACATCTAGTATGTACAATGACAAAAACAGGTGACTAACAAAAAAACATATGTATGTATAATCGTAAATATAAACAAATATTCGCGGGGCGTCGGGGCACTTTTAAATTTAGACGCGGAATTTAACTGTTTAATTCTGGTGATAACATGAAATGGGATTCTATATCCCGGGCCAGGTAAAAGATGCACGGAAAGCTTTAACGTACAAGTTTGGTGCTATTTCGGGCCAGAAAGTTGTGTCGGCACCGACCTCACGAAACGAGAATGACTAGGGATAAATCTCTGGGTGCATCAGAAAGCTTTGCCGACATGACTGCCAGAGCGAGGAAGGCTACTAGAATACATGTGTTGTGTCGGAAGCTATGCCGACGCCACCTGCCAGGCCGATGATGCCTGGGAATACCACGCGGGTGCGATGGTGGGAGTTCGGCGAGCGTGAACGGACGCACCGCCTGCGATGACGATACTCACTCTCGTCAAAATTTATACTAAAATGGATTTTCCCGCAGAACGGCACTTTACAATAATCTTTTCTAGAAACCATTCATTTATAAACCTTATAAATCAAAATTAACAACAGTTTTAAAGGTGAAACAGTAAATGAATTCGACTTCAATTTTAGTTAGTTTAGAAGTGCTCCTGGTCAGACTATTAACCAGCACTTTCATTTTTAAGTTTTAAAACTAGACAAGTGAACTGGAAGATTTTTTTACAAAATTTTATAAATTGACGTTTTACAACAAAACTCTGGCTTTTATTGGATCTCTCTTTATTCTTATTACCATTTTGCTTAAATTTTATTGGTCATAAGCAGAAAAGGGGTGGTACCTCATCGAATAAATTCCGAAACTACTAGTTTTCAATCAAATATACATGGCATAAAACTCGAGTATATGCTAATACCATGCAGGCAGACTGCATCCACGCATTAATATAATACCACCCAAAATGCTGTTGGTCTAATACTCTTTACATATTACAAATCATAACATTACGTATACAAAAGATATTATACCCACACAAAGGGCATTATTGTTTAACCGCGAAACAATGTACGCGCGTTAATGTATTGCATTAGTAAAACTAACTTTTCGCCCGCATTGCTACTCTTCGCCGCATACAGTTGCAACGGCGTTAGCGGAGTCTGCGACCGACAGTTTGTTAGATTAATTACCTCCCGTGTATTATTTATAATTAGTAAACGACGTCGTCAAGGATTTCATGTGAGTTGCAATCCTCTACGGCATTTACGATCGATCCAGGAGATGGCTGCAACGCTACAGACTTACAAAACCACGATTATTCCCTTTGTTTCGGTGTAACTAAATAGGAGTTACGATGTGGGTGTTGATTTCCAGACAATATTATTTGCCGAAAATTCATGTAAATTCTACAAGGCGTCGCAAAAAACAACACTCTCAGGTTTAGCAAACTTAAAAAAAGTTTTCTGTGACTATATTTCAGATGAAGGTCGCTAAGTGTTGAAGTTTGTGTTGTTGATTTGCTGTTTCAATTCAAATCTGTTCGTTGTAAAATACTTCCAAACACAATACTTACATTTAGTGCCTCAGTTAAACATCTTGGCTGCCTTCCCGAAACGTATATTTTAAATCGCAACTGGTACTTCTATCCAAATTTTTTCAAAATAGTTTTAGTGAAAGTACACTGACTATCATCTTTTACAGACACTCTTATTAGCTACTCCTAGCTGTCCCAGTTCTTCGATATACTTCAAGCATTTATCTTTCCAGTGGAGTGTCGTCTGAAAGTTGAGGTGGAAATTACCTCGGTTACGCTACCTACTTAAAACCCAGCAACTTTTTGGTAAAACGGTGTGTGTTTTTGTGTGCGTGTGAAGGCTGATACAGCCATTGACGTTTAACGTATGCATCGCGCGCATATATCAGGAATTCTGAAAAGATCACGTCCGCTTTGAGCGCCCACACATACAAAAGCCGTGGCAGTAAAAAAGTTTATGACATATTGGGTGCAAGAATGCATTGTTGCACAGAAAAGAGAAGACATAAAAGTCTCCACTGCGTTTGTCGCATACTCCACACCATAAATCTCCGGGTATACAGTGCAGTTCTCAGACGCAATGAAAATGCACGTGTGTTGAACGTGTTCAGCGATTTTTGGGTGCACGTGTGCGATTCAGTATGTAATAACTCCCGAGATTTCAACCCTCCGGATTTGTACGTATATGAAAAGGAAGGCGCGCATATAAAGCTGCACACGGTTTTCTGGAATTATTAAAAAGAATCATAGGATTCCACTTCGCAAATTAACTCCTGTTAGCTAGATATAATAACGCGAGCTAGCCTGGAACAGGCTTACCATTTAATTACGCCTAAACTTTCCTCGTTGCCGTAACGTTTTAGTACACATGTTTTGCATAATTGCAAAATAGGTCTGAACGTTCACTATTCTCTCAACAGCACCCTTATACGTTAAAACTATTTTCTTTATTACTTACTTCATTAAGAAAATGGGCTATCCCTTAGTTCTAAATATCAATTTCCAATATTACCATCATGAAAATTGCTTAGACACAGTACTAAAGTGTAACGTCGTGTATTGGAAATATTGCTATAAATATCAAGGTTGTCGTTGACCAGCTGCTGCGGTTACTTGTTTAATCGCTGCACGATATTATATTTCATCATGTCGCATATCTAATCCATCTGCTTGTTAATTGAATTAGCTCAAATAATAACTCATGCAGTGACACTTCCTCATTGAAGCACGTACTATACATCTAAACGTATAACATTTCAGTGCACCTACATACTTCAACCAATAATGTTAATGTAGTCAATTTATTAATACGATCTTTATACACATTACGTACGTATCTGCTATATTAAGAATGATTAAACGTAATTATAAATTAAAAAGAACTTAAGGCGAAGACTATTAATTTTTATTTTGTGACACTTTAAGTATTATTTATGATTGCTTCACACACACATGATGCTATGTCACACGACATAGTTATTATGGCAATATTACTTATGTCTTGAAAGTTATTAGCTCCTTGTTAAAAACTCAGAAACAAATAAAAGTAAGAGGATTGAGAAATTTGCAAAACTAGAAGCGTCTAAATACGTAACAAGAGGGTAGATAAGGAGATAGATCCAAGAAAGGCATAAAGGAATACTGGAATAATACAATCACGGAGATTCATAAAAATATATTTATTGATGGACTATCAAGGAAGAAGACCATAGGACTACTAAAATAAATTAAAAGATATCAACAATGGATGCTTACTGTAGGCTATGTAATAGAATCTTACGTATGTCACAATCTTAGAGTATGTGAGGCTTTGGATGCAAGAGGGATAACGCTTTTTTGTGAAACGAGAAAAGATGCAGATTATATTAATCAACAGGTATAGGATGCTAGGATTTTGGGATGATTAGTTTTAATAACAACGTTATGTTTCAAACTGTCATAAGAAAATGCCGAAATATCTTCCAAGAGCTTTTAGTCTGCTCTAGATTACTGCTTCCTCTTCAGGGGCGCTGTATTATAGCTGAATTCCTCAAGCAACCTTAAAACTGTTCATTGTATTAATGAAACCAAAGTCAAGAAACGTAAAGAAAAGTAAAGAACGCCAGTTTTATAATGAACGTATTTATTCAACCTATAAGCAAATGTTATCATGATGAAGTTTTATCTAGAATTTTAGAACCTAGTGAAGAGCTTTTCTGCACACACACTATGATACCTTTTTTGTAACAGGTACTAAACTAAATTGTGCCAGAATATCAATTAGGTATTAAAAAACAAAAAAAAACTTTGCAAAGTCTACAACAGTATCCTTTAATTGTTTTGCCTTTTTACTTCCCGTTCATGTGAGAGAAAAAGACAGATAAGTTTAAGTAGAGGTGGCGCAAATTTTGGTTAAATTTTGGCATAATATAACCTTGATCCGTCCCTGAGAGCAACGCTTATATAATGTAGTAACCTTCAGGATTGGATTTTCCTAGGCGAATTTTCCAGAGTGTTGAATCTTTTAGAATCCGTAATACAACTAATTGGTGGCTGTAGATTCTAGACAATGTCAACACAACAGACTTGGTAAAGAATGCAGGATGTTGTTGTATGTAAAAGAAACGACAGTTAAGTTTCTGTGCCTTTAGCATGGAAAAGGAGAATCCCAAAGCTGATAACCACGTAAAGGAGCCACCATCAACGATGACTCTTCTAGGATAAAGGGGATTGCATTAGATATGGTCAATATAATCTAATTTAAATTAAGATGCTTGACGATATTGGTGGGGGGGACTTGGCAGGCCACGAACAACTGTCATCATGCTCTAATTTACCTACGTCTTTTTTTGGTTTGGATTTGCAGATAAGAAAGCAGTCTTCTTTCTTTCTATCTGCCGCTTCTTCTTTAGACTAGGCATTTCTATATATGCATGGTCTTGCTTTCTATCTTTGCTCCTATCTCTTGGGTAATCATCCCTGCTGTGTCTCTCCACCATGTTTGTAAGGATAAGTAATTTGGTGGTTTACATTCTTCTCACATGGTCATTGTGATCTCTTTTCCATACACCAATTTGACTAAATCCTGTATATCTCATTTCTCTCTTAGTTCTTTCTAGAATTTACAAAATGCTGTCGACATAAAAACTAGGAGGTATGAATAAACTATGATGGAGAGCTGATAGTTTATCTCAAAAGGAACCAAACAAGCAGTGGAAACAACAATTGAGCAACCTTCCTCTAGTCTACGTCCAATAACGAGTAACTGCACTTTAACCTCTGTTTCCCTTGTGAAATAACCCGAGACAAATGTACTTTCACAATGTAATCGACTCTTAAAAGAGTCGACCGTCGAAACTGATCGCCCTTTATTAAATACATTTCGCCTAGTTTAACTCTCCGACTACTCTATAATTTAAAACTTTTGTGGACTAGAGCCAATAAAGCACCGCCTAATAAATTACGTGCACTTCTATATCCTGCCGGCGCGTACTATAGTTGTTTTCTTCCGTCGTCGGTTTTATGGTCTCCACTCCGACCGTTCTCGTAAAATCGCCTTAGCGAGGAAGTTTTTAGTACCGTTCGCCCGCGCGCGACCGACTCCGACTTAAAACTGCACAATTACAAATCTTTAGTCTGTATTATGCATTAACTAATTATATGGTCGCAGCCGCAGTCTAGAGTAAGCGGAATCGCGGAAGGGAAGCAAATAGTGTTCGTTACTCGTAAACCTCTCAACATAAAAGTGGCGCAGTTTCGCGAATGAAACAGTTAAGGAACTTACGTTATAGTGGCATTGTCCGTCTATCGCTACAATAATAAAATCTTAAGTGTTTCGGCACTTGTAATTATTAAATTTTGTCTGGTGAGGAAACTACCGAAACTTGGAGTGTACGAGGAAGTCGGTGAAGGTATATTAAACTTTAGTTGTAGACGCTGTAACGATATACTGGCGCTTCACTCATGCTGAGTTGGGATAAGAGTTATTTTTATCTGATAGTGATGATAAGTAACGCATTCGGAAAGTAATTAAAAATGATCGAGGTAATTAGTGGCAAAGAAGCATGTACTTGCTCATTCCTCATGATCGACATGAATGTAACATGTGGTGTATGTTCATCACAGAGAGCAAGTTTGCAGAAAGAAAATCATGTGCCTATTGAAGGGATGAATAGATATATGTGGTAACTAGTATTTAATTTAAGTTTGAGTTGCTTATAATTATACAATCATATAGCAGTTACATTTAAAAGGTAAAATTATGTGCACTATCATAATTTCCAGCAAAATTTAAATAGACACAACGCCGGTGTAACATTAATTTAATAGATACTAAATTGATTTGTTAAACATTGTGATAAAAACAAACTTTCAATTCATTCGCAACTTCATAAAAAAAATATCGTAGCGGGCCTCATGTTGGAGCTCTGGTTTTGAAGGATTAAATATTAAATATTGAGCTAAAAAACAAATGCATGGCTTGTTATTATTCAATTTCATTTTATAACTTGTTTCTTGCTATAATATAAACAAATGGTTACTTACCTTTAAACACAGGAATAATATCGTGCAACTGCCACTCTTTGTGTAAAATGTGTATTTTCAGATGTATTTGCACGTGTTGAATAGCAGATGTTCAACACGTGAGTAGTATAGCCAATAGAATTCGAGCAATTCAAGGATATGTTGGTGGTACATATAATAAATCCACCGAGTTAATGTAACATAAGTACTTTGTAAAATAGACTATTCTTCTTGTTTATATTGAATTTTTGTTTTGTTAAAACAATGGCATATAGATTTTCCTTTCAACAATTTTATTTTAGTTTAGGGAACAACCACAATTTGTTAACGTTAACAGGACGCATTTCATTTGTTTAATTTCTTGTTTAACGTTTTAAACTTGTTGATTTAAGAAAAAAATGTTAACAACAATTTTTAGTTCATGCAATGCTCTATTTTTGTTGGTATAACAAAAATTTTCAAAGCATCTTCTTCTCTCAGTGTAGGCAAACCCATGTATTGGTGGTTAAAACTATTTTATTAAAAGTGAATTATTTATTCGTGTATCCTTCAAAGATTTGTGAAAACTAGATAAAATGGGAGCAACACATGTCACAGCTTCGCGTGCTTATAGCTCCGTAGGGTGCGGCAAATATGAAAGTGGTGCTTAAAAGGCACTATTAAAATGAAATAAAATTCAACATCGTATATATCAACATGGCGCGTCCGCTAACTTGCGTGAAGAGCTTTCTCACCACCCGCCAACGCAAACACCCTCCACGTTTTCGCCCTTTATGACGTTAGGATTTCGATTTCGGTGGGTATAATTCACGCTTGTGTACGCACGCATCTGCATTTCCGTCCCTTCGCTGCGCCCTTCCGATTCCGAGAGCCCTACGCGGTGGCGCCCTCGATCATCGGTCGAACGCGTGAACGACTACGAATTGATTTATGTCGAGAGATCAGAAACCCCATTGTGCTTGATTATAATCATTAAGTTAAGGAGAGAAAACTGATTGATCCCGAAGGGCGAACGTAAAGATAGATACGGAGGGGGTGCAGATGCGATCCGGTGTGACGTCGGTACGTCGGTACTCGCAAACATTTTGGTTCCCTTTCCATGCGAACGCAAGGGTATTGTCATGACAGACAATGACCTGCTTACTAATAATGTGAATGGCGCACAAACAGATTCAGTTTCGGAGAGTCTGTTTCACGACAGGGGATGCCACGGACGAACACAATAGGGGTAGGGTGCCGTATATAATTCACAATTAAGTTGTAAATCAATCGCAATTTGCTGACATAAGGAACTTGGAAATGTCTCGCCTTCTCATCAAATATGCCAACTTCGGAATTAGATGTTCGTTTTGGTTTAAAGAGGCTTGCTCATAGATGAACAAAACAGCAATGATTTTGAGTACAGTTTTTTATTTAAAACTTGCATCAAAGCATATCATTCGCCTCGGTCTGTTGTTATATTTTTGCAATCTAAAGCACCCATTACACTTAGGGAATCTTTTCGGAAATAAAACTGTTTGATCTCACATCTAATCTGCTTGAGTGTCTTCAGTTATGCAAGTTGGTTGTAATTTTGTGTTTATTTGAACTTTCAAAGTTAATTTCTGTTGATAAACACGTAAAAAAGAAATTGTTTAGTGTTAATGGTAACGTAATGTGTTGCGCTTATGTTTTATTGTAGGATTCTATATTGAAAAGAAATGGCAAAAATTTTGGAAATCATGAACTTAGGAATCAAAACGGTTATCCAGAAGAAATTACATACATTTTAAAACAATAATATTTCTTGATACACTCATAGAAAATAAAGGATCTCAGAGTAAGTAAGGGATTGTGGATTAGGAAGTGCAAATGAAAAAAAAAAAGAAGAACGAGGAAGCGGGTATACGGAAAAGGAAGGTTATGTCATGTCCTTAAAGTAAAGCTTTTGTATGACAAGTAAAATAAATAAAACAATTTGACAAAAGAACTTGTGTAACAAAGTTATTTTGTTTCATACGTGTTGGCAAACAGTTGTATACTGGGTGAGTTTTTTACCTTGAGAGAACGGAATATCTCTAAAACACATCATCAAATCAAAAAAAGATCAAGTATTTGATTTTGCAAAAAATACTGAGAGGAAAGTTTACAATATACAGGGTGAGTCGTGAGGATCGGGCCAAACTTCAGGAACGGATTGTACACGTCAAATAATTGTAAAAAAACACAAATGTTGTTTTCCGATTTTTATTAGTTTACGAGATATAAGGAAAACTATGTTTTCTTACAAAAATACGAAGTCTCTCGATTTTAGTTTAACGTTCTTTCAAGATACAACCAAACACAAAAATTTTGTTATTACTGACACTGACATTGATTAATTGACAGATTGA
Source organism: Cetonia aurata (assembly GCA_949128085.1). Lineage (NCBI taxonomy): Eukaryota > Metazoa > Arthropoda > Insecta > Coleoptera > Scarabaeidae > Cetonia > Cetonia aurata. The sequence goes on along the minus strand of OX421883.1, from coordinate 62,856,435 downwards.
TTGATTAAACGTTTTCATTTTCCATTTCAGGTATTAAAGTGTTTCAAAATGCCAAACATTTATTCAAGTTTAGAATATGCAAATATGGTATTTGTTTATGGTTTCTGCAATGGAAATGCTAGAGCTGCTGTCGAGGAATATCGTCGACGATTTCCACATGGAAGACATCCTAATAAAGATGTGTTTATTAGAGTTTTCAATAAATTATGTGAAACCGGGAAACTTCCCAGTGCGAACATCACATCTGAAAGAGCTATTCAGCAAGGCTTAGAGGAAATAGAAAATATTCTGGATTTAGTAGAGGAGGACGCAACGACCAGTTCACGAAGAGTTGCTACTCAGTTGGCAATCCCGCAAAAAAGAGTAATAAAAACATTCCACGAGCAAGGCTTGTACCCATATCATGTACAGAAAGTACAGCACCTATTTCCAGAAGATTATGCTAAACGTATGGAATTTTGTCATTGGATAAATAATAACCATGGTGTCATATCGCACATCCTTTTCACGGATGAAGCAACGTTCACCCGAGATGGCATTAATAACACACGTAACTATCATGTATGGTCAGACGAAAATCCCCACGCAACAATCCAAAGTAATTTTCAACACAAGTTTTCCGTAAACGTGTGGTGTGGTATGATAGACAGATACTTGATTGGCCCTTTTATTTTGGAAAATCACCTCACAGGTGGCCATTATTTAAATTTTCTTCAGAATGAGTTACAGGCACTTTTAGAAGATATTCCATTAAATGTGAGGATCCAGATGTACTATTTGCACGATGGAGCACCTGCTCATTTCGCTCGACAGGTTAGGCAATATTTGGATGAGATGTTTCCGCAGCGTTGGATTGGACGCAGTGGTCCTGTAAATTGGCCTCCAAGGTCCCCAGACCTGACACCTTTAGACTATTGTTTGTGGGGCTGGTTGAAAAATGATGTCTACAAGGTTAAAGTTAATAATAGGGATGCGCTAATTAATCGAATAAGAAATGCTGCCAATGACATTAGAGAAAACCATGAAGCAATCAGAAGTGCAACAGGCACTGTTCAGAGAAGGAGTGAAAAGTGTTTAGAAGTCAATGGTGGAATTTTTGAACACTTATTAAATGAACGTTAAGATTACAAATTGTAAATAAATTATGAAATCTTTTTTGTTTTTTTGTTAATTTTCGTTATATCTCGTAAACTAATAAAAATCGGAAAACAACATTTGTGTTTTTTTACATTTATTTGACGTGTACAATCCGCTCCTGAAGTTTGGCCCGATCCTCACGACTCACCCTGTATAATTAATACATAGTGTGTATTTATTCACTGTACATTCAGCTCGAGCTAGGGTAATTCATTTCACTTTAAGCTTTTCGTCATTGTTTGCAAATTTTCGGGTGGTTTCTCTTCAATTGTCTTACACTCCTTTTCTATTCCATACCACTATTAATGAATTAATTTGAATATTATGCAGATGCGCTTCCTTTTCTGGTCGAATTACAGCTTGATTAATTACTTTTAATGTGATAATTTCCTACAACTCCATTGTTCTGGACGTAATGCGTTCCTCGGTGGAATAGCTGATATTATAACAAAACAGTAAGAGTAAATATATTACCATTGTTAAAAATGTTAACGATGTAATCAAAGATAATGGTTTTTATTTTCTTTGATTCACATGTAATTATTAAATAATTAGACATGTGTATCATTCTGGGGTTAGTAATTTTAGTGATGATTAATTGAAACAAACAACCGCTCGCAATCTGAATCTAAAATATGCCCACCTAGATTTTCACAATACAAATCCACTTCAACCAGCTTCATAAACCTAGTTGTATGTAATGAATGAGTTTTCCGCTTAATAGGTAAATTCTAGCAAATACAGACAGATTTACGAGCTAACACGGGTTCCTGTCCATTTACGTAATTGCCCTAATTGTATCAAGTTTGCATACGTAAATGCATCGGTTAGGAAGATTATTATAAACACCGCTGGCCGCATATAGGTTACAAGTGGGGAATTGTTTATGCATATTTGATGGATGGCCGTCAAGTGTTCCTGAAGCGCTACGCTGTTCCTACGACTCTTCCTCATCAGACATTCACTATATTCCATTCGCCCCGTTTCAAGATGAATGACGTTGAATAATTACGCAGATGGCTTATAAATTTAATAACCGCCGAATTAATGAATAATCCGCGCAAAAGTTTAATATTGTAACATTAAAATTTGAAGTATCCAAATACAAATGACGGGGCAGTAAAGAGAAGAGAATTTAATGCGGGGTTTGGCCTATAGAATTTAAGTGATATAACTTTGGGACGGTCTTAAACGATAAAGTAATTTATCATAACCGAAAGGGCTGTCATAAAAATCTGAAATTCTCGGATTTTATATTAAGAAGAATGAAAAAGTTTCATTATAAATTAAGGAGTGTATCGAAATATAATATGGATGTAGTTATGACAGTAGGTGGGTGATTCTAGTAGCCCCACGTTGGGCGCCAAATAATCATAGTTATAATAATAAATTAGATGACTTTTGTGACGCCAAGCTTGTGTACCAATTTCTTTAACAATGTATTTGCTTTAATTCTTCAATAGTATAAATAGAGCCATTATTATTGTTGTTTTTCACCATAAGGATGAATAAAATTGAATGAAAACATTTTTTGAACGCTAATAACAAAGTCACAGATTAGTTTTTCTTTTTCAAAGAAATATATGAAACAACCATAACAAACAATTTATTTGTAAAGTTAAACTTATTAACTAATACTACCAATTATCTAGTGTCTCTTAAGAAAATTGGTTGGCAGTATTACCACCAATATAAAAAGTATTTTATATCCAGAAGTTTAGTTTGATATTCTATGTCTAGAGTTTGTCGAAACAGCGGTTTGAAAGCCATAATTTTGTTATCATCACAGATTCTTTACAAATGTGATTTACTGATTCTAGCTGTAATGCTCTCCTTCCGAGAAAAGTTTGTGGATTTTCCTCCACTCTGGTGGATAATCTGGTAGTAATTGTGACAAAATCGTATTATTTTTGCTACAAATAAAAACCCAACGCGACGACCAGCTAGACCTAAGCAGAAAGGATGGGTTTCACTTCATTCTATTGTAACACTAACGATAAGTGTAACAAAATATTTTTTTATACGAAGACGATAAGCAACGATGAAACTTATAAATACGACACAAGAACCACCGAATTTATGTCCCAATTCATCTTGATTTCTTTCGCGTAATTAGCTCGGGAGATATTTGGGTATATATTTGTCACATAAATGACAAATAACAACAGAAAAACGTAAATAGGTCAGGACAAAGTTAACAAATTTGGATTACTATTTTACGTCTATGTAATCCTAGAAAATACTCCGAATATTTAAACTAAAAAACTTTTGCCATTAACGTAATTGTTTGTTGCGAAGATGTGGATTTAAATTTTAGATTTGCGAATATACAGAGAATCTCACTTTATTGCGATAATAGAGTGGATAATTTGAGGATCGCAAGATATGAAACATGCCATTTTTTTGTTTTATCTATGAATTGTACGTCCGACTGACTCGTTAATGTCTACCTTTAAATCAACTTTAATTATTGCGGAAACCAGCGCTTAGGAAAGTATATTTATTCATTTTGTTATTTTGCAATGCATCCTCTATTAGAGTTAATAATTATACGATACCCACATGACATACACCCAGCAAGAGTGACATACATAAATGAAATTACAAATTTCACGCGAGATAAACGCAAACACACGTATAAGAGATAGCATCAGACAAGAGGAATAACTTTATCCTTCATTGCAATGATTATTTATGTTAGGTCAGTCTGCGTAAACACTGAACTCGTGCAATTTGGACGTAATCGCCTAGAGATTTAACCGAAAATTACGAATCTAGTTCACCGACGTTGCATAGCGCACAAACTTGCTACAACTGACAATTAGTTTCGGCCCATTAACTCAGACAATATTCCACTCGGTGGAATCTAAAATGACAATGAAATTTAACAATCGCGCCGAGTTGAAGATTAAAACCGTACGTCTCTGGTAATCTTGGACAGTTTAGTCGACAATCTAATCGCTAACTGGAAATGTATTTCATAAAACAGTTTGCATTTAGCATAGATTGTGTTGTAATTACTTTCTCGACTATTGTCATAGTACTTTCATCATAATGATTTTAAAAGGTTTGTGTTGCGCTGGTAGTTAACTACGTGAAAAGGGAAGATATTAAAAATTAACTAAGCATGAAAATATCCAGCAAACTAACTAATGTAGCTCTTTTATCATCAAACAAGTAGAGTGGGTACCATGTAGATTCACGTAGACCGTTAACTAGTAATTTGAGGACTACCTGCTAGGAAACCATATCATTTTCACAATACCAATTGATAATAGGATTTCCTTAATAATGTACACTCACGGACACCCAAAATGTCCGGTCTAAGTCACAGTGTAAGCACAATGGTCCGTTCGGATATACTCGGGAACAAAACACCCGCCCGTCACTCCTTTCCCAACGCCGCGGCAGCTGGTTATTCGCTTATGCGAATTTTACTAGGCTCCTGGAAGGAAAGTAGATGTGTTGAGGGGAACTACGTATTCTCTTGGTGAAAATGTGATGTATGATTATGTTTTTAAGGATGCTAAACGTTTAGTCACTTATCTTTTATCTTGTTTAGCATTCAGACGTTCTTTTCATTATAGTTCAGCAGAATTATTAAGGTTATTTTAATAATTCAAATTTTAAAATTTATTATTGAAATAAAAAATGTATAATTGTTTCTGATTTGAATTGGGATTTTTGTTTTCAGTAATATTACGGAAATTGTAATTGAACTTGAATCAGTTGTAAAGCATTTTGGTATAGAAAAATATTTAAACTTTCTGCAAAATATAAATTAGAGGGCAAAAAGGAACGTGTTGGTGTATTACAGATTTTAACGGATTTTATTTCTTAAGATATTCAGATAGTCAAACTAATAATGAATTAAAGTATATTTTACATTAAAATACAATAAAAATAATAAATAATAGCGGTCCGCTGGGCCTATAGGGGTAAACGCGTAAATCTTTCCCGAAATTTAGATTTTTCACGATTTTCGGTAACGAAGCGACAATTCCCAAGGCTGATGGATTATGTAATATTGCAGGTAGTCGTACACCGAACATCGAAACATCGAAACCTTGAACGACGACGAATTTGATGTGAAATAAGCACAAAGGGGATCGAAGATTTCTTTCGTACCTAATTTCTCGTTTGTCAGTAATTATATTACTACCAAGCAACTATTTACGTTTTACATATAACTATGTAGATGTATGAAAAATCCCCGCCGTAAGATCTCTTGGGATGGCTTTATGTATGTCAGAAAGACATTTTTTTTTTTTTTGTTAATGTTGAAATTAAATAAAGAAATCAATTATGTTCTCTCCTTTTCAATGTTATTGATAGTTTTATTCTTTGTTGTTATTTCACCCTGTAACGCTTAAATTAACAAAAAAACAAACACATTTAGATGCTACTCCGGGCTTTGACCGAAACTATAGACCTATGTTTTACTTCTTAATATCAAGAATGTTAACAGATTTAATATTAATACAATAATAATAAATATATTGGACAAAGGTTGCCGACGGTAGACGTCAGAACAAAAACTGTATGTCTTTCCACATTTGTGCAAAATAAAGCCGATACAGATTACGAAATCTCTATTCAATATACAAAAAATTTCATGAGTCACAATCAGATACCTGGAGTTGGCGGTACTGCCGACAAAAACTTGTTATTATAATCAAAAGCCGATAAGAAGGAGCGTATAACATGTTGTCTTAATATTTTAAATACAGAATATACCAAAGTACCGGTATTCATATTAGTTTAATATTATTGGTTTTGGTAAAGCAGGTCGGTATTGCAACCCCTAATCATATTGCTTAAATGTAATACTACTTAAACAATTTATTGGGATTTCATAAACATTATAAGAATTATACCACCGCAGAAGTAAACAACAATTAACCAAGTTTTGAACGAATGCAATAAATAAACATTAGCTATTTCTAACTGACATATCCGTATTTGCCAAACTCACAATCACTTTCCGCGTTTCAACTTTTAAATCACTTTGGCCTAACCTTCTGCCCATGACTAGTTATTAAAACAAGGAAAAAATATCAATTGTGCTAAAGTTGTCTGCGAAATAGCGCAATGAACTTCACCCGCATATCTTTCTAAACCGCTACGAAGCAAATATAATACATAAATATGGGTAATTCACAGAAGAACGGAAGGCAAGAGTAAGGCGCGGGTGCTGGTAAACTTCCAAACGCACCCGAACAGCTCGCTGCGTTTATACTACGCATTAGACCGGACATTTTGGGTGTCCGTGAGTGTACATATGCTGTTACATAAAATTTTTACACCGTTTTGGCATAAAAGAAGAAAATTATTATGCATGTTATCATAATGATAACGACAATTACGATTGGAAATGTATGGCCAATCTATTCAATTAAAATATAAAAACTAGTACGTCTCAAGAAATCAAATAAAAAATATTACATACTGGGTAATAAAATACTGACATCGAACAGAAAATCAGAAACACAGCTAAGAGTTGCCATTCAATAGTATGGAAACTTCTGGAGATTTCAATTAAGAAACAGGATAAGAGAGGCCTTCCCACTTGACTACCTGCCAGGATTTAACGATTATTGCAGAAAAACTCCTTGACTCGCGTCTAACTACCCTGACCGTAAAATTTTCAATCGACTTAACTTTGGACCGAATTCCTATTGTGTTTACTCTGTTTTGTATTAAATCCCTTAAAATCGGTTTTATTCCTTCGATCAGATCGAAAGACAGGATTCCGTTTGGTATTTTATTGCGGTAGTTACAGGATTTAATCTTGTTTCGGGGTGATATTCCTTGTTAGTTACAAATAATAATGACTCACTTTATAGCAGTATATAAAATTTCGGTTTGACGTGAACTTTTGAGTAGTCTGTGTGCTGATGGGGTATTACCGGGAAAATAAATCCATTCTCGGTGTATGAGGAAACCACTTTTTACACGTTTGTTTATGACTATATTATGCCACAGATTTTTATTGCAATGAGCGGTACCTAACTACAAAATATGTTACATTTCTCGGTATTTCGTGCTGAAAAAGGTATGTATTATCTTGAAAATTATTTTTTTCTTTGAGTTTACAGGAAAAGCCTCCCAGATTACCAAGCTACCAAATAAACAAATAAATAAAGGCGTTCCGTCCAACACAAATCTAATAATGGGCATGAGAATAGCTACTAATGTTCAGATTCTGATACTTACAGGATTGGAACAATAAATTATATTAGCTGCTTACTAACTGAAACCCTTGCATGCGATCTTGCGTCGGTTGTTATTGATAATAGGAGAAATTAGTGTTATATTTTCCCATGTACGACAGTTCAGGGGAAAATAAACAGGCCACTAAAACGTGTCCCATAATTCGTCATTAATACACACAAACAGGCGGGCCCTTTGTTTGTTTTTACAGATATTAAAAACGAACCAACCCTCCTGGGCCGAAGAGATGTCAAGACATAAATCTCCGAATACAATAAATATCTTTAAGTGGACGACAAATGCAATACAACAGAGTCGTCTTCTCCCTCAGTTTCCCTATTCGAAGTCGCGAGACGTGGTCTCCAACACGCCCGATGGAGAAAAGAACAACGAAACAGGAAGAGAGGGAAAAAGCGGACGGCCGACGCCATTTGTCAAACTTTTCTCAATGTATGTAGGTGAGTGATTAAAAAATAAATCTTATTTGAATAAATCCTGCGGATGATTAATCGGGGTCGGGTTCAAGATCGTCGTGTGTTACTGTACGCAGCACGCTACGATCAATATTGTCAAATTTATATAAATCTTTTGTTTTTTCCTGCTCTACCGGAATTAAATAGTGATTTATTGTGGTGTTGCGCTCCACGTGGTTTTATTTACCTGTCACGTGCATTTTAAAATCGAATATAAATGTTGGTTAAGGGTTCATTCAACACAATACATTAATTTGAATACTGGGCAGGGAAGGTTGTATAGCAACAATGCTCGTTAATAATTTTCACGTTTTTTTTTTTCTCTCTCTCCGTAAAGAATATGTAATGGAAGGCCATTTCATCTGACTACATGATTTAGTATTCTCATCATCTGGGTTTTCGAATGTATTTGTTTCATTAATTGCACCAACACAGGGTTTGGTATCTACCAGGCTTTATTTTAGATTGTATCCATGTATTTTTTTTTAATCTAACGTACAACTTGCAGCTGTAATGTTTTCTTTAAAACAAAGAAGCCTCTTAGTTGAAAGTTACTTTTGTAATGGCACCCGTGTTGATGGAGAATGGGTTTGTTTCGACTAAAATTGCGTAGAGGAATTTCAAGCACAATTTTCAGATTTTGCTGTTGATCGATTAGACATATCGGCTCTATACTCCTAGCTAGCAGCATCAGTCACGAACCGTGAGTATAGGTATAGGGTGGAATGTGTGGGGGTTCTTTTTAAACTGTTATTGTATACTGGTCATACATATAAAGAAAGATGTCGAACGTGCGGAAAAGTGGAATGTTACCATTCATAAATTTATCGGTAAATACGCGGATTTACGATATGATAGTGCAAGCAAGTTTCTGAAAAGAATTTGATCTGCTGGTAGAAATATAAATATGAGGTACAGTTTTTATACAAGCTATCCAGTTTGTCATAACGTCGTTTCTATCTACCTGATCTAATGTTCGATAATACCTAGGTAAAGCCGCTTAAAGGGATAAGTGATTTTTACAATTATGAGCGATTATTTATTCTAGTATTTACTTTCTATCGTACTTATAAACAGTAATATAACCAATATTTATACCCTGTGATGGGTGGAGACTGTGGCTTGAAAACTATAACAAAAATCCAAAAGAAAAAGTAAAAAAATCCCTTACCACAAAAATTAAAGATACAAATCTAAATACGTATTTCGGCAACTAAGTTGCCATCTTCTGTGCTATTCCACTAGTGATTTGGTGAAGAGCATATCTTCCAAGGTTTACCTTAGCCGAAAACACTACGTTTAACACTCCTCTTCACTTGTTTTACTACTGAAGATGGCAACTTAGTTGCCGAAATACGTATTTAGATTTGTATCTTTAATTTTTGTGGTAAGGGATTTTTTCACTTTTTCTTTTGGATTTTTGTTACAATATTTATACATTAATTACTAATTTGTAATACGCATACAAATAGCGCGCAAACATAGGTACGAGGTCCCAGACATAACCGATACACCTATTTGATTCTCTATGCTGGGCGTCCGACGATGCTGGTATTAGTAAAATTATTACCAGCTCTAGTTATTAATGCTTCAATTAAGTTTTAACTGTCTTTTTGTCTTGCAGTTATTTTCTCAATTTACCTTTCTTGTGGTAAATTAATCTTATGAATCACAAGTTATAAGACATCTGTTTTCTTTGATGTATTTTCCCTACCCTCCACTTTAGCAGTGGAAAATGTATTTACAATTAACTGACGACGTATATGTTTACGTAACTGTAATAAAGTTGTCCTTATAATCTAAACATTCTTGCATATGAATTATACAGTCTACGTAAAATAAGGCCACTTTAAAGAAAAGATAACGCAGGATTTTTATCTCCAACGAAATTCCTCGGAAATGCGAACGATGAAAAAATACGGCACTTTGCGCCGGCAGCTTTCCTGTACTTTTACTGGATCAATATTTTAATTTTAACCGTATGCTTTCATACACAGAACCAATAATATGTTTCCGTCAAAATAAACTGATAATAAACACGTAAGGTGAATAAATTTCATTGATCCGTCGCGCTTAGTCGACGGCCGTCCGGTTTTTTAAGGGTCCATTACTTACACACTCGGAAAAAGACCGGGATGTTTGTATTTAAGTCACGTATTAAAATTATATGAAACGTAATAGGTCGTATAAAACATGTTACATCAAGAACTTGTTTTGACTTTAACGAGTTCGTGTTTCGCTTTCGTACGTTTCGTAGATTTTCAAGTAAACCAACGGCGGCCGGGACATGGTCGTTTTATTTAAAATTAATTGGGGAAATAATTACATCTTCATCTCGTCGCTTTAACGGAACATGACGTAGCGGAAACTGGATATTCAACTAAAAAGTTATACAGTATCAATTATATCTTTTTTTTTGTCGTCGAAATATAAAGTCGTTGCATTATAAGGGAATTTGGGGTAAGTCCGGGAAAGTGGTGCACAGATATCTAGTCATTTTCAAGCAGCATTTTCAAGGAAACTGAATTATGTGATTATAAATCATAGACAAAAAAATATTTATCTGCTATCTAAGATGGACGTATCATCTGCATATAATGTAGATTTTATAACACGTAACGTCTAGAATTTCATCAACTTAGATCAAAAGAAATGGCAGAGGTCCCAAGATAGACCCCTGCGGAACTCCCATCTCAAGGGTTAACCAGCTCAAAAATACTCTTTCACCTGCTTTAACGTTCCTATCCTATAAATAGGATTGAATCAAGCTCAATTAATGGTGCTAACTTTATGCGAAACCTATATTATTTTTATATAAATTGCAGAAAATTAAAGTTAAATTTAAGGAAATGTCGGAAAATATCCAACTATGAGGTAAACGAGATAACGAGGAAGATAAAAAGATTTAATGATGGTGTTAGACGGAGAATAATTAATAAAATAGAGACCAGAGGGTAGTCACTGTTCAAGTTGGAATTAGATACTTTTGCTTTAACAAAGCCAACGAAAATAACATAAATGTTCTCCTCGTAAAAAGAAATTTGGATGTATAATGCAAGATGAGGTCGGCCAGCAAAAGCAAAGAATCAAGTTTACAGATCATTGGCACCATATCTTTAACAGTAATTGAATATTGGAAACGCCAAAAAAATGGCGTTTAAACGTAATGATATCAAGAGACTGCCTTCGACGCTGCTTACAGATGTTCATTTGAAATCAAAATTCATCACAGCAACGTGAAAACATCGACGTGTTGTTTCGGACGACGTCCACTGGCACCTTGAGCTGTAACCCGGGAAGAAGAATTTCAAAATTTCACAATATGTAGATTGACTCCTTACAGTTACATGTTAAATTTGATAGAACACATTCAGAGTGTTTAAATTTGAAGTGAAGAACCAATTTCAAACTTAGCGTGCTGTTTTAGTGCAAGGCCATCCTGAAAGAATCTTAAGACAGACAGAATTTATACTGCATTTTACTGAAAATTTGCAATTTGAGAGGGATTTATGGCAAAGTATATGTTGTCTTCTTTTTTTTTCGATGCAAAGTGCGCCAAGTCCACAATTTAAGAAATTATAAATGTATATTTGATAAAGCATCTGAAGCTCTATAGGAATAATATTTCATTTCAACAAAATAAGATATTTATTGTGCATTTTATTAATTGTTGAAAAGTGCTAATTAATTTCAAACCAAAATAATATTATCCCAAGTTCACTAGCTTCTAAATTTAAAATGCCCCAAGTCCCACGCAACCAATAAGAACCGATTTATGACTCACGTGATGACAGGTGTTACTAAACCGTTAGTTTGAAAAATTTTCAATTATAGCTTAGAAAATTTACTGTGAGCATGGATTAATATGCAATGTATAAGAGATTCACGCACACCACCCCTAAAACAAACATAAAAATAGTATCACAGACACAGAGACTAAATAGGTTAATTGAAAAGCTAAACAGGTGTGCAGAAAAACTAATTTGTCTGCAGTCTTTTCTCATATTATTCTTAAACATGCGTCTAAAAATCTTAGATGAATGGACGCCTGTGCTAGTTTGTTAGTAATTTCGTTCTCTCTAATCCCAGAGTGGCTTGGATCCCATCTCAACGTATTGCTGTGATGTTGCGCCAATTCTTCGCGCTTCCTATGACATCCCAGTACCACTTCGGAAACGAATTTGACAGCCTGCAGTGCCCTGATGGCAGTTTGGTAGCTGAAGACTCGGGGGGAATTTTATCCGCCCTGTTTGATGTAGTTGAAGATGCATGGTCTCCGGTTCTGCCAGAGAAACCAAACGGCTAATTAATTTAGTCCCGATTAATTTGATTCGAGGAATTGAATTTGTTTTCCCAGTTGTGGGACATTCTTTTATGTCTCCCGACCGAGTTTTTGGGTGTATTGAAAACATTATCAAGAAAACTCCTTGCATCTTCACCTGCGGAGAATATTATGAGATAATCAGTAAGCTTTCAACTGTTAAAGTTTTTTCAAGGGATTGGTCAGCAAGTACAACCCGGAAATTGGGGTTTCACCTATAGTCTTGTAGAAGATTCATTATAACGAAAAACGACTTTAATGCTTTCATCATAGTGAGCCAAATTATCGCTCAGATATTGGTGTTAGCACAGGAATATCCGGAAAAGAAATTTCTTTAATTAACTTTAATTAAAAGTAATCCTGACAAAAATGTCTCCATTATTAAATAAAAAAATTAAGCTTTAATTACACAAACTGTCTATACTTTTGACGTTTATCTGCATTCCAGCAATTACTAGCTTTATTTTGGAGCTATTAATGATATTTATGTCTGTAAAATATAAGCTGGTAGTTAATTTGAAATGGTTTAACATAAAAATATAAATACATTAATTAGCGACTTTATAATTTAATAAACACAAACAACAGAAAAACGCAATGTTATTTGAGATATCATCCTTTTATAAAGCTAAAAATGTTTTATTCCTACTTCGGAGTCTGGAAGTTAACGAGATGTTCTATCCATAACAAGTATAGTATACAGAAGTTAAGATACCCCTTTATAGTATCCTAGAGACGTATAAAAGATGAATTGCTTTCAGAGAATTAAGGTCACATCTGCATTTCAAGGCGCTATAAAATTCAAATTACAGCCGCTGAAGAAGTCGGTAGTGGCCTATAAAATTAACGTCAGTAATATAAAGCGATGGCAAAAATTTAAAACGAAAACGATTTTAAGATCAAGCACTCGGATTTACGTTTACGCTGCGGATCTCTTCCAGGGGGCAAATAAAAGTAAACGCCCATAAAATCGGTATGCACACAATTAAAAAGTCGGATTCAATAACGCGAATCAAACGTCATAAAACTGGCCTTATTTTTAATTTAATGGAACTTAGAATTGCTTTCGTACCAATTCCGAGGGAGCATGAAAAAAAAAACGAATCGCAGTCTCCTGTAACGCTATCAAGTTATATCGTGATTTTATTAGTCCTATATAAAGTACATACATATAAGATAAATTATATGCACGGAACACAGAATGAAATGAATACATAAAATTGAGTCATTCGAAACGCGAAATACTTAGATTAGTTGCCCATTGCTTCGATGTTAGCCCTCAACGTCGAAGTTTATGTAGGATAGAAGAAGGAAACAGTACTTTTCTAGGTTGTATGTAGGATATATAGTACGTATTTTTCTCTGAGGTTAAGCAATAAATATTGCATGAATCTGCAATTCCTTTAAGTTACGCTTTTATTGCTATAATAAAATTTTAATATTTAACTATTAAATTTATCAGTAGCTGTTGTAAAAGACTACTGACGCTGACGGTTTCATGCTGCAGAAGGTTTATTGAAGAGTTAAAAAGCGGAAGCTAAAGGTTAGCTACATTGACACAAAGTTGAATAGGTTTCATCTGTAAGTAATTTAATAGATTGTGTATACAATAATTATTTTTATTTAATTCAAAAGAATAAAAGCAGTTAGAGATGTATCCTGCCTTCCTTTAAATTAAGAATACACTAACTAAGAAAGGAATCTGCAAATGAATTGAAATGGATTCTAAAATAGGTGATATATCAATTCTCTTTTTAGGAATCATTTAAAACTATTCAAGAAAAATCTTTTGCTCGGAAAACATTTATAATAATTCAAAAAAGGACAAAAGTTTCAACAGAGCTTATTGGTCATTAAAATGTAAAAAATAAAATCATTGGTCTTTCTTGATAATTCTTCTGTCACGATACAATTCGTTTAAAAATAGTTAGGCAATGCTTTTTTGTGGAAGAGTTTGATATGTTAAAGTGTTGCATTTTATGCCATAGTAATATTCGAAAAGCTGAGGAATTGTATACCCCGAAAGATTACAGCCAAATAAAAATCTTTGGAAGAATAGTTGCCAATTTATTGCAATATGGGTCATTTAATAAAAAAAAAGTTGTTACCAGAATGAAACCACGGAATGAAGAAATTTAACATAACGCGGTGTTATTTGTAACGGAAGGCCCTACAACATCAATTAGCAACATTGAACAAGCCTAAATCTACAGCAGGAACAAAGATAATTGAGCCATGCTTTTACCATTAACTTCAGAGAGCGGTATCGAAATTTACTGCAGCATAATTTGGACGAATAGCTCAATAATAACTTGCCACTAGCAGAAATCAATAGCTGTTGGTTCTAACAAAATGGGGCGCCCGGTCATACTTCGCGAATTGTTCAAAAATATTTATCAAATAGATTTCCTGACCCTGACAGATGTATAAGTACGCATTCAGCTGTTTCCTGGCCTTCACGATCGCTGGATCTGACTCCTCTGGACTTTCAGTTTTTAGGGGTACATCAAAAACTATGTACACCATCGTTATTTTCAAACAGAGGAAGAAACCTGCTTGAATACCTTCGATGCGTGCATTGACAATGTGAGCGTTGAAATGCCCAATGTTATAAGCTTTGGGCTAACTGTTACCACTTAAATGAAAAAGGCAACACAGTTTTCAATAATAGTAATGTTTACTACATATTCGGGCCCGTTCACCCGCCCTATTAATTAGTCGTTTGATGACCGCTTACGCACCAACTCGGCAGAAAGCAGAAAGTCCGCGCTCCACCTAAAACGCACCACTTACGCCCCAACCCAGCAGAAAGCAGAAAGTTTGCGCTCCACCTAGAACGCATTAGTGTTATTAACTAGGCAGCCTAAATTAAAAATATCTGTAAAATTTATTTATTCCTTTTGCATAAAGCTCACTGCAACAGCAATTGTCATACTGGAAACCTACTTTTTAGTTTTAGCTATATTAATTTTGCAATAATTTACAAAATTGTTTGAGTATCAACCATATTTAGAGACTTTACTTCAGTTGAGCTACTAAAACTAAAAAAAAATTGAAATATATAATTTATTTCAAAAATGTGATTTTTAATTTTTTTTTAAATATGTTTACAAAAAATTGCATGCGGCCTCAGAATTGAATTTTGAGCAACTTGATCAAATAACTTTTTTGGATATCATTTGCGTCACGTGACGGGTGTCAAAGTAAATTTTGGGGTTGTTAGACATGTTGAACCAATCCCAAAAAAAAAAAAAATTCCATATTTTAACAATAAAAGTTGCAATATTTATGCCGGTCACTGTATATGATGTACGATTTGAAACAAATAGATTCTCTACAAACAGCAATAAAAGCCAAGTAAGATTAAAAAAAAGATACGCACATATGTTTAAAGGTATACTGAACTTAATCTAACTTAACCAACAACAGCGCTCGTATCTTGATTTTACAAGAAAACGAAATCGAAACGTAGATTTTTTGTTTTAAAAGAATTACACCGATCAGCTGGCACCTGGCCTTGACCGGAAACGCTGCATGCTCGTTTACAGGTTCTTTCTTGTAAAATTACAAAAAAAAAAAAACAAAACAGATGAACAGAAAAATATGGAATATATGCGTATTCTCCTATAGGTCAACACAAAGTACATTTATGGCAATACCTGTGAATTTATGATTACAAAAAAAAGGATTCTACATTGTTTAAATATAACGTTCTTAATTTGGTTTACAAATTCTAAATTTATGTGACTATTATTAACCTTTTTGACTAAATTAAATATAAGTTTTTATCAGTTCAAAAATTGGCGTTTTACTCCTATTATACCAATCATGAACGAAAAAAAAAAAACAATAAATTAAAAACAAAAGATTCATTATGTGAGAAGCTAATTAAAATGTACCTAAAACTTTTAATGCCGGAATAACTAACGCTACGTGAAGCTGTCATAGAAACTAATACACTTAATGTACTTTTATCTTCCTAATAGCGAACTCTAAATAAAAGCTAGCGTAATTAATCTTCAGCGTACAACAAACGTATATTTTCCCCGATGTCTATTCGTGCCGTGAAACCGAGCACGCGGGGCGGTATAAAAATAATTAAAAGATTGCATGAAAATCGCGGTAGCGCAGCGACTGAAGAGGGCATATTTCACGGGTGAACGTTCCTGGGTCGGCGCGCGCGATATTAAAAGGTAAGGGACCGCGCGCAAAATAAAATAAAACTGACATTTTTACAAATTACACAACAAACAAGCTGAACAACGTGCTGTGAATTAAAATAAAGTAGGACTTCGCATGTAGAATCGTACGGCCAGCGAAGTAACAGCGCAACTTTGTTAAACTATACTATACAATCCCCCTTTGTGTATTTGCCGGCTGTTTCTGCATAACGGGGCAAATATAAAATTTGTAATAACGCCGGTGCATGCAAATAGCCAAAAAGGGAATGAACGAGAGAGTTGGGGAATTGGAGGGATTTGAGTGCTTCCTGAAATGTAATATCCTTGCGTAAGTACAAAGTGCTTTATTGTTGCTTGGACTTTCTATTACTCTATTATTTGGTAGGTATGTATGAAAGAACCAAGTGGACCAATTTCGATGAGATTTGGGGGTTTAGGGTGCTTCTGGCACAGATATCGAAAAATAAGTGTACAATGTCTTGGGCTAGATTTTTGAGACAAGTTTAAATACAAAAACCGCTTTTTGTTATGTCAAGTAGTTTTCCAATATAAATTCTTGAATTATGTGGGTACATCTACAAATTATTCTGTACCCTATAAAACTACGAAGTATGACGTATATCTGTAAGTATTATTAAACAATTTAAGCGAGAATAAAAGGAATTTTTGATTCTTAAATGTTGCTACATGCTAGGCAAGTTGTTCGCTTCATCTCATGAATTTTGTGAACGTATTCTACATTCTTGTAGTTGCTTACCTTACAGTATTTCGTTTCAGTTGGCAGTGCATCAAATTTATTATTTGTTTACTTCTTCTATGGAATATAGAACATAAAAAAATACCACGTATATTGAAGCATTTGAAAGCTGGTAGAATTTTATCGCTATCATAATGGCAAAACCGTCTAATCAATGAATTTTGAAAGGTTTTCGAAGATCACCAAAATAAAACTCAAGTACCTACTCTGGATACCACGGAACAGTACTGAATATGCTTTATTTGTGATTTCCTGCCATTTATTATAGCCAATAGTGTGTCTGTAGATTAATCTATAATGTTTTCATCTATCAATTTATTTTATAAAACATCAAACTGAAATAATATGTATACCGGGTGTCCAACCTAAGATGCAACGGTTCCTAGCCAATTTATTACTGCCTTTTTGAAAAAAAATTTCAAATAAATGTTGCCTCGAATCACATTCTACATATGCTAAAATTAGTTTCAGTAATGGCGGACTTCCGGTTGTACCGGAAGTAGATACTAACTTTATTATTTTAAATAGAACAGCCTGTATATTATTGCACTTTTGGATTCCTTGTTAAATTTAAATAACAATACGTTAGGGATACATTGGGGCTAAGTTGTACCGTTTCCGAATTACATGACGTTTTTCGAAAAAAATGACATTTGCAGTGTCTTCGGTGTTTGGAAATATCTCGGAAAATACGAAAGTTAGAAAGATGCGGTTTTCGGTTTTCGCTTAACCATGAAACAGCACACGTCTTTCATTTTAAAATTGTTGCGTTTAAATTACAGCGTTATTAAATAGGGATCTGTAATTTTCGAACTCTAAAATCATGGATAACTTGATTTTTTTAAATTGAACGGTGTAGCAATTTTTACATAAATGGATGTAAAATTTAATTTTCTTTCGATTTTATATGAGTATCATTGTGTCTGTCTCCAACGGTTTTGGAGATATTCGCAATTTTTCTGTTTCTCACGATAGATACGTATTGCGAAGCGCCGCCGCCGGCCACCTTCCTCTCGCATTTCACCAGGCTTGGAACTGGCAGCAATAATACTGGGATGCTTAGAAAGTGGCCAACAGAACACAATAGGACCACTAGAAACAAACAAAATGGTCTAAAAGATACTTGAGATGTTTAAAGCGGCATCTTTAAAGTCAACGCAAGCTTGAAAACGCACTAGGTATCTTGCCGTTATTAGTGTTCCAAGTGTCAAAACTGACATTCAGAGTACTGTTTGGTAACATAATAATTAAAGATGTCGCTTACTCGAGAAGAATTAGTAGATATGGTTTTCGTTCTCGGTGAATGTTACAGAAACGCTTTGTTAGCGTCAAGAGTTTACACAAAGTATTATACCCATGTAGAAAGCATCCAGATAGGAGGGCATTTCAGTCGCTACTGGGTAGTTTTGTAAGTACTGGATCCGTAGCACGTACAAAACGGACCCTCAATCACTACGTACTTACGGATGAAAATCAGTTGCAAGCTGCGATTTCTTCTCATGGGGTTTCATTAAAAATAAGGTGTATGAGACGCCACCAACAAACCCTGATGATATGCGCCATCGTATTTTAAGAGCGTTCCAAGAAGTCACACCAAAAATACTCAGAAATGCTCAAAAGTGTTAGCAAGAGCGATTTCGATTATGTAGTGCCGAAAACGGACAGCATTTTGAACATTTAATATAATAGTGTTGTACAAATTCTCTGTACAATGCTTGTTTCTAGTGGTCCTATTTTGTTCTGTTGACAACTTTCTAAGCATGCCAGTATTATTGCTGCCAGTCCCAAGCCTGGTGAAATGCGAGAAGGTGACCGGCGGCGGCGCTTCGCAATACGTATCTATCGTGAGAAACTGAAAAATTGTGAATATCTCCAAAACCGTTGGAGATAGACACAATGATACCCATATAAACTCGAAAGAAAATTAAATTTTACGTCCATTTATGTAAAAATTGCTATACCGTTCAATTTAAAAAAATCGAGTTAGCCATGATTTTAGACCCAGTAATTGGGTTTTGGAACCTTTGGTGTAACAAAAACTATCACATACTATTAATAGTGAGCCACTATTAATCATCTCCTGATGATGCTAACTTGGTTAGCGAAACGCGCGTCGAGAGATTGTGCATTGTTGTTTGGTGATAGTGGAAAAACCTAGCATTGACTTTTGTCAGTGTGATAGTTTTTGTCAGTGTGATAGTCATGATTTTAGAGTTCGAAAATTACAGATCCCTATTTAATAACGCTGTAATTTAAACGCAACAATTTTAAAATAAAAGACGTGTGCTGTTTCATGGTTAAGCGAAAACCGAAAACCGCATCTTTCTAACTTTCGTATTTTCCGAGATATTTCCAAACACCGAAGACACTGCAAATGTCATTTTTTTCGAAAAACGTCATGTAATTCGGAAACGGTACAACTTAGCCCCAATGTATCCCTAACGTATTGTTATTTAAATTTAACAAGGAATCCAAAAGTGCAATAATATACAGGCTGTTCTATTTAAAATAATAAAGTTAGTATCTACTTCCGGTACAACCGGAAGTCCGCCATTTCGGCAACTAATTTTAACATGTGTAGAATGTAGAATATGAGTCCAGACAACATTTATTTGAAACATTTTTTCGAAAAGACAATAATAAATCGGCTAGGGACCGTTGCATCTTAGGCTGGACACCCGGTATATGTGAAGCTGCTTTGGCATATTCAGGCCACATCATATAATCGTTTACTGGATTTACCTTCAACAGGACAGTGTTTTTTAGATGATTTTCCTGGTCAGTGACTTTCAAAAGTCAACGTACCCTTTTTACTTTATTCATATTGTTATTTAATGCTCACGAATGACGGAAAAAACAAATTATGTTACGATCACAAAAGCGGAGCCGCTAATTTACATACTTATCGGTTTACTATCAACACAATACCTCGTTTCTCGCCACTTATTTTGATTTAAGATAACGTTAAGAGATTAAGACTCTCAAACCGTGCCAGAAGTCATTATTTATCCGAGTAAAAATTTCATTTTCGAATCCCGCTGAAGTAGCTGACGGCCTAAAACGGATACTAAATTAAGAAATCGTATAATATAATTGATATTTGAAACGGGTGCGGATAAAAAAATGTAAAACGCGGGAACAATGCCGGAATAATTCTATGTATTACCGATAATTATACTTAGTTAGCATGTGTAATAGTGTATGAGAAGCGGCCAAGTACGGGTGTTAATTAAAATGTCATTAGGTGTGTTAGGATGATTTTATCTGATAAGCGTACCGTGCTGTCATCTGGCCTCCAAACCGGGAAATATTGTAATTCTGCGTCCTTTTTAGCATAATCGGAGCATAATAATTAGAACGCATGTACTTTGTGGAAACGTAACACCGTTGTTTTACGCTGTATACCAGGAATGTGTGGAAAGATTAATTATTGGGTTGTTAAGTCAATTATAGCCCCGCATAGACAGAGATAGATAATAAAGAAGAAGACAGTGTGTACAAAGTGTATTAATAAGTTTTTTGCGAATTATTTTATTATATTTAAAAATAAAAAAGAAGAATGGCTCTAACATCGACCCTAATGGAACGCCGGATTGGCATAAATGGTAGTTAAAGCTAAAGGCATCTACAGTTTTGACATCAGGACTTATTATATATATATTACTAAAAAACTAGCGTTCCATTTTGAAACGCATCCTCCAAAGAACGCTATAATAAAAGAATTTTAAATTGAAACAGAAAAGACATTGATTTTATCAATAAAACAAACATTTTGTCAACATTTTTTAAAGTTTTAAACTTTTCAACTTTTTAATTTTTATATTATCAATTATACATCTTTGTAAATGAATAAGGTTTTGAAATAAACCGAAACGTCTTACTGGGGAATATACCTCTTCTATTTTTCTAAGAAGTTTCTATTATAGTCCTAAAAAACCAAGATGATATATTTTATATATATGGTCAAGAGAATTTCGAAGAAATAGATTAAGACGCAACGTATAAAAAACTTCATTTATATTGGTTGGAAACCTCACATGATCCCAGCAAGAAGTGACGATACATACAAAATTGAAGTTTGTTTTACTAATAGAAGAAAATCCTCGCTGTTTTTCTAGAACGTTAATGGCTAGTAATACTTGGTAAATTACAGCACTTAATCAGAAAAGATATTGCGTTTTAGATCGGCACCAGATAGTGATGTCAGTAAGTCTGCGGTACTGAAGTTGATGAAAAGCAAAAAATTTCATGCATTTAACATTTAGTTAGTTATTAAAGCACTTATTGAAAATTATTCTGACCGATGTTTACAGTTTTGCGAGTCAGTGATAGATTTGCACCATGCCAACGGACGTTTTCATTTTTCATCACAAGGACTGGCTACACTTTATCCAAAGGAAGATGATATGGTAATTTTTTGCACACTATTTTTTCCAAAAACATGGATTTGCAAACGAGGGCCGATAGAATGGCCAAAAAGAGCTACAGATGTGACACCCCTATAAGCGTACTTAAAATCAAAAGTTTAACAGACAAAAACAGACAACTTAGAGATACTGAAGTAGCGTATCTAAGATATTCGCAAAACAGAACGAACTGTTATCAATAATGTATTAGGTGAAATTGTTAATAGACTAGCTGACTGCCAAGAAGGCAATGAATGATATTTTGAACGTTTAATTTAAGTCCAGTGATGGGTGGAGACTGTGGCTTGAAAACTATAACAAAAATCAAAAAGAAAAAATCCCTTACCACAAAAATTAAAAAGATAAAAAATCTAAATACGTATTTCGGCAACTAAGTTGCCATCTTCAGTAGAAAACAAGAGAAGTGTTAAACGTAGTGTTTTCGGTTAAGGTAAACCTTAGAAGATATGCTATTCACCAAATCACTAGTGGACATCCTATACAAACAACAAGGCTTATATACTATCTAAATCTAATGGAGCGTGACGAACTAGCAATTAAGTTAACAAAAATTCGTATAAGCTGGACTCAGGTATTGGTCCTTTGTCGGAATTCATTAATTTACATTTGTTTTTAAGTATATAAATACTTTCGTAACTATCTAATTCTCTAAAATTATTTACAGTTTTAACTTCTCTTGTTTTCTACTGAAGATGGCAACTTAGTTGCCGAAATACTTATTTAGATTTTTTCTCTTTTTAATTTTTGTGGTAAGGGATTTTTTCTTTTTGACTTTTGTTTTAATTTAAGTGTTAATTTTATTTGTTTTTAATATTGCTTTAAGCCATACTGTATACAGTCTGTTTGATGCTCAATTGTTTGTTATTCTAAGGCATATAATAGGGAATTAGATGTAGAACAAATTTTCTTTCTTTAACTTTTGTCCTATCTTTAACAATAGCCGAGATTTCTGAGGTGTCAGCTAAAATCAAACAGACTATAATATTGCAATATGTAATAATTTTTGAGGAAAAACTATGGGTGACATTCTTAGAAAAGCAAAATTTAGGCGATTTTCGTTTAACTGTCAAACTGATTGCCCGTTAAATAATGTATATAACCAGTTCAATGTGTAGATACTAAAAGTTCCTCATTGATTTTCCACTTGACATCACAATACAGTTAAATCCATACGCATTAACCAAATCTCCAGCAACATCTAACAAACGTACAATCTCCACATGCACACATACGAATCTATAAGGTATTCATATACATATATACACGTTTATGTACCTATGTATGTATATATATATATATATCCCTAGGTACTCTCATACAACGTTTCTGGCTATTCATCGTAGGCATACCGCATGAATGTAATCGGTAATCGACAATTGAACAGTACAATATACGTCCATTTAGTGTTCCAAAAATGTCGATCATAAACGCTGATATATATTCTTACATCACGTGTACAACAGGCGGCCGAGACTGGACCAGTACGAGCCTTGGACGCGGTCTATACGGAAACCGTACGCTATAACGTCGGCCGATTGCCTCATAAAGTGTACCAGTCGTCTAAATACGAGCCCTGATGAGAGATCGGATTTGAGCTTTTCAACAAATAGAATTAGGTTAGGTTAAATCGTGGTCACGTGTATGAACGGACGACTTGACGTTCCTCAGATGTGCGAGGGGGAGCTTACGGACGTATCGCGCTTAAACGAAAGCGATAATTCGAAAGTTCGATCCGGATTGCGTAATGGGAAAGTCAGGCATCTATACAAATTGACACATTTTATCGTTTTCAACTCAGTTAAGTTACTAACGAATTTCCTATATATGATTGTTTCAACACGGAAAATACGTTACAAAAGTATAGATAATGTTCTTGAGATCACAATTATATTTACAAAATATTAAACTACAAATTAATAAATAAAACTTCAAGCCTACATTTTTTATATGCTGATAATTTGTCATGTCGTATCATCTCGGACTTTCTAAGCATGTAGGGCATATGAAAAGTGTAGAACTATTTATGTGCCTCTGTAGTACTTCAGTTTTTGACAAAATTAGACATCGTTATATAAAAAAATGACTATAACCTTCAATTACAATCCTTTAATGTGTCTTGGTGTTGCGGAATTTGCCATAATACAATTCTGAATGGAGAAATTAAATCTTTATTTGACGTTTCGCCAATGTCAACATTGGCTTTTTAAAACATTGTCCAATAATTATAAAAAAATCTGTAAAGCAATAGTTATTTTAGTATTTAAAACTTCTATTTTGACATTAAAAACCATTAAAATTGAGAATGGAATTATCTGTTTGTAATCTTCCGTTAATTAATCCAAAATTTGTAAAAAGAAAAAATAAAATTTATTCATTGAATTTTACATAACTATTGTATGGCAACATACCATTTTATTTTTATATAAATAATGTAATTAATTTAAAACTTACGAGATTGACATTATTCAATTTTAAATATTGTTTGGTTTTTCTTTGTATATATGTGTGATATTAGGGTGATAGTACATTGCCACCTGAAAGATCTATTGTGTCCCCTCTTCTCGCTTACAGCTGACCGTCCAGTCTGATTCCTTTTCAAAGGTCAGATGGTCAGAAGGACCCAGATTAGGTAACTCCCTCCTCTTCGATTTCACATGCTCCCAGGTGCAGCGCCCTTAAGTTGCACAGTGTAGCGCAGTTTGTGAGTAGATGGGTGGTTGTTTCGTCCTGTTCCCCACAAAATCTACATTCAGCTTCCTTCGCTATTCCAAGCCTGCTTAGATGTCCGTTCCGTTTACAATGGCCTGTAAAGATCCCTGTCAATATGCGAAAATATTATTTTTACTCAGGTTGATGCATTCTGCGGATCTCTTCTGGTTATAAATTCCCAGAAAAGTTTTAGCTTGCCTCATTCCCTGCAGATTCTCCCACACGGAGAAAAAAAGATGTTACCACGTACTATAAATATAATGAATGATATTAACTCAAGGATAATAATACGTTATCTAGTACCCAGTATTCATCCATGTATTAGTGTTTATTAGGAAGATGGTACGCTCTAACATAATTATAATACAACCAATTATAAAGTTAGTTGGCCCTATTCTTACTATCTATTTTTCTCAGTGCAGTATTTGGATTTTCTCTGCTCCACTTCATTTTTTACTTTCTCCAGTGTTGTGCTGCTACTTATCCCGCAAAAAGGTTCTGGCCCTACAAAAGGTGTTCTAGCCCCTCTCTTAGCGAGATTATCGGTTATTTCGTATCCTTCCACTCCCGTGTGTTCCGGAACCCACAATTGGGTTACCTTGTTCTTTTTGCCTAGCTCGTTTAGTTTTTGTAGACACTCCCAAACCATTTGAAGCTGATTATGTTTAACCTTAGCGCCCTAATGGCTGCTTGACTATCAGATATTATGATAATCTCCTGCTTTTCATAGCTTCTGTCAATGTCGACCTGGACGCATCTTTCAGTAGCGTGTATTTCCGCCTGGAAGATACTTGGGTACATCCCGAAGCTTTCGAAATATTAGGTTCTAGGCCCATATATCCCTATTCCAGTTCCCTCTGCCGTTTTAGAGCCATCTGTGTGCCATTTGAAGGCGTTTCTATTGAGTTTCGAAGTGGTGTCTCTATCCCATTCGCTCTTGGTGCTAAGCTTTGTGGTAAATTCTTTCACAAAGTTGAACTTCCTTGGCATGTCCCATATTTGGCCACCTGCAGGAGGCTGGGCCTATGCCTAGCCATTCCTTCCCTGATCATCCTATGTGTGTTCCTGTTGGCTATGCTCTTCACCAAAATGTGAAAAGGAGTAAGATTTAGTACCACATCAATAGCTGCTGTTGGACAGGTTCTCATTGCCCCAGTTATGCATACACATGCTAATCTTTGCACTTTAGAGAGATTAGCTCTCGCAATAGCCAGATTAGTTCTCTTGCTCCAAGCCACTGTCCCATAAGTGATCATTGATCTCACATTGGTTTGGTTTTTCTTTAAATTTGTGTGTTTAAATGTGCGGTCAATGCAAATGTAAAATAGATACGTGTATTTTTTTACTGTCAATACTATGAAAAGTTGTTTCCTCAGTAATTTTTTCAAATGAGTCCGCAATAGTAATGCTTCAACATAGTGTTTTCGGCAGAAGTGCATAACCATATATACAGCACACACCGATGACTATTATATGATCAATTATTGCTTATGACACTTTTGTGAAAGAGGTATCGACATCAATTTTAGAAATTAAATTTTTATTCTCATTTCACAAAAATTTCAAGCCCTAGTATTCAAGCTATAGGTTTTCCAAATCATTGAATTATTTCAAGTAGTTCTCACAATACACAAACAACTTCTTTCCTAAAACAACACAGAAAAAAATTAATTTCTTTAATGCTGGGGTTTATGAGGCACCCTATTCACAAGTCGACTTTCCAGTTGACGTTTTAAATTCCTCACATTTCCGCCACGTTAGCAAATCTGTACCTGCAAGATCGCTCGCCTCCGCGACCCCTTTTTTTTTCCACCCGCTCTTGTTTTCATTACATCCACGGTTTCTCTCTATTTATTTTGCGTTCGTATTCACCACGACTAGTGCCAGTGCAACCAACCGGGCAGGCTGACATCCAGACAGCGCCGTGGAGCGCACAATCGCGTCGACTCGGGGCGGCAGCTGCACAATATTTTCCGAACGTTTAGCAATATTTAGTGGACTTTTTTCGATTGTTTTTGTCGCTGCTCGCGTTCCAGATTAATTGGTGCGGTGTGAAATACGAGCTTCGGCGGTTTCCGAAGGACGTAAATACACTCCGCAATGTAAATAGGGAGAGCTTATCAGCAGATGTCGTTTCAATTGATCTACGTTTCTTTTGGAACATACGCCTGATCGGGCATATTATGTCAAGCAATGGTATCGCGTGAGCCGTGCAGAAAATCTGATGCTGTGTTGTAAAATCGACTTTTAATTTTGAGCCCTGTGCTCGTACATACAGTATTTATACAAAAACATAATCGGAATGCATATTGGCATCCGTATTAAATACTTCCATTATCGTTAAACTGTATTCCATTGAGTTTTATTCCTTTATTTCAACAACACTAATATCATTTGGGCACTTAATGAATAATATTATTCCGTTATATTGCTGTAGTAATAGTTTATTGCTAGAAGTTTCAATAAAGAAATGGAAAAGTAAACTCAAATAGGGCGAAACTATTCGCCGTAATTTCTTCAAAGAAAACAAAAAGTCTGTTGCAAGAAATAAGTCGGTATTTACTTGCTAAAGCATAATTTTAGTTCCATAAAATTAATTGAACGTTTCTAAAATTTCTGGGGGTTCAGGTCTATTCTAGATTATCATACAAAAATATTAACTTACTTTTAACGAACAGCATCCAGATCTAATCAGAATTACCTTTTAATTTAACACCTCGTCAAGATGTGATTTAATTTTCCATTAATAAAACACAACAATGGTACTGATTTAACAACCACAACGTTATGAGTAGCATATGCTGGAGTTCTCAGTATTTTATTGTTCGTAAGGTGAGAATATGTATATACATATACGTTCATGGGCACAAATGAGAAAATAAAAACTGTCGTGAAAATGTTTTAATGCCCCGAGATTAAGTACCAGTGCACTCAGTCGGAGAATTTCTTTATTTCTTAGTCATACTAAACGGCCGCTACTTTGTAATGGTGGTATGAGGAATGTCAGTGGCGTAGGGAATTGAAACGTGTAAATAACATGATGTACATTTAGATTTTAGAACAGTAACTAGTAAACTCCGGACCGTGCACCCAGCCAATTAAATAATCGTTTGATGACGGATTACGTCCCAACACAGCGGACCGGCTAAACTGCACTACCCTCGTACACACCTATAGTTTGGGATCGTCGGTACACCCCATATATTAATTTTTCTTAATTAGAAATTACACATACTGTATCATCATTATTTTCCGTTGTAACACTAAAACAATAGAAGAAAACACAAAATTCTTATCTGCGTTAAGTATCCGTCAACTATCGATAATTTACATACTTGGTAAACGACGTCTTCCGAATAATGGTTATTACATTAATTATAATGTTAATGAATAATGTTTTATCATTTCTTCGATCCCCTTTGTGCTTATTTCACACCAAATTCGTCGTCGTTCAAGGTTTCGATGTTTTCATGTTCGGTGCACGATTACCTGCTGATCACCGGCAATATTACATAATCTGATCCTTCTCGCCGGCGCGCGGGGATCGGCTTTGGGCATTGTCGGTGCGTTACCGAAAATCGTGAAAAAACGTGAAATTTCGGAAAAGGTTTACGCGTTTTCCCGTTTTTAACGACGAACGGGGAAACCCTTTGTACCAGACGACCGACCCCTACTACATAAAGAACGTTCAGAAGAAGTGTTTGTGAAACAGATTAATTGATCTTTGAATGATCCCCTACGCCACTGGTTGCTTTTCTTGTGGTATGTTTCTTTCTTTGTAACGTCAGCGGCAACAACTACAGCTTTTTGATGAAGGGCGAGGACCGACTAAATTTAACTGATTTAATGGAATCATATTGAAAATCTTTTGAAATATGAGCCATAAAAGAGTTGTAACATCTTGTCAGAATGTAAAACGCGAGATCCTACGCAAGAGGAGCAGCGCATATACGCACACACGATCCTACCAGTATTTTTTTTATAGTAACAGACTATTGCCCGTGTTATGGAGTTCCACGTTCGAATAACACGCGCGCCCGAGTCACGGGAACATATAACAGGCCATAATTCCCCGTTGGCAATAAAATAAACAGATGTTTCTCGCACTTGTTTACATTTTTTATTGTTATGGTGACGTTTATTATCTTTCAAACCGATTTCTAATTAAAATTTAAATTGCCGCCGCTTCTTCTTCCCCTTTGCCACCTCGCCGTATCCGTTCAGCTATCGTGCTCGCTTTCCGTTTTTCTCCGTTTTACGAGTCCCCCGTAAAAATCATAACACCGCTCTGGTGTTTAATTATCGCCGAAACGACCCCATAATGAGTGAACACTAATGGCGGAAGAATGTGTGACACAAAGAATCTAATTTCAACTGCTATTTTATGTGGATGATGTAAGGGAAAACCCGGGGTCTGTTGAAATAATGCCACGAGTGAAAATTTTATCTTTTTTCTTTAATTTTCCGGCGTATACTAAACTAGATATATGCTAGGCAAGTTAGTTGGATGCGGTACAAATTTGTATATTCGTTTCAACATTTTTTTCATGTCATTAATTCATATATCATGTATTAATCTTCTGAGATCTTGTCAAGAAAGATCTACAGTCCCTGGCCATATTATTAGACGCACTTGAATTTTTCTCAGTTTTCTCGACTGTTAACTTTATAACAATCATTATTTTGTTATAAAAATGTTTTTTTTTTTTAATTTGGAAACTTACTAGCTACACAAACAGAATAAAACTGATTTATACGGTAAAATATATATATATATATATTTTAAGGAAAAACTCCATTCGTATAAATTTTAGAAGAAAATCAATACATGTCTGGAATCGTCACCCACGTATGCAGGAGACCGTTCAGAACTGCATTAGTAGCATGCCACGGCGAATTGAAGCGTTAATCGCCGCTAAAGGTGGCTCCAAACCAAATATTGATTTTCTTCTAAAATTTATACGAATGAAGTTTTTCCTTAAAATATATATATTTTACTGTTTAAATTAGTTTTATTCTGTTTGTTTACCTACTAAGATTGCAAATTAAAAACTAAAACATTTTTATAACAAAATAATGATTGTTATAAAGTCAACAGTCGAAATAACTAAAAAAAAATCAAGTGCGTCTATTAATCACACACTATAACGAACAAAATAAATTAGAAAAGAAAGATGTCAATTAATATACACATTACTCAAATATAGTATAAGCTATGACTGGCACTACAGGTAGATCCCTACATTATATTTAATATTTATGATCAGTACGAAGTGCATCTGTCGGCAAAAACTTTGAGATCTCTATAGTTAACAAATTGTAACTTAATTTGTTAGTTGCTAGTGGTTACCGTTTCAGTTTATAACCTCGCGAAATATAAACTGAATAATAGCATTGCGCTCGCAGTTAAACCGTCGCATTAGCACGTCCAATTTCACAACCTCCATCTCGTTTGTCCATGATTCGTCGTTCATTGCCAATAAACCATATGAGTGCATATGCGATTGGGTCGTGCAAATGCAACTGGCAGAAATGAAAAATAATCCCATCACATATTATACGAGCTACGAAACTTTGTGGGTGGTCTGCGATGATTGGCCGCGGCACTAGCCGTTTTATGAGCAAACAGGCCGTTAGAGGGACCAAAACACATCTATATACATATATATATATATAGGTAATGTAGCGCGTATGTATATATTGGGGATCGAGCAAATATGGTATATCTATACGGTTCTGTTGACGGTTGCAAGCAAATAACTGTAACCAAATACACGCGAACATCTGGACGTGTAGTCATACCGACCCTAAGCCGATGCATAACATCTAATCACGCCGCCTAACTAAATAGCAAAATTAAATGTAAACAAGTACAGGAGCCCCGTCGACGTCGCAACCGGCAGTAATAGTGAACGCAAATATTGCGGAGTAATGGACCACTCAGTGTATTTTATGCGGATAGGATTTACCATATTAATTGGATCAACAACACAATTATTCTACTGACTTCACACTGACGTAGTCTGTTGTAGAATATATGTATGTAAGGAAGACTTGAATTCGTTAATTCTATAACGGTAGGGATTTGTAACATATATTTCAAATGCAATTGAAATACAATTAAAGCATAGTCATATTTGCAATAGTATATTAGTTGTTTAGGAGAACATCCCTTATTAGAATAAGAAAGCAATTTGCCCCATCTAGAAAAATAATTCTAAAGCAATTTTTCTTTTTCTTTAATAAAAATGTCATATCACTTTGCACCAATTTAGCTAAAAAAAAGTATTTGGGCAATTAACCTACGGTTGCGGAGAGTATAAAAATGAAATTCTCTGCATAGAGCATCTTAACAATATCCATGTGCATGAAAGACTCCATGTGTATCCACAGTGCAATTTTGTTTTATAAATTGGACATCTAAAAAGCATAAATAGATATTCTACAGAAATACAGGACGGCATTTCTTGGACATATGTACCCAGACATACCAACCAAACTTTGCTGAACTGAAAATTACAAGTATACCCTAGAGAAACGAACTTATGAGTGCGACTGGATTTGAATAAAATTAATAGTAGCGTCCATATATACTATACAGGTCCTCTATTCATTGTTTTTGTCACTGATTTTCACCTTTATTTTTCGTATGTTTTTTCTTCATCCTTATTAACGGTAGCAATGACTGCTAGCGTATTACGAACGGTTTAATGCTTTTTCAGGATTTCTGGATCAGTGACTATGTAGTTTTTTTACCTTTTCTTTGCTATTTATGTAGATCTTATTGTATTTCAGAAAAACATTTATCAGAGCAGACCATAAAAGCATCATGGAAAACGAAAAATTTGTTCTGCACTGTGCCACCAAGAAGAAGGTGATGCCAAAATACCGACCCTGAACTGGTAATAACTGCGTACAATGCCCGACACTTGATTACTCTTAATCCACAATTGAGGCCATTTCATTGAAAAACTAACGTCCTAGTTAGAATAACTATAAAAATAGTTAAATTAAGTCCTTTGAACAAATCTAGCCGCCAGTTTGCCTTAACAATTTCAAAAACCAATTTCTGAAAATTGTTATCACTCTGAGGGTAATTTTCAAAGGGACCATTGCTTACTCTCACCCTAAAAAAACACAAGAAATAGAAATAAAGGAACTATCTTTTATTTCAATATCGAGTAATGGATCCTCGTTTCTCAATAACCGCTAACATGTGATGAGGCAACGAATTAAATAAATTATTTAACAAATTCATTCTACTTGCTTCTCAAGTGGTTCTTATGGCGAGCATCAATTCTTCTTTAGTGTTAAACTGTTTTCTTTTGTTATTGTTTGTCTTTTATAATACTCAAGTCTGGGAATATGGCACGTCATTCTAAAACATCGATATTGTTGTCGTTTATCCATGTGTTGATTACTTTTGCGGTGTGAATTGCCGCATTATCATGTTGAAATCTTCATTGTTCATTGGGAAACACCAATGCAATATTAGCGACTTGTCTCTAGTGCAACTTCAGGTACCTTTGAGCAGTCTGTCTTCCTTCCAGAATTTCTAATCTCACTGCTCCTCGACTTGAAATCGCACCCTAAACCATTACTGATCCAGCTCGGCTATGACAACGTGATAAAAATCGTTCTGCTAACCTCAAATCGTGAAAATAGTATTGGAAGCCATCAGATCCCTCCAAATTAAACTTATTTCATCACTGTAGGCAACTGTTTTCCATTCATCTGTCCATTCACGATGATTACGAGCAAATTCAAAATTGGGCTTGCTTATGATAGTCCAGAAGGAGGGACTGCAGTTTTTTTCTCTTCAAGTGTGGACATTTCCTTATTACCATTTGGATGGCTCATAAGGGAGCATGACCGCTGACTCTATCCCTAGTTTGCTTAGCTATAGCACCAGAATTGGACGTCATCCGCAAAATCGCACGACGCTTTCTTGCTGCTGTAGTTTTCGATGTTTTTCGGGTAAGCGTTAACTACCCACGTGCTTCGTCGGATTTTTCTGGCGATTTCTCAATTCGAGTAGCATTCTTGTCGCAGAGTTGGGTTCTTCCTCTTTCTTCTAAACATACAGGTTCTTCCATGATCGATACTGACAACCAAGTACTATCACAACTTGAAAACTATTGTGAAACAATTCTTGACTTGTTGCTGAGCAATGTAGTTTGCATTTATTTTATGCTGAGGTGCTATGATTAAAAAATATAGTGAAAGTAATCAAGTATCCCAAAGGAAATGACAATGAAACTTTTAAAAAAGTTCAAAAAATTAGCGGTTCGAAATCTTGAGGCAAAGTTGGGCGTAAGCATTGTTGAAACGTGTAATCTAAATATATGGTTGGTTTGGCGAATATAACTAGTGATCTTTGAACCAAACTACATCAATCACTATGTGAGAGTAATCAAGTGTCGGCCACTCAATTTGATTACTATATGATATCTTTCAGATGCTTTAAAAAATTGTTTATAGCCACCAATTGTGTCATATAGTCAGAGATATGCATATTAATGGCTTCTGTTCCTATTGCAGTCGATTTAATATTTGAGAAACATTGGCAATGCATGTTCGATCGTTCTGTGTAATTCTGGATGGGGTACTAAACAGTGACAGATTGAATGAGGTCTATTAGCTTATTAGTGCCATTCGTCGTCTGCGGATGATCTATTCTCCAGTGAGAAGAATCGTCATATAGATTTTACTGTTATTCATCAATTCTATACTTCTTTCATCATTGTCTTTGTTTGTAACAGGTGGCGCAAAAGTAATCCTCCTATCAGAAAATGCTATAAATTTTGCGATTGGCCCCTAATGACAGTTCTGTTTTGACATTTGTGTAGTAAACACATGCGAAATACACGTTAATAAATAATGTTACGCTACAGTGCTCCAGAACGCGGAATATTGGTGACTATTTATTTGACCAATAATCGGTCGGTGACTTTGGCACAACGTGAATTTCGTCGCAGATTTCCTGGCCGTCCAACGCCTACTGGTGAAACACTGCGACGTTTAGCCGCTCGCCTCGAAGAGACTGGCACAACACGAAATGCTGCCAGGCGTGGCAGACCCCGGAGTAGCCGTTCTGCAGAGAATATTGCTGCTGTAGCCGAGGATGTCATGGAAGCGCCGTCGACATCGACCAGACGACGTGCCACGCAAATGGGTATCAGTCGACGGTCTTTACAGCGAATTTTGGTGCAAGATTTGAAGATGTTTCCGTACAAAGTCCAGACGGTGCATCAGCTGTTAGCTGCTGACCGCCAATCGCGTCTAACATACGCTCAAGCCATCCTTAATCACCACCAAGAGGAAGATGATTTTTCATCAAAAATAATCATGAGTGATGAGGCCCATTTAAATCTTAGCGGGTACGTAAATAAGCAAAATTTACGCTTCTGGGGCACTGAAAATCCGCGTGTAACCCACGAAGAGCCATTACACCCGCTCAAAGTCACTGTATGGTGTGCTGTTTTCGCTGGAGGAGTCATCGGACCTTTTTTCTTCGAAGACGTCGCGGGCCAAACGGTTACTGTGAATGGTGAGCGCTACAGAGCAATGATCAACGAGTTGTTTTTGCCGCAACTTGATGAATTGGGATTGGAAAACATATGGTTCCAACAGGACGGTGCAACGGCACACACTGCACGTGCCACCACCGATATGCTGAAGGATGCATTTCCCGGGCGCCTAATCTCCCGTTTTGGCGATTTGCACTGGCCAGCAAGATCGCCTGATTTTACCGCTGCAGACTTCTTTTTGTGGGGCTTTTTGAAGTCGCGGGTTTATGTCAACAAGCCTCGGACTCTTGCAGCTCTTAAAGACAATATCCGTCAAGAATGTGAGGACCTATCGCCGGAAGTTTTGACCAAAGTGATGGAAAATGCCATAAAAAGGGCTCAAATGACAATCAACTGTGGCGGCGGCCATTTACATGACATCATATTCTCGACTTGATGTAAAAAAATTAAAAGACCAAATAAAAATAATCCACAAGAAGAATCAAAGTTTTCATTTTTTTTTTAAATTACAGCCAAAAAACATCGGAAGGTTATTTTTGCGCCATTATTTGCATAAATATTAAACCTTTATCACATGAATTCTTTAAAATTTGCAAATCGTATTTCCTGTACCATTACAGGACGCCGTTTTAGAATAATTTCCAAGTTTAAATTCAATTGTTTTCGAGGTATTGCCAGTATTTTGACAGTTGCATCTCTTGCGATATAGTTCCGTATTTTACAAGCCATTTGTAGGTAATAATTTATTTTACTGTAGCTTAATGAAGAAAGTAATACCTGTCACATTCTGTCAAAGTTAAAATAGGTATACAAACTATGGTCGTTTCACAAATACCACTTTCGATTTCACGGTGCCAATAATACTTAACTGGGTGTGGATGCAAATCACTCCGTATCGTGCATAAATTCACGTTGGGAGAAGAAATTAATTAACGAATTGTCGCAAGGTATTAGAGAACATTTCTATTCACACCACAAATTGAATATTTATGTGTACGTATATGCATTCGACTTTCGTACGCCTTAGCTGCATGTTGGGCGGTGCTGTGTTAGTAAAAGACATGTAATATCGCAGTGCGATTACACTTTATATTTTCCTGCGTTGTATATCGTGAATGTGAGTTAAGGGGGTCGAGCATGCAACGCTTGAAGGCGAGATGCAGTATTTTTTTTGTGACCCTTGCTGTTTAAGCGTGATTGAATTTGATTTTATGCAGTATCGTTTAACATTGAAACGTTAAGTAAAAAATAATTCTCAATATTTACGCCATTGAGTTTAATACTGCACTTAATATTCCTTTAAACACCACATAGGAAATTTTATGATAATATGTACTATACTAGAGCGATCTCATATTTCTATATACGGGTACCATCAGCGCAGCTTTGATTTCTTTACCGTAGCATCGAAAACAAAAAGGATGAAGAAACAAAGAACGTCTCGAGTAAATAGAAGTGGTACTTCATTGAATTCGAGAACGATAGCGAAAATGACGATACGAATTCTATTGATTGCGGATAAAATACTGAAGCTTAACGAATGCTGGGAACTGAATTGAATACGATACGAAAAGCGACTAATGCAACGCGTACATTATTATAGAAAGATCGTTCTATAGAAAAGGTGCCATGAGAAGAAATAGTTAGTATTTATTCACAATTGCAGGTTTCAATCGATTTGCGTTCGGTAGACACCAATGATACGTTTTTCCACTCGAATGAAATTAATTTTCTCCAGGTATTTTAATTCCTTTTTGGCTTTTTTGCTTTCCCACTGTTGTATAACTATATAGATCCATAATATTGCAACATCATCAGGAATGAATCCATTTATTTTGTTAAAACTCGATTAAACTGAACAAAGAAAAGAAAGCGTTCAAATATCATATAATTCCATTCTTAATTTTATTTCAAGTAATCAAACTGTAATTACCTCCTTGGAATTTATTATACATATACATATATATATAATATTTTTGGGGAATACAGCAAAAATTGTAGTTTTTTTTATAAGTTTTTTATTTCATGAATCCAATATTTCGCATCAAAATTGTATGCTTCATCAGGGTTTGACTATGAAAGAACATTTAAATTACAATAAGTATAATATAATACATTGTTATACTTACATGTTAAACTTTATAGAAAAATTGCAATCTAAATTAATATTTTGATACAATTTTGATGCGAAATATTGGATTCATGAAATAAAAAACTTATAAAAAAAACTACAATTTTTGCTGTATTCCCTAAAAATATTACATTATTTTCTATCCTAACGGCAAAGACTCCTGTTCCTCTATATCATATATATATATATATATCATGCATAATCTCATACATAGACTTACAATGTTAATGACATAAACGTTTAATAATTTTTAGATAAAAATTTGAATTATATAAAACAATTATCTGAGGAAGACAACAATAAATAGATTGTCGAAACGTAAATAAAGTGTTTAATTGATTAAAAAAATTTAAATCATCAAAAATAAGCCGCTAACTCATGAAAAAAAGAAAAAACATAAAATTGCATTTAACGGCTACGAACAAATCCCCATCATATATCAAACCTAGAACCTGGGCTATTTTCGTCTATGCCTTCCAATTGCAATAGTGCAGTAATATTATTGTTATTATTATTATTGCTGCTATAAAATTTATACCACCATAAAATACCCTGCATGTAACGTCAATTTTCTACCTACTGGTATAATATGAGGTTAAATTAATATTATACCGCTTGTAATTTGTAGTAATATTATGTGCGAGCCCTCATTACATTCTACCAGTGTTGGAGAAGCATAAAATCGCCGTAAAATTATACACACTTGCTGGAGTACCGGTAAATATTAATAAATTACCTTAGTGAATCGTATTCTTGAATATCTTCCACGCTTTTAGTAATAAGATACATAATTTAGATACTTTTTCCTCCAACCTTGTGCATTTCTTGAATCAGATTCATTTCTGCATTTAATTGCGGCAAAACAAAAGTGTATTTATTTTTATATTACCTAATTATCCAACAACATTTCGACCGAAAGATCAGTGTTCTTCTTGAAACCCCCTCATTTTAGATAACGAAAAAGTTACTCTAAGATTATTTGAAGTCATTTAACCACCGACAATTGTAATTTTAAGATTGAAACAATATTTTTTGATCTTATATTGGAGTAGTCACCTTGTTTTTGTTTCTTGTCTTTTAACTCAGTTTAATTTATTTTTAATTAGTAACACTAGTTTACACTAAAAATGTGCATTTGATGGGAGGGGGGGGGGGGTTTCTTAAGGAACTCCTCCTTCTCCTTCTGAATTCGAAAATAAATGTTAAAATTTTTTTATGCAACCGTGTTTGAGATATTGTGGTTTTTTCATTTATTTCATCTCCTTGCACTTTAGACACTATATCTAGAACTAGATGTGTCCGATTTGGTTGTTCTTGATATAAAATGAAAGTGATAAACAAATACATATGAGGGTATTTTTAATTGGTCAGGCGATTCAAAAGATATCCATGAAAATATTTCAAAAAAATTAAATCTTTAAACTGATTCTCTGACCACGGAAACATAGAAACCGATGAAAAACGTCCTGTGTCTCCTCATTACTCTATGCGTAAGGCTGATACTTTTACGCAGAAAATAAGATCAACCAGAAAAAAATTAACCGAAAAATAAAAAAGATATCGGCAACAATTTAAAAAATGAATATTTGGAGTTGTCAGTGGAATAAATTGAAAAATAATGTGTAACGAATCTCGCAAGCTTCCACAAAAATATTAGTCTTTATCTTCAGTTCTCGTGTCATTTATGTAGTCACCCTGATAACCCAAAAAGTTTTCGGTTTTTGTTATATTATAATGGGGAATCTTTGTTTATATTTTTGAAAACCAAACATCTGTTTTTATAGGGTTATTTTTCTAGCAGAAAACGTTGTTTTGTTTTTAAGAATTATTTTTTTGTTTTTTTTTACACAGTTGCTATTGTTTGTAGTTAAAAAAAAAGAAAAAGAAACACATTATTCTAGAATTAGGAAAATATGGTTTTATCAAAAAAAAGTCGTTTTATGTAGGTACGGATGATAGGTTTTGCTGTAAGTTACCTTGCCTTGAGGTTACTTTGTTATAATTTTCAGAATAAAACACTTAAAACATTCACTTTATATTGGTGATAAAGTAATCTTAAGTACTTTGTTACCATTCAAATAATTCTTTTACTATGTTTTCAAGTTTTCTCCTTGTGGACCTGCCGAAGAATATGCGGGCAATCTTGGGGGCATCACTAAAGTTAGTCCATTGGCTTTATGTGATGCTAGTATGGCCAACCATAAGCTATGGAGCGATAGCATGCTGGCAGAAAGTGCAGCAAGTCAGAGCCACTGCAAGACTTACATCCATACAAAGGATTGCAAATATGGCAATCACGCCAACATGTTTTCTGCCCCGTCATTGACATTGGAACCTCTTCTGGTCCTACCATCCTTGTATATTGTGGCGGAAAGGAAAGCAAGATTAACAACATTCACAATCGCCACATACTCATGCTGTGTGGCTAACAGGCTGCTGGAATCGGTCATTTCTTAGAGTGTGCTGAGAATACCATCGGACATGATGTGTACTCGTACAATGATCGATACATTCATTACCTCATTTCCAAAGAGAGAAGAATGGAGATGTAACGAAAAACCTTGGCGGCGGTGGGTTTACGGGCGGTTCGAAAACAGAGTAGAGTGTTAGCGGAGGAATATTCTGTCGGAATCCAAGAGTGAAAAAATTCTACAACCTTGGACGACACACAACGATTTTTTAGGCTAAAATCTATACCATCAGGCACAAATCAGGCTGAAAGCGCTAGAGGCTCATAAATGTAACTCGGAGCTGATCTGGATCTGTAAAAACTTATCCTTAATCTGGGTACCTGGGCACTCACTCACTCATGGTAATGAGGAAGCAGACGCTCTTGCAAAAAAGGGTGATGCGTAGCATTTCCAGGGATCAGAACCTGCCATTGGCGTAGCACCTACGATAGATAAACAACAAATCAATTGGGCACATCAGAAAGTGTTCCAACATTGGAACGAATGTCCTGGGATGGTACGAACTACACTTTTTCGCATGTGTATTTCGTTTAAGCATGCCAGAACCGAGGAACTACTAGAACTTGGCTATAAAAATGTCAGAAATGGACTCTGTGAGGAGACTGAATACTGGCTGTGTTTGGAGGGCGAAGAGACGTTGCAAAATGAATCAGATATGACATCTTTGGAAAGGTAGGTCTTTCCCTAGGGCCTCGCATTTACTACTACCTATTTCAAACAGTAACCTTCGAAATAAAGTTTATACTTATTTATTTGGGACCGTTTTCTCCGAAAACTACGAAACAATTGCCTTCAATAATTCATCCTTTCGTGCAGCGTTGAACTGATATATGGATATGTAGTTTGTCTATTTCTCTACGCTTATAGTCCCTCCATCATTGAACACCCGTTTCTCTTGATTTCTAACGTGTGATCATTTAAGCCGCAGAATACACAATTAACAACATAATTGAATTTGCCTAGAAATACCTATAACTTTTCCCCATTATCATCCCCGGTAGATTCGTACAGCTACCTAACATTAAGTCATTTGCGTATATAACGTAGGTCGACATAACTTTACCGTAACACGGCAAGCAGGCAAAATTGTATTACAACTCTCTAATAAATAACAAAGTTAACCCGTCGTGCAGAAAGTGATATATCCAGAGACCCTACAACCTACGTACACGCAATAATTTGAGGATCGATGTTTAAATCGAGTTAATTTTACTCGCAATATAGGGTGTGCTCGAAACACTTTCTGTGCGCTCCACCCGAAGCCAAGCCAATAATTCCGAAAATAGCGTCGCTAGGTAATCATGCGGTTTAGTGCTTTTTTTCTCAAAGTGGACGGTGGAAATTTTTATGTCCGCTTTTACTTCTTTTTACGAAACATTAATTCTCTTTTTATTACCGCCTGTTCTGGTTGTTAATTATTCTTTAAAGCGACCGTAATCTATATCTGAGTGAACTATTCGAGTTTCACTTTGTTCACACCAGCAGAACACTTGTCGCGATCCAGCGATGTGCCATACATGAAAAGTGAATCGTAAATTATCACTAGAAAAAGTAACGTGCAATTATAGGTAACAAGCTTCTTTTGAGGGAAACATTAATGTCATTCGTGGCGTTTATCTGTAGTTATGTTACATGTGTGTTATAGTGAGCAAGTTCTAAAAATAAAAACGATAGGGACAGTTCAAAATGTGTACTTCGTAGGAGGGTATTCATTTTGACCACTACTTATTTCCGTTCTGTTATACTGAGAAACATGGTTGGCTTAATTCGGCATAAAATATTGATGCGTTACCATTCTTATGTTAATTTAAAACAGTGTTGCGTCAGAGAAACCTGTTAGTACGTATTAATTTTGTCATCTTCAATGTTTAAATTCAAATATCCCTAACGTACTTCAAACAATGGTCTCTAAGTTCCCTTAAATTACTACTATTTTTGGCTATTGTGGGCAAAACAACCACAATCCTTTGTTAACACAGATAAAGCCGAAACTATTTTTTTTTCTCAATTGTTTGTAAAATATGATTTTATTTTTATTTGCATGTAAAGAAACATATTTTATGAGTATGGGTATTTAAAACGCTATTATGGTTAGACTTAATCCAAATTACATTATTATCATGCTATTTACATACGATAATGTTGTTTTTATCAACGGCAAAATCTTTTTTTAATACGGACGAATGATGCAAAAAACTACACAATAGTGTTCGGTTTTCCCGTATAGTTCCGTGGGCCTTTATATTTCGATCTTTTAAATTTTTTTAGCCAATCCGTCGATGTAAAGTAATTGCCAAATATAAATGGTATGGAAAGTTTCCTTTGTTATTTTGTGGGACATCGACGAAACTAAAAACCACACTAGCACCAATCCCAAGATCTTTATATCTTTCGAGAAGCTTTGTACCACCTTGATACGGCCCAAACCATTCGATGTATCCTGCACGAGTCGTTTCGAGCAATAATTTATAGCCCCATCGAATGGGTTTACCCCTAATAAACTGTTTTGTGCCACGACGACTAAAATATGGCAACACTATGCTCCTCTTGAAGTGATGCGAAAGTGATGAAATTTTCTGACAGTAGTTGTATTGGAGGCCTTATTTTAGAAAATTTGTCATTCAACTCATTATTGTCATTGCAGTGTAGAGTACACATTACAAAACTAAATCTATTTCTTGATATTGATGAATAAATCAGATTATTACCCGAATCGCTATTAG
This sequence comes from Cetonia aurata, assembly GCA_949128085.1. Lineage (NCBI taxonomy): Eukaryota > Metazoa > Arthropoda > Insecta > Coleoptera > Scarabaeidae > Cetonia > Cetonia aurata. The sequence goes on along the minus strand of OX421883.1, from coordinate 62,815,362 downwards.
TTTCCCAATACATAGACGTTCTTCGGTAGGTATTATAACCACTAACTAACAATATTTCAAAGAAGCGTTTCATCTCATCAGCGGTAATATCGCCGTTTTTGTTGCGCTGTGTCCCCTAGGGAGCACACATCTAAACCCTTGATTTCTTAGTAGGCAATTGCAGACAAAGTTTGAGATGCGATAGGGATGAAAGCACAATTTTAAAAACTATCACACTGACAAAAGTCAATGCTAGGTTTTTCCACTATCACCAAACAACAATGCACAATCTCTCGACGCGCGTTTCGCTAACCAAGTTAGCATCATCAGGAGATAGTGGAAAAACCTAGCATTGACTTTTGTCAGTGTGATAGTTATTGTTACACCAAAGGTTCCAAAACCCAATTACTGGATCACAATTTTAAATATTGCCAAAGTTCTGCGAGTTTGCATCAAATTATCACGTGCATTTGACGGCCAGAAATTCTAAAGTCGTTGAATTGCCCCGGTGGAATTCATGTTGTTTTTGTTGTGCATCTCGGTTATTGTACTTACTATGGGAAGCCACATGTAATTCATTTCTAAGCTTGGTGAACTGAAAGTATTTAGTGTTGTGGTGACGTAAATTGCTACCTTAAGCTTACGTTCAGTTAGATTTTGAGATTTTGTTCCTTTGATTTTGTGGTTCTTATTCCATGCGTGCTGAGTTATACGGAATTTCTCGGCTTCACCAACTATTTCCAGCTTTCTGTGTTCTTGTACCGTGATGTTGCCTACTAAGAGTGGCTGCTTAGTTTCTCCGATATATTGGTGTTTCCATTCACATGGTACCCAGTATATGTAGTTTTTGTTGTCTTGATTTATGTATGTTCCTAGGTTTTACCTTTGTGAGGATAGATCTCATGGTGTTGGTGATTTTGAATGCTGTTCTTATGGTGTATTGGTTCCCTGTCTTTCTGATTTTTTTTTCTTGTAGTCCTTTCACGTATGGAATGACTACTGTAGTAATAGCGACCGGCCTTCCCTCTCTTCTCTTATAGATTTAGCTTTTTCGAGTATGCTTTCGGGATAGTCATTCCGTTTGAGTGTTTCTGATATGTTTTTGTATTCTTTGCCTATTTCTTCCGTGTTGCTCTGTCATAAAGGCATTTGGCTTCTCCTATTTTTATTGCCAATTTGTGGTTGGAATTATATTGCAGATATTGGTCTCGTGTTTGTAGGTTTCTGTAAACCTTCATATTTAGGTTTTGGTCGTTCCTTTTCTGGACTTTTGATGCAAACTGACAGAATTTTGTTAATTTTAAAAATTCTGTGCGCTTCACGCTTCAAAATTACTTTGAAAACTGTCGGCAATGCAGGCCGAAACATCGGTGTTAAGACACAAAATAGTCTAAATGATACATCTAATGATGAACCACCGTCAAAAATATCCAGAAGTCAATTTATTAATAATACCAGATTAAGAAATTGGTCTCGTTAAAGTTATTGCAAATCCATCGGTTTTTTTTTTTTAATTTTAAACTAACTATTTCAGGAATTTCTAATCCAAATTGCGCAATCTCTTTTACGATATAAAAGAGACGGCGATTAATCTTAAAAATTTATCACATTATTTGCAAACGTGATTGCACGGTAGGAACTTAATTATAATGCTAGTATATGTGTAAAGGTTCACAATCACCGATAATGAATTATTACACTTTCAAAGCTTGTAACGATGCAATTGCTTATTATCTTCCGTCTTTACAGTAGACCAGAGCAACCAACGTCTGTTCTTTTAGTTATCCGAAGAGTTACCTCGGGGCACAGTCGAGAAGTACAGCTCTATAACGCATAGACGACGAACCAATCAGATGTTACCACTCCTCAAATTATGCAAGGCATTTGTACGATTTTCACTTCCCCTTCGTATACATTTCTTAGATCGTCCGCCTGACAATGACGATCGCTTTGATCCGTACGGTAACGTGGACGACGAGTGTTGAAATGATTTACTGTATGCCGCGTGCGATTTCTGTAATACGGGCATCGCCTTCCGCAAGGCGCAATCGACAGATTTATCGTTTGTTGTAGTAAGGCAAATAAAGTGTTGAACTTAAAGTTACGCCCATGCACGGCCGTTTATTTTCAATACGCGTTTGTTAGATGATTACGGCGAGTGATCGGTATTACTGTGAGCGCGCGGGGTCGTAGTAGACACGTTCCTCGGAGTTATAAGATCGTTAAAAATAGCGTACACCTCAAGACACGCAATCGTGAATTTACTGCGTGACCACACGATGAAAAATAAATTCACTAAAATGTAACAGAAAAAGATTCACCAGGAAATAAAATAATAGGCATATTACACACACTCATGTCAACAGTTGTATAAAAATCTACAGCTAACTGATGACAGGGAGCATTAATGAAAAAAAAAGCACTGCAATTAATATTCAGTAGCAAATATTTGCTTGGCGTTGACTGAACCTGTAATTTTGTTGAATCAAATCGTATTTGGTTAGTGAAATTAATGGCTTTTTACGTGCATACACAGCATTGAAAAATGGAATTGAATTTTGAGATAAAAAGAATGGTAGATGGCGCAACTACAAGCAGATTTAAATGTGCGGTTACACATTTAAAAATGCAATCGCATAGTTGATGCAGCGAATTTATTATCATCAATAATTCGATGTCATTAAAAAAAAAACTGTCCTAAAATGCATTGAAAATTTGTTTTTCTTGAATGAACAATTCTTTTTCTGTAAGCTCTTATTTTCACTTTTACACCTTGCGAGAGATAATATTTCCAACCTATATATATCTGACGATATTACAGCTTAGAAAGTAGAGTTTTAATTACTAGTTCACAAACAAATTTTCTCAGACACTAATGATCACAATTTTATTAATTGTCTCCAGGAATGTAACTGGTAAGAGCTGAAAAAAACAAAAACTACTGTTGATAATCAAATGGAATATCTTTACTAATAATTTTACTAATATTTTTTAAACACTGCTATCCAATGAAACTACTTAACATTGAACCGCTACAAACTTAAAATTAAGAAACGTGATGGGAAGGTAAAAACAAATTAAACTCTTCATAGATTAGACCCTTCCTTCCTGTTATCTGCTTTTACTTTACACAACTTGTTTTTTATAAAAAAAAAAATACCTGCGGGCGCAGGATTGAAACGCGAAAAACAAATTAGCGTGCGGTTTATCCAAAACAAGTGTGGCAGTGAAGTTGTTTATTGCGAATGAATTTTAATATTTATTGTAATCAAAACAAGGATGTGCTCGCTCCAAGCAATGCAAAAATATTTAAAGAAAGATACATTTAAAAATATTTATAAGTAAATATTTTGGCTAAACATTATAGACAACAAAAAATGAGTGTGAATATTGAACGTTCTACCTTTTCAAGGAAAAATTAGTTGTAAAATATCAGATATAGGCATATGTGTCTAATAATTTGGTTTTTCTTTTAATAATTCATTCAATTCTGTTTCTAAGAAAACAGGGTAAAGATTTTCTTCATCCATCTCCACTTCTTTTTAATGGTAATCTTAAAACTAATAGTAATAAGTATTAATAGTTTTAGACTGCTGATAGGACTCCTGATAGTGGGAAAGTATGTTTCGGAGGTGTTGTATAAACTTGTTGCAAGCGAAGCGTTTAATTTCTTTGAAGTATTTAAATTAAAATACGTGTATATTTCAAGGTTAAATATTGTTTGCTGTCCGTAAAAATTATTTGGTCAAATTTGGAAACTTGCATAAATTTGTTTAATTGTAGTTGGTGGTAACAATTTTTTGGTATAACTTTTCAATGTTCTTTCTATTAGTGATTTGAATTTTTGTTGGCGTATTGAATTATGAAAGGCAGTTAAGATTTTGGTGAGAAATTAAAATTGTTTAATATAATTTCAAACGATTGAATTAGGTACTAGTCTCGATAAAGATATAAGTAATATTTGTTATAAAGTGTTTTATATAATATACGAACATACTGAGATCATATTTATTTGATAAAGTGTTTTCTGTTCTTGATTTTGGAAAAGAATTAGGTGAATTTAAATAAATTCGTTTAAAATCTTTAGGTTATCTACGTCCTAAGCTAAAAAAAAAATCGTTTTCCACCAGTGTAACATCTACAGCTCAGGAAGGAACGTCTGTAATCGCAACTTTAATCGTCTACAAGGATTAATTGCAACCTCTGCGCGATCGTAAAAACATTAACTGCTTCTCTTTCCTTAATTTTATATTCGTTCCTGAAACACCGTGGCACGTAAAAAAGGAGTAAATTATGTAAGACGCGAGAATGGAGTAAGTGTATTGTCTGATAAATGGACCTACCAGTTTTATTACTCTTTCGGTACGTAAATCATATAAATGCGGCCAGCATGTTAATACCGATAACTGTCGCGCGGTAACTAATGAATATGTAAATCGGAGTGTCATGTTTTGATTCGTCGAATGGAATCGGTGAAATTTAGACGTTATGTTAATGAAATACAAACAATATCGCTCCATACAAGGAGTATGAATAAATCCGACACTTCGGCGCTTATTAGAATTTATAGTTCCACACTATAGAGAAGTGCTCACTTCATATATATATATGCAAATTATTCTTCTGTTCATTTAGAAACGTGAGATAAATAATTGCACACCATGGGGCCAGGTTGACTAATGTATATATTATATATATTTTTCATTGATGGATTAATATTTTTATCTACAAAAAGGGACCAATTACGAAATATTTAACCAACTTTTACTCCACACATGACTGCAATCCTTTTAGAGATGTAAATAGGAAACAATGTTACATTTAATACCAAGAAGCAGTATTGTTTTTTTATATAAGAAGCCACGTAGGTAAGTATAATGATATTTAGTCACTACTTTGTAAAAATTGCTTAATATTTCTTGGCCTTATGTATTCCTTCAGTGCGGCTGTTAATGGGCATAATTTAGTTGTATAAGCGTAGCTTTTCATGAGTCCTCACGCATTAAAAAGCAGCACAACTGCGATTAATCCATCAGTAACTTAATATTATGATCTACTAAGAATGTTCAAGGACTTCTCAACGTTAAAGTTTGAAGATATAACAAGTAAAGAGTAGATTTTGTTTATTGCTTAACACTTCGACTAGTATAGGCCAATGGTATTATCCTAGGTAAATTTTCTTAACGCAAATAGGAAAGTCCATTTTACTATAAGACTCAATAACTTGTGAAATAAACCTCCTTCCAACAAATTTATGCCTGGGGTTCTTCCAGTAACGTCAACGTCCGTTGCACACTGGAGTCAAACGAAGTTTTGGCAGAAATTATTTAACAAAACAACAAAGAATAAAATTTTATTATGAAGACCAACTTTTTTTTTCATATGCACGAGGGTCAGACGAAAATGTGGGAATCGCTGTGATATTCGTTTTTCCGTGAGGGTTATGGTACGGCGTGTTATAACAACTGGAAGTAGATCTCAGTTGGTGTTCACCCGAAGCAGTATTAACGCTCAGCGTTACGTGGATGAGGTAGTGGAACTCCATATTCTTCCATACTTCCAGCAGATCGGTTCAAAGGTGCCTGTGTCAATATTTTGCCATTACCATGCAGAAGATCTTCCAAGCTTATCATCATCACGGGAAGGAAGCTAAGGAACTTTGCTGCAATCTCTCTATGGCTTTCTGAAGGATAAAGGTATTGATACAGTGTTATTTGAGTTTGTTTGGATGGTTGTTTACGCCTTAGAGAAGAAGCAGGTTCCATGTGGTGTCATATTGGATCTGGCGTTTGACAGCATAGATTATCAGAAATTACTCAAAAAATTGGAATGTTATGGGGTTAGAGGAAGTGCCCCCTTATGGTTCAAATATCGATTAGGAAACAAACAGTCTATTTACATTCTGATGGAAAATCTATACGTTCAAAAGATATTGTTGTTAATAGGGGTGTCCCACAGGGTAGCGTCTTAGAGCCTCTCTTATTTGTCATATATTTCAATGATATCTATCCTGTCAAACACGTCGGCGATCCACACTCTATAACTATCAATTACGCGGATGACACACACAGTGATTGTGGAAAATGACTTAAGTTCTTTAATCGCCAGTGGGGATAACTATATGCAGAGTGTGGAACATTGGCTCTCCCAAAACCATTTGGGTCTTAACCACAACAAGACCAATGTAATGTTGTTTAAGAGTAAACCAACTGCTTATCCTGGTACTATTATGCTTAACAACTTCGCATATCCTATTCAAAATAAAATACGCCTGTTAGGTGTTTTGATGATTCTTTAAAATGGAGAGAACACATAAACGTTATTTGTAAGAGGCTAGGCAGTTTCTGCTATGCTGTTCGTCAGCTGAAAGATCTAGTAAGCAATAATATCTTACGTATGGTATACTACAATTGCTGCTGTTCTCAGTTGAAATATGGAGTTATTGTTTGGGGTGACAGTAGTGACTTACACCGCATTTTTGTGTTGCAGAAACGAATTTTAAGAGCTATGCTATAACTCAAATATACAGAATCATGCGGAGGACATTTCAGGATGCATAATATTTTAACTATTTTTGCAATTATATTTACGAATCTTTAACTTTTCTTTTCAAAAACAAACACATATTTAAAATTAATACTTTTGAACATATATATCCTACTAGACATAAGGACAACTACCGCTACCCTAAATACAGACTGTCATCAACACAAAATAGCTTAGCGTATATCTGTGAATGATGTTCATCATGCGATCTTCAATCTATCACTAATGATTGAGAACTAATATCTCAAATATCGAACAATCTGTTTGCAGTTATTAAACATGTTTTCTTCACAGTTTTCTATGGTGTAGGTATCTATTTTCATCGCCTTTTCCAACCTTATTACGGGAAAAACATTATTTTTACTGCAAGTATATGATTTAGAAAGAATTTTGAGCATACTTCTGTTGGTTCCATGAAATGTACATTTTCTTATCAGCGTTCAGTTATAATCTTAATATGTAGGTATATTTTCCAGCGTTATAAATTGCAACAGCCGGTGAATATAAATTTGCCAGTTTCTGCGTGTTCCCCGAGACTTATACACGTAATAAATTTATATCAAAAGTTGCGGAATCACGGCAACGTGCTGTCCCCAATTATTCAACCGCGAACGAGTCGGATACGTACGCATACATTAGCCCTGTACATACGTGTCTACGCCTGCTATTCCCACGCGCAAAAGACGGACACCAGAGCTCCTCGAGTACTGAAACAAATAGCCTTATTTAAGATGCTCATCTCATTTAAAATATCCCCGCTGTAAGACCGCGCATTCGTGTAAACTTTACGCGGAACAGTGTAAACACGGGAAAACTGTCTCAAATAAATATAACTCAGGTGTTTTGAACTTCTCGCTCAATTCCGTACAGCTTTTAGCCGGCTTGGTTGCTTTCTGTTTGGAGGCCGGTCGGATAGCAGCCACCGCTGGAAAAATATCAAGATTTGTTGTCATTGGGGACGACTTGTTTTCATTGAGCGAGCGGCATAATACTAGAAACACTCTGTGTGAACGTGCGTATATATACGAATATGTATAGGTATATAAATGTTGTACCTTTTATCGACGGTAACATTTTACCGCGCTGACATTTTGTTTATAAATTTAATTGGGTGTGTGCGACTGGTTCGTTAACTTTTATAAGTTTCTTCTTTTGGTCCTCGTTAGCGGGGTAACAAAAGTTCTTACTCGTTTATTGTTTGTCTTTTCATATGTGCTTACGAGAAGTATTGCTCGATATGTGGCGTGTAGATTCATTCGTCATACTCTGCTACAGTTTATATTCTATAAACCTACAGTAAGCTATCATCTTTGTCGTGATCTTTCATTATTATATGAAGAAATTATCTCGGAAACTTCCGTAAGATATTGTTTTATTAACTTTACTTTATTTATTCCATTTGCCGAAATCAAAAACAATAACTGAGTGTAACGGCTATATTCTCGATGAAACTAATACAAATAATAACTTTTAAATCTTTGGATCTTGACCATGTATATATTATTTATTTCTCTTTTTCTTAATAACAAATAATAACTTGTATAAACATACCGGGTGTCCAGCCTAAGATGCAACGGTCCCTAGCCGATTTATTATTGTCTTTTTAAAAAAATGTTTCAAATAAATGCTGCCTGGAATCATATTCTACGCATGTTAAAATTAGTTTCAGAAATGGCGGACTTCCGGTTGTACCGGAAGTAGATACTAACTTTATTATTTTAAATAGAACACCCTGTATATTATTGCACTTTTGGATTCCTTGTTAAATTTAAATAACAATACGTTAGGGATACATTGGGGCTAAGTTGTACCGTTTCCGAATTACATGACGTTTTTCGAAGAAAATGACATTTGCAGTGTCTCCGGTGTTTGGAAATATCGCAGGAAATACGAAAGTTAGAAAGACGCGGTTTTCGGTTTTCGCTTAACCATGAAACAGCACACGTCTTTTACTTCAAAATTGTTGCGTTTAAATTACAGCGGTATTAAATAGGGATCTGTAATTTTCGAACTCTAAAATCATGGATAACTTGATTTTTTTAAATTGAACGGTATAGCAATTTTTACATAAATGGATATAAAATTTAATTTTCTTTCGATTTTATACGGGTATCATTGTGTCTGTCTCCAACAGTTTTGGAGATATTCCCAATTTTTCAGTTTATTACGATAGATACGTATTGCGAAACGCCGCCGCTGGCCACCTTCCCCTCGCATTTCACCAGACTTGGGACTGGCAGCAATAATACTGGCATGCTTAGAAAGTGGCCTTATGACTTAGGTAATCCTTATGTAGAAAAATGTTCTCAAAGCCCCGTATGAACGTTTTAAGGTGCATAGTGAAGTCCAAAAAACGCCAAGGTTCTTTGCTTCTGTCACAATACCTACGGCTTAATATACAATTTGATAGCGTTAATTATGCCAAAGGATATATCACCAAACACCGTATTTGTGGGCTCATTGGGGATAAGCACAGACGAGTGCATAGTTTCTGTATTATATTTTCAACAAAACTATTACAAGAATGATCAAACGTAATTAAAATGCAAAAGAAAAAGAGATGCTGCGTTCCCTTACTTAAAAAAAAACCATACTTTACTATAGTTTCTCTTATAATCTGCGTTTGTTTTTTTATTTATCATTGTCGTTTACTTATTTTATGTAAGGCAACTACACCAGACGGTATCAGCGGCATCCGCAATTAATATTTTCACATGATGATAGTTTTCTTCTTCTAAAATGTCATGTAGATGTCGCTGCTTACTGAAATCTAGTGTGTAACATTCAATTCAGAGCAAATGTGCTTTACACGGCCTGTCGAAACATTCAAACTGTCAAAGTCATCGAGCAAATCGTGCTGGTAATTAACCGATGATTATATTTACTACCTCAGAAATAAAATATTTCTTTTTCAGTAGGCAGATCTTATCGCTGAACATTAAAACTTGCGGAGAAAGTACAACAATTCTCAGAATAATCTAGAAAGAAGTCGGATTTAAAAATAACATAATGAATCGCAGGAAGCGATTTATTTGACTGTTATAATTTATATACAGTGATAAACGCGTATACTACTACAACATACCCAGTAGTAATTACTATATTGTGCACCTATTAAAATGATATGCATCTTAACGTTGACATACGCGTGCAACCGGGAAAAACAGTAGAAAAATTGAAACGATTTTAGATAAGGAAAAGTGTGTATACGCTGTTTTATTTTGATAGATAGACACATACATCGGACTTCTGAAAAAAAAAAAATAGATTTAGATGTTAATTGTTGCTAGCACGATACTGCACGAATAACGATTTCATTTTATTGTGTTTGTTCGTTTGGCTTCATGATTACGTGATTACTGTTAAAATACCTCATTACCCTCACTATATATTTAACGAGTCGTCAACCCGGATTCGTTCCACCTTTCCGAAAGAACTTGACGTCAACACTTGGATAACGAAGGTCAACGCACTCCCTCGGTATTTATTCTCTCTTCGATAAAGATTTGTATACGTAATTACTACTATTGTTACATTTAACGACAGCGCCATAATAGAAGTGAACCCGTCAAGACGACGGCGTGTCCTTGACCTTCATCCGTCCATCTTCATAGAGACGCAGAGCTCGGGAACGGTGAAGAAAAAAAGACAAAGGGGAAAAGTATGTTTTGTAATATGCACGCACGAATATTTCCAAATTCTTTCTGTCAAAGCGAACATTAGATATACATTTACAATATTTCGAACACCTGGTTTCGTTTAACATTCAATTTGAGCTCCAATTTCTGGCTGACGGAGATCTCTATATACCGATGCACGGCCCACTGATTGTGAGTGGCTGACTTGTTTGACAGTGGCGTGCTAGTTATTGTCAGTGCATCGTACGGTTGGTGATATTGAGTACCTGGCTGTCGTTCTATTTTCGTTAAATCCTTTATATTGCAAATTTGTTGTTCGATAAAATAATGTACGAGACTTTTTTAAGTGCCTATACATAGAAACACAGTTATGTACAAATGACTGAATTATTCTTTTATATATCGGCAAACAGAGTTGCACTACATTAAAATAAATAATTTTGTTGCCCATATTTTGTAGTTTCAACTACATTGTGTGCTCTAAGTTTATGTTATTATTTCTTGCAGATTCATAGCAAATAGTTGCAGTAAATTGTATAAAATAACTATTTCATTTGATTGCTGGTGTCTATTCCAGGGATCCCCACCTTAAAAAATTCCGGGCACTATCTGTTTTTCAAACACTATCAGCCAATAATATATCTGAACTCAAGATAGAGGACAGAAATATTGATCTGTATACAGACAACAAACAACTAGTGTCGCCCTTGAGGCAACCAAATATAACCTCTGGACTGCTGCTGTATTGTCACTGAACTCTCGCACAGATCTCTGAAAGGAACAAAGTCACGATTAAGTGGATCAAAGGAAATGACGGTAAACTCTGAAATGACGAAGCGGATGGACGTGGGTCCAGGTTAGATTTGCACAGCTCTGAACCGTTTATGAGACCTGCCTTATCTATCTTGTGCGACCAGATTAAAACTATCACTCATGAGCAGCTTATTAGAGCCTGGGATGGCAACAACGCATGCCGTCTTGCTAGGGGTACTTTATCATATCCCGCTAGGTAAACGGCATCAAACTATCTAAGGATATCCAGGGAGAATCTCCGCTAAGTGGTGGGAATTCTGACCGGACACTGTCAGTTAAGAGGGCACCTTTTTAGGCTGCTATTACAGGCCAGTCCGAATATGGAAACCATTCTGGGGGCGGTCAACCTGACATCGCCGGCGTCAGGAAAGCCCCAATGTGAATGTCCTAGCGTTTGTTAAGACAATAGGCTGGTTGACAACTTAGGTGGAGCAACATTAATGGGGAAAGCGTAACGGACCAAATGTGACCCAAATGGAGTGGTGATACTCCCAAAATCCAGAATGTACAGGATTGAAATGAAACGTGTAATGAAAGTGTAAAACAGTAATTTATAGTATCTATTATCTACTTAAAAATAGTCTTTGCTCATGACAAGAAAATTAAAGTAATTCTAATGAACGAAGAACCATACCCTCACAAAGAAATAATAAATATAACGAAGGAAAAATAAAACTTAATTCTGAGTAAATAATTTTAAAAAATTAAAACCTAGAAGTAACTCTTAATAACAAATTGAATAAGCTTTAACACCAGCTCGGTTACTATTCTATTGGTAATAGTACTAAATAAAGAAATATAAAATTAGGGGTTGTTCATGACAGGGAAGTCAAAGACATTCTAATGAATTTAGGGCAAAACCCTCAAAAAAAAATAGCAAATTTAATGAAGGACAAATAAAAATTAATTCTGGGTAAATAAATTTAAAAAATAACACTAAAATAAGCCTTAATAATAAGATGAAATAAAAGCTATTTTTTTAAAAAATCATTGAATGTTCAAACAAAAGGTTCAAATATGCCCCCATCCATGCATAAGGCTAGTCTGGGCTACGCGGTAAACGCGCTCAGCAAGGTCCAAAGGATTGCCTGTTTAGGCATCACGGGAGCCATGTCCTCGACGCCGACTGCGGCCATGGAGACCATTCTTGGGCTTCCTCCGCTTCAGTTGGTGTTGCGGTCAGAAGCTACCCTGGCAGCTTACAGAGTAAAATGTAGCGGGCGTAAAGGTTTCTCTGGTAAAACTGGAGACCATACCAGCATTTTCAACTACATCGAACAGACAGTACCTCTGTCCACTAGGGCGGAGAAGATTCCGCCTGTCTTCAGCTTCACTAGGAAATACTCCGTAGATATTTCCAACAGTGAGGTCTCCAAAGCATACATTCACAGACCGTGGCGATGTTCTCATCGCTGGTTTGTGGATGCCTCGAAGACGCCGAACGGCACAGGCATTGGGATCTGGAGAGATGGAGAACCGATCGGCGAAGCCATCAGCTTAGGGGGCTCCACTTCCATCTTCCATGCTGAAGTTATAGCCATCCAGACCTGTGCAGAGAGCATCTTAAACTGCCCGCATGGGAATGGATCGGTCGAAATTTTTTCCGACAGCCAAGCTGCCCTCAGGGCATTACAGGCTGTCAAATTTGCTTCCGAAGTGGTACTGAGGTGCCATAGGAAGCTTGAAGAATTGGCGGAGCATCACAGCGTTACGCTGAGATGGGTGCCTAGTCAGTCTGGGATTAGAGGCAACGAAATCGCTGACAAACTAGCTAGAGGCGCCAGTGGTCTACCGTTCACTGGTCCAGAACCGTTGTGCGGGAGTTCCTATGGCGGTATCAAAGCCTTTGTCAGATCTCAACTCCCTGCTAGTCACCGCTCCTATTGGAATGGACTAGTCGGCGTGAGACACTGTAAAATCCTCGGTTTTTATCCGGGCGACGAAAGACTCCGCAAGGCAGTCTCTATGAGCAGGGCTAGACTGAGACTTCTTACGGGAGTCCTAACCGGCCACTGCTCATTAAATAAGCATTTGCACCGAATGGGGCGAGTGGACTCTCCTCTGTGTAGAAACTGTGGGAGAGCAGAAGAAACTCCTGTGCACCTCCTTGCCGACTGCCCGGCAGTGGACAGGGAGAGACGAAGCTGTCTAGGGGTCGCTCGATTGGACGAACCCAGTATAAGCAAATTCACTCTCGACCAACTTGCGGACCTGTTTGTTCGAGTACAACCAGGTCGAGAGGGTTAAGACATCATGGGGGCACAATAGGTCTTAAGGCCGAGTTGCCTCACGGGGTTAAACCTGCCCATGAAAGCAAAACAAAAAAAAAAAAAAAATGCCCCCATCCTTGGGTAAACAATATCCTAATGTGTTGTAGAAATTCATTCTAACATTCTCCAACATTTCTGGGCTAATGTTGTTTGACGTTTGTGTTATACAATTTTATTCCGCAACTACTCTACATTAACTGGTCTAACGTCTTCATTGCCATATATTATTTCTTTTAAATAGCCCCAGTAAAAGAAATCGAGGGGAGATAAATCTGGTGAACGTGGCGGCCATTTGATATTTTCTGAATGAGTTCCGATCCACCCGTTAGGAAACTGTTCGCTTAAATAGTTTCGGACAGCTACTGCATTATGTGCAGAGTAACCATCTTGCCGACAGTAGATGTTTTGCATATTTATGTCGGCAAGTTGCTGTACAGTAGGTAGAATGTGGGTGTTAAGCAATTCTAAATATGCATTTGCGCTCAAATTGCCATTGATAAAAAAGCCCCAATAATATGGTTGTTTAACAAACCTGCCCAAACATTTACTTTTTGCTGTTGCTGACTAGTTAAACTTAAATATCTGTGCTCGTTTTGCTTGGCCCAGTATGTTGTCACAGATAAATTGTGACTTCTAACCAAATGAAAAGAAGATTCATCGGTAAAGATAATATTGTTTACCAAATTAGCATCCCGGTCAATTAAATCACTTAACTTTTCACAAAATACCATACTCTTAAATGCGTCCCCGTGAAATAATTGTTCGTGTTTAGAATATTTAAAATTGTGATACCCATTTGCTTTGAGTATTCGCTGAACGGAAGAACGGGATACGTCTAAATCATTGGAAATAGTGCCAGATGACATATTCGAATTTATTTCAACTGCAGCACCTACTAAAACGGACGTATTATTAGAAATTCTGCGAGTGGCAAGTGATGTTTTTACATTTTCGACCGAACCGGTATTGTCGGTTTTATTTTTTAATTTAAGAATTGTGGCTTTATTTGGAATAGGCCTGTAGAGGTATTTAGCTGCAAACATAACGCATAACCTTTGAAAAGAATTGCCAACGTGATACCACCGCATCATTTAGCTCTCTCCTCCACAGTATAACACGGCATTTTGCGCAAAAATATGTATTTAAAACTTAGATAACTAACTTACTTGAACTAGCTAATAATACTGATCAGTCTACACGTGCTATTATCGTACTAAAGCGCCACATCTCGCTGTTAGGTAGAGTGGGAGACGGTAAAATCTATCTGTTAAAATCATCAAACTATAGCAGCATAGATTCAACTGTGACAGATTGTCGGTGCAGTTTAGATGCACCCTATGTAATTCTTAGAGTACATATTCTGCAATGATGTAAACCAATAGCAAATAACTTGCCAATAAACATTTATTCAAAAGATTTCGTCAGAATTCAATAACATTTGCAGAACGCTATACACCTATTAGTATAGTTCTTATCTTTTAACGTATAAAGGATACATAGCGATAAGTAAAATAAGAAATTCTACGCCACTGTTTATATCAACCCGTCAGAACAGTCGCGCAGGGAACGAACCGTCTAAAACGAAAATGGTGAATAAAAAAGGACCATTCGAATAGAGAATATGTGGTCCGATCTTCCCTTTACACTCGTCTACGCTGTCTGATACATTTGTAATGTACAGAAACAAATCGCCCTGAGCGGCGTACATAATTGGTTTCGGGATCTCTCGGTAAAATAGGATTTTATTTGTATCGCCCAGACGCTAATGCCCCTCTCATATTATGCTGTATATTTTAATGATGTGTATTATAAGGAGCACAACCTTGGATACGCGAAACAAGATCCCGCCGTGCGCTTTTTCTTGTGCTTCGTTTTTCTTTCTACTTGTTAAACTTTGAGATCATCGGCGGAGACTAACTTACAATAACTTAGGTAAACGAAAACGGAGCTAACTATCGTATTTCTCTGGGGACGCAGCGACTGAATAATTACCGCTGTGAAATAATCTGCAAGTTCATTTTTTTTTTGTGTTTGCTTTAAGGTTGGATCGAAAAAAACGTTCTGCATATTATCATGAATGTTCTTTTGCGTAGCTTGGAAGTCAGTGGAGTTACACAATTTGATAATGAAGTCTGAGAGAAAGTTGATAATAGGTATTCTATTATATAGTGTGTATATTGTAATTTTGGACGCAGACATACGCAGATAAAACCTAAAGAATGGTTCTCAGTAAATATCAAAGTTACCGTACGCCAGATGTTGAGGTTTTCGGATCCGTCCGAAACATAAAGATGTTATTACCGGCGAGTGGAGAACACGGACATTTGATCTTATTTATTGTGTTGGTTGGTGTGTAAGATTTTCGCTCGTAACCGAAGAAGACGAAAATATCCCTCGGTAGGAGTCCCGAGCACGAAAAAAATTTATTGCGTTTATATTAAAGAGAGTAAACGAAAGCTGTTTGGCAAACGACGCGTTTGTTTTTCGAGGCGTCGATAAATATTTGACGTTTAATTAGCGTATAATGTAGGGCACTCTATACGTGTCGAAGGCATCGATTTTTTTTTTTTTATTTTGGTAAGTCGAGACTCTCCTCTTCGCGTGAAAATGTCACCTATAAAAATAGGTGAAGTTATCCCTTTCGTAGGAATTGATTATTAATGGATATTTTTTGAGAGAAAATGGCCCAAAGAAGAGATTTACATCCTATAAAATGAAGAAATAACAGCTATTTCTTGTGTGTTTATTATTAGTCTATCCATCTCCATCCAGTGATTCTGGATTTTAGGATTTTAGAAGTTACATACAAACCCTACCAACTAAATGCACTTTCTCATATGCACTAATGATTTTCTTCATTTCAGTTGGGATACATGAAATGAAGCTAAATACATTAAAATGATGCATAATAATTATTTTATCTCTTACAGTGTGTGCACGAAAATTTAGAGAAATACATACAACTCAAAAATTTCAAATGCGATCTCTATTTTTTCTACCATAAAATTTTGAGGTTCAGGGGAGCGAGATTTTATGGACTTTTTAATGCAGTTTTTTTTTTGAGGTTTTTAAGGAGCATTTGGGGAGCTTGAAACAGCTTTTTTTGAGGAGCTTTCGTGGTATTTTTGAGCATTTTTGTGTGACTTTATAAACACGTTGTATAAACACCATTAAGTTACTATTAGCTCTCTTCCCCTTTAATCCGCGTTAACATCTAAAATTAATTAAATTCCTAAGTCTATTAGAAACGATCTAGACTAAACTAAGACAAACTATCAACAATTTTCTCGCAATAACCAGTTTATAATAAGCAACGTCCAAATTAACATCGTGCAGATTTATTCTACACAGTTGAAAATTTTGTGTGAAATATCACCAAAACATTGTGTGCCATTCGGACGACACAAAATTTTGTGTAAAATTTAACACGCTGGAATTGTGTATGCATGTCACACAAACCTTGTGTTGTTTTTTTAACACAGCAAATTGTGTATACATGTCACACCAACTTTGTGTTATTTCTTTAACACAATTTTTGTGACAGTTTTACACATTTATGCTTCATAAAAAGCATAAATTTTGTGTGACTCTTTGACTTATTTCTGTGAGAATTTCACAAAATTTTGTGCAAGATTTAACACGTCCAATTGTGTATACATGTCACACAAACTTTGCGTCATTTCTTTCACACATTCTTAGGTTTTTTGTCAAATAATAAACAAAGATATATAGTGCGGTGTTAACACCACAATTTAAAGGGCGTTTCACAAGATTGGTAGTATGTTTACGAATAAAATAAATATTTGTTTTATAAAGATTTATTTTTATCCTATTGTTACCCTAAGACTATATTCAGTTTTTTTATTACATGCATACAAGCAGATAACAAATTATAAATACCAAGCCAGGTGTGTCTAAAAATCTAGGAAAATCATCTAAATTAAATTTTCTTCGTTTTCGATATTGAAATGTTTCCGCCATTTTTTGAAATATCTGTTCTTTATCAGTACAGTTTTTTAGAAACTCAATTTTTTCTTCTATATCTGCTGTGTTCAGGCAATCTTCTTCACTGTTTTCTTTGTTATTTTGTGGCAATATTTTTCGTTTTAAAGTTGTCTGCTAACAGTACGCAATCTCCATGTTAAGTACCCTTCATGGGTATCCGGATTAAAGAAAATTTCCTATAACTACCCAAATTAGTACAAAACATATTTTTTTATTATTAGAATATTACGTATCCAAATCGTCCATTTGGATCTCTCATAAACGGAAACAGATCCACCAGTGCCTCGGCAAATAATCGTTTTATGTGTACTTGCGGAAGCTTACCATACCTGTTAATCATAACGTCGACCGATATATTTACTATTTATTTCCTTTCCGCAATCGTCATAAACCCCTTCTCCTGAATTTCTGTTATTAATACTGTATTTCTCTCCAGTAACATATTTTTAAAAAAGTTGCAAAACGAAATTTAATGTCTACAAAATAGATAAAGTACATGCTACAATTACCTGAATAGAGTGAGTGGATGCGGTTTCTACTAAAGTTGGACTATTTTCTGTATTTGCATCTATTAGCCAGTCAGTAATATCAATACTTGAAGTTGATGGTGTCAACGTATCATTGTCTACAATAAATAGATAAACTTTCAAACAAATTCCATTTTCTTACATATTTTGGTTCTGATTAATTTATATATACTAATATACACTAACTCTACACATTTTGTTGTACGAAATATACAACAAAAAGTAAATAAAATAACCAAGATTTATCCCAAATGTACCCCATGCATGGGTGTATAAGTAACCTAACCTAAAATATATACTTACCTAAATGTATAACATTTTCATACACACTCACTTCCTCTAGTAGTGCCCATTTGGCAGAGATTCTAAATTTTAAAATTATGGAAATCATACTAGACAGGTATATTAATCTACAAAATGGCAATCACGGCTTCATATGTTTATACCTAAATGCACACTGCACCACCTCACACCCAACGCACCACTATATAAGAATTAGACGCTATGCAAAATGTGCTGGTATTGCGCAATAGTAATAAAATCATTTACGTCATCTACTATTCACCAAACAGTTTGTCAATTTTATACAGGGGTTGTGTGAATTAGTATCTACACAATCTTATAGTGTGAAATTGTGTGAATTTTACAATTTTAGCGTGTAAACTTTTAACACATAATTTTTTACACTTACACAAATTTGAGTGAATGCTTCAAATTTTCTACTGTGTAGCTTCATCGGTCCTTGTTATTACAAATTCAACGACGATTTCAAAGTTGCCGTATTAGTTTTATAGCCGGACTTAATTTCGATTTATCTATTCCTAACCGACGCAGACAGATTTACGAGCAACATTCGAACGGTGTCGCTAAGTGTCAGAAGGTTAGAGGCGAACGAGCCGGCCGATGCAGCATTCTGCAGTTTATTGTGGTGAATTTCGCGAAAGCGGTACATAAATCAAATTAAATCTAGCTTAGTGGTAATTTGTTGCGTTTATTTATCCGTACGCCCTTCGCCGTCATTCATACGCGACAGAGACGCGCGTATTTCGATCTTGTAAAACGGAGAAAGATGGATTTCCTGCGACGGAAAACACTTTTAACGAACGCAGATTAGACTATATCTCCGGTGAATACGGTTGGGTCAATACGGTTACGTTCGACGTGTATGACTATGTCGAAACAGGATTGCGTATCTATTGTTGTCGTGAAAGCATCGGATCTGTCGCACGTGTGAGAGTGTAACAATATAATATTTGTAATAGTGGAAATTAAAATTTATTGTACAATGGTTTAATTGAAATAATACAGCTGGAGCAATCATTTACAAATTTGCCAATAAATTGCTCTAAACAAATACTACCAAGTAATTTATGTGTAGATATAACTACAAAGTACTGTTGAATTTGTACAGGGTGTCCCACCGAAGACTGGGTCTTGGATTACAGCTCTATTTGTCATTTTAGAAAGAAACTTTTTCTACAAGAATGTTATAGAATTCAATGCTGCATCACCTAAAAATATTGTTGACTATACAGAGTGTCCCAGAAGTAGGAAAACGGATACCTACTTCGTTATTTTAAATGGAACAGCCTATATATTATTTCATTTTTCAATTCTACGTAGAAAAATAACATGACTTGATATAAACTACTATATGTCTATCTTTAATAACAACGTTGTTATTTACTCTTTTGTCAAAAGTAGTCCCGATGCAAAGCATCGGTTAAGGCGGCGTGGTTTATATTTGCATTTGTTTTAGACATTCATATTTTAAATATCATACATACATACTTAGTCTGATTCAACATTGAAATTAAAATCGATGTAGTTGTATACAGGTGTCCACTATAGCCCTGAACATTTGCTTAACTTTAATCCAAGGTAACTTGATTTTTTTAAATAGCACCCTATATTTTTGGTTGTGTTAAATTAATCCTTGCCCAAAACCCTATCAATCCATACTAAACATTTATGATGCCACATGCACGACTTCATAGTTAATTAATGATTTTAAATAAATCCAATAATTTTTTCGTTAATTTGCAGGTCGCCTTGGTATATAAGCGCTAAACAAAGGAATAAAGCTGTGAATTAGTAAGTATACCTCGGCATCGGGTCATAATTTAAAACTAATAACACTTTTTTTTGAAAAAATCAGAAATTTTATGTCATTTAACTCTGTGATTATGCAAAATTCCTTAAATATATATATATATTAAAAAACCGTTAAAATAACAAAAAATAAACATTAAAAACAGTCAATACATCTTTAAATTAATTATTTGAATGTAAAGGAAATGTTCAAGAATGTCCTCTTTCTCTCAAAGATATTTCTATCTCCTTTTACGTTACTTTTTGAAGCAACTCTGGTGAAACGGCTAAAAATGCCTCCCTTAGTGGTAAGTTCCCCAACATTTCATAGAATTGCGTTTGCAAAAAATAGTTGTATCGCTCTCCGTTTAAATTATTCTCGAAGAAAAAGGGTCCCACAATGTGACATCCAACAAAATTCTTCCTCATACATTTGTTTTCCATCTCCCTTATACCGCACGTGTTGCTACAGATCTAGGATTGTCTTATACATAAACGTGAGCGTTCTTTCTGATCGGTACACCATTACTCTGGAAACTACCTTCTACCCATCAGTCACAATGTCTTATTCGCCTTCCGTAATCATCATCTGTAGGCTGCTGATGTATGGATGCGTGGTAAGGGTGATATTTATGTGTCCGTAAAATCCTTTGAACAGTACTGTTATACACACTTCAGCGTTTCTGCTGATATGCCTCGTGCTCACATTTGGCTGTTCAACCTCAGAAGTAAAAACATTGAACTCATTATCTTCATTAATATGATGATAACGTTTATTAAACAGCACAGATGCTTTCAAACCTGTGCTTAACATTAAAACATTCCATTCTTGGGCATCATGTTGTCTATATATTTTTCAAGACAATTTTGTCCACATTCACCTAAATGTAAAATTTGAAAAATTGTGTAAAACGGGAATATAAATAGATATAAATATATGTAATTGGGAAAATGACATAAATGGTTACGTACCAATCAAATACATCATATCAACAAATTCTTCTTTTGAATATTGCATATTTTGAAGTATATAACAACATGTATAGGAAAATAAATAAGCAAGCAATGAGAGAGCAAGGAAAAGGTATTATATATACAAAATTATTTTTTGACAGTTTTGAGATTTAATTATTGCGAAACAATTACCATGGCCTACTAAAAATATGTTCTATAATTTCTGATCATACATAAATGACATAAAATTTTTCTTTTTTTAAAAAACCTGTTATTAGTTTTATATTATGACCCTATATTGACATGTATTTGCTAATTCGCAGCTTTATTCAATTGTTTAGCTTTTATATACCAAGGCGACCTGTAAATTAACGGAAAAATTATTGGATTTATTTAAAATCATTAATTAACTATGAAGTCGTGCATGTGGCATCATAAATGTTTAGTATGGATTGATAGGGTTTTGGGCAAGGATTAATTTAACACAAGCAAAAATATAGGGTGCTATTTAAAAAAATCAAGTTACCTTGGATTAAAGTTAAGCAAATGTTCAGGGCTATAGTGGACACCTGTATACAATTACATCGATTTTAATTTCAATGTTGAATCAGACTAAGTATGTATGTATGATATTTAAAATATGAATGTCTAAAACAAATGCAAATATAAACCACGCCGCCTTAACCGATGCTTTGCATCGAGACTACTTTTGACAAAAGAGTAAATAACAACGTTGTTATTAAAGATAGACATATAGTAGTTTATATGAAGTCATGTTATTTTTCTACGTAGAATTGAAAAATGAAATAATATAGAGGGTGTTCCATTTAAAATAACGAAGTAAGTATCCGTTTGCCTACTTCTGGGACACTCTGTATAGTCAAAAATATTTTTAGGTGATGCAGCATTGAATTCTATAACATTCTTGTAGAAAAAGTTTCTTTCTAAAATGACAAATAGAGCTGTAATCCAAGACCCAGTCTTCGGTGGGACATCCTGTACATAGCTACCTGAGGAGTAAGTCTGCTCCTTCTGGGATTGACATAAATATACAGCTAACTAATTTATATTTCTAAAATTAAATAAGTTTGTTTTAGAAAATAACATATTACTGTCTCATTGATATTATGATTTCTTTTATCTATTCCTATTATCAATAGATTATTTATCATCTTTACTGCAATCCAGCTGTAGAAGCACAAGAAAGAAACAAAACATGATCTTTACTTGGTCGTTTTTCCAGTCCATCCGATCCGCTGCTACTTGCTGCTGGAATAAAGACCTTTGTATACATTTTATAGGATCGAAATTTATTCGTGTACGTTATTAGCCTTCATTTTACTCGAACTTAATGGGCGCGTGTTGATGCGAATTGAGTTAATCGCACCGTGTTTTGACGCGTTCCAAAATTAAACGAAACGGCATTCCGCTCGCGGAGAAAGACCGCTAGAGATCCTTCTTCGAACGTCTGCAGAATGTAATACCAAAAATTGTCGTTAAACAACTTGTAAATCAACATTTATGAGGCATAAAACCCCGAAATACTTACCTTAAACGAACTGTTTACTACAATTCGGCTATTTTGATTCGGATCGCCGATGTGGGCATTAACTTGGTGGTCGGTGTGAGTTAAAACAGAAGAGCACAGAGGCCACGACCAATGAAGATACTGTGTGAGAGGAGAATGGGAAATAAAGAGAGTTTTTTGCGGTCACTCGCTCTTTATTACTCATACAATTGGTAGGTACATGCATTTAATAATGCATAAACCCTAATTATATTAACAATCGTACATTTACATCTGACGGCGGTAATCTTTTCTTGTTTGAAACTGACAAGCATATATTATGTGACTGTAAAACGTTGAGCCACAGGAGACAGGATTTATTTCGGAAACCGAGGGGGATCCAAAGATCTACCCCGCTGGATATCAATTTTATATATGAATTTTGTACTGCAATTTCATAAATTTTAAAATATCTCAAAAACCGATGGCTTTAGGAATATAGAGTATTTCATAAACTTGCCCTAATTTGGTCTTTAGATTCCAAATATGTCATTATATACAGGCTGTTCCATTTAAAAAAACGTAATGTTGTTATAGATCTTTTTTCTCGAACGTACAAAGGTCCAACATTCGACTAAATAAAAAAGATTTCAAGAAATCATATGCTTTTCCATATAGAGCCCGCACCGTATGTGGTGGCCCACGCTGTATAAAATACAACCTATCTTATATTTTGCTTTTTCGTTTGCATTTGAAATTACTTAGAGCTTCAAAATGCTGTAATTTGCATAAATGAACAGTACTGTCAAACTGTCGTGAATTTGTAATATTTAAATCGGTAAATAGGATACAAACTTGTACCGATTAACTGTTTTCATTTCTATTCTTCTCCTAGTTTGTAACCAATCATTTTATAGAATTCCTATATATACTTAAACCACGGATTCATAGATTTAGGAATTTACAAATATTATTTTCTAAGAATTACTCCATAAGTGGCTAATAAAACGCCAGACTATCAGATTATATATGCCAAATCAGTAAAAGGCAAGTGGAAATAGTTTATAGGATCACAAAACGGTCCCTTCAGATACCATACGCAAAGATGTATGTCCAATTGGTTAAAATCAGTTTTAAATACGACTGTATTATCTTCGGTGTTTAATAAAAGCACCGCGAAGGGCGCCACGAAGAAAATGAAACGTGTGTGGGCAGGCCCGAAATAACGGTTTTCTAAGAACGGCGCGGACACATATTAGTTTATCTTATTTCATGCACGCTTTTTGCCTTGGCAGGACGCCACCGCAACGGAAGTAACTGAGCGGCGGTCGGCACCTTTGAATTTCAAGGTCACCTGTTTCCCCGCTCCTAGTAAAACTTTTACGTGTTTATACCTAGAAACGCGATGCAATTCTGCCGTTGCAGGCAACTAAGGCAACAGACAATACCGTTTTTCCATTTCCCCGTAGTAATTCTCGGTTTTTTTTTTTTTTTCCTTTTTTCAAGCTACTTATTACTCAGTCTTTTATCATGTTCTTGAAATTCTTTTTCTCGTATTTTATTTCTGAAGCGACGACCATTTAATTTTCTTTGTACTTTCGCAGTAGACTACTAAGTGGTATTTATTTATTAATAGATTATTTCCTCCGAGTTGCATTTACTTATGGATTCAACTGAACTTATTCTGTAATCTGCAGCTATTCATTATTTATGAAGAAAGACTAGACGGAGCATATTTCTTCTACTTTTTTCTGTTCATTTAAATACCTAAAAAATATTGAAGGTTACATAAAAATGACTTTCATAGATCTTATCCTTGAGAACACAGACTTATAGATTATGAAACATTATTTAATTTAAAGTATACCAATCATCATTTTACTACGTTTTCAAAAATTCAAAAACTCTCGTTATTGCAATGAAAAACTGTATAATACTATTTAAACTAGAGAAAGGCTGTTTTCTGACAGTCAAAGCGTCGTTGTAGTAGATGATAATACAGTTATCAAAGATTTTTGATGCTCAAATTTGACCGATGATTCCTAGGTAATTTTTATTTGGCAGATTTTATTTTCGGTGTAGAGTTAATAAAAAAAGCAGGATTCAAACATAACTTGTTTGGTAAGAACCAGGTGCTGAACCTTACCAATATTATGTCAGCTAAATTCACCGTATCTGCAATATTGTTCCATGTGCACAAATAAGAAACGTCATCAACAAACAAGCACCACTATGGATACATGTTTGGATGGTAAATGATAAACATTAAAAAAAGTAAAGGACCATGATTCGACCCCCGAGGTACACCTCTACAAACTTGTAATGAGGAGAATCGCGCCCCGGCAATTTTAGCTTTCTGCTGTCGATCATCAAGATATGACTAGAACCATTTGTGAATGACACTTCTCGAGCTGTGACCAGACATTTCTTCAAGCAGAAGTGATTCAACTAAATCAAATGTTTTGCATCTAAATCTTGATAAAGTCGATCAATGAACTGGAGCATAGCAGTATTAGGAGATTTGCCTTTTTGAAAATCGTGCTGTTCGAAAGAAAATATCTATACAAAAAAATAGTACACTGTATTAAAAACTACTCTTTTAATGATTTCAGATACAGTTGATAAGATGTAATTGTGCATATCATCTGTAGTACTCTTCTTGTGCATACGAATAATTTTACCTGTTCTAAAGCAGGTGTGACAGAGGTTTGTCTTATGAAAGAGTGTAGTAAATACTTTTAAGACATTAAATATTTGAATTTGTTTTCTCTCATTTCAAGAACACATTTTATAATAGCTGACTCGTATGCTTTCCTTATCACTGCATTTCCAATGCCTTCACTCGTAATTGTATATGAACAAGCATTCCGGCACGTTTCATAAGACAACTAAAAATAACTATCAGAACAACAAGCATTGCCGCCGAAACAGCAATATTAAATCAACTAAAAGCTAACAAGATACACTAAACAAGACAGTTTCGTATTTCTATAGCTACATATTGCGCAAAAGTGTAAAAGTCGATTTTACTGTTTCTTTTTTTTTTAACCACGATTAACAATTGTTTTATTTTTTTGCTGAAGATTTCTTATTTCAATTTTAATATAAACTGTTTAATTTACCTGATTATATTTGTGGTTTTCTTGAAAATATCTATCACTTTATTGTGGTAAAGAATCAATCGGTGAGATGTGTGATCTCACCGATTTTCTGGCAATAACATGATTTGACGACAACAATTCCTTGCCAACAAACTTTTCATTTTTATTTATTAATATTTTATCACAATATGTACATTTACACATGTGCTGTTATATCCATCTTGTTAAGAATTACCTTTTACTACTGGTATCTTCTTAAAAATGTAAAAATATATCCCTTAAAATTCTAAATTCTAGTAAACAAAAATGATGGCAGTATGCAATAGCTGCACAATAAAGCCTCCTTTAAAAAGACGTGTATGGCAGCAATTTTCGGCGTCTGCAAGTAACAAGGCAATAATCGTGACCTTAGAAGCATTTGAACGCTTGTCACCGACTCACAATAGTGTGCAAACACAATCGTAATTCTCGTTTTTAGAGTTGTGTTGCCGCTATACGGCGCAAACTATCGGATGACTAATATCGCGATTATTATAATCGTACACTTTTATCGTTTATACGAAACTGCGCTGTTACACATTTAATAGTATATAACAATTCTACCGATTGCCTCACATCCTCCTGTGGCGCCGAGTTTGTTGACCCCTAAATCCTCGAAAGATGTCCGTTTTAGTATTATTACGCATATTCATATATGACCAATGCATAATACTCGTACAACATCTAACAAACACAGTAGATATTCGGTGATTCATTAGGCATTCCAGAAAAAAAATATATAGATATATACATGTGTATTGTATATATAAATGCAATACAAGGCAACGTGATAATAATATGCGGTTTAACAAAAAATATTTGCTTTTACCGTGTAACTCGTTTATGTTATATGTACTCTAGCATCAACAGTGTCATCGCACTCTAAACCATCTGCAACACACATATATAGTATGTTTTATAAAAAAGTGTCTGAAGTTTAAGGTATTGAAAGGTCATTGCGTTTAATGAAGAAAAATTTTCCACTAATATTAGAAATATATTTTAAAAAAGGCTACCAAGATATAAGTAAAATTTAAAGAAAATATGCAATGTAGGTAAAAATTCCAGAAGAGATGGTTTCAGAACGTTATATGAATTTGACCGGGAAAATCTTGAGTGGTTAGCAAATTATTTTTTTACTGATGCTGGAGAAAGGCTTGTCGATTTCTTCATCATTAATATCAAATTATTCACTTTAATCTGCCATATCACAAAATGTATTTTTTTTAGAAAATATGTAGTCTAATGACTTCTATGTCACATATTTGTGTCCTTGGAAAATAAAACATCTATCCAGGTGTGTCTCTATTAATGTTAACAATAATCCCATTAACATCAAATCAATTGCAAATCCTAAAAATGCTGGTTTTGATAAAATTCGAGATATAAAAGTTTTATTATACTTATAATTCATTAGATAGAAATCGAATCCATCATCAAAACAAACCCTTTGTAAAAAGAAAGCGCGCATAAATAATGATGTCTCTGTCTAGAAATTAGTTATCACTGATTTGCAATATCCAAAATTTAATTATATGTTATTCGCAAGTTATTTACGAGTTATCCTACATCATTTGCTTGCATTTCAATCAAGTAATCTATTACAATTTACTGCAAGTATTTAACATTTACAACGAATGAAATAAAAATCGGAATCACTCCTGCTTAAAAATTAGAATGAATCCGCTAAACAACTCATAGGAGTGTGTACAAAAGTATTTAGTATTCACAATGAAGACGCATACGCATAAATTTGCGTCCTTTATTAATCCAGACGTCTAGAATCTTAAATAAAATTCCAACATGCCCAAACTTGTTTGCCAGTCGCTGTTTACTTAATTTGTTTTCCCAGTTCGGTAAAATACATATATAAATATTTATTTTGGATAGATATTTAGAAGGTTATATATGTATGCGCCTATTGTATTGTGTACACACTTTAAACAGCGTTTCGGTTCAGATTTACGTTTTAATGACATTTCCATTTGATAGGATTTGCAGAGAAACGCGCTTTTCTCCGATTACTATATACATTTGATTAATATTTCTACCCCAAAACATTTAGATGTTACAGCATATTATAGTGCTGTTAAATTTTATTATTTAATGGTGGAATTAAATTTGCAGAAACATATAAGCTTTCTGTATTTAGCCTTTCAATTTCTTTTATCCATTTCAAAATCCTTAATCAATCAAGACTCTATGTGATTGATTGAAATAATCTTATGGGTTCACTTTTGGCTTGCCAAAAATTCCTTGTCTTTTTGTGACCAGAGCCGAGGCCATTACAGAATATGTAGCCATTATTTTGCCTGGCTGTATTGTTCCAGTGTTCTTTTTGGTTCTCTAGATT
Organism: Cetonia aurata; assembly: GCA_949128085.1. NCBI lineage: Eukaryota > Metazoa > Arthropoda > Insecta > Coleoptera > Scarabaeidae > Cetonia > Cetonia aurata. The sequence goes on along the minus strand of OX421883.1, from coordinate 62,787,539 downwards.
CCAACTCCTCTTGTGTCCTCGTGCTAGGTTTCTACATCTCATAAATAGATACGTAGGAATCACTTACTCTGATTTTATTCCTAAAAGATTGCTTTCCATATAACTGACTTAAGTCTCTGACAATTTGAGTTGCCACGTTTATGCCTCCTTCATTGTCATCAAATGAAAAAGAGGATGCAAGGTTCTATATTTTCCTGAATTCAGTTATAGCAATTTATGCCTGCATCTTTGTCTGTAGCAGCGATACATACACAATCATAGGTCTGACTACCATCATAAATGTCCAATACATTACATTTGGTTTTCGTTGGTCAACGAAAAATGCCATCTCCGCTCTGATGTTTGCCGATTCCAAGTGGGCTTGAAGTTAAGAACGACACCAAAGCATTATACTTCCTCAGACAACTTTATCTCTTAACTCGTCCAATACCATATGTCTTCTTGTCGTGGTAATTTTGAAGAGACTAATACTTAGACTTTCTTCTTACGTCCATTACTTTTTCCGTACTTCTTCGGGATCTCCTTGTCCTATATGGTTCTCGAAAGCCATAATCTCAAACCTTAAGCTAAAAGATTATTATAGACGAAAATGGAGAACTACTAAGAACTCTTACTTTTATAATAAATTTAGCAGACTGCGATGTATATGCAAGAGTGATATTACTGCTGGGTACTCAGGTTACCTAACCCGACGAATATCTTTCAATTCATGCATCGCAGAAATGGCACTACACGTATACCTAAAGTTTTGTCTGTTGGTGATATGCATATTGACACACCTCAGGAGATAGTTGAGGCCTTCGCCTCCAATTTTTAGAGCATGCTCAGCTCTCTGCACTAGCTGATGTAGGGCTATCTCTATAAAGTTTCCTGTTTGAGATGGTGTGGTAGTACATCCTCGCTTATGTGTCTATCTTGCAGTTTCTCAAGGGTCTATAACATGAATGGTATCAAAGTCTGAGAGGTTCATTCTTTTCCGTTTTGCAAGGTGTTGGAAAAAAAAGTAACCCTGATAGGGCTGGCAAGTAGGCCAGTGCGAGACTTTATCTGAATGATACCTAAATTTTCGCAATAAAGGCTCCAGACCGTTGTGTACTAATTAGATTGGATAAATGGCTTACAAGTTTAGGCCACTTACAGAAAGAAATAAGAACCGCATGGCAAAAGCAAAAAAGCTAATAAGTTTGTGTTTTTACAGAACATAATTTAATAACCACAGATGGAATTGCCGTTATAAAATTTGGATCCTCACACGGTGCAAGCGTATTTTCGAGGAGTCTAATTTTTTAAATTACAACAATTTAAAGACCGTTCGGATTACATCATTATTGTTAATAAAGCCATATTCTAATATGCTTCATTAAATTAATTACAATCTGTTCTCGAATCAGAAAGCGTTACCTCATCCGTATGACATGCAGCTCCGCGAGAACACGTACACATCCGTATTGCACAAGAGCGGTCAAAATAATATAGTCATAAAGTCACGGTCTAAAATTAATATTAATCAATTACACGAGAGCCGTATACGAAAACTTAAAAGGCTGACATTTGGGGGCATTGCCTTCATTTGTTCACGATTTACGTCTCCTCTTTTTTCCTCTGTCGCTCTGTATTATGTTTACACATACACACACACATTTACGCGTGTACATAAACGTCTTTCTGAATGTGTTCGTGTGTACTCGCCAGTGTATTTTATTAATATATAATTACGTCGTGTTTGGTCTGTTTGGCCTGCGCCGATCTTCGGCCCGATCGCTTTGGTCGGTAAGTACAAACAGAGAAATTAATCAGTCAGCGGATGGAGGCCAACAAACCCAGGAAAAAATATTTTTATCACCGGCGAAAACCGCAAGATGGTATTGAAATGAAAGAACAAGTTCTTTGAACGAGCGAAAGAAACGCGTGACTTAATAGACAATGGGCGTTGTTCATGTGCAAGAAAACTGGCGAGGAAATACGTATATGGATGTTTATTCTAACGAAGAAGAGATAGCCTTGATAAGGAACGCACGAGACAAAATCGCTGGCAAAATCTTTTTACGTCTTATGCCGGCGGTTTTGTCGAACATTCACGATAACATCAATTGCATCATTTCAGTAACCAGCTGAAAAGCATTGTAATTATTAAATTTGAAATGATACAAAAAATTGGTTTGAAACTCTCATATGTACAAGCATCAATCACACCAAAATACAGAGTTACTACAAAAGAAATAGACACTTTCAAGGTTTTATTAATTTATTATGAATTCGTTTAAACTATTTTATAAAGTGATTCTTAAAGTTTACTTTGGGAACTCATAGGTGCTCAATATGGGCTCCTCCTGTCACGCGGCACACATCAAGGCGATAGTCTAGTTCAATCCAAACCCGGTGTAACATATCCGCATCGACACTTTCCACAGCTCGCGTGATGCGTTGTTTTAACTCATCTAAATCATTAGGAAACGGAGGGACGTAAACCAGGCCTTTCACAAATCCCCATAGAAAAAAATCGCACGATATAAGGTCGGGCCTCCTTGGAGGCTACCGTACGAGAAAGCGGTTGGCGGCTGTTACACGGCCTATCCAGCGCTGTGGAAATGTTTCGTCCAGATAATTTATAACGGTGCCAGTGAAGAGGTGTTCCATCCTGTTGGAACATAAAGTTCCCCTCGTCCTCATGCAGTTGAGGCATCAACCAATTGATCAACATTTGATGATATGTAGCTCACATTACTGTGTTTTCTTTAAAAAAGAAAGGACCATACACCTTTGCGCGAGATCCAGCACAGAATACATTCACTTTTGGAGAATCACGCGAATGCTCCACCAACACTCTCGGAGGTTTAGTCCCCCATATTGAGACGTTGTGTTTATTCACCTTGCCACTTATGTAGAACGTTGACTCGTCACTGAATTATACAACCTATCTTCATTACGTTGCAGCATTTCATTGTAGAAATCTTGACGTTTAAGCTTGTCATCTTCATGTAGATGCTGTACCGACTGCAATCTGTAAGGCGTCAGTTTTAGTCGTTTACGTAAAATTGTCCACACAGTTGGTTGCGGAATTTGTAGTTCCAAACTTGCACGTGTTGTTGACTGTTGTGGACTTCGTTGGTGAACAGCACGAACACGTTTCACTGTTTCTTTTGACACACGAGGTCTTCCCGGACTTTTGCCTTTACATAAACACCCTGCCGTTTCAAATCTATTGTATCAATCGTAGATCGACTGTCTAGTAGGTGGTGATTTTCCAAAACGTGTTCGAAAATGTCGTTGGACAACAGTTAGGGAGTTCGTTCGAACATGGCAGACTACCACCAACATTATGGAGAAAGATATGCATAGATAACTGCAAAATCCCATTCTGTATATGATTCCATTCAAGTTCTTAGTCAGTAAATCAAATAACGATCATAAAAAAATCGGGATGGTTTCCGTCAACGTTACATAACAGCCTAGTCATCATCAATTTGCTCTTAAAGCTCGGTTAATACTGCAAGTCGTAAAAATTATACGAGCCCCCGTACAGCAAGATGCGCTCACAGAAGGATATAAATCCAATTCCGAGAAAACAATATAAGTCTCTCCTGCAATTCAACCGTATTGCTGAAACCGCTTTAAAATTGCTTCATGTGCCAAGCGATAGTTAATTAGCAGCACGAATTTATGAACATATACTCCGCGGGCATGCGGGTGGTTAATAATATTATAAGATATTTTAAGCAAATATATAACCACGTATATGCCTCGGTAATAATTTAGCCATGATACAGGTTCGGGTAGTAATTGTTAAATAATAGTCGTGAACAATTCCGGTTAAGTACGTATATAAAGAGCGTAAATACGAGCTGCAGCGCACACGGCACAATGTTGAAAGTGTTTCGAGTACCAACTGTGAAACCGAATCCTTGAACTTTGCACTTTTCAATGGCCATTGCACTCGCTAATGGCCTGGAACAATATAAACAATCCCCGGCACCGTGAATTTTCTCGGTAATGGGCTACAGACGTTCTAAATCACGTTGAATTACCGAAGGGAAATTAGCCGCAAGGAAAATCTACGGTTTTATAATTATACATAGGAGAAAGAATGAAAAAGAATAGGTATTGCTAGGTATATTAATTCTTGACTGATTTTATTGTAATAATCTTGTAATTTATAATATAGTTATAGTAAGTAAGAATCAAATTAATCTTAACGAATATACAGGTTGATTGATCGAGACCGTCCATTAGAAAGATTGGGCCTCCTAGTGATAATTAATTTCTGTAAAGTTGCATACGTACATAGGGTACTAAAATCTATGCCCTGAAAATATTTTCAAGACGGCGGCACTTCCGGATAGACCGGAAATTGACATCAACTTTCTTATTTCAAATGGAATGGTATACTTTTATTTGCACTTTTGAAATCTAAACGTTATTCTTTACAGAAATTAATTATTACTAGGAGGCCCAATCTTTCTAATGGACGGTCTCGATCAATCACCCTGTATAAGTAAGTAAATATATAATTAGTTATATTATTTTCTGGATTATGCATTATGGATGATTGTTTTTAGAAACATTAGCAGTGCTATAAAATAAACCTACTGAAATTGATGATTATAACAACAAATGTTTGTGTCCTCCAACATGAACATTTTAAATATACCTACTAAATCAAGTCAATAAGCGTTATCATTATTATTTATTATATTATATATTATCTAACAGCGAATAATTTATACCCATATTGACACACATATAAGCAAATCTAAGGCGGTATTCATGGACTTTCTCTTCTAGGCCAAATCTGCGGAAATATTACAGAACGAGTTAGCAGCGGTGAGTCATTCGTTAAGATTAGGAAATACAGAAACATGTGTATGCGTGCACTACTGTAGAATTGTGCTTCGTGTATTATACGGACGTATTTTGCCTAGCGTGTTGATAAACCATTTGTCATTTCAGTCCTGTTTTTTTTTTTGTTTCTCTCTTTTAAGGAACCGGCACATTTGTTCTGTCTTGTCTATTACATTTAACTGTTGAATTTGCTGACTGTAGGTCACGTGGTTCTTTTTTTTTGTATGAGTGACACCATATAAAAGATGACTAACTTACCTTGATATTTGCGCTATTTTTATACTCGGTTATTACAATTTATTTAAATGTATGATATGAACAACTCCACAGGAAACCGAATACTTCGTGTCTGGTTAACAAACGGGTTTATATTAAACTTTGTAGATAAGTAAATAAAATGCTCGATTATGTAGTAGTATTTCAATAATATGTATAGATGTCATATGTTAAATTGAAATATCTAAATGTATTATGTACTAATCCTAACTAAAATATATTAATTTCACAGATTCTGTGTTATTTTAGATTTTTAACATAGGTAAACAAAAGAAAGAGATTTTCCCGCAATTTTTAAATATCGAAACATGATTTAATTCCTATCGAAGTCATGTAAATCTTTTGAATTCCAACTTTTATCAGTCTTTACCAAATTTTAAGCATTTTGTTCTCACTCATGACGCGTAATTCTTGAAGGTGGGTTAGAAAAATATAAGTTGGTGGAAGACATCGAGGAGGACTGATTATTCACCATATTTATGGACGACATAATAGATATATGTATAAAGCGACTCACGAAATTAACCGTTGACTATCGAAACCTACAACGAATCCAGATTTCTGAAAGTGATTTCGCTGATGACAACTTATAATGGCAGGAAAGGAGGAAGATCTACAGAAAAATTTGGAAATATGAAATGAAGTCTTGCAAGAGTACGGAATGAAACTCAACGAAGACAAAACAAAAGTAATGGCAGTACGAACACCCCGCGAAACTAATGTGTATTTAAACAATATAAAAATCCAGTGAGTCAATACATTCCAGTATCTAGGTATAGAAATCCAAGACAATAAAGAGCAAGAACTGGAGAAAAATAAGAGAACAGAGAAAGCGCTAAATATATATTATGCTACGAGCCGGAGCTTCATTAAAAAGAAAGAGGTAACAAGAAACACAGAACTAAGTGTATATAGAACTCTTTTTAGATCTGTGCCTTCATTTGGATGTGAATCATGGACCTTAGTGAATAAATAGAAAAGCAAACTACAGGCGGAGGAGATGGAATACCTCAGAAGAGTTAGGGACGTCACGAAAATGGACAGGATCAAGAATACACAAATAAGAGAAGATCTAGAGGTGCAGACGGTGATGGAGACAACTGAAATGGTGGGGGCATCCGAATAGAATGAAGAGTATAAAGCCGGTAAAACTGGTATGGGAGACTAAAATGTACAAAAGAAAAAAAAACGGTGAAGAGGAAGACCACGGAAAATCTGGGATAAAGTTATTGAAGAGGTGCTACATAAACGAAGGAGTAACTGGAATGAAGCCAGAACCACTGCAAAAATAAAAAGAAATGGAAGAATTTTGTGCATCAATAAAGAATTAAATACCACACACCATTTATAGTAGACGTGGGTGCCGATCATATATATATATACAGGCCGTCCTATGAATGACTACGAACTGCTGGATTGGAAGAGGTGCAGCAGTTCTTCTTACTACTTCTGGATTATTATTTCAGGGACAGGATGAAAAGTATTTAGTTCATGCAGAAATACCTAAAACTAGAGAACAACTTGTTGCAAAGATTATAGATGCCGCAGAAATTATTCGTGCTGAACCTGAAAATATTATAAGATCTACGACATCTTCTCTCTCAAGAGCTCGAATATGTATACGGCAATTGGGCGGGCATTTCGAATAATTCATTGAATAAAGCAACTTCTTTTTAAATGAATTTTAATTTCCTGTTTTTTTTTGTCTATAGGGTTATCTAAAACTTCTCAGTTACGAAAGAGTTTTGGGCATATGTTCATTTGACATTGTCTCGAAATTGCTTTAGCAACACATCCTTAAACTCTGATAGTCACGTCATGGGACGTATATATATCATTTAACTGTATTTTCCTTAATTGGCTCTTGAGAAACGCCATAAAAACGATACATCCTTGTTGATTTAACCAAAATTGTGGCTTTAATGATTACAATGTCAGTAATAGTGTTTTAAAATCTTCAACAACTTCATTTTGTCTTCCAGCAATTTAATTCACTTAATGCTAATTTCCCTCCGACTATCAAGATCCAACGTGTGTTTAGCTTTCTAGAATTACAGATTTTCTAAGCTAGATAGCTTTTAATACTGGATAAAAACAAAAGGAAGACACTTAAGTTCATGGTGCATGCGAAGGTGTGCAAGATCTCCTATAAACAATAAATTATCTTTACGATTATTGTATGCGCTATGGTCGTCGTTCTAGTGCTTCTGCAGCTGAAATAAATCTCATCTCTACAATTCTAATGAAGTAATTGTGGAATTATTAAATAATTCACGATGATAATTGCGTGTTCCTGCAATAACTGTCGGGCAAAATTGATAATTATCATGTACTAAATCCAGGGCATGGCACCGCTACTTAAATCGTGCATACATCATTGCGATCTAGCGTGCTGGTAGTACGCTGCTAGAGATCGTAGACGTTTCAGCCGGTAGCGTAAATATTTGAACTGTTTAATCACTGCGTGCGTGTGATGTGAGATACCGCGTTTCGAGTTTAGCGACGGTGATGGTGTTCTATCTGGATGTGCGGATGCGAATATGTGGAATAAAACTACATATGTTTTATATACAATTCACACTGGTTTACCTGCTCATAAATAAAGAGAGACGCGAGCGTTTCCAACATATAGTGGACGCGCCATATAAGGAATGGCTGACTTTAATTCGACTTAATGTTACCTAACAGTAGCTGGCTGAAATAACCTCTCTTCCACCTTCACAGACACGACACTATTCATCAAGAGTCCTCCGTTCCGCGTCTCCGAGTCAGGGGACACGATCTCACAAAATTATCATCTAAATGTTACAAAAACACAGACGGGAATTTCGATTCAACAGGCAGCCGAGTAAAATGGATCGTGACGGGGGCTGGGAGACGTGCATACGGTGCACACACGTATAGTAAACGATTTCAAGGCTGTTGGGACGACTGGAAATTTTTTGAAAAGGGTTCCTTTTATCTACGGTAAATAATAAGGCGAGGAACACGTGAGACTATCTGGATACGGACTTAAGTTCTTCTACGTGGAAACGGGGCAATTTTCGAGATTGAATGATACTGTAAGGCTGTTAGTAATATACGAGTGTATGCATGTACAGCAGATCTATAGTCTAGTAACAAAGTGAATCGCATTTTACATAACGACTATTAGAATCAGCAATTTTAATTTCATATATAGTAGATTCCTTGAAATTGATTGGACGAAGTTGTAAGTATGACATAAGTATTATATTCTGTTCAAGCACTCTGTGAAATGCTCTACGAACCTAAGGATGCTTCCTTGAGTGGTGCAGATAAGATTCCGAGTTCATACACCAGGTGTAAAACTTTTTCACCTAGCATTTGGAAAAAACGAACGTTTATTGCCGTTTGCACCAAAATAAAAATAACCTAGGCAACGAAACAATAAAATTAAGTCAGTATGATATTATCGTCTACAAGGATGGAAACATTTTAGTAAATTATCTTTGCTTGAAAGACATTCTATCCTTAATAAACAATGCGATATCTAACAGCACGTTATCGTATAGAAATTTAGATGATGATCGGTTACAGAGATAAGTGTAGAAGTCAAAGTTGCTGATATCTTTAATCAGAAGTAACCTGAATTGCCCAATATTTCGCAAGGAACCGTTTCCAAAATTCATTCACAGTTTAGAGAGCTTGCGCATGTCCGCTCGATAAAAAGAAAACGCCGTTTTGTAGAAGACGATGTTAAAGTAGATATTTTATTAAGTGCTGCAGAGAATCCAACATCAAGTTAAAACGCGAAATACCTCGAGAAAATAACGTTAGTTCTGCAACTATTTTAAAATGTTTCCATCAACAAAAACTTCATTCTTGTAAGATGATGTCTCTAAAAGAATTAATCGAAGACGATCTAGATCTTTGAATATAGTTTTGCGAAGAATTCATGAATAAACTGACTAGATTGATAACCATATAATTAATCCACCGATGGTAATTTGACAACGGTAAAATATTTGGATCTCATGAGAAATGATGTTGTTCCTCTTTGGGCAAATTTATATCCCAATATGATAAAAACGTTTGGTTTGAGCAAGATGGGCCGACACCCCATTTTGCTGTATTTGTAAGAAACTATTTAAATGAGACCTCTTGCTAATAAATGAGTAGGTCGAAGAGATGCAATGGAGTGGTCAAGTAAATAGATAACGAGATCTTTCACCTTTGAATTTTGGGGAATCTTAAAAATAAAGTGTATGCAACAAAGCCAGGCAACATTGATGATCTCAAACAAAACTACATACAAAAATGAGGACTATTTCACCTTTTGTTTTAGAAAAAGTTAGAGAAGAGTTTTATTATAGATCAGATTGCCAACAAGTAGTTTCAGAGTAAATTACTTTATGATAGAGTTTCAGTGCTTGAACCCGCCAGCGACTTATTCATATTCCACCATCCAAATTCATCAAGTTTATACATAATCCTATCATACTTTTTAATCCTATACATATATGTATGACAACTGTTTTGAACTTTGTCATCGATCAAGCGTATCAAACAATGTCCGTAAACAACAGACGCATACTTAAATATACACAATAAAACGAGGCTATCACATAGTGCGGTTTTTGTCTTCTCAATAAAAATTGTCATGTAAAGATATAACATTTTAAAATTACAGTATGCGATACTAGTTAATTTTGATATATGACTCTGGAGTTATCTATTACTAGACTCTAGAGATAGCAGAAGAGAGATATTATTTAGTTCTCAGTTAAGAAAGTCCGTGCAGCTTTCCACGTGTCTTTTCCTACCAAACAAAATTGCTACGGATTTCACAGGATTGATTTTTTTTTTGAGAAAATGCTGACCTGTTCCTGATCACAATTATTGAGATTTAAGTTTATTGGTTTGAATATCATCATCTCTAAAGTTTCGATAAACTTGTGTGTCTTCCGCATACATTTATATTTAAGAATGATTGATACATTTATGCAATGGGTAGTAAACAGCGAGAAGAGCAAGGGCCCTAAAATTTGAACATGGAAAATACCCCAATTCGATGTCAAGACAACAGAGTAAACACTGCAAACAGTTGTATTGGATGTTATATATGTAACTAATTTAGCCATTCAAAAAAGTTTTACTCCCTTCTGTGAGAGAGTATGGTCCCATGAAAGAAATGTTATCATTATATGATCAAAGTTAGACCTGCAATACATGGAGATCATGGATTCAATTCTTCAATTTTATTAAGAAAATTTGTTCTAGTGCCCATCAATAATTTCAAGTTTTAAATTTATTTATGATTTCTGTGTATTTTATTGCTGCCGCCTCAGTATTGCTCAAGTTAACCTATATGTATTTAAACAAAAATAGACTGTTAATGATGTTTCATATAGAATTTTATGAATAATTCAAGAATTATAAATTCAATGCTTTTTCTATTAATTTTAATGTATCCAAACAAATCTTTAAAAATGTAGAATTACAGTATTTTCTACTGCTGGATGCGCGATGGCAAGAGAGCGTGCTCAATGTATTGAGGCACATCTGAATCATATAAAGAAATGTTATGATTCGCTCGTGAGGACATCTATCTTCTGTTCCTTCAGTGACCTCCGCCTCTTCGAACTAATGCGAGATAAGATGTACGTGAGGGTGAGGTTTCCGTCAACATAAAATAATTCTGCTGTAGTATAATTCTGTTGTAACATTAGACTCTTCCGTTCAAAATTATAACGTCATTATGTACCTGTGTATTAAAAGAATGAATCTCACTTGAAATATTGAACAAGTTGAATAATGTCGTGAGGCATGCATAGCAGCAACCTTCATGACAAGGGCGGCAGCATTAGGACGAGTCATGTGTGCCGACCTTTAACACGTTAGTCATACGAAGTTATAAATATATAATCTCTTATGTAACGTTTAACTGACAAGATAAACGTACTATCAACTTTTGGAAACCCCTATAAAACTCTGTTTAGCCCTTTTGACAATTTTTTAAATATCGTTGTCAAACTGTATGAATAAAACTCAAATAAGGTCTCTGCGTACATGTATTATGCTTATATAAAATGTTTTCGCACACTAACTGTACTAACAACAATTAATTTTCTTGTTTGTACCGTAAATAGTGTTATTTTTCATCCATCTAGCAGTCCAATAGTACAGTTCTGCAGATAGTTGCCCTTTTCGAGAACATATGTTACCCAAACTGGATCACTCTCGGTCACTTGGTTAAAATTTCAAGGTCGTCTGTGAAGAGATTCAACTTCGTCCGATGTACATGTCTGATGGGCTTCTCGTCTCTTGGGCGCAGAACAGAAGTACCCACGGGCAGGTTGCACCACTACCTGTCCATAAAGAGAGCTTTCAATTCCCGTATAATCAAAACTAACTACCTTTCTGTGACCGTCGTGCATTCTGATGGGGCAAAAAACGGAGGCCTCCTTCCTTTTTTTTTTCAAATTAGTGGTTGCCGGGGGATTCGTAAGTCTCCGGGTCTAATTATATGGTATTATGTCCGAGGAATAATATCCATTTTAAGACTTTTTCCCAAATTACACAAGTTAAGTGCTTTCTTTTATTAATGATAGGATGAGGTAAATGAATGCGCATGCATCTCTACGACTTTACAGTTATCGCCTTGTACATGAATCATCCGTGCGGGCTTATTACCTGCGAATTCGATTAAGAAGTTAATATAAAACGTTCAATCGTCATCGACGGGGAAATATTACACGTTTCCTATGTTGATGTATTGATCATGTTTGATTAAATTAAAAAATGGCAAAAATTACACCAAAATTACGGTTTAAAAATTACTGCGTGAGATACTTTCCTGCACATACTTGCAGGATATATGAAAACGAATTAATACGACATATATTCATATACGCATAACTTAATAAAATAAACGGAAATTATATAGTCTTGTTATTCAACGATAACAAAATAATTATAGAGATGTACCTGCCAGATAGAAGTAAACTCCAGTAAGAATCGACAAAGTTTACACAATTAACCTTGATTTCTAGGCTAGTTGATACACAAACACACCTTGCCTCTCACAGGTGCGGTCTAAAATCATGTAATTTAAATTGCATCTAATTATATCCGCAGATCGTACCAACCTATTAATATAAGGTTGAGGAAGTGAAAGAAGAAACATTATTGCGTTCTGGAGAAATTTGATTTATATCTACCTAGAAGTACTTAGAAATACTAAAATAAAACTGATTGTTTTCAGAATGACAAGTCCATTTCCTATATTTCTAATTAAATACAAATATATAATATTCTATAGAAAATATGTCAAAAAATTAATCGAATGGGAGGATACGTGTTTAAACTCCATCTTCAAAACGTAAATAAAACACAAAAACGTTAAGGAGTAAAAAATATATTGAAATAAGGGTCCACAACAATATTGTTTCACCACACAGTGGCTTCATCAGGTGGATGAAATTAACTAATTAATTATTATTAATATAAGAAAACAGTTTTGTTTGAAATTATCAAAATCGGAAAGATATACAATATTTTCTGCTGCTGGATGCGCGATAGCAAGAGGGCGTGCACAATGGAGTGAGACACACCTAAAGGAGTATGGAAAAACGTTATAACTCGCTCGGGATGCGTACAAGATACGAAATTTTTATTGAAATGTCTAGCTGCACTATTGTAAGCCGTCCATCGACTGGGCCACCATGATTAGTCCAGAGAATCCTATAGAAAACCTTTTACGAATAATTTTTTAAAAAGCAAAAACTGATTCAAACGCATTTATTATTGGAGAAACTTGGCAAAGCTTCGGAAAGAATCCAAATTTATCAATAAATTTAAACACAATGCCAAACAAGGTATTATATACATATATTAATTTTCTATTGATTTTTATGAAAGTAATTTTCTCCACAACCATATCCATTAATTTATTTAAAAAAATTGCAGAAATTTTCGTACTGGCATCGCTAGTCCTAAACACATAACCTACAAAAAACATTAACGCTATTATGTCAAGAGACCTACTTCAATAGCTAACAAAGAAACTATTTTTGACTCGTAGTGGTTGAACGAGATTTATGACAGCCCCCAACCTTATACTGCGCGGAGTAAACTAAATTACAATATACAGTGTGAGTAGACAGTAGGCAAGCGAAAAACTTCTATAAAAACGTAATTTGATTTTTTGGAAAATTATAAAAATATATTTTTTATTTTTAATTCTGGGTTCTTCAATGTAGCATTTGAATAATATACATGCAACTGTGATAACGTCATAGCTACTTCTTTTAACCTTCAGGCGTTCGGGTGGGGTATTCGCACTGCCATTTTTTTCTATCTTAACTTAAAATCACAAAGGAAATACCACATGGCAGCATATATAGGATTAAACAAGGAAATAGTTGCAGTTTTAGGAGCTGTATTGAATGCGCCTTTTATGTTTTGTAAAAACTGCCCAACTGATTAAATATCTGTCCATCTATTTTTTGTTTATTCTTTCGGTACTTATAGCTCCCCTATAATTGCCTGGGAAAGTATAAAGGTGAAATTATAGGTAATTTTTTGCTTAGGTAATCTAACGACCTTCTTCATTTAAGCTATAGTTTTTGAAATATGGCAAACATTTTTTTGTTTTATTTAATGGAAATTATACTCGGCCATGACTTCATAAGAAAAAGAATTTTTACAGCGTTTCCAATAATATGACACTTGACATGGACAAATAAATAATTAACGACTATTTGTTGCTTTTAATTTCCGAGCTCTTCACCAAGTAAGCCATGGAAATAATTGACAGATGAAAACGACAAATGTTGACAGGTGCAAATAATCTTAATTTCTATTTAATGTTGATTGAGGTCATGTGGTTACGGGGTGGTCCAAATTGCTCGTCAGAATAGTGTATCTCAATAACCGTAAAACATAGGAAAAAACGAGGGGCCAAGTCTCGATCTCTTTTCTCGAGATATTCTCAATGGCGAAAACGAAAATTAATTATATCGTTTTGTCTTTGAGTCATAGCCAAAAATTTAGTTTTTCGAGAATGCCCAATAACTCGCTTGTCTTTAGCGATACGAAAAAAACCGTTTTAACATTTTTAAGGCATTTGTATGAGTAGAATCGACTAGTCAAATCAGATTGTTATTTGACGCACTCGTTTTTAGTCTGCAGCATAAAATTGTTTTTTTTTAAATGTAAATGGTAGTAGGCAATGACGTAGTTAGACAGAGTTTTTTTCTCTTTTCAAAAATATATAGTTTATGTGGTCGATTTCCACCAGTTATCTAATGAAACATAAAAGAACTAACTATTTACATTTTTAATTAAAAAACAGTCGTCTTGTAGCTTATAACAACAAGCACACATTAATCATTCATAAATTTGTTGTGCAGATGTTTAATAACGGCATGAATCTCGCTGTTGTTCATTTTTTAAAATACTGGGGCCATTTTAATCTTAACTTAAAGCAACTTGTTGATAAATGTACATTTAATACATATAATATATAATAACTGTCAATGTCAGCGTTTTGCTTGACGTTTAAGCAACAAATATATCAAACTTATATAAACTTTATTTCAAGATCCACTATATTAAAGAACAATGAAATGCTACACAGCCCTTGTATTTAAATAAGTATTATATTCTCGTTTGAACATAATTTCCTCTTTTGTACAATATCTAAGGGATTTTTAATATCTATGTAACAAGCTTTGCTTGAGAGTAAACATACGATATCGCACATGCGATCCAATCGTTCGGTATATGTAACGCATATTGTATTCCCAGTATAATGCATTGTTACCGGCAGATTACAATATCAAAGCTAATAATTTAATCTGTATTATGCATCTCGTTAATTATGGAGATCTGTTCAGGACCCCTTAACATAGCACAATACATGTTGACGTTGTGCGCATGCGTACCCAGGCTTACACGTAATCTACATCTACAGGTGCATATAATCTAGGCATATATCATGTAGAACAGATATATCCTAGTATGGATACATTAGTACCATTAAATTGATTTTGGTGTACTAAAATTACAGAATTGCATATATCAGGAACTATAATAACGGGCAACACTATCCAAGAGCCTTGGTAGGTACCTATCTATTAATTGTCAACTTCATTACAGTCGAATAAAACGTTTACTAACTTCAAGTGAAACCATACTGAAATCTGATATTTACAATCTGTTCAAGAGTAGGGGTATTAAAGAGGGCATCAGCTTGGTGGTCTTGTCGAAGGTCAAAACTTTTATAACAGCTTATTAAGTAGTTCCTGAAGAGTGGCTATTCAATATCTATAAATGGTATATTCTGGTTGGTTTATTAATAGTGCTTCGCCACACAAACCTTTCGTATACATACATGTATATGTTTTCCTTAAACAGAAACCCTATATCATTAAGCACATAGTATATAGTAGGTATGTACTATCAGAGATGTTTACAACTACGTAAACCGGCAAGCGGTAACTGTTTTTCCAACCGCTGGATAATTAATCTGTCTTATCGTTTAGCAGTAGTAAATAAAAACATGGGACATTATCTGGTGTTCTCGATCTTGTATATACAAATATACATGTATGATAACTTATTTAATTGTATATGATTTCAGGCGTTAGAATTTTAATATCCGTTTTAATATATATATAGTAATTTATTTCTGGCGATGATTTAATATTTGGACATTCTTCACTTTACTTTTTATTTATATAAACAAAAATATGATAGGTATCTAAAAAAAGGTCTGGTTATATAAAAATAGCACCGTAATTAATATTTTTTTGTAGGAACATTATAAGACATGTAATTCTTAAAAATACAAATGTGGTTTTAACCTGTTCTCGAAAAAGCTCCGATGAATTTTATTTTAAATTACAATCTACTGTTTTTAGTTTATTTTTTGGTAGATTCTGTCATTCCCTAACCAAGATTTGAAAAGCCCCCATATGCTTAGCATCTGAAAATTTGTAAACAACATTAAAAAAATATATATTCATAAAAGAAATTTTATCCTTTGAATCTTTATGTAGGCGCTAATCGCAATTATACTTGGTAAGGCAAAACACGTGTTTGCTAATAGCGATTGATTGCATACTTTTTATAATGTTGTTTACCTTCAAAATCATTGTTATAGCATAGTATGAATACAATTATTATCACCGTATTATCTCAAAATATATTGTGGGATAAAAGTTATTGAAAATGTTTGAATATTAATAACAACAGAAAAAAAATAATCCATGCTTTTAGAAGCGAGAGCACAATATCTCTTAGAAGCCTCATGCTCTTATTGACTCTAGCTGCCTACGTAAAACGGCTGGTGATTTATTCGACTTAACTTCAATACCATTTGATTTTTAAAAGACGAAATCCTCCACTCGTTAGGAGCGGAATTGAATCGCGCAGGAAAGTAAACGTTAAGAACTTGTCTCCGTCTATTCGAACGGGAGCCTCTTGCATAAACCCGTCTCCGTTGACGAAACGAAACAAATCCGATTTGAGACCGTGAAAGAAGGCAACAGCACAAAAGCCTAGTTGTTGTGTGTCGAAGAACATTTAAGAAATGAATAAACATGAGCGTTTGTTCGAGTATTATGTATCTACGTTGTACGTCCGGAGAGCTCGATACTTTCGACCAGTATAAAATAATTATTTGACATGAAAGGGATGCTTAGACGTCATGGCGAGATCATCAGGACAGAAGAGAGTTGTTGGCGCGACGGGGTGCCACGGGATGTTATTATGTGGGCGACCCTAGCCCGTTATAAAAAGCTAGACACTGACGAAAATAGATGAAATTGTATATATCACGTTGGTCATGTCTAGCGTTCTTTTCTTTTCATTATTGTTGTTGGGTCGTCGCAGTTCTAGGTTTATATTGACTGGGTAATTATTGTGGGCTTATGTTTCTGCGTCTGCACCAATTATTGAAATAAATGTTTTGTAAACAAGGAATATTATTAAGGGAAGGGTTACGTAAAACCAAAATATGTCAAACAATAAAAAATAAAGACATGTTTTTCAATAACAATAATAATAAGAAGATTCTGCTTTCCGAAGAAATTAGAGTATCATGAGGTACCCTATATGTACAGGTTCTTAGTATAATACAAAAATTTAAAGAACTCTCAAGAGAAAAGTACAATTACTTACCATAAATATGTTTATAAAGAAATGTTGCTCATTGCTTATTCCTATCGCTTAAAAAAATTGTGCTAGATCTTGGGGTCGGACAAACCACTGTAAAAGACTGCAAAAGAAGTAAAAGTTAACATAAAATCTTACTGCTCCAGTACATCACATGTGCTACAGTTTTAATGTCTCGGTTTACACCGAAGAAACCAAATTTGAAAGCACCGGATAATGCTAAATTGCTGTGGTTTATTCAAGAGTAACACATAGATCCAGTACTTCAAGAAAAAGTATTACATTTAGTTAGGTCGCTTAATAGTGATAAAAATTTCGGCAAGTGACGGGTGGTTAACAAAATTGAAATAAAGAGACTAGGTATGCACGTTTTATGGATTGATGAAGAGACTATGCAACTAACAAACGTCAAAGTAATATAAAGCAAAAGAAAATAATCGACTTTTTACCATAAATCTGAGGGTTATAAGTGTACAATGTAAGTACATTCAAGTTGTTTCTTTACTAAACAAAATTCTCTGATTTAAAGCCTTACTTAAAGCCAAGTAAGTTAGATGAGTCACTAACAGCAAAAGAAATAGCCCTTTGTACTTTCTTAGATGTAGAGGAAGCTTTTGACAACATCTCCTTCGGAAGCATGGGGGAGGGAGGGAGGGGGGTCAAGGTTTTCACCCGTCGACGGTGGAATGGATTATTAAAGCCATGTTACAAAGTCGACGAATAAGCGCTACGCTGGGATCAGAAACTACTACAGTGTCAGCAAAGGCTGCCCCATGGAGGGGGCTCATAAGGAACCTAACCAGCAATGGATATGAGATTGCGGGGGTACGCGGACGACCTGATAATCATGATCCGTGGTAGTCATATTAAAATCATATCGCAACTTATGCAAAGAGCTCTCGCCTGCACGCATAGTTGGTGTCAAAACCATAAACTGAGCATAAACCCCCAAATGATTATTATAGTGCCTCCATAGAGGGAAAAAGTATTAGCTTCAGTGATGAAGCTCAATACTTGGGGGTTATATTTGACAATAAATTGCCATGGAACTGCTATATTAATTACTTACGGAGGCAAGCTATAAAAGTATCGCTAGTGTGGCAAAAGCTGCTCGATAAGTCCTGGGGTCTCAAACCTCAAATGATCTTATGGTGATACACGGCAATCATTAGACCCATGACCACCTATGCTGCTCCTGTTTGGTGGCCGAAAACAACACAGAGGACTGCACAAAAACTGCTTCAACAAATTCAGAGGCTTATTTGTCTAAATATTACACGAGTGATGCGGACCTGTATTCAAAAACAGGCTATATCAGTGCTCTATCTCTTAGTAGACTTAAAGAATTAAAGCCTGGGGATATTAGACGTCACCTTAATATCCTTGAAAATCCCAATATCAACTATCTGATTCACACTGCAAAGCGCATGATCCCTATGCAATACAATTTTGATTAACCTCACAAAGTGCTAATTGAAAGCCATACTAAGTTGGCATCCCGTGTGCTTCAACGTAAAAGAGGAAGCTTGGCATGGTACATAGGCGGCTCAAGACTAGAAATAGTTGAGACAGGCATAGGTGTCAGAAGGACTAACTACCATCTCAAAATACCTACTCAGTGGGTTCCAAGCCACCAAGCAATTGAAGGGAACGGAAAGGCAAATAAGCTTGATAAAGAAGCAGCGAAAATGCCTTTCATTGGACTTGATCCCTGCTGTGGTCTACAAAAGAACCACCTAAAGCAAGCAATTAAAAAATGGGATAACAACAGAAAAGCTTCCCATTGACAGAACACGCCAAGACAAAATCAGGTTTTATCAGGGTCGCTTAAGACAGCAAAGACGGTGCTATCTTTCAGCAAAGAAGACCTTCGACTACTGGCAGGATTTTTGATAGGTCATGCAGCCCTAAAATACCATCTATACAAACTCGAAAAAGCTGAAGAACAAATCTGCTGTCTATGTATAGAAGATCTAGAGACGGCAGAACACATTTTGTGTGAACGTGTTGCTGTCAGTCATACTCAACATCAACATTTCACTAGGCCATTTCTCACGCCTATTGTAATCCAGGAAGAAAATCCTAGATTAATTTAAGGTTCACTCAGTCAAACTCAGAAGGGCAACGTTACAATAGATCTATTTAGGTCGCAGTGACAAAAGGCAACAGTGCCATGCCCCACAATAAGCCCAAATTTTTTCTTCGAGTACACAACTTTTTTCAGTACCTGTTCTATTAAGAAACATATATTTTTACTCAAATCCTCAAAATCCTATATTTAGTTCTTTTCCTGTCATATATGTTTTTTTATAATCAGTCTGTAGAAGTGCAAAGCTTCGGCAACTTAACAGACGTTAAAAACAAGGCAGATTGCCACTAATTCTAAAATAGAATTTCTTCTATTCCTTCGAGTTTTCAAGATGTTTATTAGTTATTACCACATTAATCTTTATTGACCTTCTTTTTTTAACAAAATGTATTTCACACAAATAAACCAATGCGCATCATTTCCGTTGACAGCCCACGTCAAAATGAAGAAAATAACAAGAAAAAAACTTTTTAAAATCTTACCTGGACCATGTCGATTGTTCGTGCGTTCGCCCAGCCGGTTACTGAAAGCCGATTCCCTTTGAGATACTCGGCGATTCGAGTTGGTTCATTTTAGTACGCACGAGATGAGGCAAAAGCTTAGAAACCGAGGCGTAGCATTGTTGTATACCATTCGACATAGGAGCGGTGGGTTTTTACTGCGGGCCAAACAATTACTTAAGTTTACGACATTCGACGCTCTTTCAGAGTGAAACTGAACCGTTGCCCGGTTGTTAAGGTTAACACTCATTATATGAAGACCTTTAGGAGCGGTTGTCCTCCCTCACCATCGTCGTAGGAATCATTATTGAAATATGGGGTCGGAGAATCTTGTATGAAATCTGATAAATTTTATTGGTTTTGTTCGCAGGATGTTCTCAAGGGTGGTTCCGTGATTTTAGTACGCAAACTTTTAATTATAATTTGATTGAACCTCTGCACTGTATTATCTTTATATCGCTTTATTATTTTCTTCATTTAAAACCATTAATTCAAAAGGATGCATAACTTTCCTTTCATTTATAATAGAAAGAAATGTATTTTTACGAATATTTAATTTTGATACTCCTACAATTTAATATTTGTAAATAACTTGCAGAAATGATATTTGAAAGGAAGACCTATTGCATTAACAACATTGCATGTTGTTATTGCACATGATCCTCTCTGTTTTTGTGTATTTAACTAAGACATCCGATTGTGTTTAAGTAGAGAATATAGGATATTAGACTATAATTGAATTAGGTAATTCAGATAATTATAATTGTAAACGTAGAAATTGTACTGTAATACATGCTAGCCTCCTCAGGGTTCGATTTTAACGCCCTTACTATTATATCAATGACTTCCAAACCCTAGTCTTTACTGCATATAAGTTAAAAGTCAACTTCTCTATCAATTATATCATAACTTCATAACTAACAAGTCTAAATATGAAAATACGAAAAAATTTATTTGCCTGGCACTTTTGTAAAAGAGGATAAATTAAATTCATTTTCGCCTATAAATATTGCAAGTATCCATCCAAACTTTTGACTAATAGATGGGAAGGCAACAGTATGAATAAAATTAAATGATTTGATTTGTTGAGAAGTGCCCAATACAAGACGAGAACATGGAACGGACCAACTCTTTCTGGATTTCCTTCGGCGAAATTAAGGAATATTCTACAGTCTAAAGAGTCAAGTCCTCGCCCCCAATTGTATAGTCGATGCCGATGTAAACCGAAAACGAGGCAAATGATCTGCCACAAAGTAATCAACCCGCAGGTACTTTTTTAATCTGAATTACTGAATTTACTCTTTGGTTACATATTCCAGTACTTGGTCGAAATAAAGATGCAAAATCGGGGTTACGTTAGTACTTGCTAATTCACAATTAGCGTATATCTATTTAATATTTTTTGTTTTAAATGACTTCCAGAACATAATGTTAAAATTTCTTACACCTAATATTATTTATCCTGTTTATTAAACTTTACATATATGAGATATTAGTTTCAACCGAGCTTGTCTCGACGAAATGTTATCTAAAAGCATGGTGGAAGAATTTAATAAGCTTGGTTGTTCAAATTACCCATAATCATTACGCGCAGAAATAACGTTAACATTAATAGAGAATATTACTTACCTACATCTAGATGAAGTTATTGTATTTATTTTGCAAATAAAGCAAGAAAGGTGTACCAACTGTAATTGTTTCCCAGGTAAAATCACAGTTATATAAATTAGTTAGGAGATAAACCGTAAATAGCGTGTTGCTTATTAACAGCGAGATTTGTTATACTCGTAGGTAAACCAGAATGAATATTAGTAATATAATTTCCCTTTAAGTAAGTGCAGTTGCTGCGAATAACAAAATATTTAGAAAGGTACATGTAAAGCCGTTGTTACTTCAAGCCATTTAAGTATAAAAAAAAATGTAACATATGTGGTAAAAGAACAGGGGTGACTGATTTAGAAATATATATTTATTTTTTACTAGTTTTTTTTTTGTTTTTAAGGGAGTAGAAAAAGCCTTTTATATATGCTTGTCAGTCACCCTTGCAGAGCTAAACCTTCCTCCTAATCATCACATTATCACATTTTACGACCCCGTAAAAAACCGATTATCCTAATCGACCAGAGTGAGATTTGAACCCTGCACCTCATGACTGATAGCCAAGTGTGCAAGCCACTAGACTATCCGCCGTGCTAATTAATAATTATTGTTATTATTGAGAAGTAAACTTTAACTATAATCATGCTTTTTACAAACAAACGTATGGTAGCCCAATGGGTGATACTCTTCGCCCAATTTCGACTGATATTATTATGAATAAAATCTTTAATACTGTTTTCTTGGCTGACTTTAATTGTTTTTACTTATGTTAACGATTAATCTCTTGTAGTACATTCACAATATGTGAAGAATCCGTTGCTCCAGAGATCAACGCATTTCACGATAGCCTCAATTTCATTTTAGTAATTAAAAAACATAGTAAATTGCCATTTCTAGATGTCCTTGTCATTAGTATTGATGATGTAGCTGTGACTGATATATACACCAAAAATACTGCAATTTTCTTACAGTGTAAAATCATTAAATAAATGCTTTTCTGTTATAATTGTAATTTTAATATGAGGAAATTTTCTATGTTAAAAATTGTACCTCGTGTCGGATTTGAACCAGGCACCTTCCGCTTCCCGGGTGGACACTCTACCATTTGAGCCGAGGTGTCTGATTTATCACAATTTGAAATGTCTCAAATACAGACCTTAGGAAGCCGGCAGGACGGCAAATATGCAATAGTGCAATTTTTTTACAGTGCGCTATAGCAGAAAAGCATTTATTTAATGATTTCACACCCTAACCTTAAATTAAATAATTATTCTGTTCGATATATCAAGAAAATCATTTATTCCAATCAAAATAATAACTGCGGAAACTAATGCGGCAAATGAAAAGCGTCAAAAATTAAAATTTATTCTAGAATTATCAGAAAAGTGAAAGAAAGTGCTTGAAACTGATAATCAAGAAATAGTATCTTGTAATACCTAGAAAAACTAAAAAGGCTTGGTAAGGAAAATAATAAATTTGATCCAAAGAATGTTGTATACAAAATCAATTGCAATCAATGTCACCTCCCTCCCTTATTATTATTATTACTATTATTATTTTGTCCTCGGTATTACACCATTAGCCACTTACAAACTAAAAACTTTACAACCGGAATGGACACCAGGGTAGGTATAAGACATATTTCACACAAGGGGCCGATCGGGTGACTAAAAACAGACAGGGTAGGCCATCGGAAAAGAGGATTACCCCAGGGGGCTAAATATATACAAAGGTCTCAACTAGATATTAATACGGGTGTTACACAAATACCTATATAACCTGTAATTTACCTCTGGTTTTTCTTGCGCTATTAAATAATTCACATTGTTACGATCAGGTGTGCGTGGCGGAAGCAGTGTGTGCTCCACCTGATGCAACTTAGTAAGAAAAGCGGTACACACGAGTATGACGCTTGGAGTCGCTGTAATGGTTAATAAAAAAAGAAAGATCCAAAACGTAACGATAACTTTATTGTAATAATTAAAAAAAAAGGAAAAAAGAAAAACTGGCCACGTGGTTGCTGACTTTTGGTGTTAAGATTAATGTAAAAAGAACAGCACGTGGTTGCTGTATTCTGATATTAGAATTAAGACAAAAGAAGGAATAGCACGTGGTAGCCGAATTCCTGAGATTAATTTAAAAGTGACGCAATTAATCCGTTTCTATAAGTGAATAGTAAATGACTGCTAGTGAGAGCAAAGTTACTGGCAATTACAAGTTAAAAGTATAAATAGCAACAGTAATGAAATAAAATAAAAGAAAGCGATAGATACGTTTTAAATAGGAGTACTTAGCTTGAAGTTGAGTTCGAAGCTTTTGTGTATGCTGGAGGGCAGCACGTGGTTTCTGTGTTTCGAGTTAAAAAAAAGGTCGTTGCGACGGCGAAGAGAACAGAGATTACTTAGCTGTAGCTTGAAACAAGGAGGCTTCGAAGCTGAATGGACAGCACGTGGTTTCTGTGTTTTCGAGTCAAAACGAGTCCGTCACAACGGCAAATTAACTGAACTGGAACAGAGGAACAGAGAGTGCGCGTAGCGTGCAGAGCCCTTATAAAGGCTCGGTAAGTAGGTACAAAAAAAAGGATGAACCAATAGCAACGTCCAGAGATGCACAAAGGATCATAAAAAGCGAAGCGTCTAAGAGGTTGGCGCGTAAATGAATGAATTTAAAATAAGCGAGTTTAAATTTCGTGGCGCGTAAGTCAAATATTCCCGCGTGAAAAGGAACCGCTAAGTGACGTAACGGTTTTGCTAACGTCGTAATTGCAATTGCCAGATTAAAAGTAAAGAGAATGAATTTAAAATTGCCTTCAAAATAACGTTTATATCGCTGATGTTGTCTATGATTAAAAAAACGAAATGAATTATTGAAATGAAAGTCATTTTCGATTCAATGCAAAGTGTAACAACATTAATTGGTAGATTTAGGTTCATGTTTATAAGGTCTTGAAAGAGTTCATCAATTTCGTTTTGGAATTTGGGGCATACCGGTATAATATGATTTAAATAACCACACTCTCTCTCACAAAACTTACACACATCATTGTTCAAAATTCGAGTTTGTTTAAATGAGCAGGAAACTTTCCATGATTAAAAGATATTCTTAGAATCTGTGACAGTACCTTTCTTTTGGCGATAATTTGGCTATACCAGCGACTGCTTTTGATACTCGGGAAAAGCAAGGTATTCTTTTTGCCAAGCTGTAAGGCGCCGTTCTTTTAAAGACTCTCAACAGTCCGTATATGGGATCAACAATGTTTCTGACATGTTTTCAAGGCATGCTGCTTTAGCTAAACTATCCGCTGTTTCATTTCCCGGTATCTGTGAATGGCCAACAACTGAAGAACTTATCCTCATTGCTTTTTCTTTTAAAGAAGCCTTGTTTATGACAAATTTGCATAGTTAGTTGCCCGCATTTAGTCTTCATTTTTGTCAAAGTCACAACGCAAACCACAAAAATACTAAATGGACAAATTTTTAACAACCTTTTTGACCTTCACCCTAAATTTGATCCTTTGATTTCTCTCAGGTGTAACAATTAATAGTAGTAAAACAATTGTCATTTTGATTATTTAGTAGTTCACTTTGTGCGTTTTATGTTATTATCCTATTAAGAAGGTGAATGTTTTCATTGAAACTGTTCTGCATGTTATAATTAAATATACCAACAACATATTCCTCGGTTGCTGCTTAAATTTATTTTATAAACGGGCTATAATTACATTGTTTTTATTTCTCAAGTTTTTAAATATCCTTATAAAATATGAACAATTATTTGAATTTGCCGCCAAATTTGAAAATTGACTCGTGTAAATGCAAGTTTGTTAGGTGCATGATTCGCTTTATTAAAAAAACAGAGTTATAGTAGATTTATCATTTAAAGTCTTGTCAATGCTGTTCATGAAAATTACATTTTTCATTTTACCTTCAGTCAAAATTTTTACTCCATTTGCGCCGTCACGCGCGTCAAATTTAAAAACACAGAATACGGGATCACTGCAGCATGTTGTGTTAATTAATTAAATTGATTTATGTGGTGGGGTTGCCGTACCTACTCGCTTGTAATTGGATGTATACATACTTGTAAATAAGGTAGCAATTTACATACCCTGAGCACCGTTGATTTATTGACTTATTAAGCACGCTAGATTATTAATTGTCATTCATCGTTTGATGTTGAATGGTTGTAATTACGTTCGATATAGGTTCTAACATTACGGCGACGCGTTAAAATCGGAAAAGGGATACCGCTATGTTATAGAATCGCGCTGTATAGGCTTCATTAAATTGTAAATTTGTAATATTCCTATACGTATGTATATATCGATAAAACTGTACCTATGGATTAATATTGCGTTAGAGCGAATGAAATTATTAGATAATGTTAAAAGGTTATTAAATTTTCCCAGTCCCTGCTGGTATATAGAATTAACAGTAAAACTAATTTAGTTGGCAACCCAATAATAGATATTCCGAATGAAAACCTATTCATTACGAAATGTTCAATAAGATTACAATTATGTATTTTCAATAATAAATGTATAACGGATGGAGTAGTACAAGTGCAATTTATTACAATATCCTTATTAATTTCTAGATCCAGATCATAAATTCATTACCAGACAAACACATAGTATTGCATAACAATCTAAAAATGTATGACGTTATTAATTAGTTAAGGTGAGGTGCGGCGGAATATTTACAAGAGCTGACATATGTTGGATGTGGCAGTATGTCGGCTGTGCTATAATTTGCATTCTCCATGCTTGGAGTTTTTATATTGGTATAAATTTTGTTACGTTTCTTGGTGTCAGACTATCAAGTTATTGCCTTCTAAGGTAACCTTTTGTTAAATATTTCAGTAATTTGAAAATTACATACTTACAGCACTGTTGACAATATTCAACAGCAATTGTAAATTATATCTTAACAGGAAATAGTCCGCAGATACCTATCCGTAAAATAACTTTACGCAACAATGTACTACAATACGTGAAACATATATTAACAATCATTCCAGATATCCAGAACGTTATTTATGTTAACTGCCATAGTTCGCAGACAAGCGACAACCAACAAAACCTAAGCGAGGAATAATGTTGAAGTTTTAAAAGGTAATTTAACTTTACCTACATAGAAACGGCGTTCCTGTTTAAGGTATTAGCTATGTTATAGTTGCTAAGGTAATCTTGGGAGATTTATAATTCAAAATTTCATCTTGTTTGCGGAATGGTATTGGAACGAATTAGTGTTTCAAATTTGCATGGGCTGCGCTAAAGTTTCTCGTTCGTTAATTGATGGAATTTTTGTGTATATCGTGTCTGCGCTTCGCGATGGCCTCTCAAAACCGGACGGATTTCCATGAATATTTAAAACGGGGATATTAATTTCAATTGTTTGGACGTTGGGCTTTCTTCAAGGAAGTATGCTTCTGCGGAAACTTAAATCGTGCGATAACTATCATACAATCCGGTGCGCAATTTAATATTTACCCAAGACATTGAGGTTATCCGGCACTAAGTTCTTTGAGCGATGTATGAAGAACGATCAATAATTGCTTAGTTAAATTCTATACAAAAACAAAACATACATATCTACAAGTTTCGAAGTGCATTAAAACAAGTTCTCAAACATCTGGGACTTATTTATGCTCTCTATGTCTTCAAGACCAATAATTTGCTTCCACAGTTTTCAAAACTGAAATACTGGCGATTTAGATGGTGCTGGAGATATATAAGGAAAAATATTGAGGCATATTGTCTTTTCGAGTGACAGGGAAGCTGCTTACTTTCAGGACAGTCTGTATAGTAACAAAATTTTGGGTTTTGGAGCATTGAATTTTAGAAAACTTTTGTAAAAACCGCCTTTTTTCCAAAGTGCAAAATAAATCAAAGACCCAGGCTTTGTTAGGAATTGGTACACGCGCTAGAAATTATAACAGAAACCTTTTCAGTGTTTAAGTTAAGTTTAAGCATAACGTACTGCTGTGTACTGAATGTACCAACAAAAATGTAAAATGAAATTTAAAAATGAAAAATTAAATTAGCTGCTCAAATAATCAAAATGTTTTAATGCTCAAAAGAACAATTAAACTCAGGGTTACTATCATGAAAAGTAAAATGTGGGTGAAAGAAATCTGACTTCCTTTTATACTCAAAAAAAATTTTAAAAGGTTTAATTAAAAATAAAAGAACAATATTTTGACATGAAATGAAAATTCAATGATTTTATTTTTTTTAAAAAAACAAGAAAAAAAATTAATTACAAACTTTGTAGAAAAAAAAAAACCTTGGACAAAAAGGTTCTGGTCTAAATCAAAACTGCATTTGACTTTAAATTACAAAAGGACAATTCAAAATCCTTTTACAAAGCAACAGAAAACAAAAAGTTCAGGAAGATAATAATTTTTTTTTTCAATTCAATCCACGTGGTCTCAATATTAAAACAACTAAATTAAACGTGGAAAATTCAAGTAATTTATATAAATGAAAAAAAAAAGCAAGCACAATGCTTTTATTCACCCAACCCGAGGTGATTAATAAATAATTACAAATTAGAAAAATTAACAACGAACAAAAAAATTAACTCTTTAAACTTAAAATATCTTCCTGCACGTAAAAATAATAACAGATCTTGTCTATCTAAATTGTGTACACAAAAATACAATATCAATTATTATTAAATGAGTTCCGTGATGAACGAAATAAAATCAGAAACGTGAATTCAAAACTTGAAATCAATAATTACAAAATGTCAGCAATGAAATACAATGTTACATCTACTTACTTTCGTATCGAACAAGGAACTGAACTCACAAGGTTAAACAATCGTATAAGTAAAAAAATCTCAGATGCGTGCGATGCAACGCACACAGATCTGTCCGCAAATGGACGAACTCGCAAAACAAACCAATATATACAATACCAGTGAACGCAAAATGTACACCTGACTGAAATTAATATAAACAACTGAACAATAAAATAAACAAATTAAACAATCCAAAACATTAACTAAATCTTATTTGAAAATAAAACAATTTGAAATTTCTCGCAACATTGACAAACGCTTAACGGAATGAACAAAAAAAAACTGAATTTACAAAAACCGGGGTGCCAGACCACAGCAGTACGCTAAAGTCAACGTTAAATTTAATGTACGTTCTTGAATAGCGTAAGTCAGTTGACAAAAAAGAGTTTAAGCAAACATTTAGCCTACGCTAAATCCACCGAACAAAAAGGAAGAATTAAAATCGATAAGGGGGTAAATATAGGTTTTTTGGAAAAGAAGATCAAATTGAATTTTTGATTCTACGTTTTCCATGTAAGAGTCATGACGTCATTGCTCATTTTTTTTAAATGAGAACCTATGTATTTTATGTTTTGATGGCCCATTCCCGTGTATTTGTCGAATTGGTAAATGATATTTTTTTAACGCGGAGGTAGAGGTGCGTGAAAGATAAATTTTCTTTTAAATTATTTTTTTACAAGAGGAAGCATTAAAAATGTTTTAAATGATAAAATTATTTTTTGAACACCATGGTGGGATGGCACATGTTTTTTTTTATGGTCAAAATATGTTTTTTCACAACTGAATCCCCCCTCCCTGTTGAGTTGTTGTTGTGAAAAAGCTTGAAGCGTCTCATAATTCTAACATTATGTTACTGAACGCACACATTTCGTTACTATACCTAGTACAATAACAGAAAGGACTTACTAGTAACATAATGTTAGTGCAAACGCGTCACAAGTGGTGGCGCCCCTTGTCGTTGTTTTGATTATAAATGTCAAAATTAAATTCAGACAGTTGGAAATGTCCTATGTACGCTTAAAAATCATGTTGTATGTTTCGTAAGTTACTTTCAAATCTCTTTCAAACAATATTTATTTTGTGTAGAAGAATCTTTACTTTTGTGCACAGGTTCAGCACACATTTTGATCTTTGACAAATACTTTTTAAACGCTTTGTCGTTTTCATTGATTAACGTGCAATCGTTATTTCGATAAACGCATATTTTGTCAGTTAGCCCTTGAAGAAAAAATAATGTCACTCGGAGCAAGAAGCTTCTTCTTGTGCTTCGTCCAGATTGCTACCTAACCTTCTGTTCTCAGCATAAAAAGAGGGCTTACTACTCATAGTAACATATTTTTTCTTTAATGTTCTTATTACACTAGAACTATGAATTAAAAATTTTAAGTGCGACATTTTTTAGACAAATAGAAGTACTTTAAATTAGTTTTTGAAAATATCGAATTAATCGCAGCAAGCAACTAAAATAGGAATTCGAAATCTGGTTATTTTATGGTTAACATGGAAAATCGCAAAAGCGCTCCTATTTACCAATATCCATATGCAGAAACAATTCAGATACAACCATAAACGTATTTAGCATGTATTTCGGGTTATATTCATTAGATGTCAAAATCTAGACAAACGTTTCTATTGGTTACTGTAATTTAATGTGCGTCCGTTAAACTTTAGCGTACGTTAAATTACACGCATGCGCGGTGACGTGAATTTTAGCGTTTACCGTAAAGTTTGCTTAAACTCTCTAATGTCACAATATTAATACATACATATATCATGGCTTGAGGCTTGGCAGGCTCTGATAATAACTTTATATAATGTATAAAATTTTTAATAGCTTATTTATAGGTAATCCTTTATGTAAAAAAAACTGTATAAAATATAATTACATGTTGAAGCTTAACCTTGACAAACTTCTAAAGAAACGATAATCAAAACCACCTAGAGTATAGAACACAGTAATATTACAAATCTCTCTCCATTGGTATTCGTCTACTAGTGTTCGTTTAATCTATAGATATCGGCAACATAACCTATACCGCGACTTTATTTGAAATATCTGCCTACAGCTCTCGTTTAGTAGGTATACTCATTCCTCTCAAACATGTACTTATATCTATACATAAATTATAGCCATTTAACATACTGAAGGTAATTTAAATCTTGCATTTTTGACACACTCCGCAGTATGGAGACGTCGCATCGTACAACGTACCACTCTAGGCTGCACAGTATGTCTGTGGCTTTTACGCGTAAAGTAATACCCACACTTCTTTACTTACACGACAATAATCATAACCGTTATCTTAATCGTATTTTGATTTAACCAGTTGGCGTTTAAGATTTCGCGCTCGCTATAGTCGTATATACGTGTTCATGGCTCCTTACAGCGCATAGCCTGCTGGGTAAATTATTTAAGGATTATATTCACACGCGTAGCCGTTCCTCGCGACAAATTAATTTTGTCGTCCGGTTAAAAATGCCCTTCATAAATATTCATTTACGCTACATTTTAATAAACGGATATAAGTGGAGCAATTACACGAACAGTTTGCAGCTGCGCCGATACGTCTATATCTATTTGATTAAAGGGAACCTGTAATTATTACGTAATTGCTGCATGTCCTCTCGTTAAGGCTTCTTCAGGATCTACTGTTAAAACACGACACAATTTAAAATACTTCACTTCCAAACTAAATATAATTTTAAACTGTCACTTTAATTTCAGCTAATTCTTTTTGCTCAAATATAAATAAAATTATTAAATCTTGATAAGCAACAGCAGTAATTGTTAGCAGACGCGAGTTTCGTCTTACTAAGGCTCGTCAGTGCTACTAGATGACATGCTACATTATACGAAGCAAGTCGTATATATAGTGGTAACACGTGAAAGAGCATGTATGAGAATTAAAAATGGAAAACTTCTTAAACCAAAGCCACTAAATTCGCGTCTATATACTAATTAATCAAATTAAAATTTGATCAGCGACAACTATTATTAGCAGATGCATGCGTCGCCTTACCAAAGCCCATCAGTGCTACTATATGA
Source organism: Cetonia aurata (assembly GCA_949128085.1). Lineage (NCBI taxonomy): Eukaryota > Metazoa > Arthropoda > Insecta > Coleoptera > Scarabaeidae > Cetonia > Cetonia aurata. The sequence continues at coordinate 62,756,243 of OX421883.1, read as the reverse complement.
CATGTTGCTTTATTCGAATAAAGCCGTATATGTACTGATAATAGGTGAAAGAGTTATGGCACATTAAAGACCGAAAATTCATTTATTATTATGTAAATATTCTTTAGAATAAGTTAAAATTCCTCTTAATCTATTTTATCGTGAAAATATCACTTACGTAGTTAACTATTATTCTGGTAGATACAACGCTGAGCCTCTGCACAATAAACCCTTTAAATGGTTCTCCACATAATTTATATACATTTGCATTATTCTCTCACACACATCATCAAAAGGAAATGTTTATATACACGTACCAATGTATATTTTCAGAATGGACGCTACTCAAAACCTCACATGAATACATATCTACATAAGCTTCTGTGCATCAACACAGCACATTATCAACTATACAAATATTGAAACGATGCATTATACTCTGGTATTTATTTTGTTAACCTTTACTAAGCTCGCGATATGAAATGTCCATTAAATGTTTGAATTATTAGGTTAACAATTCTCTTTATAACATATGTCTACATGTGTTCTGTTGAGTATTGAAACTGTTTATTTTCAACGACTATATACATATATGTGTTGCATTACAATCGCTGTTATTCCCTGCTAACATTTTCCATGTACAAATTCTGATCTATTATTTATAGATTCTAAAACTCTAATTCGTTTATTCATTTATGATATTTCTTAAAATCGGGAAGAAAAACTAGCAGCTTGTTTACACATAAATGTACGCTCAGTTTTTCAGTCTAATAATCAAGGAGCTGCACGTAACAACTCCCCTAGTCCATTGAAAAATGAAATTACCGGATTTGATTGGATGAGAGTTATATCTTATTATTGTTTGATGGTCATGCAACTTAAACGAAAAATTTAGCTTTGGTGGACATGGCTTGTAGTAATAAGGTTATTCTATTGTGTTTCTCATGCCATTGTTCATGCAAACTGCAGCCTTTAGATGTGAGCTTCATGAAGTCTCTGAGCAATTATACAGATGAACTCTGCCAGTGGTTCCAGGTCGCCACTTTTTTTTTTCAGAGCTTACATGCATGCTTCCATAATGCTAACAGTTCTCGGAGAACAAGAGTATGGCCTGCTGATGAAAAAGTTTCAATACGGATTTCTTTACCCTCTGCTACTACAAACATCGTCCATCCTCTCACATCAGAAGGAGATGTGGTCTGTATTCCAGCAACACTTCAGTCTAAACTGCAAAACTTTGTCACTCGTTCAGTTGTTGATGCCCCATCAACCTAATCACTTATTTCATCAGTAGCAGCTGCCACTGATAAACCAGGAAACTCAACCATAAATTCGTTTACAACTTTCAGTCTAAATGTAATACCAATTCCCAAAGTTGCCCAGAATAATAAGCGGGATATACGAACGAGGGGTACAACTGCAATTTGGACATCCTCGCCATACAAACAAGAGCTAACAGTTGTTAACAATAAGAGAACTAAACAATCTACGAAAAAGTGAGTTGCTTTTCAAGAAAACAATATCAAAAAACTCTACACCTCATGTTAAACGTGCCAAGAAAGTTAGTCTAACATACCAGAGAGAATGATGAATGCCTATACTCCCATGATTCTTCAAAGAAAGACTGGATCAGCGGTTCTTCATGCTTGCAATGGGCTCGTAATTGCTGTGTAGTGATCGAAGAAGAGGAAGAAGAAGCTGCCCACGTATGAGTTTTTTTGTGAAAATTGATAATTGAATTTTGAACTCACTTAGTGCAGCTCATATTTGAAGACTTTTGAAGAAATAGCTTTCTTCTTTCGTTAAAGGGATTACTATGGTTTCCTTTTTTCAGGATTAAATATATTTATTGGGTTTGTGCCTTATTTTGCCCTATAATCAAATGTTTTAGAAATGTCACATTTTTACTAATAAACCTTAACTAAAACTGCATTTGCTTTGTTCTCTTTTCAGTAATAATCAAAGTTTATGATCCCCATTTTGCTACATGGTCTCTTACATAACATCCATTGGTTCATGTCTCCACAAGATTTGTGTGCTAATTGCTGGATGGTTACTTTTTTCTTGTACAGTACTGCTTTCTTTAAATTAGAACTTACAATATTTTGAGATAACTTATATGGAAGATTATAAGGAAGATCAATAGCATTTGTCTTGTTTCACATTGCTTTAACCTTGCATTTTTATCATCTGTATCTTCACGCAGTTGTAGCTTAAAATACTCATTAATTTGTTTCTGAAGGAAAGAATCATTTCCATTATTCTAATTAATGCATGGGCAGACAAAACAAGCAATAAAACTAAAGAGAAAACATTTAAAGCTTATCATAAAATAAACCACTACTAAATCAATAAACCAACTCTGAAACGAGAGGCCAAATTACGTGGACGGCTAAAACGTTTCCCTAGAAAAAAAAATCCATAAAAAAACCGATTAATTAAAAGTAAATTATTCCAATAAATCCTAACCACTCGATAACCGTACAAAATCAAGTCAATTAATTTATCAAATGAGATAAATTGAACGTTTATCCGAATGCCCTCCTCAATAAAATCTTACTTAACAGGCGAGTTTATCCTCGTTTATATGTCCCCGACAGACGACATATTTAACAATGTAACAACCATAAATGACAATCATACTACGGCATCATTGTATAATAAAAGTCTCTTATAAAATTTATCTGTAGAAAACATCCTATACAAATATAGACAACAGTATAAGGCCACTAACGTATAACCATCTAAGTTATGTATTGCTCCTGTTTTGTTCGGAATATGGGTATCTGACATTCCGATGACACATAGAGGCCTGTTGAACACCTGCATGAGATGTGGTTTCATTTAGTACTAACTGACGTCTCCCAGCATATAACGTGCACCAATTTAGTTCCCTTTTATAAATTCTTTTTATGTCCTAGGAGCGATTCTTTAAATAATCCATAAAATTAGTTACCTTCTTATTGATGTAACGGCAACGCTTTCAACTATCGTTTGTGTGAGTCATAAAAGTTCTCGGAATACTTAACCGAATGTTTTCAAGGCTATTGCCGTCTTTCAGAGCGCACGTTAGTGAACGATTATCATTGGAGTCAAGAAGGTGAAAAGAAAATGAAGATTAAACAAGATTTAACACTTGATTTCTGCGTATGTAGGGCAGATGCACGTATATACATATGTAAGATACCACAGTTTTTTTTGTAGGAACATAATTGACATTTATTTGCTCTCCAAGCAACAACGGTTTATTTTTAATAAGTGTGTAATTATTACATAATAATAATAATAATAATAAAATGACTTTATTGGAGAAGCAGAAGTAGGAAGTCCGGCGAAGTCTAGCAATGATGCTAACTCTCACTCAACCGGTGCTCGCTTCCACAATACAGAAAAATACACCAGATAAAATTTGCAAAGGGGTTGACACTACATCGTTATACGCAATGGACTGCTTTCTCTAGGTTAAATATGAAACCATTAATGACAAGCTGGTGTCGTCAAAGCGATAATATTTCAATTTAGCAATAACCAGCTTATGGCAAACCATATCAAAGGGCTTCGAATAGTCGAAAAGGACAAGCACACCCTCCAAACCCCTATCCAATGACTCAATAATACTATTGGACACATCGGCCAGAGCAGTACTAAATCCCTTTCTGAAACCAGCTTGATGATTAGATAAGTAATTGTGGCTGGAAAAGAAATCATAAGTTTGGTTATAAACAAAACGCACGATCTGAATTGTAAATAAAACGAAAAGGTTTCAGAGAATTATCTTAATATTTTTTATTATGATAGAAGGATCTATGACAATTATGTGTGAAACAAAATATCGGCCAAATGCTCGCCACGGTTTCGGTGGCATACCTCTATCCGATGGTCCATATTTTCAATGACCCTGAGACATAATTCAGATTCAATGTCGTTAATGTGCCGAATTATCTCATCCTTTAGCTCTTGAATTGTTCTTGGCTTATTGACGTACACTTTTTCTTTTAAATATCCCCAAAGAAAGAAGTCCAACGGAATTTCTCGCGCAAAAGAGCCATTGTTTCGTTGGCTGTGTGGCAAGTGACACCATCCTGTTGGAACCACATGCTCTTGAGTCAATTGAACCTTGTGAGCGTGTAAATTCAAATCTTTATTTAAAATTCGAATCAGTGATGTTCGTGAGATGTTCAGTTGTGGGGCACGACGACGAGTCGAGGTTGACGGCTCTTCTGGCCACACTTCCGCAGAACGAACTGGGTGAGCATGCACAAGTGTTTTCACATTTCCTACAGATCCGGTTTGCTGAAATTCGCGCACAAATCTCCCGATTGTGGACACATTTGGTCGATTATGCTGACCAAAAAAAGTGCACGAAATGCATTTTGATTTGAACGCCCATTTTCGTAAAAGGCTTCAACAATCTTAACGCGCTGCTCAATTGTGTACCTCTCCATGGTTGAATTTGTCAAGCACTGAAACAAATAAATGTCAAATTAAGTTGGGCAAAAAACTTGACGTTAAGGTGTGACTCACAATTAACATCGTGTATTATGGTTGGACCACCCTTTACAACACCCTTTCTACAATTTTAGATAAAGCAGGTAAAATACGAATTATTCTGAGATCAGAAAAAGTAGCAGGGTTACTGCCTTTAGGCAGAGGTAATCCCAAGGCATTCTTCCAACAATTAGGAACATAAGATTGCTCAATGTAGGAGTTAACAAGGTGCACGACATACTGGTCAATAAAAGGACTGCAATACCTTAGAAATGCTTTACTTTTAAGATTATTTAAAATTATATGAACTTCCTCAACAGTGGTCAATTTAAACAGAAAGGTCGAGGACTAAACAAATGGTTATTATAGAAGTTTATCAGATCATTCGAATTGCAAGTGATAGATTGACAGGATGAAAAATGTTGGTTAATTCTAGATACGTCAGCTAAGTGAATAGGTATAGTCTTTTCAGACAAACATTTAACATTTAAAGTTTTTAAAGTAGACCATAATTTAGCGGGGTTATTTAAACCAAAAGTAGATAGCACATACTCCCTTTTCTGATTCCTCACCATTTTGAGAGTGAAGTTCCTTGATTCTTTGTATCTATTCCAGTGAAAAGTAGTAATGATATTGAATTATGAATGAACTAAAAAACGGATTGGTATTCTTTTACAGACGTCATTAAAAAAAATCTGTTCCTATCTTATTAAATTTGGGCGAAGGAATTTTTAATTTCGAACTGCTACGTTCTGCAATAAATAGAGCATTCCCCATTTTCTGTTAACTATTGCCTTTGTTATATTTTCGCCGTACGAAAACAAGTTTTTTTGTTTGGGTTACCTCCTGCGGACGATGTAAACATAAAGGCCAATAAATGTTCGTTCCAGTTCTATTAAAGTTGTAACATGAGCGGGCTGCATTCGGAAATTGCCGCTATCCTGGGTGGGAGCAAGAAATTTTATTAACGCTGGTAAACAATTAACTTTATCTGGTCTGCAAAGAGCAAAAGATTTTCTAGTCGGAATGACCGCCCAAGGCCGAACGGGATACTTTTTATCTGCAGCACCAAATTCCAAATAACGTCAAGAATTATATTCTAATTAAACTTCCCGAACTCCGAGTTGGATGGCAACTGCCGCGCTTCATATATGAGACGAGCGCTCTTCCAACTAACTAGCTAACGTACTAACACACACACACGAATACATACAGTGGACTCATAGCGTCGGCTCCAACGTGTGACCCTTTACCAGATATTCCCTATGCTCCATCTTCCTCATATCAGCACTGACAAGAGTGGGAATACGTTGGTCGTTCCCATATACATATATCTCGCCGTGTAACTTCAACGTTTAAATTATACGCTTCACGTAAGTTTGCAGTTTAATACGGCAACTTTTAATTAACTTTTTCCTAAAGTAAACCGAAATCTCCCGAATTAATAAATTTATTATCGAACGAAATTATATGACCGAACTGAGAGGTGCGGTAGAAAGTTTCAAGTTGAAATAGTTTCAGACGATAATGGTTCAAGTTGAGTAGTGGAGAAGTTCAAATGGAGAAGAAGGAATGCCGGCAGTCGCTAACATATAGACACTGTAATGTCGGAAAGGTCTCTAAAAACCTAAGTTACATTCTCTGAAGAATTAGTTTCAAGAAGTGGAATTGCCCAGAGGAATGAAACGGTTTAATTAAAGTAAACACATATGTTGCTGGGTTTTTACGAAACAGAGATTATATAATCCTCAACGACATCACTGTATTTATTATTATTATGTTTTCGTTTTTGCAATTATTGTTCAATTTAGCTGTAGGATAGTATAGACAGAGGTTATTAAACAATATTGCATTAAAAAACCTTTTCGTTTAAGCTTGGATGAATTAAGCAAAAATTTGCGATTGGGTATAACACATCCAAAATCATAATAATTTACTTGTCACCCTACAACACAAGAGAATTTAAGAAGAGGCTAATGAATCCCATAAACTCACAATAACTTCTTGAGCCCTCATAACTGTTTGCGTCTTTTTAAAGTTTGAAAGTTTGCAGATTTTGTAATTGCTCGTGCAGTTTTGGACACCCTGTATGCGACAAATCAATTGTCAATGTGGATTTCGAAAGTGTCATTCTTGTGCTTCCATCTACCCTATAAGTGTTTATTACCAGTCGAAAATGGGCAAAAGATACTGTGTTGCAAATAACGCTACATCTTTCAAAATTTTCCAAAAAATCAAGATATCTAAGTAGCAGTTGAAAATAGGTATAGGGAAACCTATTAGAACTCATCATAAAATTTTCTCAGGAATTTAAAAATGAAATAATATACAGGCTGTTCCATTTAAAATAAGAAAGTTTATGGCGACTTCCGGTAACCGGAAGTGGTAAAACCCTGAAAATATTTTAAAATGAAAGAGAATGTTGAATAGCCCCGGATTCCAAAAATTCAGAGTTCCAGATTTTTTCTAACCTCGGAAACTCCTAACGAACGGCTACCGTGGAAAACCCTGTATAAAAATATTCGAAAAATATTCGAATGAAACTTCTTAAAAAAAAGTTGTTCCCTAACTGTAACTTACGACTTACAGTTACGGAACAAATTTAATACTGCAACCCGGAGAAGATTTTAAACAGATGCACATTATTACGCACTCATTTCGGTTGGTTTACTGCAACCACAATGTTTATCGCGAGTCTAAATAAACTTATAAATGCAGTGCAAGTTTATGTACAATATCACATAAACCACCATCTTTGACAAAAAGTTTAATATACGAGCATATTTTCAGTAAACAGAGTCGCGATTATAAAACTCCACCGCATGAAATTAGACCGTTATCTCTACGTAAACGTTAAGTTTATTACCGCACTAAAGTTAATGCAAGTTTAATACGGGTCATGAACGATAGATATTGATTTAGTTAAGTCTTTAAACGACCTCGATGTTGTTAGTCATCAAATTACTCTGCATACAGTATATACACTGACTCGCCTGATAGTAGGTAGGTGTATGCCCGGGGGTAATGAGGAAATGCAGAGAATATATATAGATCTTTCGTGTTCTACATGGTAGCAGATCTTATAGGGAAATACATTTAATGTACATTGTTGGTACCCTCATCTAGACCATAGACGTTTTATAGCTCCTTTTATTATCAAAGTTTCCATATTTCCAAGAACATTCAATTTTAGTTCGCTAAAGGTGGATTTTCCTTGTTGTAGGAGTCATCTGACGTAAGGTCTCCAGAAACAATGCAGCCTCTTAACACACCTCCTTTACCCATTAAATTATACTACCTACTCCAACATCCTGGTGCCATGTACTAGTCTGTGCTGGTTTATAACTGCTACATCGAAGTAATAATTTTTTGCTTGCCAAAAATTGCCTGTCTTTTCGTGTCCAAAGCCTAGTATTCACATGTGGTCTATAGTCGCTGTCATTCTATTACAGAGTCTGCAGTGGATATTCGCGTAGTTGATCCCTATTTTCTGTAGGTATCCTTTCAATGCATCAAATTCTGTTAGAAGAACTGCCACTGTGCGAAGATGATCCATACTATGCTTTAGCAGTTCTCCAACCATCTTCTTTGATGCTCCCTTGATAAAGGTTTTTCCATGAGTTTCCCTGGTATGTTATTTCAACGTTCTTTATGTTTCTATTTGGCTCAGTTCTTACTTGATCTTACGCTGTGTTTTTTGATACTCCTAGAACAGGTTCTAAGCCCATAAATGCAGTCGATGATTCCTTTCTTGCTAACTCGTCGTGTTTCTTGTTTTCTTCGAATCTCGTATGTTTGGGAACTTTATTGTAGTCCGCCAGTCTATTCAGGTTTCGAATATATTTCCAAACCAGTTTTGATTGTACTCTGGGATTCACTAATGTCCTCCGTATCCCTTGTCTGTATATTCCAGATCCAGTCCCGTTGGATTCAGTCTGTCTCTGTAGTTAGATCCGTGATTTTCATTTCGAAATTTCTCTTGAATAGATATGTCAAAATCATGATAGACTATATAGTATTATTAATAATGTATATTACCCCACCCTACTCGATGTACCATTGTCTAAGCAGAACAATGTGGTATAGACCAGTAAAGGTCAATAAAAAATCTCTTGACCGAGCTGTCGTGTCTTAGGTAATGATCTGCACCAGGAGAAATTATTTCGCATGCGACTGTCATACCACCCCTTTCGGAGGCTCTGGGGGTCTTAGCTTAATCGTCTGGACCAAAAGGTCAAACCTCTTTAGCCTCTTAGATAATGGTGTATCATCCTATGCCGAGTGCTGCGGCACCAAGAGGAAGCTTGGTCATGAATAGGCATCCTGTGGATACCAGCCGATGTCCACTTCCAAAAAGACTTACCTGGGTATGGCAGCACTGCTCTGGTGCATATTTATTTCTTCCCTTCTCGTAGGATCTCCTCTTCATAGAAAAAAATTAGACCCTAACGGTGGAGGTGTATACCCCGATCCTCTGGCAATAGATGTAATGATGGAAACAGGGGACATTCCCGTTCCAGCAATATCTGAGGAGGTACAAAAATTTCCTCTGACTAATTCGCCCTTCGCTGAAACGACACTTTAGCATATCTTTTGCCACGCCTCAACGAGGATCAGGTATTACATCATTGGGAAGGTTGACCTTAAGGGCCAGAAGTTGTTGGATGAACTTTAAAGATAACATGGGTTCTACAATAGGCCCTAGCGGCTGCAGTGGTAGATGCTATCTTTTTCTGAAACCAAAATACCCAATCCTGCATATCTGCCACTGGGTGCACAGTGGGTGGTAAAGACCAAGTTCACGATCTCTGAATTAAATGTAGACCATGTTATCAGAGGAGAGAACACTCTTCCAAAACCCTTTCACTTAATGCTACTATAAATTAGGCAAAAAATATTTCCAACCTTAATTGAAAGTTTCCTCAAAATATCTCTTCTTGATTTATACATAATCTATCTGAATCGAACTGCTTTCTCCTCGCTCCAATTACATTGAAACTTTTAAAGTAATAAATAACGGTAGAAAAAATTATTCTCGCGAACGGTAATAATTCAACCCTTAATTATAGATATTGCCAGTTTACTCGTCGGATGAACAGGGATCAACAACTAATAAACATAAATTTAATCTAAAAATTTTTTACGTCCGACAATAAAAGTCATGCTTTTGTGTTCACAAAATAGGTATACGTGAGGAACGAAGTAGAACAAGGATATCTCAGTTAGACGGTTATGGAATGGGTGAATCTGTTGGAAGAGCGAAGAGGTGACGAGATAAGGAACGAACAAAGTAAAACGGAACTTAGAGAGAAGTTGTTCCATATAGATGATTGATACCCGTAAACTATTAAATGGTAAAATTTCGTTATCTAGAATGTGAGCGCGGAGTTATAAAAACGGAAATAACCTTTTAAAATTTCAGTGCTGTCATCATTAGGACAGTAAAACTTATAATAAAGGGGCAAACCAGTTGATGGGAGGGAAATCTGAAGAGATTGTTTGTACTGATGTACGGGTAATATACTTGGCTCGACTTGACTTAGCTGTACTTTTTTCTTTTTTTTTATTAATCTGTGTCTCTTCTTCGGAGCAACGCGAAGTCGAAGTGCATCGTAAAAGTTAAAAATATCCCAAAGTAAGCATAAATTTATTACGAGTTTGAGAAGGGGATTCATTTTACAGCAGTAGTACCTTTTATAAATGAACGCTCCCTTAGAAAATGTTTTACATTGTAGCGTGGATGTATTCTTCCTTTGAAAACTTATTAGGTTACTGTCTTGCGATTTGTATCGCAATGAAAGGAATTAAATATTAAAACTTCTTCGATTTTGCTTGTGGACTTCGTCATATTTCAGCTTAAATGAATTTTATGTTGACGCAGACATGCAATGTACTCTACTGGTATGGATTTATATTACCTATATACATTTACCTAACTTTTCTTTTGATGCAACATTCTTTAAAAAATGTCGTTTATAAAAGAAAGTATTTAATAATTAAAATAAAAACAAAAGTACTCTTTTGGCTTTATTTTCAGTACAGGAAATCCAAGAAAATTTTAATAAACCTGCAAAAAATGCTGCCTATTAATAACAAAATGTCAAACATCTTATGAACAAATGGGTCTGCTAAACTCCACCATGGAATCCCTGATAAGTTGTTTATTCAACAGCGGATTGGTTATTTTGGCGGACAGGTAGCAAGGTTCAGTTGCTTTATCAAACTGACTAGCAGCTGTTGATGCTTACCTAAACTTTTTGCATAATACAATACTGAATTCTTTCGATGACTTTCCTGTGAACTAAAAATAACAAATGCTGCTCCTTGGTACCATTGTGCCCGATTAGCGTTAAAAAATACTTATTCAATGTTTACGCGTGAGGATGAGTAAGATAAGATTGGAGCAGATCAACGATGCGAATACGTGCTGCACTTTAGACGACTGTTTTGAAATGAAGAGAGAAAGAGAGAACATATTAAACATCTCACATTTTTTCTTGCCTTTGTTGCTTGCTCATAAATTATATTGTTTGATTTTTTCTGCACGATGAGAAGGAGATCGAGTGCAGTCTAAAATGTTTTGCGTCCTCAAAGCATTCCCTTTGCGCATACCTATGGAGACCAAGGATAATTTCAAAATATTTAAATCTTGATGTAATTTGTGTGGATTTTTTTTGCTATTTCTATTACCTGTGAAATTCCATAATTTTGGCATTACATTCAACTTCAATTTTAGGGGAAAGAGAAAATCATATCAAGAGGAAACAGGAACAAGGAATCTGCCACATCGTCGCACCTTATTTCACAAACTCATGGATAGAGAAAAAAGAAATCTAACTGTCGAAGTTATATAAACATAAATTGATCTTCTAAAGCTTCCAATTATTTGATTGGAAGCTTTTGGACTTGAAAATGGGAAAACTATATTAGAACATCTTAGGGCATGTTTTGAATATAATCTAGAAATGCCGGATTTATCTAATTCCTCAAAATATTAGAACACTTTTGTTATTCCTGATCGTGCTACTGATTTTTACCTAAAATTTTACAATCGGTAATAATAAATACTGCGAGAAGACACTTACCTCATTGTAGGTATGCCTTTACACATACATATAGCGTACTGTATAATGTCCCATCCCATATGGTCTTAGTAAACTTACCATTATGCATACTAATGAAGAAATACGCGGAAAGAATACGGCCATTGAAGTGATACAGCAATTGTATTACGAAGATAGTACATAATACATCGTTATAACGGTATTAAGATATATCTAACGAACGAATGGAGTCAACATTGTGTATAGCCGACGATATTTCAAACTGAGGAGGATATTTTATTAGGAAAGTTTAACAAAGTGCTGCATTAAATCAGCGAAGGCGGTTGTCTTTAGGTTGTAGGTTTTACGCCAACCTACTGTAAAAAAAATACTTCCGATCTATTATACCTACATCCTTGAATAATCCCTTCCCACTTATCAGAATGATGTACTGTAAATTAAAATAGGAACTATTAACTTTGAAATTAATTTGGCAGCTAAATGATTGATTACCTCAAAATATAGACCCAAAATAACAGTAAATCACCATTACTAACCCTATTTTTGCTACTGCCAGCATAAATTAATAGATTAGATTAGATTAGGGTTGTGGTGGTTACCTATGGTTGTCCCCTTTGTTCTACAGGGATTTCTCTACCTTTACCTTCTTAAGTAGACCCATCATCTTTGAGAGTATCTCCTTTATGAAGCTGTTAGCTATGAGGTTCTCTATGCCCAGTACTAGAAGACTTGTGCTCGCCAGGCCATAACAGTGGCACAGTAAATGGATTCGAGATTATTTCTCCTCATGTTGTGCATATGCTTATTCAGTCTACAATGACCAATCAATAGATTTACTATCAATTTGACTACTACTACTTCTTCCTGTCTTTACTCAGTAGGTCTTTAGTAACTTCAGACTTCTGTTCCTTTTAGAACTCTTTTACAAATTATACGTCAATTAACTAATAGACTTTTTCATTTGCAATTTCGTAATGCATCATTTGCTTAAACTTCATCTATCCCATTGAAAAAAAACTATATTTATTTTTACAAAAATTTGTTGGTATCAACAAAACAATAGCCAATATACCCAACAGATTTTTGTAGGTAGCTCAAAATATTAGCCGTACGTCAATTGTTTGTAAAGTGTAGTCAAAGTTGTAAAAAGGAAAAGTTGCCCAATCTGGCAACCATGGTTGCAGGCGCATCGCTCTCGCTTGCTGTTTGCTCTACTTGTCAAAACGGTATGTGCGCCATCCCCCCTCCCTGGCCAATAACAACAACAACAACAACAACAACAACAACATCCCCCCTCCCAATGTGTTTCGCAATTGAAGAAAAACCTACAAACGTCGCTATCTAGTGATTACCATCGAACAAGCTAGGTAGAGAGCCAAATCGAGCGGAAACAGAATCGACTTCGACAGTCACGCGAATTCCAAACTTTCCCGTCGACTTTAGCGAGCACATGCAACCGTAAAGTGTTAAAATAAAGGCTTAATCCTGCGAATCAGCCCAATATCGTTGTCGTCATTCTGTTCGTAGAGCTGTCACAGTTAGAATCCTCCTAGTGAAACTTCGCCGCACAAGCGATCAACGTTTAAGATCAAACTTGTCCAACGAACGGCGAACTTTCATCGTTCAGACGTCTCTGTCGGTTTAAATTTAGTTATACCGCTAACTTGTTCTCTTCTGTCCGCGCTCCACTGCTAATCAGGTGTACGTTAATGCAATGCAGTTTCGGTAAATTTTGTCGAACAGCACATTGACGTTGGAAAGTGGAATTAAGCTTAATGATTGAGTATGCTTCTGCCATGTATATTATACACCTGCAGAACTATATATTTTGGTCAAGCTCGCGCATGATTTCGGATTCCCAAGGTTCTGATTTTCGAATGTCATCTTCTGATTTAGAAAAAGTGCGCAATTTGAGAGTTGGCGGAAACTGTTCCGCACGAAATCTACATTCGGCTTCCTTCGTTATTCCAAGCCTTTTTTTGCGGACCTTCCAAGCCTACTCATATGCCCTTTCAGTTTGCAATTGCCTGATGGGATCCCTGTCAATTGATCTCTTCAGGTTATAGATTTCCAGAGTTTTAGCTTGCCTCATTCCCTTGAGATTCTTCCAGTACTTGGATTTTCTCTGCTTTACTTCATTGTTAATTTTCTCTAGTATTGTACTACTAGCTACTTATCCCACAAAAGGGTTCATGTCCCACAAATGGTATTCTAGCAAGATTATCTGTTATTTTGTTTCCTTACACTCCTGTGTGTCCCGGAACCTACAGAAGGGTTACCTAATTCCGCTTGTCTAGCTCGTTTAGTTTTTCTGGAAATTCACAAACCATTTTGGAGCTGATTATATTTGAGCTCAACGCCCTGACGGCTGCTTGACTATCAGACATTATGATAATCTCTTGCTTTTAATAGCTTCTGTCGATGTGGAACTAGACGCACCGTTCAATAGCGGGTGTTTCCACTAGAAGATACTCGGGTACGTGCCCAAGTCATTAAAATATTTAGTTCTAGGCCCATACAGTCCTTGCAGGTGCCTCTGCAGTTTTGGAGCCATCGATATACCATTTCTTTTGAGTTTGAAGATGGTGTCTTTATCCCATCCGCTCTTGCTACTAAGTTTTGTGGTAAATTCTTTCACAAAGCTGAACTTTTTTAGCATATGTCCCAGGTTTGGTCACTTCAAAGGGGCTGAGGCCTATGCCTAACCTTTTCTTCCCCGACCATTCTGTGTTATCCTTTTGGCTATGCTCTCCGCCAAAATGCAGAGAGGGGTAAGGTTTAATACTGCCTCAATAGCTGTTGTTAGATATGTTCTGATTTCCCCAGTTATACAATATATAGTAAAAATGGTGCTAATATGCTAAAAAAAATATTGATCATGATATTAAGGAGTAAGCTTTGAGAAGTGTAATAGTCTTCTTAACATTTGGATTGTACATATGTATATCTATAATTTGGAAGTTGGTGTATGATCTGTGACTTGCTTTTATGAATTATAATTAACATGAAATGTCGTCAGACTTCTTATTTAGTATACAGCGTTAGTCTAAATTTCGGAGCAACTCGTCATAATAAGTTTGAAGACCTAAGAAAATGATAAAATAATATCTGCTTTCTAGATTAGTTATTATTTAATAAATATGGTCGTTCTTAGAGAAAATAGCTAATACATTATAACATACTTGTTATTAACACATAAATATCTCAAAACGAAATTTATCTCAGTTAGCGGAACCAATAAAACGGAAAAGTCTTCCCTCGAACAACTTAGGGAATGTAATAACAAAATAATTTACCAAATCGGAACTTTCGTAAGAGCACTTTTAGTGGAGTTTTAGTTATATCGTAGGAAATATAGAAAATGTTTGTCGGCGATGACAAACACGCTATACGAAAAGAATCTGGATTAAAGATTAGTTTGTTATTTTGTTCCATATTTATATAATTTCAAAATATGTGACCTACAAGCGTCAAAACATTTTCCGCTGGCGAACTCAGAGAAAACACGGTGTCTGAAACTTTTTAAGGATATCAGCGTACTTATCAATGGAGGAGTGGGAAATTTTTAGTATACCGTGGTGCTATAGCAACAGCGGAGGCTCGTTTCTTTTCAAACAAAACTTGTACGAGGATCTTATGAAAATATTCAATATTCTGAAGGAAGCAAATATCAATAATACTGTAAGCTTCTTAGAGATACGTGCTGAAAGGAAAATATTGGAACGACAAAAATAAAATGTATAAGTTGTCAGGGTTAAATCGTCTTAGGTACTTCAATTATATACATGTAGGTAGACTTCATTGGCTCTAGATATACATATATAAGGAATGATTTAATTGAGGGGGAATTTATATCAATCAAAGTAATGTTGTCATTCACGTTTTGCAAGAAAGGCACACAATAGACTGTCATTCACCGATTTGAATGAAATTTGGTGAATCTGTATGGTACACGCAGTGTCTTAGTGCTGACTATCGAGTTCACTTTTATTTCTTGTAGTATTTCAAAATTTGGATTTTTTCTTTTTTTTTTTTTTTCTGATATATGGATATATTTTCTGGCCAAATCGTCGGAGAGAACCCTACGTTACATGTTGTTTTCTTCAAAAGATTTATTGACAGATATTATTGAATGTGGTAGAAAAAGAATGTAATAAAATTAAATTAGTTACATAGTTCTTCTTCAATAAGAAATTTATTACGTAAGGTGAATGTATATTTACTTTTAGTTTTTGCATTCATTTTTATAACTGATCACACGGCATGGGATTTATAGGACCACTTTTAGCAAAAAAAAAAACGTTTTATCGGAAGTTTTTGCAAATCGTTACAAATTGGTTTAAATCTGTTGTGAATGCTGAAGATCGAGTAGGTACGATTCTGTAAAAATAACATGTGAAATACTTCAGGTGTTAATAATCGCTTGTTATTGGACAAACTATTTATCAACGTCCGGCGAGTTTTTCACTAAGGATATGCTTGAGAGCATTACGGCCACCTTTTCGAATTGCACCTACATAGATAACATTGAGTCCTCTAGTGGTTCCCTGTTTCTTTTCCCTGCTACAGTAGGTGAAATAGACGATGCCATTAAGAAAATGGCAAATAAAAAGTCAGCTACCGTTCTCGTAAGTGTGGATGCTGGCCTCACTTTCTTTAATCTTCTGCCAAATGATATCAAAGAGTGTACCACGCAAATATTATTCAAGCAGCGACTGAGAGATTACCTTATTGATAAATGTCCCTATAGTTTAAGTGAATACTAACTCATCCTTTATACTATAAGGCTATATTGGGTAGGATCTTGTATTTGTTGTTTGTGTAGTTTTGCTTGTGTATTGTATTATATATATCCTGATCAATGATCTAACGGCAATAAAGTATTATTATTATTATCTTTAATTCAAATACTTTACTTTTACTACTTTTACTTTATACAATATACCCATATCTTCCCTATAATTTGAGTGTAACGAATTGATATTAAAATCGAACGTGTGTATGCAACTTTCGGCTTCTCTTATCGCGAACATCTCGAAAAACCATTCTAAAAAGACCGCTCGCAAATCGGATTCTTGACAGCAGTCCAAACCCGTACGGATATTTACGTATGTATTTGCTGTTTCTAAATCTTCTGCGTAGATCTTATACGAACTGGTTTTCCCCCCTCGCTCCGATTTGCCCCCTTTTTTCCCTTCTCCTTCACACTTGTCGTCGGTCCTTTCTGTACGTTGTCTACACATGTGCTCGGCCACGAGACAAACAGGAATCATGTTTTACTTGTTGCATATGATTTCGGCCCGAATCCCGTTTTAGAGAACCGAACCAATTAAGTTAAGGGTTACATTAATTAAACGACTGGTCTTAATCGCGATCTTGTTTTTAGGTAGGAGCACTTTATTGCGGAACGGGTAAGCCTTTAACATGTGCATAAACTTCCATTAAAATAGGGGAGGGCCCGGTTCGTTGCATCGCCAAGTAAAATTCGGTTCGTACGGCAGAACCATAATTAAACGCGTCTGTTGTTTTTCTTCTGGTGTACTCTTTCTGAAAAATGATTTAAGTTTGACCAGTAGCATGGTTACGTAATGAAATTTATTAATTCATTAATTTTTTGCGTCATACATTTACAGCACCCCAGCGTATCTTTTCTTCATATAAATTTTAGATTTAATTTATTTCGTTAATTTGGAATCAATACCCCGCAACTGCTCCCTTCTAGAAAACAGCAAATTACTT
The DNA here is from genome assembly GCA_949128085.1 of Cetonia aurata. Taxonomy (NCBI): domain Eukaryota; kingdom Metazoa; phylum Arthropoda; class Insecta; order Coleoptera; family Scarabaeidae; genus Cetonia; species Cetonia aurata. The sequence goes on along the minus strand of OX421883.1, from coordinate 62,738,973 downwards.
TAGGTCATTAATAAAAATTGTTCCAAAACTTTTTCGGAGCTTACTTTTGCGAATGGAGATTTCAAACGATGATTGCTATTGATTTTATTTGCAAACTTTAGCATTTATATAGATTTAGATTACCCGTATATAACCTTCAGGATATTAACAGGCGATATATTCTGTCTGTAACGACTCTGCGAGACCCTTCAGCTCAACAACGTTACGCCCCGGCCAAATGAAATTACCCGTCAGCTTGGACTGCGGCAGTAGGTATTGGGTATTTCATAGTGCAGCGGAATACATACATATAAATGCTTGAATAAGTTACATATAGAAGCACAATTAGTACGTACGCTCAATTAAGTGAATATCCAATAATAAAGGGTATTATAGAAACATAGAAGTCGCAACTAGAATAAAGATCTTTTACTATTCGCAGAAGTATTAAATATAAGGGTCATGCAGTATTAATTTATTGCTTCTAAGATACACTGCGAAAAAAAAATTCCTTAAAACAAAAAAATATTGTTTTGTCTCTATTTAAAGACACCATTTCTTTCAGTTAAAACATGTACAATATGAATTACTTATACCGAAAATAATATTATATTTTATAATAAAATTATTTGACGTGGGCGGACTATATCGCTGTGACCAAAGCTCGTTATAATTCTAAACAAACACCTACTAAACTAAATTTGCGATAATAGCCAAGAGATTAAAGTATGCAAACGGTTTATTGGTGAAATTCCTTTGTTCTTTAAATACGTTGAGAAAATATAATTACTCTTTTTCTACCTGTGAATCCGAGCTGAGCCCAAATACTTGGCCTTGTCATACGGAAGATAGTATCGACATTTAGTGGTCGCAAGGGGGAAACATTAGAACTGAAGATCACTGTACATAACTACGTATCTAGTATTGTTGGTCTTTTGTTATTATTATGCGTACTTGAAGAATTATGTTTATTTTTATGTTGTGGGTATTTTTCGGTTAATATGCTAAAATGCTTCATTTCCTTCGATGATGTAAAGTATAATAAAGGATTTTGTTTGTGTATTACACCTCTTAACTGTATTATTTTTACATGAACTTTGATGTAGGTCCTTCTGTGTGTAAATTTGTTCTATATCTCATGGGTGTTATTTTAAGTTCGATGGAACTTACGTTAACTGTCAAACGAACTGTCATACTGCGCTCACTTTTTTTACATTTATGATTAGTATACTCTAGCAAATCATCATGAATAGATTGACACTTGAAAAATACTACCAAATTATCCAGATTTACTTTGAAAATCAATCATCAATTCACAAAGACGACTTTGTGATTTTTATGGCGCACATTATCGTCTATCTGAGCAAGCCATCCGTCGAACTGTGGATAGATTTCGTACCACATACTCTCTAAATGATGCAATTAGACGAACACGTGGAAGGAATGTGCGTACTGAAGAGAATATCGCCGCTGTAAACGAAAGTGTGGAAAAAGATCCAAATTTATCGATTCGTCGTCGGTCGCAGGAATTGGGGCTCTGTCCGTCCACTACTTGGAAAATTTTGGGCAAAGATCTTGGTTTACTCCCGTTTAAGATACAACTGGCGCAGGAATTAAAACCACGAGACCATCACATGCGTCGTTCTTTCGCCGATTGGGCTCTAGACCGATTGGAAACTGATCCGATGTTTTATCGTAAAATTGTGATCAGCGATGAGGCTCATTTTTGGCTTAACGGGTTTGTTAATAAACAAAATTGCCGCGTATGGAGTGAAATCAATCCACAACAGATCCAACAGACTCCATTACATCCAGAAAAACGCACCGTTTGGTGCGGTTTACACGCTGGTAGCATCATTGGACCTTATTTCTTCAAAAATAAAGCTGGAGCTCGCGTTACGATCAATGGAGATCGTTACCGCACCATGAGCAATGATTTTTTGTTTTGAAAATATGGATGAGATTGATCCGGGCGAGATGCGGTTTCAACAGGATGGCGCTACGTGCCATACGGCGACCACAACCCAACGACTTATTGAAAACAAAATTTGGCGATAAGGTTATTTCGAGAAATGGAGCTGTCAATTGGCCTCCAAGATCGTGCGATGTAACACCTCTCGATTATTTCCTGTGGGACCACGTGAAGTCACTAGTTTATGCTGATAAACCAGCCACAATTGACGCCTTGGAGGCCGACATTGTTCGTGTTATTCGTGGCATACGGCCAGCAATGCTCGAAAAATTAGCCCAAAATTGGACCTCCAGAATGCGCTCCGTCAAGAACAACCGTGGTGGCCATATACCCGAAATCATTTTCAAATGTTAATGCCATGTATTGATTTTTCGATTAAAAAAAATTGTTTTGATTACAATAGAATTTTTTGTGTTATTTTTTACAATTTAAAGTTCTATCGGGCTTAAAAGAAACAGCCGTATAAATATAAATGACGGCAACCCCAGTTACTAGATGCAAAGAATGATGGACATACCATCTGATATTACTTATATATAAAGGTCATTGTAACTCACTAAATAATGCACTCACTGGTAAGATGATATTATTTATGGACGCTAGTGCTGAGAATTAAAGCGATTCAAAAGACGGAGGACTTGAGTATAGTCTGCTCGTCCAAGACCTTTTGCGTCGCCAGTGTTAGTCTTCTGCTTCCGAGAATGGGTTCCTATAATTTGCTAACCAATATTAAAAACAAGCGCGCCCGCACTCTTTGATCTTGTAGCCAGTTTTAATATTCATCCAGGGTGCAATGTGCCTTGTGACGAATGCCGGCGAGACGGATAAAGCATATATGAGGGGCATTAGCGTAGCACAAATTAGGATACTTCAACGAAGTTTCTAAATTATAATGTAAGATATAGAAAAGTTGAATTCCGAAATTAATTTGTGGCATTCCTTACATTATATAACCATTCTTTAGACCTCAAATACAATTGTGTCAATTAAATACAGTAACAAACAGTTTTAATATTTTATATTTTGAGTTTATTATCTTGGTTTTACGTGCTAAAGGAAATGTCCTGAAGTGGAAATCTTATGATTGTTTGATTCTAGCTCTGATATTATAAATAAACACATCACCCAATGAAAGTGATAAAAAAAATGGTTCAGTTAATAGAATTAAAAAAAAATAATTATTCTTATTACAACACGGCTACTATTCGACAATCCCTTGTACTGAAACCCTGGCAAAGGTACAAAAAACTCATACACATCAGGAGATCATTCACATTCAACACAAACGCGTATATGTACCTATATTTAAAAACACCTATGTTTATAAACGTGCATAAACGCGACAGGAATGACCTACGATTGCCTGGTTTGACTGTGAAGTCGTTGCAGTCAGTCGAACCTGCAGTGTGAAAAAAAAAATATATATTTCTAGAACATTATTTTTATACACCCGTCAAGCCCATATGTATTTACATACACGTAGATATACTAATAACAAACCTTGTATTTACGTAGTAGATGCATCGGAAATACATTCATATCTACACATGTATTTTAATGGGTACACGTTCCAGAAAATGTGATTTCGAAATAGGTACATGCATATATGATTAATGGCAATTTAGATTTAACCAATGCTTGTTTGTAATTTGTCAAATATGTTAACAAAGAATATGTATTGCTCTAAACATGTTCATTCATTTATTCTTGCATTTAAGAGTACATTATAATAAAAGTTGCTTGCATACAACACGTTTAAAGCACGAATTCAAATTTAAAGCTCTTGTCAAGTACGGAAAAATATTACCTGCAATAATTATTTTTATTTTTTTATTCTATTTTGTGTTGCTGCATTGTTTGCGTTTTAATTCTTTGTATTACATTTGATCCTATGTGTTTGCTTATTCTCTATTTCCTTCATTTTGCCCTTGCACTTCTTGTTTATTTTTCTAGACAATCCTTTCACGCTACACCAAGGTTCGCCTTTTATGTTTCTATTTCGCTAATCGTTCTCTTCTTGTATTTTTCTTCTATCTTGTATCATCCGACTATATGCTCAAATGCAAAAATATACACGACAATGGCATACTTTATGAACCATGGTTCGCACCTGACGCATCTTAACCTATTAGGAATTCGATATCTGGAGTTCCAGCAGGCATTAATTTAGGACCCTTAAATTAGACAACACATATGTAATTCTACAAACATTAATTGAATTAATGTAAACCAAGAACCTACCATTGTAATGTAATTTAAGCGCAATATTCCGCTACATTGAACAATTAACTCTGATGCCTGAACTCTGCAAAAAGAAATATTTTAAATGTCAAATTGATAAAACATTGCATATCATAAATCCTACAGTATATGAAACGAACGGGGTCAATGTTTTGTCACACTGAGCCAACAATGGAGCTGCTAGCAAAAAACACATAAAACAGTAAGAGTATCCCAGAGCAGTCAATTTTCACCCAAGCAACACGATTAAATACCTTGTTAATGGACTTTTACCAGCAGAAGCCCAAACTGAATGGATTTATATCGGCCATTATGACAATAATATTGTTATTGGCTATTGTGTAAATTAACGGATGTGACCGTAAAAAGAGAGGACACCACTACTTGGAGTCTTCGCGATGACTTGCGAAATGTAAACCTCCTTTTAGGTCCGTCGTAAATTAAAAATATTCTCATGGTGCTATTTTACGATTTGATGGTGATGGAGTCTCAGTTTCAACACGTATATTTCAATTTCGTTTTGATTATTTTTGGCAGGGATTACAGAAAGGAAAGACATAAAAATGGAAATAAAACGAGTCTCGTTTGTTTAGTTCGCGTCGGTGTAAACATTTAGGCCAGTTATGACCACAACCAACGAAATTATGCCAACCCAGAGTATTGTATTCTTAATGTTATCGCTGTAAAAAAAAAATTACGTCATCGGTTTTTGTTTGTGTAAACATTGCAAAAATTCTGTAAATCGACGTACATATACAAACTGCAACGATTTTTCTTGCACGTGTCATATACACAACTTCTTTCTATGCATATTTATCTAGTTTTTTCTGTTAATTCTAAATATCATTGAACAAATATTTGAATTCGAATGAAAGGCATGTAAAGAAAGTTCTATTGAATAACCCACACGTCTAATCCTGTAAGATAATGGTATTTACAGATCAGGAAGTTCATTTATCAAACACTGTTCAGGTATTGAATTTTCCACAAATGCAAACATTTCAAAATACACTGCCAAATATTTGCTTGTAAGCATTCTGACAACCAAAAAAAAAAAAAAGAACACCATATAATATTTGAATTATCTCGATTTTGATATGCACATGCTGTTACTTAGTAACTTAGTAAAGGTAATAACTTTATTCATATTTGTCACTGATTATATTATTTCAGTGTTTGCAATACACGCAATCAATCCTGCAAAGAAATACTTTCTATCAGTTTTATTTAAGAAATGTTAGATAACTTGTTACATATTGGTTTTGTAAATATTTGCGACGAAAGCAAATAAATAAATCCTATTTTCAAATAAAAATTTGTTCTGCTAACACGGAAATAAATACAGAAACCATAAACGGCACTGATTGAGAGTTATTTTAAAGATTTTCGGTGTTTATGCAGCGAAAGAAAATTGTTTTTTTGTTTAAAAAGTTATATTTCTACATAATTTGCAACAAGTTTTACTTAAAACTTCAATCTGTAGAAGTCCGTCTGCTTTTTTCTTGTTTTTTAGTACTGACTACCCCTTATAAATCCATCAAATTTTACGATAAATGTTTCAGCTTGTTAAATTTTATCCAAAATGTGATAAGATTGTAGATATTTTATAACTAAAAGTCTAAGTTTTTAATATGGTTGAAAAGAACTTTGGCCAGCTAGTTTGGTAGTCTGCGAGAGGTAGATTATCTAGCAAGTATTCTTCTATATTTCTTAAAACATTTAATAAATTACTAGTACAAGTAAACATGTGTCACTCGCATGTCATTGCCACATCTTCATCGCCTACATCAATTTAAAAATAAATGGAGAGTGTCTGCTTTTAAATAAATGCTTCTAACTGAAAATCACAACGATATAGGTATAGGAACACCATACATGTTCGAAAAGTAAATTTAACAGGCCTGGCAAAGAATGATTAATATGCAGGATGTTCCATTTAAAAAAATATATTTTAAGGAATTTTTCTAACATGTGGTCTAAGGATAATGTGCGCAACGCTCTGTGTAATGTAACTAAATTCAAATAACATAGGAAGTTAGTCTAAAGTTCCCTCAAATCATGTTCAAAAATTGAAGATTTTTAGCGATTCCAAAGAGCGAAGACATGGGTAGTTTAGTAAGGATCATATTAAAAAAAAAATTAAATCCAAACATAAAAAATATGGGGTGCCGAAAGGACCTACTCTGAGCCCTTTCCTTTTGACCATCTCCAAAAATGACTTCCCCGTGAAAAAGGTAGAAATGGCTATACGTACATGATTGTCCTTAAGGAAGTAAGACGTCATTAAGGCTCACACAAATACCAAATTCATGAAGCCACAGAATAGCGTATTTTGCAAATTCTTATTCTTTCAGTTCCGTTCGATCATCCACCGTACGAAATTCTATTACTCGGAATGTCCCTCCTCACTGGTGTGGACGCGTGAGATTGTATGGAGGGACATTGCGAGTAATAAAAACTCGTGCAGCGAGTGAACGAATAGGACTGATTATCTCAAGTCCGGTTATGTCATATTGATTACAAAAAGCTTCCAAATGGAAGCTCAAATATACTTAGTCTTTTTTAACGGTTATTAGTGGCTATAGTGGCAAAATAAAAACGACACCTAGGTACATCTCAGTAGTTCAACGTAATAAACCACTTCTCGTTGAAATTGTTTAATTTTTCACTTAGCAAAGGTAAACATCCTAATAATTAATAGAAAAGATGAGTCATTATATTCATTGACTAAAAGGATTTTGTATAATTTTAACAGGCATAAAAGTTTAAAATGTCACTGGTAGTAATAATATTTTTATGGCATCCTACAGTAAATTTCCGCTGTTCAATTTTGCATAGGAGGGGTACAGAAAATATTTTCGCGTTAGCGTTTTACGGTTCGCGATAAGAAAGAAATTGAACGTCAGCTTCCCATTAAGATAAATAACAATTTCGAATTTTAAAATACGCTAACGTTCCAGGAAAAATGCATTCCATTTTAATTCGACTTCGTCGCGGTTCCGTACCGTCTCGCGAATAGAATTTCCTTCCCTTCGCGTGGAAACCGGAGAGTTATTACCGCGATCCTGTCGGAATAAACAATAGACGTAAAGAAACGAAAATCGAAGATCGTTTCCCGATCGGATAGGCAAACGAGCCCCATGAACGCTTAATTTATCGTAGCCCGTCGGACGGACAGACACGTAAACATGCAATACGAACCGATTATATTAATTTAAATGCATTTCCATTTGCGAGCAAATCACTTAAAATTGCTAGAATAAGAATAAGAAGAAGAGGCCACAAAAGTAAAAAGCAATGCATACGCGATGCACTTACGTACATGAGCGAATACTTCCAAGGAAGAGTCAATTTGAGAAATTGCACAGGTGCATACGAGAAAGACGGATTGTAGTATGTACGGGAATTTTCGACGAGAATCAATTTTGAAAGTAGTAATTTGTATAATTGAACACATACAATTTATCGAAGACCTTCAATATTTATGATTTAGTAATGCATAATGTATATCAGTTCTTAACTTTTATTAAAGAAATCTGTTTTAAGACAATACAAAAATATACAAGGCGTTAGAACAGGTTTGGTTTTATTACCTGCCTAGTAGACCAAATAACTTACCGCCAGATTTTTGATGAAATGTGCAAGTTTGTGTTTCTTAATAAGCGGTGTATCGGATTATAGAGAAAAAGAAAACACAAAATAAATAGGTAAATTAAATAATCTATTAAATAAGAGAAAATCTTATATATTATAATAATCTAGGTTTGAAAAACACATTAAATCATAATAAAACTCTTATTTTCTACCAATCTAAAACTGACATTTGAAATTACAGATCTCATTAATTTTTTGTTGTTCCGCCGCTAGATGACTCTGACTTGACAAGTCAAAATTTCAAATGTAAAATCAAGTAATTAAAATATGGTTTGTAACGCAAATAAACTCAAATTCTCTCTTAAAATAAAATTAATATCTAAATATTTTGTATTTTCCTTGATTGTTCTGTTACTGAGTTTGTAATGTTAAATTTCATGGGTGTGATATGTTTCTATATCACACTACACAGATTTTTCCAAATTTTCTTGACTTTTCTTTAATATATATATGTATAGATCTTCTTGGTATTTTAAAGTCATATAATTAAAAAACCATTAGAGTAAAACGTTTCGGTTTAATACTAAACCTTATTCATTTACATTTCAAAAATTAGTAATGTAGAAATAAAATTTTTGTTGTATAAAAATATATAAGATTTTTGTTTTGTTGATAAAATCAGTTGGTTTTTGTTTTGAAAGAGTTTTGAAACGTTTTATATAAAGATTGTTTTGTGAAATGTGTCAGTTGTATTAGTTATGGAAAGTTATGGTTAAATATGAAAAACGTTACTAAATTTTTTATTAAAATTTCATTTATAGAATTAAGTTATAAAGTTTAGTGAAAGATTGTGTGTCGGTTTTGTCATTTATAAAATTATTATGTTTATAAATTTGGATTATTTCAAGTATAGTTCGTGCTTTATAGTTTTGTTCTTGGTTTAGGATTGATTGTTAAAATCAAATGTATGATTTTGTGTTATTTCATGTTTTTTTAAAGCTGTAAGATTTTTGTTATATTTGTGTCCTTTTATTCTATTTTCTAAATGTTGCATAGTTTCGCCGATGTATACACTATTACAATTTTGACAATTTATTTTATATACTATATGTGATGTTTTATTTTTTTCCGTTTTCGATTTTAATTTTGTGTAAATTTGATTTTGTAATTTATTATTATTTTGATTTGCTATTTTAAAATTATAAGGTTTGATAATTTGATTAATTTTTTCAGAAATAAGGAATTTTTATGTATTTTATAAGTGTTTGACTATTATTTATAGTTTTGGTGATTTATTATACAAACGGAATATTCTTTGTTTAAATATTTTATTGATAAGATGATTTGGATAATTATTTTGTTTTAGAATAGTTTTTGCTTTATTAATGGTATCATTTCGAAAAATTGGACTGGTTAAAGTTATAGCTCTATCAGCTAAACTAATAATAATACTATTTTTTTGCGAGATTGGTTGTGATGATTTAAAATTTAGATAACGTCCAGACCATGTAGGTTTGGTATACCATTTAGTTAAAATTTCATTATTGTTTTTTATCAGCTGAATATCTAAAAATGTAATGCTGTTGTTTTCTTCAATTTCGATTGTAAATTTTAATCTAGGGTGATAGGAATTAAATTTTTCTAATAATTTTGTTATATTTTTCTTTTCTAATGCTGTTATACAGTCATCAACATATCTTTTGAATAAAATTATTTCAAAATCTATTTTATTTAAAATTTATTCTTCAATATACTCTAAAACAATTTGTGCAATTATACGTGAAATTGGTGAACCCATTGCGCAACCAAAAATTTGTTTTTAAATTTAATTTTAAATTGGAAATATGTTTCGGTTAGTGTTAATTGTATTGCATTTATGAATTCAGTTATTGGAATATTTGTATAATTTTCAATTAATTGCCGTTTTTTACGTATAATTTAAACGTATATAACAAAAATCTTACAGCTTTAAAAAAACATGAAATAACACAAAATCATACATTTGATTTTAACAATGTATCAATCCTAAACCAAGAACAAAACTATAAAGCATTAACTATACTTGAAATAATCCAAATTTATAAACATAATAATTTTATAAATGATAAAATCGACACACAATTTTTCACTAAACTTTATAACTTAATTCTAAAATGAAATTTTAATAAAAAATTTAGTAACGTTTTTCATATTTAACCATAACTTTCCATAACTAATACAACTGACACATTTCACAAAACAATCTTTATATAAAACATTTCAAAACTCTTTCAAAACAAAAACCAACTGATTTTATCAACAAAACAAAAATGTTATATATTTTTATACAACAAAAATTTTATTTCTACATTACTAATTTTTGAAATGTAAATGAATAAGGTTTAGTATTAAACCGAAACGTTTTACTCTAATGGTTTTTTAATTATATGACTTTAAAATATCAAGAAGATCTATACATATACTACACAGATTTACTTTAGTATCCAACACTCTTTCTCTTGGTAATAACCTAATAAAAATTTATGTCTTGTATATTGTGCGTAGACCCTATGCATTAAATTAAAAATAACCTATCAATAATATCATTCTCAGAATTATATAGAAGCAATTTTAAACTATTCAAATATTATTCGTACAGTCCTAGTTATCGTACAAACTAGTATCTGTACCAGGAAGTAATATGTGTAATACACCTTCACTGCAATTCCATTTAATAGGTTACGAAAGAAATTACTGTTAAGGATAAGATCTCTTCGGCATCAATTCGCTTAATTTATTCAAATCACTAAAATTCCTTCCATCTATTATACTTCTGTATTGCCCATTTACGCACCTTAGTAAAGGCGCATTTATATTATCCTATTTTATTCTATTTTATGGGCGTAAATTTTATTGGCGTATTTCACCACCTGAACACATACTTAACGATAAAAAACCACGTAATACTGTAGTGTTACCGATAATATCAGTCAGTTGCATTGAACTGCTTTTCAATTTAGAACCGAGTATAAATGCGGAAGAAAACGCGAAATGTCGTTTTGACCGTGAAAGTCATGATCTCATATTACATAGCGTTAACTTTAATAAACCAATCTCTGCTGGAAAAACTGAGAAACACGTCGGCGAGCGTGCAGAGATTTATGCTATTAATTTAAAGCGGATCTTTTAAATTCTACCGTTGATTGAAACTTAATTACGATTTAAAAAGGATGATATCCCGTATAAGGTAAAATATATAATAGCATATAAATAAATATCTTCTTTCTCAGATTTTTACTGGAGGAATGAGAGGGAGAGATGGATACGAGTTTTAGTACAACGTTCAGGACAAATAAATACACACGACGCATATGATAGCACAAGCAGGAGGAAAAAAAAGTCAATTACGTCGTTTGCGCAAGGCCGACGCTAAAGAAAAATCTGTAAGAGCAGCATTACAACATAATAAATCGCAAGCGGCTAGAATAAATAGCCTTCTTGTACTTGGGCCGCGGAGGTTTCCATTTTTACGGTTGCAATGTTTACAAGGGGAAATTTTTATGGTAGTCCAAGTGCTTCGTAACACGTACATACATACTGCTGGCATATATGTATGTAGATACGTGCTGAAATACATGTAACAGCAACTTTGTATATAGAAACGTAATCTTATTTCGAATAAAATTTATAAATCAATTTCAATAGGATCCAGAAATTACTACAAAACGATTACAGACAAAGGTTATTATGTTATTATCGGTATACCTATTACAATTCAAATTTGTATTTCTCGCTGTGTTTATGAATATGCAGTCTATCCAAATCTAGGAAGGTAGCTTCCTCTAGGTATAGCTTTAGATTTTTCTAAACTGGATAAATATGTGAATAAAACTTTTTTTATTCAAAAAATTCTTTACGTGTATCTGATTTGTGACCTTTTATTTCCCTCCTGAAAAATTTAAACGAAACACCTAAATATATGCCTACATTATACGTAAAAATAGTAATGATAAAGAAATACGCGTTGATGATGATGCTGGTTGGACTGTTTCCATCGCATGTTGGATTTTGTAAATCCGACGTTTCGGCAGTGGTTCTGCTGCCGTCATCAGCGTGCCCCTGTGATGGGGAGGGGCGTGACTGGTGCTTGTTTGCTAATTCCAGGGTGGGGTGGAGTTATGACACACGCATAGCTCCTCGGGTAAATTGCCTTATCCGTATATTTTTGCTTCTAGAATAGGCAGTAGTGTACACACTGCTGTATATTGCGATCATATACTGGCTTTTCCAAGGGTAGCTATAAACTAAATTTGTATGTATGAGAGTTTTCTGCTCAGTGGTTTTTCTTCCCTCAGAAGCTGATCGTTGAGATTTTTTGAAATCTGATTCTACAGAAAGTTTATTTATATTTTTATCGATCTCAAGAACATACTCTTCATTGGTGGTACCTTTTTTTTTTTAGAATTCAGCTTATACCTCAATGACCCGTCTGATTCACTGTTGTATGCAGTTACGCACTAACGACATCCGTATCCTATGCAATTCCAGGCTTCGTGCACTAATGGCCTCTGTTGTCGTGGCTATGAATTCCGCGTCTTTTAACTTCCTTTTGGTCTGTCCATCTTCTATACATATGCTGGAAGTATTGTCCTAATCTACTGTATGATATGACAAACACAACCTTGGCTTGAGATGATGTGCTTGTATTGCTGTCTGCTCAAACTCCTCCATAGATACGTTGCTCAGAATTGACGACAGAGGGAAGCCCATCGCCATCCCAAGCTCTTGTTTGTAGAATTTGTTCTCCAACTGGAAGTACGTTGTGTCTACGCATATTGTTAATAGTTCCATGACGGCGTTTACACTCAAAGAGGTTCTTGTTTGTAAGATGTCATCTTTGGAGGGTTTTTCTTTGATTATCTTTAGTGTTTTATCTGTTGGTGCATTTGTAAATATTTAATATACATTTAAATAATGCTGATGTTAAGATCAGGAAATTCTTTTAAAAACGAATACTATATAAAAGATTCGTGCCAATTCTAAGAATTCATAAACAATGTCGATTTAAAACCAAATTTCAATTTCATTCAATACCTTTAGATGTACTATGGTTTTACACAAATGCACCATCAGAACTGGCAAAATAAATTATACAAAAAAAAAAATGGCAATTAATAGAAAATTATACTGATATATCGATATATACTCTAACAGAATTCATAAACGCAACAGAACTAACACTTATACAAACATAAATTTTATCAACAAATATTTGGATGTGCCATGGGATCACCAATATCTAGTACCATTGCACAAATTATTTTAGAATACATAGAACATAGAAGAAGAAATTCTAAGTAAAATAGATTTGGAATAATTTCCGATATGTTGATGACTGTATGATAGCATTAGAAGATAAAAACATACAAATTTTACTTAAAAAATTTAATTCTTACGATCGTAGACTGAAATTTAAAAAACAATAAACTCATAAAAAGTAATAACAAAATATTAACAGAATGGTGTACTAAACCAACATGGTCTGGATGTTATTTAAATTTAAAATCATCAGAACTACTTTCACAAAAGATTAGTGTTACCATTAGTTTAGCTGACCGAGTAATAACTCTAAAAAGTCAAATTTTTCGGTCAGATGCTATTAATAAAGCTAAATTATTTTGAAACAAAATTAGAAGAAAACTTATTTCATAAAGCTCTGGGCCTTTAGAACATTCGTCAATACCCTATCATTCAACTTGCTGATAGAATTATTTTTAATAATGAAAATAGAGGAACTGTTACATATGTTCATAAATTTAGTTTCTTGCTTAAATTTTCTAAATAGATGAATCATGAAATAAACAATAGATACCGTTTGTGAAGAATGTTTACACAACCCAAAGTGTACTTAGGTATATCGTGAACATAATTCATCAACATACATGTTTTATACTCATAAATGCATACATACATACGACAAACGAGACCTTGACTGGAAAGTATAATCCCGCAAAGTCACTATAAATTTTTGACGACGCAATCTAGGCTACAGGAATCACAATGCATCGTGCCGAATTTATTGCTGACCGAGAAATTTTATAAACGCGAGCTTCATCGGTGTTGACAAGTAATATTCACCCAAGGTTGAATCCACCCCGCTCTGATTGCATAAAAGACGAAAATACGACATTGAACATATAACGTGTATGATATGTGGACGATCCTTTGTCTTAGGCGTGATAGAGAGAATTTATGGAATAATTGTCAAAGCGTTCTGTTTGTCTCTTCTAAAATTAGAAATTCGAAGAAAGGCGACCTTAAAACCGTATATGTACGAACGCGTCGTATCGGATATTTGAGTCGCGGGATTTTCACTGGCTAAATAATTGATATTGCGGAAGATACGGTAATTCGACTTCGTATTTATTTTTGGGAATCCGTTGTTTGTAATTCCTCCTCGAGGGCAAGTCATATATATTCCAGTCGTCCTTGCTTTATCTATTCATGGTGAAATTTATACTGGCGAGATTCACAATATTAAAATTTAACTTTGATACATACGCTATATTGCTGCGAGGTAAAACTTGGCGAATAGCGAAATTAACTTTGTATTGCAAATGCGGATTATAGGTATGCTCCTTGTCACGGAATTATTCCAGAAGTTTTAATTGAAAACAGCGCGCTGCCTTGTTAATACTAATGTGGAACTTATTGTAGCTATGTATAGGTAATTTCTGAAAATAATCCGTGAATAATATATAAATACAACAACTATTATTCTAATGACTAAAATTAATTTACAAGGACCACTTATTGTATATAGACTTCAGCCTACCATCCATGTCTTGTTAGTTTTATTACGGACTGGACGGCCAGCTGTAAATACAGCGAGAAGAGGGGACACAATAGATCTTTTAGGTCGCAGTGTACTATCATCCTAATATCACGCATACATACATAGTTTTATTAGAATCTATTGAGTATTGTAAATCAAGTTCAAAATCTCATCAAAGTTATGATGTTATAAAAAGAAAAAAGTAAAGCTATGTATCATCAAATGGCTTTTCTGTAGGCCGGTGTTAAATATCAGCAACCCATTTTCTGTTTAATTTTCTTACAGTAAATTTCTACCCTCCTGCCAAAATGAGGTTAAATGAAAGGAATGGCGCAAAATATATTATATTTAATAGAGTGTCAAATCTAATCTAGATCCGAACAGCATTGTGTCTAAATTCACTTGCGAAACTTCTATTACTTAATGCATTAAACAATTTTGAATTTCTCCGCGAACGCAGAATTGGATGCTTTTTCTCTGTTTTTGGGACAATTTTGATCAATTAAATGAAGATTTGAGAGATAAAATCGCGAAATTTTAAAATTTCTTATGGTTCCCAAGGCTAATTTATTAATATGAACAACTCTTACTAGTTGCCAAAAAAATAAATGTTGTTTAACAACATTAAAATTTAAATCACGGTAAAAATATAGTAGGGCACGTGTTCTACTTCGTATATTATAATATATTTTTTTTTCTTTTAGGACGGAATTAGTTCAAAATACCTCAAAACAGGACATGGTTTAAACGGCAGATGATCAGGTAAATATATATTGCTGACTTCATGTGGTGGACTTTTGCTTGGAAAAATAACTGCGGCTTTCGTTCATTCAACTCACAAAGCTATTGGAAAACAATTCAGCAGTCATCCATGCCGTCTTATTTGCTTTGTATTCTAGGAAAATGATTGAACGCGAGCAAAACATCGGGGCTTCTGGTATTTTCCTACCATAGGGTTTAACTTTTTCTGTCCCCGACATGTTAGCCGCGAATAAAAGTGTTCTACGTCCTTTACTATGTTTACCTACCTCCGTGGAATTTATTATTTTTAAATATCTGTTTGGCAGACATTTAAACTATAATATAATAACGCCCTTTCATCCACATTATCACCGGGCTCATAGCCTGAAATCAGTTCTTCGAACTTATTCTTCCACTCCTCGCACACTTCATTATTCACACTAGCACTTTCTCCACATAATTTACGAAATCCTATATTCTTCCACGTTTTAAACTTTTCTAACCATTGTGTATGCCCTAATGCCTTAGCATAGATCCCCCCCCCCGCCCTAAACCATGTTGTTTTTTACCCAATACTGCTTAAACCACTTTAACAGGCATTGCTCTACATCAGGCTATTCAGCTTTTTGTGTTTTCTTATGATTTAATTTACCTTCACTCAACGAGGAACGAAAAGAAATTCGACTTATACACACAAAAAATGCATGCTTACCTTAAATAAATTTGTCTTGAACCAAATAAATCTACGCTTTGAAACGCCGCAAGACGAAAACTTCTTAAGGCAAGAGAAAAATTGTCTTAACAGCAGTCTTGGATGAAGCTACTTTTAGTATATCCACTTAAGAATATCATTTACTTGCATTAAAATCATTAGTCTTGGAGCAAAATGTTAGAATTCATGAATTAAATCCCTTTTCATATCTTTGTAAGAATAGTAATACTTACTTTAAAATTATAACGCTTTGTACAAGGATAAACATTTACATATTTCTATCAAATAAGAAGTACCTATTATGTGAAATAAATCCTTGGTTTGAAAAAATTTTTTAGGGAATAACAAGTAGTTTTAACGGTGCCTTATTTGCAAATAAGGAGGAAGTTTTAAAGATGATAAAATATGGAGTATAATATTTTCAGAAGTTCTGCCTTATTTGCAAAGACATCGCACCATTTAAGAAATGAATGCAGTCCCTTTAAGTTAAGTTTTATCTAAATGTTACAAACACACCTTTATTGTTCAGATGCATAAAAGTAGTACTAGATACACATGTAAGGCTTACTCTCTTGTGCATGTACAATTATTGAGTTCCAGGTCTAACCATTTTTTTCGTCACCATTAGTTGTTCTATTCACTAATGTTTTTAAAAATAAAAAGGTTCCAGTAAAAGAATCAACACAGTTTATTGCACAGCAATGTAAGAGTCTCCATTACAACAAGTATGTACTTACAATGATTTAGGATAGAGTTTCTTTAAAGATCACAGCCAGCCAAATACTTACAATCGATGCAAATTTAGGAGTCTTTTTGCATGTAAATATTATACTTGCTAAGAAATGTTTTTATTATCCCATATACAGCAATTAATGCCTCTATCTCATTTTCGTCCAAGCATATGAATTTGGCTTCGTCAATCAGATTACCGTAAAAGAAAGTAGTTTCTTATTATTAATACCTTGAATTAATAAAACATAGATAAATGCGATGAAAAATGCACGGCATTAGAGGTTTTGCTACCTGAATATCTTTTCGGTTCTATAATTATACTTATGTATACCAGCATACCGGTAATACTGTAATCTAATAAAAAATGAAATATCTTTCTGAGATTCTCCAACAAATCTGATTCGAGCAGCAGCTTACTTACCTACTTCATCATCAATATTATTATTAGGTAGATTTATGGCTACATAACTGTTTACCAACGTTTTTGTCATGTAATTAGATAAGTACATTGATACATGTAAAACTAATAAGATTCCAACAACTTCGCTATATATAAAATAAATCCCACGTGTTGTTGCGTATGTACAAAAGGCTACATTCTCTATTTACTTGTACTAAGCAAATATATTCTCTAGAAGAAGAAGAAAATTCATTCAAACAAAACTTACAACAAAATCATTTCATTTTCTGTATAAGAAAATTTTTGTTTTGAATTAAAAAGGTTTGACTCACGGTACTATCAATTTTGACAGGCATTTTGTTAGAATTATCATGAAATTACGCCCATATTTTTTCTATGAAACTACGTACATTCTTAACAAAGTAACTAAACCTCGCAGAATTTTGTCGCAAATTACAATTTGCATGTTTAAGTAAATTATTTTCCTGTTTCGCAAAGTTTACATTTAATTCATTAAACGAGCTTCTCCAACTTTCCGCTCCGCCTGAACTTTTAAGGAAGTACCTATCCAACAATGTCTCGTTGGTATTAGCGAGATAAAAGGGAAATTAATGAAGCCTAATTTTGAAATTTTAGTGATCGTACATTTTATATAGCTACGCGGAAATAAAGAGAGTTCATCATCAGCTTACTGAAGTTCATTTGTCTCTTCTCGTGCTATAAAAGGAAAACAATATACGCTCTATGTTATACAGGAAATAAGTATTTAACACAGATGTAATTTATTAAAGTTTACAACTTAATTAACGGTAAAATTAAAATAAAGGGATAGTAAAACCTCTATTTACTAATTTATTTATTGTACAGCGTTAACCGATAGTGGTTTCTCACTTACTAAAGATGTCTGTGAAGAGAAGAAATGGCAGAGGATAATGTGAAACCCTCTTTCGACCTTTGCCAGTGCGGTAAGGTGGAACACATGTGAAGCAGCTGTTACTCCTTAATTGCACACAAAACTGTCAAAATGTAGCCAAATTTATGTTTGTATTATTTATGTTTGTAAGGTAATATGTTCTTGTTATAGTTAGTTTTATTGCAGTGACTAGATGGAAGATCTACCGCTATGTTTGCATGTACGACACTGTTTTCTACAGATAGCTAAAATTCCATTCTAAATTCTTTTTTATAAATATATTTAATGATTCATTAAAATAGTAATTGCCTATCTAAAAGTTGTTTATTACTTCTTATTTCTTTTTATCCTATTATTTTAGAAACAGATCGTTAATTCAAAAAATAGCTGTTTAATCATTGAATCTCAAATAATAAAATTGATACATCCGTTAATTATATGAATTAAAAAATTTATTATTGCGCTATATCTAAGCCACGTGCGAAGAATATATAACATATACCTTACTTTATCCCACAATTTATTATAATAAACCCACATCCTAGTATAAATTTATTCAGAAGCGCCACGAATCTTCACCCGTGCCAGATAGGACAAAATTGTATTAAAATCATTCAACATTTGGCAAATACACGATCCTGTAAGCGGGATTGTCATGGTATGTGTACTTTTTTTTTCTGTCATGTTAGATAAAATTCTTATGAAATAGTTCCAATTTCTTTTCTAAGTTCAAATAAATTTTCAGTGACCCACTTTGTCTATATATCATAACTACAAGTTGGCGTCTCTAATTCCGGCAATCCTGCAACAAATTTATAGTATTTACGTTGTAAGAAGTCAATGAACCAAAAGAGTTAGGTTTATATTCGTATATTTCGTATCTGCAGTATGTACAAGTGTGTCTACACAAGCATCCTCGCATAACACTAGTTGGCGTCGAAGCACATATTCACAATCCTTGCAGACGTTGATAAATAAGTCTAGGTATACTCAATGTATACTAATAAATTTTATATACCGTGTGCGAGATAAAAGGATGGTCAACCGTACAGCAGCGACGAATAATCGTTGCCCAAGCAACACTGAGTATCATAATAATATAATAAACGGTCAAATGTCCTCTCCGTAAACGTTGAATAACCGTGCCAATATAATGCAATAAAATAAACGTCGAATTACAGTTTATAGTATACCAATTATTGGTGTCTGTTAAACTATATGTCAAGGAGATATTTTTACCTCTATGAGACGGTTATTTATTTACTTTGTGCATTATAAACGGTTATTCAACGTTTATGGTGTTGCTTGGGTAGACACCCGATAGTGCTGAACCTTTTTAAAATCTATTATTATCTATTGCTATCAGGAGACGATATGATAGAGACAACAGTTTGTTTGGGCAGGCACGCAATGAGTGATGTCCTAAAAGCTTAAGTATATCTTTAAGCATTAGAGTACGATATATTGTTTGATTTCCTTTGCTTTATTTGTACCGTACCCCATTGCGTAACGGCCGGGTATCATCGGATGACAATGCTCTTTCTTCGTTCTTGGTATGTCTACGATTAGGCCTAAATATTAAATTATTTTGATTAATGAACTGCAAGGTAATATTAACTCTAAACAAGAACTACAAACAAAAATACAACGCACTACAGAGTTTAAGATTTAGATCTTCAATTCGGACATTGAAAAGAGTGTTTTGAAGGTGAATGTGTAGAAATACAGCTGAACCATCAACTGAAGACACTGAAACTGCATTTTTTATAAAAATTGTTTTGCAGACATATCTGTGGCCGCAAGTTGAAATCGGCTTTGGAAAAAAAATACTTTAAGAATTTTTTTTTGTTTTACTCTGGATTCAAGGAAATAATTCTCGAGCAAAATAGATATTTTTTTTTTTTTTTTGTACCCAGGAGGAAATCCTTTATGGACGGTATGTTGGACTCCAGTATGGTTGGTGCAATATACTGTTTACCCACTAAAACCTCCTGCTCGTCTCAGTAACTTAGACGCACCTGGAACCGTCAAGGACATAACATCAGGCGCGAACAAGGGGCTATCTCTCTTTATGTAGCAACTCCTGCCTGTCTGGCTCTCTCGTCGGCCTCCTTTTGTCTCATGATATTGATTATCATACCGTGTATTGCATGCTAACTGGATTTTATCCTGACCATTTCGGGTACAAGCGTGTCCGGGGTTAACGATGTTCCAAGTTGATTATAAGTGACCTCCCTAATTTCCTTCAATCTACCGCATTCAAAGATAGTGTGCTCTGCGGTATCCACATTCCCACAGTATATACAGTCATCACTGTGGTCTTTCTGAATTCGCTTAGCGAAGGACCTTAGCGCCGTCAGAGCCTGCGTCAGACAATAATCAAGTTTTCTGTGGCCGCAGTTATCCCACAATATCACGTTTGGTATAAGCCTCTTGGTCCACTGGGCTTTATCGTTCTCATTCGCCCATCTACTCTGCCAGGCGTTTAGGGTAGCCTCTCTCGCACCTCTCTTTATGGATTTTAGGTCTGGGTCTTTCCTGAACTTGTGCAGATAGCACCTCTCCAGTACCATAAGATCTATAGGTACCGGAGCTCCATAGAGAACCATGTTGTGCATGGCACTACACAGCACAGACCGCTTACAACTTCCCGGGCCCCCGACATTCGGCATCAGCCTGGTTAATCCAGAGAGCTTTTTGTCAACCTTGGCCACCACGAACACCACATGCTGTCTAAAGTTCAGTCTATCGTCAATGCCAACGCCCAGATAATATATTAATAATAGATAATAGATATTAATATTAAGAGGCAAATAGTAGTAAAAAAACGATAAATAATGGCATGCTATGTAAGAGAAGTATCGTCAGCGAACAGAACTGCGTGTGATTGGTAGGCAACATGCGCCAAGTCGTTAATAAATACTAAAAATAACGTTGGCCCCAGCACCGAGTCCTGCGGTACACCACACACACCTCTGCTAACTTTTGAATTTACATTATAATAAGTCATTATTAACCTTCAACCTCACATATTGACATATGTACAATACAATACAATATAATGTTTGGACAAGCTAATCTATTTCTTTTATAAGAAACTTTTCTGTTTTGTGTTGATTCATATTTGATAGCTCTAAATGCACGATTTTTAATAAAGGTAAGAATCAATTTTACTCGTTGCTGTCAAATAAAATATCTTTTTGAAATAAGAACTGACATAATAGAATGAATTTCAATCGCTTTTTTAATTTCCAGCAACCCACACGCCTCTGCTTGTAATGTAAGCCAATGATTTTGTCTAGGAGAGCATGTGTTTGATGAATAGCAGGGAACTTACGTTGAGGTTGAAAAAAACGCATGTATGTTTAAGATTAGTAAACACTTTTTTTGTGTATACATTCTATTGGGATTAGCACATATCCAATGTGCTTCTCAGATTCCCCATTTGATTAGTGTGTGACCGTTTTATAGAAGCTGTGATGTATGCGATATCAACTATGAATAACAGCAAATTCTAAGCGGATTTGTCATTAATCATGCTTACGCTTCCTTCAGCTAACATACCTATAAGTTTGATTGTGTTATTTTAGTAACATGTTATGGATTTCTTAATATGATTACGTTTGCCGTTACTTTGCAAGAATGAAATATGTAAGTACCTACCTTTTTACATTGTTAGTATGTCTTGGCATGCACTATTCTTTTTTGTAATTGCGTCAAGATATATTTTTTATTTTTGAAAGTTCTTTAAAGGATACACATGTTCCGTTTCACAAATATAACAATTATAAAATTTTATATATAGGTATATATTAAGAAAATACAAACGTAGTTGTTCAGTATATTAAATGTCAATTATCATTACGCAAGTTACCTACAATAGAATGTAGTCATACATCTACAATATGTAATAACGGCTATAAATAAATCAGTATCGATCTACCAATTTAGAAGCTCAGGGTCAATAAATCACTAGTAGCCGTGTAGTGTGTATAGTAGCAGATGTAAATAAACACTTCCCACCCGTTCCTAGGCGCGTGTTTACCGAAAATAAAACGTAACACGAAGAAGAGAGGCATCCAGAATTCCGGAAAGTGAAATACGCAAAACTCCTTAAATTAAGGCCAAAAGCGGTTCACCCGTATTAAATATTCATGCGGTAAAAGCTTTTTCGGAATATATTTTTAATTTTGCCCAATTATATCCGGAAGAGGGAAGTTATACCGCTTCCGAAAGTGGTTTTTACAGTTTAATTCCCGGGAATTAACATCGACCCGCGCCCGCGGTTCCTATGTACTTATACAAATTTATGTACGCCTGTGTAAATACGTGTATATATATATACGGTTTCTCCCCACACCGTGCGACCGTAATTTACTCAAATTTAAGTTTGTCTTCCGACCGTACGTTTTAGAACTGTCTTTGCAGCGGGGAACGAGAACTAAGAGTAAAGTATTCAACGACAGGCCGACTATGTCAGGCACCATAAAGCATAGCCCCGGCCATATATCCTCACTAATTACGGAGCAGAATTACAATTCGAAACGAAGAGAGCAACACACCGACGGGATAAATAACATCAACTGACCTTGAACCGATGCCAACACACATATTTCCAATTATCTTATTTGTTTTACCGCCACTGTCAGATTAAAGAGCACTTTTAATGCTGAGATTTTCTTTAGTGGCCTGTAAATTATTCTTAAATCGCATTCGTTGCACCGTGTGCCGTCTCCTAACCCCACCGCGCTATCCTTTTTCTTATCCTTCGTACTACCTCGAGTTCGTTAAATCGCTCTGTTTGTCACTCTCGCAAATTCGAATATATGCACTTGGGAACGTTTGCGCGAACAATACCCAATACACAGCTCACGTCAAAACTAATATTCACATTAATGCGCATTTACAAGATTCTTTTGGATAATAGTTTTGATAGCTTTTTCTCTAAAGTGTAGTATAATAGATTCTTTACAATCTTGTTTCGGTTTTATTCTTGCCTAATCGTTATCTTGCCGAACAAATAAGACAAAATCGTGTTACCGAATTGATTAAATTAGCACTATCCTTAAGTAAATACTCTAATGTCTAATCTGCTTGGTTGTCGTTTTGACCAAGTTAACACACAATGTTAATTGGTGGGGAGGAAGGCCCCAGTTCGTTTTGATATTTTCTCTGATTTCTATTAATTTCCAAACTTTCTTTTCTCTAATAAATATGACAATAAGCATTTTACAGCGTCTAAAATCAGTTAAAACTATGCTGGTGACATATAACTAAATACAGGTCATATA
This sequence comes from Cetonia aurata, assembly GCA_949128085.1. Taxonomy (NCBI): domain Eukaryota; kingdom Metazoa; phylum Arthropoda; class Insecta; order Coleoptera; family Scarabaeidae; genus Cetonia; species Cetonia aurata. The sequence continues at coordinate 62,715,584 of OX421883.1, read as the reverse complement.
TCAGCATCGCCTTGCTTTAAATCACAAACGGTCAAATATATAAATTCAAAGATAAGTCCAGAGAGTTTACAATCAGGCTTATCAAGCACCCCAGCAGAACTAAAAGAAGTCGGTTATCGTAATTGTCCAGAGTGAAATTCGAACCCGCGAAAATATCCAAGAGTGCAAATCAGTAGACTATAAGCCAGGTTATATCATATTGATTATATTATCAAATTGCGTATAAGACTGATTTTTATTTTTGAATCCCTTTATGTGTCCTTTTTCAATATTCCTAACTACTTTGTTTGCAGAAAAACCAATTTGAATTGTTTGTATACAATGTTGTTTCTTGTTGTATACTCGTATTTCCTGTCGTTTATAAAAATTACAAATGGAGGAGGTCCAAATATCGAACTCTGCGAGACACTGGCCGTCACATCTACACGATCAGAAAAACGGTGATTGTTATTATCTAAATGAATCTCAATTCTGCATATTGTTTTCATCCGTTCAAGTATGATTTGAACATGAAGTTTTACCATGTAAACCATAATATAATAATTTATTAAATAACAAATCGCGATCAACAAGATTAAATGCCTTCGACGAATCAAATTTGATGCATGACTCATTGACGTTTTCCAATTTTACAATCAACAATAGATTCAAGGGCAGTCCTAATCGATTCATTCTGTAGCAGAACTCTGCTGATCTAACTATAGGAAGTGATGTTTTATGAAATCCCTTAAAACTGTCACAAATATTTTAAATATCGCTGGAAGGATTGCCATTGGTCTGTGATTATTAACACTACAAGGGTAATTTTTTTTGTAAATTTGTCTGCAAAAGGACAATCAATATAACTAGTAGCTAGTTTGATTATGGTAATGGGAATACTATCGCATCAAACTATGCCCGTTGCTGATATTCGAGATCAGTATTTGTATTATAAGTGAAATCTGGCAGGAAGTTAAAAAATGATTGTACAAATTTTAAAAAATATCACACAAAACAAAATGTGTACATTAATACTTAATTTCAATGGTACAGTTTTGTTTGAAAAACTCAGATCAAAATAATAATTGAACTAAAACTTGATAATATAATTGCGCAATATTTTAACACTGTCAAAAACATGAAGCTATATCTGTCAGAAGACCAATATCATGATATGCTTTAAGAATTTATTAAATTGTGGAATTTTGCAATCAGTCACTCAGTAGCACTATCTAGCCTTGGGTTAAGACGATACATGTGTCTGCTAATAGGGATTGTTTGCATACTTTTGACGGTTTAAGTATGATTTTTGATTTGATACTAATAATTGTTGAAACAAACAACTTTATTTCTTAACTCAAACAAAAAACATAATTTTTAAAACGTCGATTTTATGAGCTTACACAAATGAAATGAAATTTATTAATTAGACACCTTAGATAATAAATGGTTATTCAACTTTTGTAGCGCGCACATTTACTATCGTTTATTACACTCTTGACATAAGCCAAGATTAAGCGTTTATCCTTGACTTACGGTGGTTGCTTGGGTAAATATTAATAAACGTGTTAATAAACAAGCATTGTATTTATTAACATTTCTAAGGAATCTCACTTCAACGAAACCTCTAGAAATTTATAAAGCAATGCTAAATCGTCAACAAATTTTCTGAAAATAAAGCTAATAATGAAAAAAAAAAACAAAAACAATACTTCGTAGAAAGATATACCAACCACAATTTTTGAGTTTAACAAAACATTCTTGACAGGATGAACTATTAAAGTCGATAATCGGAAATTATTAAAAGCTGTTTTAAATTTCTCATTACTTATCACTAGCGCAAAACAATATTACCAAGTATATAAATCTGGTTCATAAATGGAAGAACATAAAAAACTGCGCATCGCATATGGCAGGTAATTTTATCCGTAACTGTATACTCAAGCATAATCTTCTACATATACAAGCGTAACTAAATATACACATCGAAGCGTTCGTTTTGTTCTTAATGTTGGCTAAAATGGCACTGCAATTCACTAATAATTGCTTCCATTTTCATACCGGAGTAATCTACTCGGTCGCCGTATTATTCTCTTTTATGTTGTTGTAATTCTTCTAGTTAGGAATGTCGGAGGGCAATGGAAAATAAACAGAGTAGAATCGAATCTGAAGAGACATTAATATGAGATTTCAATGCCACCAGTTGTATATATGTATGTATTGTACGTCTGGTTAATCAATTACGCATCGTGATTAAGGCAAGCACATGCGAGATGATTGTCGTAACAATGTGTAATATTTACAGTGTTGAGAAAACTGACCAGAAGTAGGAATATTACAAATGATAATAATGCGTGCATAATGCGTTTAGAGTGAAGATTTGATTTTTAATGTGTTACATCAACTTGAACAATGGAACATCTAATCCAAATTCAATTAAGTAGCATGGACTGAAGTCAACACTTAAAGTCATTAATTCTTGAAGTATTGGCCCAAAATGGTTTCAGACTGTATAAGAGTTCTAATCAAGATAGTCATTTAAAGAAAAATAACAATAGCTTGGGTACTCAGCCATTTGGGCGTAAAAAAACATTAGATAGTTTAATAAATTGGCAAATTGGGATCGTGAAGGCTTTTTCACTGCAGCTGGCTGCAGTTTCTAAAGCAATAAAGATCAGAATTTACAAAAGACTTACTGCGTAAATCCAGGAGGACTATTAAACTGATAGTAGATCAATGTTTCTGGTTACTGTAGGCAAAATATGCATACGTACACCATAGACGTGGCAGTGAACACCACTTGCAAGATGAGAAACAAGCCTTAAACCATGTGCTGCCTCCAGTCAATAGGAATATGAAGATATAGATATACAGGGGAAGGTTCAAAGTAAGGTGAGAAGATGACTCAATCTCTTAACGTAGACCTACCTTTAAACAACTTTAATTTTTTAATTAAGAACTTAAATTTTTTAACTAACAACTTAATTCGAGACTTGCGGCTCATCTAGTACGTCGAAGGTTGAAGGCGTAAAAGGAAGGATGTCTGTGGCAGCTATGTTCAGACAAAGACGGTCGTTCAGGTCAGATAAACTAAAGTCGAGCTTACCACTCGCGGTAAGTGATCGCAGACTTACTGGGTGGCGCCACCCACCACAGTACACAGCCTCCTTAACGACCCTTCTTGGTCGTGGGGCCCAAGAGATATTCGCTTCAACGCAGGGGAACGGACAGGAAAAGTTCAAAGGAGTAACCCCCTCGTCAGAAAGGAAGGAAACGCTCAAATAATTCAAATCGGGTTCAAATCGGCACGCGTCTTGTCATGAAAACAAATCGCCCAAGTTTTCTAAAATAATTGCCCGCAAATAAGCGTAAAACCCTAAATTATATTTATTACTCATTTTATTATTAAATAATTAGATTAATATAATGATTAGACTCCACAAACGGTGGAGTTCCAAGAAATTGCAAAGGTTCAGAAAATTGCGTTTCAAAGTACAAGCCGTAAAAAAACGCACTCAAATATTCCTCTGCATACTATCGCGGGGTTTCTATTTACTAAATAACTCAAAAATAACACTCTGCGCAAAGTATAGCCGCATTATCGGGTATCTTTCCCAAAAAAGAAAACTAATTTTTAAAATGACGGTGCGAAACGCTAATCTGAACGTTCTCTCACAAGGTCATGGCCAGAAGAAAGCAAAAATTTTGCGGTTTCAGCGACGGGCAATCACAGTTATGATAAGACTAATTACAAAGCCAAGATCGAACAGATTTGAAGATGAGGGAAATCATAATGTGCTTGAAAAGGTTGCGGCGAAACCAAGTCTATATTAACTTATGTAATTATAAATCAAAATTATAATTTTTGTCGCTATTAGGTGCTTGATCAGTGGGTATAATAGCAATAAGTTTTCTATTAGTATTTTTTCGTATTACACATTCCGCAATTTAATTTCCGCTTTTTTCCAAATTTGTATCTAAAACAGTCACCTTCACCCACTTCTCATTTCAGTATGTTCCTATTACCAGACATTAAAACCTACGAAACAATAAATCCACTCCTATTCGTTATACAATCAATTAGCATTTATAATTTGGATTTGTCGATTTCGAATTAATGCTGTCTGGCAAAGTAGGGCGCGCAATACCCATGCCGTACACTTACATTTCTTATGTAAGAACTCTGGCTAGCGGAACAGAGAACTAGATGCCCTCGCCAGACATAAATCATATGTATACAACATACATACATACCTCTGTACATGTGGGATACGGAGTTAGCGTTTTTCACTCACATATGTGAGTAATTGTATTTGCTTTTCCATGAATTATTCATTCGCCACCAATATGTTCCGCTACGGAGGCTACTATCAACTATTTTATTTACAATGGATTTGTAAAACATCGCGGCATATTTCAGTACCTAATAGGTTCTTAAAAATAAATTATTCCGGAAAGTAGGTACATATTCGCAAACGCGTGAATTCGTTACGCAAATACGATTCGCAATAATGGTTCTTTCTTTTTTATCGTAATCGATAAAACCTTGTTTTCGCGCTGGCGAATGTGCATACATTTATATCAAATCGCTTCAAAATTATGACGCATTCGTTATTGCAAAATGTTTTTTTCTTTTTGCAAACGAAACGAGCTGGCTGGTTCGTTCAAAATTGTTAACTATCACATTTTCTTTTAATGTCGAACATGTAACCGAATAAATATATTTTTTCTCATTTATTTCACCTTTAGTCAATAGAAAATGTTGCCAACCCTTACTATATGGGCATAAAACTTCAGGTCAAAAAAAAACTTTGAGAAGGAAGATACTACACAGATGTTTGGGGCGGAAAAGCCCAACGATAACAAAGAATCACAAAGTACGCAAAATATTTAGCTATTAAAAGTAATAATAGACAACACCGCAACTGACAGAGGTGTCCCGCAAGTATCAGTGGTTGGCTCCTTATTATTTGTTATTTATATGTATGAACGTCTTTTATTGATAGTGGGAGAAAATAATACAGTTATGTATGCGGATAATATTAGATTCCCGACAGGGACTATGCTATCAGAGACTCTTGACCCCCAGCTTACTTGGAATTGACAGAGAATTAAAACTAGAGCGGAGACAACACTTATGTTGTTAGAAGAGTCAATGAAAAACAATGGGCGTTTAGTCCAAATATGATGTATTGGACAAACATAACAGTAGCCAGATCCTAGATGATTTATCCAACAAGATGCAGGGGGAAACTGTTATAACTGAACTACATCGTCAGTATGTAAGTAGGCAATTAACGTTGCGAGAAATTCAGAAAAGTTAACTGCATTATAGAGCACATTTTGGATTTGAAACAAGTACAAGGAACTTGTCGCCGTAGTATATTTCGTAGATCTTCCGTATGAAAGCTGAGAATGTATTTGTATTCCGAACTCATCAATGAAGAAAAATTTTTCCCAGTCACAAATCTGTTCTTTTTGAGCATTTAATAATGGTTATGCCCTGTGTCCAGCACGCACCTTTGCAATATTATTAGTTCTCTTGTAAGTTGCATAATTTTTTTTAATCTATCCGGCAAAATCTCAAATTGTTCTATCACATTCTTAACTGCAGAACTATTATTTAAAGAATTAATGACTAATTTGCGCACTCCGTTGCTTATTTTATTATTTTCCCTTCTTTAACGATTATTTTCCATTATGATAATGCAAAACTCACGCAGGAGAAACTCAATTGACAGATAAGGAAACACATTGGACAGACACGGAATTCCTTTGATAAAACAAGGTCACTACAATAAAACAATCGGAAAGTCGTTTGAAAAATAGTTAAATGCAATTGAGAAGAGCGGAAAAGCAAATGATCTTCAACAGACCAAGGACACTTCCATTGAGAGGAAGTTTTTAACAGTTTTTTTAAACTCACTTGAATCATGTGTATTTTTTTTTCAATGGCAGTTTGTTATAAATGACTTGACTCGCATTAGTTGGTGACGTCTCGAAACATGTAGTCCAGCGTTGATCAGGGAGGAGTAAGTGGGCATATCTTGTAGTGGCCTATCTGAGTTTATTTACTGATGTTGTTGTTTACTGATGTTACATACGATCAGAACTGGTTGTGGAATATATTCAACTGACCGCAATAAGGTTACTTTACTGTGGGTATCCAGCGATCATGGGCTTCATTTAGAGACCCATAACCTGTTCTAGATCACAGTATGGGAGCAGGAAAGGAGTTGAGTCCAAGAGAAACACAAAGAGCACTGGAAAAAACACAACCAGTCAACCTCATGGAAAGACTTTTACCAAGAGACCTTCAAAGAAGATCAGTGAGAAACTACTAGAGCTTAGTAGGAATCCTTTTCGTATAGTAGCAGGTTTCCTAACCCGCTCCTTTACACGCTGTGCAATAGAATGACCACATACCAAATCCTATGTGAATGCAGACACAAAACGACTGACAATTTTTGGTAAGACAAAAAGGAACCTACAGGAATATTTCGATGGGCCAACCTGTACAGACTAGTATAGGGCACCAGGATATTGAACTGGCTGGCATAATTTAATGGGTGAAGAAAATTGGAGATATCATACAAAAAGCGAGAGGAGACTTCATGTCAAAAAAAAAGATTCAATCTAAATTGAGATGAGAAATATTACTTTGGAGTACCTCTGTTCTTTTGAGTGAGATATTTCGATTGAAAAAATCGGCTCTGAGTAATGTAATTGGATTTCCAAAACGTATTCCATGACGCTCTTACTTTTCGTTCCTGCGTATTCTTATTTTAAGTGGTCTGCATGTACTTGATTAATTGCTTTCACAAAAGAATGATAATCTCCATAAGTATGACTCGCAATAAATATGATTTATGTATACTAATGCATTGTTTATCAATTTATGAGGGATCGCTTGTATATATGATAAACCATAAGCAATTAATGCTGAACAGGCACCCGCACAGAGCCAAATCTCCCTTCTAATCATCATTACGACTCCGGAAAAAAACAGTTATAGTAATTAACCAGAGTAAGTTTTGAACTCGCGACCCCATGACTGACAGCCAAGTGTGCAAGCCATTAGACTATCATTCGGAAATATTTATAGTAATTAAATGAAGACAAATGAGAAGTAAGAAGGCTATTATTAACTTTGGTTCACCTACACTTTCCAATAAGGAACATAATGAATGCTTTTAAAGTTTAAAACCTTAAAACTCTCCACAGGCATTAATTAAAGAGACGTAGAGACGCCACTGCTTCAAACCAAACCATAGAGGCGGCACACGCACGAACGAAATGAATAAAGTCGTTAGCTACATTTATTGTCGGGAGAAAACCATTTTATTGCGTCAATTATAATACAAGTTCACAATTAAAACGTATACTTGAAACCTTTTGCGTTACATAACTCCGCGTATATTTTATGGAGCCGCAAATGTGGCAGGCCTTTCATTTCGCCAGGTAGTCAGTCGTGTGTGCGTGTTAGACGATAAACTCAAATAACAGTAGGCAGGCATGTATTTACCTCATGACTAGTAATAAATTCTTAATATGCGAACTAATGTCTATATACCCATAGTACCGTAATTATCTTTTTATTTGCCCCTTCGAATATGTTTTACTACAATCCGCCTGTTGAAATATTCATAGGACATAGCGATTTCGCGACGTTTTTATCAAATTATCGGTTAAGGTTCCCGTAAGATTAAATATTAAACTGGGCACTCAGAAAACGAAAATACGTATTAGCATTATTAACCGTCTCTTAAATATTTAATTAGCATGTAATATTTACTCAATTGCAGGTATGTGACATTTAAAAAGCAAATTAAAAGGGTATTGTGGCTTAAATGTTTTAATATGTTTAATATTTATGCTCATAACAGATAATGCGCATTATCATACGAGGATTAAATACGCGTGCTTTACCTATATTGTGTTTATGCCAACTAACTGACATAAATATCTGTGTAAAATAGACTCTCTTTTGTTACATCCGAAACAAACAGTAATTGTTTTTGCAATCCTCACATTAAATTTTGATGTTTTACGCGTGTATCAGATCAAATTAATTTCTGATACAATTTACGAGGTATTTTATAAAGTCAAATGAAAAAGTACGTACCATAGCGCGATTTAAGCGGATTAGAATCCGCAAAATGGTGACCTTGAGAATTTCAACACAACATAATTTTATAGAGATTTTTATTATGTGTAACTACTGTATAATTTGTCAGTGCTACGAATCGCTGGTGATTACAGCGTTGTTTTTCTACACTTAAAAGGAATAAATTTTCCACTGTTTTAATTCTGTATTTTGATGGAAACTATTTGTTGGTTAATATATAATAAAACTGTCCTGGTGGAAGGATGTAAAACTAATATTACCGATACAAGTTCCTGAATAAACTAACACAATATTATTTGACTTCTCAATATAAATATTTTTAAAATTAAATTCAATTCAATTTGTTTATTTGACGATGCACGCAGATGGCATAGCAGTTCTTACCACCAATGAAGATCCAAAACTTCTTACAAAAACTTTACTACGCGCGCTTACAGACTTGTATGTAAGCAATAGCCTTTAACCCTACGTTAGTCGCATCACGTTTTGTCTCAAGTTTGTCAACCATCTAAAATCGAATGCATAGAGCAATATTTTTCAGAAATTATTTATTTGTAAGGTTCAAAGAGTGCTTCAAACACAAAATAATATATATAGTAAAACAAAAATTTCCATACAAAACTAAAAGAATGGGACAGTTAAATTCTTTTGGGTGAAAGCACACGCTGGTATATTTCCTAACGAGAAGGTGGATTGTTTGGCTCGGGAGTCAATAGGCAACGGCGAAGCTATACATAAAACTGTTTACATGAGAGAGGTTAGTGCTAAAATCCGATGTCATTTCCTTCGCGAAAAATGGGAAGAGAGATGGCAAACAATATGCAAAGAAAAACCCACACAGTACTCTAAAATTCACCCATCTGTTTTCCACTCCCTTTGGGATAGTGGTCACGTGGTTTCTCGCTATTTTTCTTCCACAATCGCTAGGATGAAATTTGGGCACGGTTGTTTTTCAGCACACCTCTATAGATTAAAGATAATTGATTTGCCTGCTTGCTCGTGTGGTTACCAATTAGCTGACTCGAACAATTTGTTCCTCGGATGCCCAAAATATGAGCTAGAACGACTAGCCGGTTTACTAAAACATAAAGTAATTTTTCCAACAGCTATAATATCTATTCTGCAATGCAATGATATTGAAGTTTATAAAATACTAATGAATTTTATTAAGAAATGTGGAATTCAATTTTTACTTTAAATCTTGGTGTTAATGTTATATTTTGTTAGTTAATGTGGCTGATGGGCTACGATCCCTTAAATGCAAAAAAAAAAAAACTAGAAGAATGTAATATATTTACAAAATTCGTTGTTTTGCTATTCTCCTTCATAATCACAACAACTAATGCAAATTTCTTTGAGATGATCATTGCACGCCCAGCTTTTACATTTTACACACCATTTTCTTGTTGTTTTATCACGAGTTGTCGTGGTTCCTCCGGAGCGTGCAGCCATGCAGACGGTCGTTCTCCTAATAGAATCCCAGCTCTTCGACGAATTTCTCTTGGAACTTGTAATATTTGTGCTCTACTCTGTATTTGGGGTTCTGCTCAATTTACCCTCAAAATTATTATTACAAGAAAAAATGCAGCGATATTCAATAAATTGTAGAATATCACCATGGGCCAGCGCCTCCTACTTCTTGCTACGTTATTTGTTTGGTAAAGCTGATCCACTAAATCAACACCTACTGTGATAAGATTATAAAAAGTTATAATCTCTGGTTTTTGCATCTCGCCCGTTTGATCATCCATGCAGCTATCATTGTGCATGGTCGAAATCATTAAAACTGCCTTGTTACTTTTAGGACAATATGAAAGTATGGTGCATATCTCTTGAAAGCCAAAAAGTGGTGTGTATTCTTTTCTTTCCTTGTTTGGCAAGAATTCTTTTGGAATTCCTCTTTTGTTTTTTTTTGTCCTAACGTAAGTTTTTTTTCATGTAGTGAGTCATTTGCTAGTGGGATGCTGGTGAAACAATTATCTCCAGTTATATTTCTGGAGGTGCCCTGAACTGGCCCTACCATTTGCACAACAATATCCCTAGCATTATTGCTTTGCCTGTATGGTCCTGGTGGTTGCAAACCAACGTCCGTTTCTAGTTTGACTGTGTAAGCCGTTCGGGCATCTACCAAAGCAAACGTTTTAATTCCATATTTTCATCAGCATCAATCCGAGTGCAGACACTTTCATCGGTATCACATCTCAAGCTATATCTGCGATTCTCTACTATGGAAATAAAATAGATAGAGAAAGAGTCTGTAAATGTTCCATCCTATTTTTTGCACCAGATATCCAAAGAGTACTTTGTGAAGAGTACTTTGTGGATCTTTGCTATATTACGTGTATTTAACAATCTCTGACAGTACTTCTTCTATGACTTTCTAATGGCTCATGTAATCTCCTTATAATCTGTTGGAGCTTGACGATATAAAATGTTTAAGCTCGATTGAATAAGGTGTGGACGTCTTTTATAAGGAGAGGTTATGGCTCCATCAAGGTGTGCCTTCTCGCTTATAGTCGTTATTACATGCCTGCCTCTCAGCATGGCAACGACCTAACTGGCTATGATTGGTTCCACGTTTGGTCCTATAACGCTCCCTATAGGGATGAAGGAATAGCATTATTAAATGCTAAATCTTTCTATCAGCAACTGTCACCCATTGTTATTCCCTTAGAAACCAATGAATTCGCTATCCTGAGAGCTAGCGTATTTATTAGAGCAAGGTTCTTGAATTTACTTGTTTAATATGCAAAGAGTTTAATCTGGAAGAATGGCTCTTTTGATATAATCCTCCAATACTTTTTCTAGTATCTTCAATATAAATGACATCAGATTAACTGGACGTAAGTTTTCTATTCCAAAACACTAGTAGAGAATTGACCATTCAATCTGGTGCCAATGTGCAAATTCACTCTAACATTAGCTAACATATAATCAATTAGAGCGACCCTTCTGCTTGTACACTTATCCTTAATCAAAATAACAATTTTGTGAGAGTTAAACTTTAAATAAGTTTATGCAAAACCTTGCAGTTGCGATACGAATATTCCACTCTAATTTATATCCAACTGAAACAGTTAAATTACAATAATCTTTAGTAAATTACCGTTCAGTTACCGACCTTTAACTTTGATTTCGTAATAAATGTGTGTACATACATATTAGAAAACTAGGACTTCAAGGCTAGCGCTGATTGCAATTTCCCTTGTAGGTATAGACAAACGGAAGTCTTTCAACTTCGCATGACGGCAAAAACGCGTTTAATGTGTAAGTGAAAATGCGATGTGGGTGTGTACAATAGGTAGCTCAAATCGCTACAGACAGAATATACCGTGCTAGCAGGTTTTCGCTTGGGTACCGAGAAAACTGAATGTATTTTATGTAGTGTTGTTGCTGTGTGTATTGAGTGAGCTGGTATGTAAATATGCCTAGGAGAGTACGATTTGGCAACTTTGAATGAGTTATACATAAAAAGCTCGAACCAACACCTAAGTTTGCCAACTCGGTATTAAATATAGATACTTATGGAAGTACATATGCGTTCAATTAGTAAGCGGAGGCCAGTTGAGTATAGTAACCTTCACTGATCGACTTTGAACTTGATCACCCCATTATAATACTGCGTTAATTTATTCAAACCAATTCCAACGTCGAATAGCAAATAAGTACAAACGTGTGCTTACGTGTATACGTAGTTGTTAAAAAAAAATACTCTTGGATTTAGAGCTAATTAATCAGAATTTTGTTACGTAATTGGCGGTAGTACGAACACTACTTTTTCTCACTTCTATGTAATTATTGGACAAATTTCGCAATGGCTCAAAAAAAAAGTGGAACAAATCATTAATTATACGTATATGTAATGAAAACATTTGTTTTCTCATTTTAAAACCTGCTTATATATGCATATTCCATGCCTGCAGTAATATTGTGATATCTAGATGTTTTTATTTCTGTATATCTGGTCTCTTCTGGTTCTGCTGAGACTGTAGTGGAATTTTTAAGTAAACGTAATTTAACAAAATTAGTGTACTTCCCAGAAAGTTACAACTTCTATAATGCTTTCAAAGATGAAAGTGAAAATATACCGGAATGCAGCTGTGGTGCGATCAAAGACTTACATGGAATCCAAATATTCTGAGAACAACCAACAGAGCTACCTTCACCTTAGGTAGGTGTAAGAAGTTATGAGGGAGAAGCTGGGATGCCAGTCCTAAAATGATTCTGTGGTTATACACAAGGCTAGCTAGACCCATGGTTACATATGGTGGCCAAAAGTGTGGCAGCGTGGAAGCAGCCAACCTGGCTTCTCTGTGTATCATAACCACACATTGTACAAGAAACCACACGATTTGCAGCCCACAAATTTGTGCATAGTCAAGCACCGATAAGCAAAGAGCAGGGAACTTCTTAAAGAAATAGAGGACCTACTGAATACAGAGAGGAAGACAGTTAAAATAATACTATGTCTCCGAACGGGTCACTGCAAAAACAAAGCAAACATACCTAAACATGAGCATGGTAACTTATTTATAAACAAGACATGCCAGAGAAGAGCTGAAGAACTATTACTTTTAATCTGGAATCAGCTGCGGATAATTGTGGAGTTCATATCAAGACATGCATTCACAGAGGAACACCTACACAAGATACGGATGTTTAATGGTGACCTTGCCTGCAGACTATGTAAAAAGGAGCGGGAGACAACTCAACATACCGGGTGTCGAACCTAAGATGCAACGGCTCCTAGCCAATTTATTACTGCCTTTTTGAAAAAAATTTTCAAATAAATGTTGCCTCGAATCACATTCTACATACCTTATGCTAAAATTAGTTTCAATAATGGCGGACTTCCGGTTGTACCGGAAGTAACTACTAACTTTATTATTTTAAATGGAACACCCTGTACATTATTGCACTTTTGGATTCCTTGTTAAATTTAACTAACAATACGTTAGGGATACATTGGGTCTAGGTTGTACCGTTTCCGAATTACATGACGTTTTTCGAAAAAAATGACATTTGCAGTGTCTTCGGTGTTTGGAAATATCTCGGAAAATACGAAAGTTAGAAAGATGCGGTTTTCGGTTTTCGCTTAACCATGAAACAGCGCACGTCTTTTATTTTAAAATTGTTGCGTTTAAATTACAGCGTTATTAAATAGGGATCTGTAATTTTCGAACTCTAAAATCATGGCTAACTTGATTTTTTTAAATTGAACGGTATAGCAATTTTTACATAAATGGACGTAAAATTTAATTTTCTTTCGATTTTATATGGGTATCATTGTGTCTATCTCCAACGGTTTTGGAGATATTCGCGATTTTTCAGTTTCTCACGATAGATACGTATTGCGAAGCGCCGCCGTCGGCCACCTTCCCTTCGCATTTCACCAGGCTTGGGACTGGCAGCAATATAGTACTGGCATGCTTAGAAAATGGCCAATAGAACACAATAGGACCATTTGAAACAAACAAAATGGTCTAAAAGATACTTGAGATGTTTAAAGCGGCATCTTTAAAGTCAACGCAAGCTTGAAAACGCACTAGGTATCTTGCCGTTATTAGTGTTCCAAGTGTCAGAACTGACATTCAGAGTACGGTTTGGTAACATAATAATTAAAGATGTCGCTTACTCAAGAAGAATTAGTAGATATGGTTTTCGTTCTCGATGAATGTTACAGAAACGCTTTGTTAGCGTCAAGAGTTTACACAAAGTATTATACCCATGTAGAAAGCATCCAGATAGGAGGGCATTTCAGTCGCTACTGGGTAGTTTTGTAAGTACTGGATCCGTAGCACGTACAAAACGGAACCTCAATAACTACGTACTTACGGATGAAAATCAGTTGCAAGCTGCGATTTCTTCTCATGGGGTTTCATTAAAAATAAGGTTTATGAGACACCACCAACAAACCCTGATGATATGCGCCATCGTATTTTAAGAGCGTTTCAAGAAGTCACACCAAAAATACTCAGAAATGCTCAAAAGTGTTTGCAAGAGCGATATCGATTATGTAGTGCCGAAAACGGACAGCATTTTGAACATTTAATATAATAGTGTTGTACAAATTCTCTGTATAATGACAACACTAGCGTTTAAAGTGTAGCATGTTGCGAGCAAGACGCTCGAAGTGTACGTACGCCATACATTGGATAGAGTAATGTAGTTGTGCTGATTTATTGATATTCCAGTAATGTTATGTTTTCTTTTATCTTTGCTATGTTTGCTTGTTTCTAGTGGTCCTATTTTGTTCTGTTGACAACTTTCTAAGCATGCCAGTATTATTGTTTCCAGTCCCAAGCCTGGTGAAATGCGAGAAGGTGACCGGCGGCGGCGCTTCGCAATACGTATCTATCGTGAGAAACTGAAAAATTGCGAATATCTCCAAAACCGTTGGAGATAGACACAATGATACCCATATAAAATCGAAAGAAAATTAAATTTTACGTCCATTTATGTAAAAATTGCTATACCGTTCAATTTAAAAAAATCAAGTTAGCCATGATTTTAGAGTTCGAAAATTACAGATCCCTATTTAATAACGCTGTAATTTAAACGCAACAATTTTAAAATAAAAGACGTGCCCTGTTTCATGGTTAAGCGAAAATCGAAAACCGCATCTTTCTAACTTTCGTATTTTCCAAGATATTTCGAAACACCGAAGACACTGCAAATGTCATTTTTTTCGAAAAACGTCATGTAATTCGGAAACGGTACAACTTAGCCCCAATGTGTCCCTAACGTATTGTTATTTAAATTTAACAAGGAATCCAAAAGTGCAATAATATACAGGATGTTCTATTTAAAATAATAAAGTTAGTATCTACTTCCGGTACAACCGGAAGTCCGCCATTTTTGCAACTAATTTTAACATGTGTAGAATATGATTCCAGACAACATTTATTTGAAACATTTTTTCGAAAAGACAATAATAAATCGGCTAGGGACCGTTGCATCTTAGGCTGGACACCCGGTATGTTATACAATTATGATGTGCTGGATCACAAGAGACATCTATTGCTTGAGGAAAGACAAAGTTAAGCCAAAGAGATACGACCTACCCTATTTTAGGGAGCTATATTGTCTGGTATGGGGTACTAATGTACAGGAGTGGGTTCTGTAACAAGAGTAGGTAGGGCACAATAACCCTTTAGACTGACTTTAGACGGTGGTCAGATGCTACGAAAGGAAAATGATAAATCTAAATTAGAAAACAAAATTAGAGAGCATGAGGTGGTAAACTAAAACTCTTCTAAAAACCTATAACTGGAAGGAATCAGTAGTAACAGGGATTCTGTCAGATCAGAGCATACAAGGACATCTGTGGAGTTTGGGAAAGCTAACTAGCAGAATATCTTATATCCACATCCTCGCAAATTGCTCAGTAGTATTAACTTACTATTTTCAAGTTTAAAATATTAATTCAGTTTACTTCCCACTTGGAAGTTTTGTTTTTCTTCTATATAAATATTGGAAACACCAGTGTGCAGTGGCAATACATAATAATAAATAATCTAAATATCCTTCGTTGGATTTTCTTTCACCAATTAAAGCTAGACCAATATTTTTCTTACGAATAAAATGAGAGAGAACCTCTGCTTCTTTTGCACTGCTGGATGCATATACAGGGTGTTGCACGGCGAATGTCAGCGATCTCTAAATGGAAAACTATTCACGTGAAAAATCTGTTTTGAATGTATACTAATATGGATTTAGCCTAATCGAGTGAAATATACACAACTTTCCAGCACTTTCGGTTATACAGAATGTTGACATTAACTTTCTTATTTTAAATGCAACATCCTGTATATTTTTATATTTTTGAATTGCCCTTAAAATTCTAGTTAAAATTTATGTAGGGATCCCTATACCTAAATTCATTTGTTCTCGACATATTTCGATTTTTTTGCAGAAAAATTACATTTGCAACCGCTTAAAAAACGTTAGTATATCATATGTGCTCCCGATTTCCTTCAATCCACTTGGCATACTTGTGGACTGAAGATAAATGCATCAAGATGGCGTATAGAAATTATTGTATCTTATACAGGGCGTGCATGAAAATCGTTAGAACATTAGTTTCGAAAAATGCAGAAAAGTCTAAAATTTGAAATGGAATACCCTGTTTTTGTTTTTCTTTATTACTATTCAACGTTAAATATAAGGGCAATTTGTTACTAAGTTCTCTGTACCTATCCACAAACGTTTTTAAATTGTTAAATGTGGCAAATTAGCCATGCCCGAGGATATACAAAAACAATTACAGTAGAGCTGTCAATATTATGTAAACTAAAATGCCAGCGCGTCTTAACTACACATACGAAGACTATTTAAATTTATTTATTATCTATGGAGAATGTAACAAAGTAATATCAAGAACATGTGACACTTTCGCTCTAAGGTGCATTATATTCGTAGTACACAGAAGAGCTTTTGAAAGAAATAAAAGTAATCCTCGTTGTCATTTGGAATGAATTGTTTTTACTAATCATTTATCTATCTGATACAACCACTTCCACGAACGCCGAAATGTATAAATGTAATCAAAATTTCGATCCTGACGTTTCAAACATCATCAACGCTAGAGAACGTTTTAAATATATCGTCACCCAGTTTTGACATGCACCGATGCGAAGACCGACGTGTTCTACTCACGGGGGTCTCAAGTTTCTATTTTGGTTGTCGCAGCATAAGTGTTATTTCCACACTAAATCTATGATTCACGAAAAATTACGCATGATTTAAGCATACGCGGCTGTCGGTTGTGTAACCCTTATCTAAGAATAGTCATCAGGACACGTTTCCGATTAGAGCCGCTACCCCACCTATGTATATACGTACCACGTGATTACCTCTGGCCGTTATTCGACGACTTCTTCTTATCTCTATTATTTTTTGCCACTTTTCTTTCTACCGAAGTGCAGCGTAATTGCAATGAAAGCAAAAAAATGCACGATTAGTCACGCTTTAATGTTCAATTGAAAACAAAGAATTTGGAACACACGTGTAATTATTTTTTTTTTTTTTTTTTAGTAAACATGGCGTATCGGAGAATAGCGCAGCTGATATAAATGCAGTTTTGCAAAACAATAACAAGGTATTTTGCACGCGTAAATATTGGCGTTAGACTTCACAAATACCAATAATGCAAAAATTGCGTCAGCAAAAACTGTAATCTAACAACTGAACTTATAGTAACATAATTGCATGTTATCTGCTGTTTACTGCAAATGCATTTTTTCCATACTTTATAACTTGGATGGTAATTTTTCCTTTTTCCGAGCTATTAACAAACTTAAGTAAGATATCCTGTAAATAGAATTCTTTCAATACATCTTAAACTTAGATTAGGTTAGATTAGAACTGGAGTTGCTATGAGGATCTCTTTCACCACGAGCTTTTCAGATCTTTATCCTAGAAACTGATCGGCATTTTTGCTTTCTTAATTTGCTCGATCTTTCTTAAGAGCAACTGCTATCTAAAGTTGTGTGTCAGTTTTGCCGTTAATCGTATTTTTATGTTTATAAATTTAAAATACTTACTTGAAATACATTGCATGTTTTTAAGTTTTGTTCTTTATTGAAAATTGATATGTTGTTAAAATCAAATGTACGTGTTTTTTAGAGTTGTAATATTTTTGTTATATTTGTGCTCTTTTATTCTGTTTTCTAAATATTGCATTACAATTTTGACAACTTATTTTATACACCTACTATGTGAGGTTTTTAATTTTTTCAATTATTGGTTTTAATTTTGTGCAGATTTAGTTTTGTAGTTAATTTTTCTGGTTTTATTTGCTATTTTAAAGTTATTAGGTTTGAAAATTTGATTTATTTCTGCAGATAAACATTTTACATAAAGTAATTCTTATACGTTATATGATTGGTTGATTATCCTTTGTAGTTTTTGTTGATTTATTATAAAAGCGTAATATTGTTCACGGTATTGAAGTAAATCAGTTGTCTATTTGGTTGTGGTGCTTTCCGTGGATGGACGCTGAAAGTCTTCTAATGTTATAATATGTAGGTACTGGCTCGTTATTTTCCACAGCAACTTTTCCCACATATGCAGTGGCATTGAACATGTAAAATGCCTTTCAGTCGTTTATCATCATTATTTTCATTGCATATCTATCGGGCTTGCTAACCATGTAATACTAGCCATGTCCACGAAAACCCAGAAGTTACTCATCAACAATGCAGTTTCCATAGGGCGTATAGTATGATTTACAATTGTTTATGAATATGTCTCATATTTGGCGAATATGCATAAACTTGTCTCCTAACAAATCTGCTTTTTCGATCTATTTTATTAACAAATCTTAACCCTCCTCAGTTCATGGTCCAATTATTAGGTAGACGGTCAAGTAGGGTGCAAATGTACCCCATGAGAAAAACCCAAAATAACGCCTAATTTGTGTATAAATTGTCCAATTTCTGAAATATTTGTTAATTTGAAACATAACTATTAAAGACAAAATTAAAAAACAGAATTTTATTATTTGCGAAAAAATTGAAAATAACTATTACAAGTTTTATTCTACACTTTTGCTTCCTTGGCAAATAAAAGATCGAGTAGGATGCTCTGCACAGACAAAATTATTGCACATATAGCACTGATTTCTTGATTTTCGGTCCTTTTTGCGAATACAAAGGTAACAACACGTCTTTGATGTTGCTCTACAGGAACTTCTGCTACATTTCTTGCTGGTCGTAGTTCGGGTACAACGGCATGCATATATTCCCTAATTCAACTGCGTAAATATTTATTTTGATAGCGTACGGTAATATGTTCTTTTATTAGTTCCTTTCCTAGTTTCAAAATAAACTTTCTCCTTTCATCATGATCGTATTTGTTTCTATCCGATTCAGGATGCTTTGATTTCCACAATTGATACGCATTTATTCCAGCAATGTCGATCAAATGGTAAAATATTACCATAGGCCATCTATTATTTATCCGCTGTACTGTGTATTGTTGTGCTATTTTATGTCCCACGTCAACAGCACCTTTGCTTTTGGTATAATGCAGGATAATATCTGGCTTGACCTGAGGAAGGTTAAGCGAATGGCTATTAACTGAAATCTTTGGTGAGACATAGTAGCACGAAATAGTCCGTTGCCGTATCTTATGGACCAAAGGTCATCTAAGTTCGAATTTGAGACTCGTAAGGCACCCGCGATATACAAGAGACCAATATAAGCTTTTATTTGTATTTTACTGGTTTGCTTTTTGTAACTTTGAGGCGAGCCGCTTTCACACTTTCTGACAGTTTCTTGATTTGTATACAACACGATAATGTCCAAAATCTCTTCTGTAAATTCTGTTAACGCTTCTGGCTTCTCGCTTTGGGCCGGGCAACATTTTCTTTTCTTGGACGTCCTTGATGTACTGGTAGCTGTAAAGTCCAACGATGTCCATTTTTTCCTGATATAGTTGCGACATTTCTTTGGGAAGTACTATATTTTCCTTGTTCCCCTTCTTCATTTTCACTTTCTTCAGTTTTCCACAGGTTTTCAGCTTCGAAGAACAACTCTTGTTCAGTCAAGGCACGACGATTTTCACTGTTGGGACGTGCCATATTCAGAACCCACTGTGCAGTTCCAGGGTTATCCTGTGATGGGTGGAGACTGTGGCTTGAAAACTATAAATTTGTGGTAAGGGATTTTTCACCTTTCTTTGGGATTTTTGTTATAGTTCCAGGGTTAATTTATAAATTAAAAAAACATAGTGAATTTCAGTTGATATATTAATGTCAAAACGACGTAGATGGGAAATAATTTTGATAAATACTGAAATACATTTGACAAAAGAGGAAAACCAAAAGAAAAACACTGTATTTAAAATTTCCTTTTCTATTCTAGATATTATTTTTAATTTAGAAGGTCTAGAAAACTATGAAAATATTAATACACAATTATGTACAATGTTGACATTAAAAAGAAATAAAAAAATAAGCGCATCTGTAACATGCTCTACCCCAAGATACACTTAATCCCATAATTGGTTCAGCGACTACAAACAAGTAACCCCTCCAGGAAATTGACTCCCTCAACTGGTAAGTAAAGGCAAGTTTAATAAACATAAAATACAGCTAACTTCATTTCTATTAAATTTAATAAGGCCATTTACGTCCTATGCGCCGTAACAATGCATTTCGCGTTCGCTGCCGACATCGGCCGAAGGACGCCCAGGATTCCGGTAAACGACTTGCGCTTTTAACTTCCACGCGTTTAACGGTGGTCGGTAGTTTTAAACTTCACAATTAGTGGCGTAAGTGGTGTAAATTTTCTGAATATTTGTCATATCGGCAATGCGAGGAGCCGTCTTCTCTTACCGTCTCTCGTTTCTTCTCCGTCCAACGCTGTGCGTGTATGCACGTGTCTGTTTGTGTGGTATAATTTATCGCGGGTTGCTTGAAAGTTTTTTCCATTATAGTAGCGCGTGTGCGTAAAAACTGGGACGCCATTATTTATTTTCACGCGATAAATTCCACTCGATTTACTACTTAATTTAGAGACGCATGTGATTTTAACATACTGATACTTCGAGGATTATATAAATGGCTCGGAATAAATCAGTTTGTGTTTGAGCGTTTGGAAAGTACATACACAAATGGAAAAATTTATTATAGTGAGGAGATAATGTATCCGATGTGCAGGTGTTTATGAAAAAAACAAGCAGAATTAAAATAATTGATTAAAGAAATGCCTATAGTTGTCAAACATGCACATAGTACCTATAGTAGCGTAGTACCTAATCAACACTGCACATACATACATACCGGTGTCCAGCCTAAGATGCAACGGTCCCTAGCCGATTTATTATTGTCTTCTTGAAAAAATGTTTCAAATAAATGTTGCCTCGAATCGAAAACATTATATATAAAACGGTTATTAGATGCACAAAATAGTTGAATAAACGTTTAGTCACAGTATAACCAGTATGGACATTTGGCCAATTTTTGTGTCATCGATTTGTCTGCCCAGAATCGAGTAGTTAATCTTAACAGCATGGCGGACTGTTTATATTTTGTGTTTTGATTTGAATTAAATGTTTATAAACATCATTCCTACTGTTCTTCCAGAACTTTAGTTTGGAGTTTACAATGTTAAAAATGTAAATAGAGTCCAAAGAATGGAAAACGAGACAACAATTCGAAAACAAGGTGTTCGTTCATCTTTTTTCCGAGAGATGATATCCCGATGCGTTTGTCAAATTAGCATTTCAAAATATTACCACCGAAAATACTAGCGGAAGTAAGTACAGAACACGAACAAAAGTTTCGAGGCACATTACTGTCAACATTTATTTTATATACTCATTCAACAAAGTTTACACCAACGATAAATTACACAACATTACAAAATTTACTTGTGATAATATTTTCATAGTCAGCGTGGGCAAAAGAACTTGCTGATATGTGCTATAGTGATAAATTAATTTCGTGTAACCTTTGAACACACTTATAATTTTTAGCGTGCCATTGACGGGAAAAGCAGCATACGTATATCCTGAACGTCAACGCACGCCATGCACACGACCAAGATACGTTGCCAGAAAAGTTGTCAATTAAATTTCGCAAAATATGAGATTTATTAATAACCGAATATTAACGATATCTGGCCGACAACCTTGCAAAACTAATGTATGAAACTTAACACAGTAGCACGCTATCGGTTTATACAAAACCGAAACATTCGCTGATGTAAGTACGATCTGTTGCGGTTTCGTTTGCAAATTTATGTGAATTAGGTTAACGACAAAAAAAAAACACACGTATGATGCAACTTTTTTTTAAGGAAAACCAAAATGCTGCTCTAGAAAAGTTAGCCAGCTTTTTAAACTAGAGAAACTTTTATAGAAACTCTGAGCTAGGTTAAGCAGAGTTTTTACAAAAACTCAACGCAGGCCAAGCAATTTTTTTGCAAATCCTTGAGAGAGATTAGCCTTTTTATGAAACACGAAGTAGGTTAAACAGTTGGCTATATTTCATATTATATAGATATTGCCTAAATAATCTATTAAATCTGCAATTTAGTTAGAATTTTTCGAGTTTGTTTTTTAGTTCTTCCAAAGTATGTGATTGCGTAAAATTTGCATAGCATCAAATATCCTATGTCAAACAATAAATCATACTTTAGAAATATTTGGTTACACCTGAACAAAATATGCGTAATCTTTCTCCAGCTCATAGAAAACGAGGTTTTTGCCCTTGATGTGTATAATTATGAAAAAATTCTCTACATATGTTTAAACTCGTCGGACGTCAAAATAACTTTTTTTCATTGGCAAGGTAACTAATCAATCTATTTCCAGGGATTCGAGATTACATCAACCAAACGGCCGAGACGTCGGCAACGCACGGTTACTGCCTAATGATTTGCCAAAACATTAAAATACGGTAATTGAACAGATTTTTTGGATGTTCAGTTTCTGCCATCCGTGCCAATTTCGTTATTGTTTGTTATTACAACTATATCGTAAACGCTGTTGCCGCTTCGAAAACCATAAACCCGGTATTACCCATGCAGTCTCGAACGAAAATAGTCACGGTTCCGGGAAAATTTCGTAAACTCTCCCTAAATTATCTTTTCACGTTAGAAACTGGCCGATAGTAATTGGATTTCGCCTTGGTAACAACATTTAGGTACGCGGCAAGGTTAGTTATTTATTAGTATTATGGAAATGGTACGAACAAACTTGAATTTCGTTTTAATCGTAAGATATTTCGGTGGATATTGTAGTGGCGTGTTACTGCAGTAGGAAACTACATTTTTCTCAAAATTAAGAGGGAATCAAAACTGAGACATACCCGGGACGAAATCCCAAGAAAATCCAAGTTACTTTTCTTTTTGGTTTCAGAACGCACATAGCGGTAGAAGGATATAATTGATTGTAAGCACAATTAAAAATATCTATCAGCAATACAAATACTGTAGGTAAGTATGGATGAAATTCCGGTGAAATACTATGCGGAAGAATTGGGAAAACTTCTTGTGCAGCTAATTAATGCATACTTACAGAATATATGCAGCCATAACACTGGTCAACAGTGAAATTGCTTCTTAGGTGAAAGTACCCAATCCTGAATGAATTCAACGTGCTGAACACGAATATCACATTGAAAAAAGTTGATTGGCTCACGTTCCAGAGATATTGACGTTTTGTCCATTGTATAGATGCTATTGCATAATGTAATGCAATTTAGTGAGTAAATGTTTTCTTACCATGTATTATAATATTGACATAAGTACACTTTTTCTGAAATATGCATACATATTACAGAAAACCCGTAGCCAATTCAGCTTTTTCTTAGTCATTTTCGTGTTCAGCACATTGAATTCATTAAGAAATGACTATTTTCAGCTTGGAAGCATGAACTTTTCGAAAATTTGTTGTCCAGTGTAATTAGACCTATAAGTATATAAGAAAGAAAAATACCATGTTGATAATTACAAGCCCATAGCTCTTGTGTCAAATGTGCCCCGAAAATTTATTTTGGCAAGAATTACCCAATATTTTGAAAAATACGATCACCTACACGTGCCATATTCTAACTTTTGACTAACATTATTTATAGTATTAACAACTAAGATATCAACGTCTGTACAATGCTGGATTTATCGAAGGTATTTGATTTGGTCGATCATTAATTGCTTTCTAATAAACTGCTTCGGGAGGTTGCCGACTCAACTAGATCCTATATCACAGAGAAAAAAATTGTGCGTTGCAATGTGTAATGCAGATAGCTGAGGAGTAAGATCAAACTGGAAAAACAATGGTTTTCGGAGTTCCGCAGGGATCCAATCTAGGGCCTCTGCTATTTTTATTTTATTTATTATTATATTAACGAACTAGTCATAATGTACATGTGGACAACACTCGTTCAGATGGAACATCTTGCTGGCAAGTTGGATGGTTGCTGCTATGCCACGATAATATCCTACTGTGTTAATATGATCTCCTGTTTGAAATATGATGTGATGTTCTGGAGCAATTCTGCTAAGGTTAATAGAATGTTCTTCTATATATTCTATATATATATAAGAGCTTCTATAAGATCCAGCTTCCAAGTCGGATCTACAGATTCATATCATCATTCATATCAGATCTTCTTAAATCCAGCAATACATTAACTTTTCCATTTATTTTTGGATTAGTGTGTGCACTATTTGTTAAACACAATTGCTTGGAGTTTTTTTTTTGTAAATATGAAATGCCACCAGAATTTATAATTTTATAATGATATAATCAAATTGAAGCTAAGTAAATAAACAATTGCTGGTAGATTAATAAACAAGCCGAAAGAAAAAAAAAGCCAAAACAAGTAAGGGTGAACCATTTTAAATAGTGCATTGGTGCTGTGGTAGCTGCAAGTACCAGTAGTAGAAAATAGACGTACAGTGCCCTTCAATTCCCTCCCCCCCTCCCCCGCTTGCGACCATGTACCTATCGTTTTAGCAGGTAGTAGATATAGTTTATATTATATATTCACCCTCGATTTTGTTCACGATTCATAGATAAGTATCCCTGATAATATCGGTCCTGCTGTGCTTTTATTGCATGTTATAGGAGTAACCTCAGTTACATAAGACGTGCATTGAATGGGTGCACCTGAATTGCGCTCAGAAATTGTTTCTCTCTAATGAGGCATCCGAACTGCGGTCAGAAGTTTTCGTTTGTATAACCTCATAGCTACAGAATCAGAAGACATCTGGGTAGGCTTCTACTATAGGCAAAGGAAGCGCTCTGTAGATGTTGTAGGGAACAAGATGGAACGTTCTACTAATGCACTTTCAAATTGCACAAATTCCAAAATAAGAGCGCTAATACACTTGAGAGCATATGAAATCAATGGGAGAGATTTACCTAATCTGGAACCTTCCAATGTTCTGTACTTTTTTAAAGGAATATTATTGAATAATCAGCTGTAAATGTAGCTAGAGCAGGAGATATTCCAGATCACACAGTATATGATCACGTTTAAGTAATATAAATAAATAAAAATAATAATGGCCTTAATAAAGAATGGTTAAATTATTTCTGAACCGATAAGATTTGTACATAATGTCTGTATATAAATAAATACAATAAGCCGTTTCTGAGAACAATAATTCGCTTTTAGTCTGCTCGCTATAACTTAGAAAAAAACGCCAAATTAAAATCTGGCACCCAACCGAACGCTTAGTCCTTAATCAGTTCGCCCATCGCCCACGTAGATTCATTCTGGGGTCTTCCCCTCGTACATTGTCGTATTCAATAATTAAGGTTTATTGTAGTCGTAAAAAATAAGTCATGTCCGAAAAGTGTGTATTTAATTCTACTTCGGCAACGTTATCGCGCGCAGCACACGTGCAATTTAATGGGCCTGACTTAGTTAACGGCGCGATCGCACGCACAGGTGGGTCGCAGTAGGCCGCTGTCACTTTGTAAATACGCGTGTATATATAGCGGTTACATATGTATGTACATTCTGTAAGTACATGCATCCATATGAAGGATATAGCGTTGAGTTCCTACTAATCGCATTATATTTCCTCAAATGACTTTTGCGTTGGGTCAGTTAGATATAACTGGTTTAGTAGGTAATACTGCAAATAAATAAAGGAAAAGCGATGAGACAGTTCTCAGAAGCCAAGGATCTAAATCGAGGGAAGACTTACTCTAAAAAAAAAAAAAAAACAAGAAGAAGGCTGCTAAGATGATGACAACACCACTTGCCAGTAGCCCTATCAAGTAGACTAATCAAACTTATAGGTGTAGGATGGACGATTAAAATTTCCAATCCATATTATGTACCATTCCAACGACAAGAGTTCCCCAAGTGCGCTCTATTGAAGAGCAGTTCTCAAGACTGATAGATCTAAATAAGAAAATAAAATTGGACTTATCTAGATATAAACGTGATCATCCAAATAAGTATCCATAACCACCCTAACTCTAAATTTTCTATTGTGTACAGAGTGTCCAACAAGTAATAGTTTAAAAACTTGCCAGTTTTGAACCTTCTAGTTGTAAGTAAAAATTATCTGGATGTAAACTCGCTACCTTTAGATAACTTTGTCTTTGATATCCCTCAAAGCAAGATTGTAAAGTTCCACTTTCTGAGGCTCTAGGTTAATGGATTTAAAGATGTTAAAGGGAGAGCTTTTTTATTGAGAAACAAAAATTGATTTTCAAATGATTTTGAAAATAGAAGTTCATGTCAAAGTTAAAGTCGTTATATGGTAGCACTTTGTATGGCATTTTGGCAGTGTCGTCGTATTCTAGATAAGGCTGTACTCGAAAATTATGCCCATACTAACTTATGACACTTTGGTTTACAAGTTGATGTTTATATATGATATGATACATAGTAAACCAAATAATAATCCTAATAGCTCGTTTCTTTAAAATAAACAATCGCTCAGCATCCCTAGAAGAGCCCTAGTGAATTAACCCACAACGCTTCTTCGAATAAAGAACATGTCAGAACGGGTTTTTTGCGGTGCAACGCGGTCGGTGAAGTGACCTTTTTGGCAAATACTAGGTACTTAATTAACGATTAATGGACTTATGGAGAGTTAACGGAAGTTAATCAGTTAACTGGAAATGCTAACTTCGTTAATTAACGATTACCGGATTAACATTCTTGTGCCCAGCTCTGGACAAAACCCAGTGATGGCTTGTCTTGCGACCCCTTGGTCATGAGAGCTTCTTTATTCAGCATAAAATTTCCTATAAGAATCCGTAGTCAAACATTAGCTTTCTTTCCAAAAATGGTATTTCGGCCCCACTATTCATCGCCTAGGAAAAGCAAAGAGTGAATCTGGCTAGAGCAGCATGAGTGCACGTAGTATACAACCAACAATCCACCAACCAGAAAGTAGGGTTTTTAAATTGCTAACTTAGATAATTTTCCGTTAAATGTCAACGCTAAAAAGTTATTAGATTGGTTCATTATTTTTGAACATGGCATATATCAACATGGCTGCACCCTTTGAGATAGGAAATTACGAATTCAAAGGTTGAAACGGTGCATCCCATATTTCAAAATCGCGCTTGTTATTGTGATGGAAATATGACATTATCAACAAATAACTAATACTCCACGACAACTTGGATAAATAAAGCATGGTATCTACTAGAATTTATGTTTTCTTATGCTTTTGCTAAAACAGCATTATGTAACTGCCATTCATGCATAGTTAACATTAAGAAAAACTCAAGCCAATAGCTTCTTATCTACAAGGAAGACAAATCACATCATACATATCGAATATAAAGAACTCCGTATGGTTGAACGTCGTAGATTTCTCAATAGACACAGCGGAGGACGAATTAAAAATTTAAATCACGCATTAGGAAGTGATTGTCGTCAGACAATAGACAATAAGCTGATGTATGAGATAATGTTGTTTTTATGTATACGTATGATGAAAATGTGCTTAGATGCTAATCATCTTCTCTGAAGACAAGTTTTAAGAATACTAGAGGCTCTGTTATTAAATATGCTAGAACAGAGAGCCTTTAAGTATAGCTTCAACTTTCGTGACAACTGCAATATAGTTATATAAATAAAAAAAAGGCTATATAGTTTATAAAAGTATTTGTTTTGCGTATTTCCAAAGAAAATAATTTAAAAAATGTTTTGTACAAGAGATCTATGAAATAGGATTGTCACAGCTGCTTTGAAAAATTATTTATTATTATATATTATTATTTATTACTAATGATCCTCTATTTGCAAGAATTGGACGTGAGATGAGTCATATGTGAACGCAATATTGTTGAACCCGTATATACATCACTGCTTTTTAATTTAGCTTATGATTATGTATTATGTTCTAAAAGCAAATAAAGTATCTAAAACGCCAAACTGGCGGCTCCTTTCTTGAAGATCCGTTAGCGATACACCCAACACATCTTATAGAATACACCAACCAGTAATTTACAGTTAACATAGTCATTGCATGTGATGCTTTTAGATAAGTATGCTTTATTATCCATAATATACCAATAATAGTCTGCGGTTTGCTTTATTAATAATAATGTATATATATGGTCGAGTAATAAGCCATACTAAATGTCATGGTTAATAAGTACTGTTGCTGTTGGATATAGTATATATAAGTGAAAATAATCTAGATAATAATCCAGAACGCATGTTTATTAAATTAAGTATTTACTGTATTAGTTACATCATTCAAATACAAGACTGGAGAAAATTATGAAATGATTGCTTTCATCTTGCTTTTCTTCAGGAAATTCTGGCTTGATTAACAATTTTATTTGGGAGTGCTTGCTGTAGTAGAATTTAATTATGTTCCTTTAGTGTCAGTCAAGTTCCATAGCTTGCGCTATACAGAGTATGCTGTAGGTTAAGATGTTTTGCTTAAATAGAGTTTATGACATGTTAATAATTGGCTTGCATTCAAATTATAACATAAACGTTGAATAAACGGCCTTTCGACCAACTTCAGCAAGGACAGGACAGTGTTCCAGGTGGAGGTTGATGCGATTCATTACTGTGTCAGAGAAGTAGAATGATGGGCCGAGTTAGGTTAAAACCCTCGCTACGCTATTTTCTCTAGCAGCCAAACAACACTTAAAGTTCCCTAATTGCGTAAGCGCTCTAAATGGAGTGAGCAGTTAAAGGAAATTAACATTGGTCAGGGGCCAGCCATATCGGTGTAAACGAAAAGGAGGCGGCAGACGATCTGGTCAGATGAGATTCGTCAAGGTCATTCGTTTGAGCATTACGAAATCGAAAATTCAATAAATGAATATGTAACAAATCCAAAGAATGGTGGCAAAAATTATTATGACAAAGACCGGTACATGAATATTCCTTCATGGGGTCAGAGACCTGAATTTACTAAAGATTTTACTGAGTAAAGACAGGAAAATTATCAAATTGATGGTAGGTTCGTTAGGTATATGGATGGCCTGGCAAATGATGTTATCTGCAGATTTTGCTATAAGGAGGAATAAACCCCAGTTCATGTGCTATGCCACTACGATGACCTGGCGAGGACAAGACTTCTAGTACTGGAGGTCGGGAATCCCACAGCGAATAGTTACATAAAACAACCGCTCTCAAAGGTTTAAGAAGGCAAAGTTAGAGAACACTTTCTAGGACAAAGCGGATCACAATAAATTTAAAAAGGTCGCGGTGAAATAAATCCGTATGGCCATCCCAATCCTAATCTAATGTAATCTCGGTTTCCATTTAAGGAAAAAATGTATAAGTACTCTTCAGCTCTAATATATTTTGCGACGACAAAATATCGATACTATTTACCGTATAGCAAGGTACTTCGGCTCAGCTCGCATTCACAGGTAGAAAAAGAGCAAAACAGAACATTATCATGGTTGAGGAGGGTGTCTTTATATTTTCTTAACATATTTATTTAAAAGCACTGAAAGCAATAAAAGCACATCAGCAACGATTTTATCTGGCATATACTTATCTATGAATCGTAAACTAAACTGAGGGTAAATAGACAAAATAAATCATATTTGCTACATGGGAATACGAAAACAGCTTAAGCGCACGGTTTAGAGCATGAGTTGAAAGTATAGATGCATGGTCGCAAGGGGGAGGCAATAGAATTGAAGAGCACTGTACATAATTACTTAAAATTTTGGATAAATATTAAAAAAAAAAAATCTAAATTTCAAAAACATCTCATTCTTTTTCGTAAATTTAAACAACAATAATGTTGTAACTCATAATCTCTTTATTATTAAAAAAATATCAATTTTTTAAGATATCTTGAAAGACAAAATAAATTTTGATTTTGTCTCGAAACAATTACCTGGACTGCGTCATTCCTTTTGTTCATCCCGACGCTAGCAAAGTAACCACACCTATTATGTACAGCGAGTTTGATTCACCCCCATTCGGGAACCTAAACACCTTGGAATACGCATATGGCGTTACAAAGAAGTCGCATAAATTCCCTAGATTTGTGTTATCTTCAGTCTTACCAAAGTATTGATTGCTCTTTTGCCGCCAAAGTCAGCAACAGATAATTTCAATATGTTTATTTTGAGCATTTTATAACGATTTTGACAGCTTGAAAAGGCTGATGCCAGTCAAAACATCGCTGAGAAAAAATTGGGATATTGCAAATAAACATTAGTTCATTTAATTTCATTTTTCCACTGTGAGCGACAATTTCAAGAAAAAAATCTTGCTCTATAATTACGTAGGATAGTCTAGCTACTTTTACTGGGTTATGCGTCTGCAAATTAGATTTTAATTCGTTAATTTCATAATACCAAATATGTAATTAGACAAGATCAAGAGAACCTGACCACATATGTAAATACGTGCGCTGTATGTTTGCATATACATTTGATAACGTATAACATAAAGATAAACCATTACTCACTCAACTTGCACACAAATAGCATGTAATTTTGAGTTCATTGCATGTTTGTGAAATCATAATCAATCTTCGTCTTCGCCACTTCCCTCTTGAATTACGTACGCTGCACCTACCACTCGCAAATGATACGAAAACAATTTAAAAATACACCGCCGGTATTATATTATACATCAATAGTTTGACATTATAAGGAAATATATATG
Organism: Cetonia aurata; assembly: GCA_949128085.1. Lineage (NCBI taxonomy): Eukaryota > Metazoa > Arthropoda > Insecta > Coleoptera > Scarabaeidae > Cetonia > Cetonia aurata. Next base: position 62,684,892 of record OX421883.1, on the reverse strand, counting down.
TAGGTGTACCTTAAAGCATAAGATTATAGAAGTCTAACTTAACAAATGGTATTTTGATGACGGAATTGTGACAGATAATACTTTTGTAATGGCATATATAATAAAACACAAGAAATGTATATGCACACATATAACTCTTAGCTTTTCCAACGTCTTTTGTATAGGTAATAATTGTCAAGCTGTTTAGTTAAATATATACATTCCAAAAATCAATTTTCGAAAAATTCCTGCTGTAAATATTGACTAGGACGAAAGGAGAAAATACCAATTGAGACGAACGCAACGGTAATGGATAAATTCCAACAAATGTCGAAAATCCCATTTTGAGCCCACGCATCGTTTAGAGAGAGAGAAAAAAAAAAGCAGAAAAACATTTCGCTTGGAATAAATAATCCCTGAAGCTGCGATGACCTCTCTACTCGACTGGAACGATGCGAATGCACCGCAAATAACCGAGGAAGGATTAATTATTCGCCGGTAGACGAACTTAATAGCGTATTTTTTGTAGCTTCGATAACTTGGTCTAATTTTATCTTGGATACGATTTTTTCAAACACTCGAATGGACGCGTATTTAGGGCCAGTTGCTATATTTTGCGATGATAACTCGTATTTGTATAACTAGGAATCGGGCGCAATTGTATATTTAGAAGGCCCGTCTGTTTCGACATAATATTTTCTCCGGCCGGTTGTGTTTACATGTTACATGTATATGAAAAGATTGGATATTCAGAGCAACCGGTGTTATATTGTTTAACCTACATGTGTGTGAATTTAATCTGAGAATTACGCAAATTACTACAGTAAGCAAATTATTCAAATTTTTGCACCGACTAGAGATTGTCATTACTCCCAAAAATATATCTTTAAGAATTAATATCAAACAGTTAGGTAAATATGTTTGCTATAAAACCTTCCTGAATAGTTTTGAATAATCTGCGAACTTACAAATGCGTACTGTATGCATAATTTGCTAAGATATTAAAATAATGACCCTGAATGGAAAAGCTTTTAGCAATACACCGTTATGAGATCCACATTTACATATAATAACTCCACTTACGCAATCAAGTATCTTAATAACAGACGCATATTCTTCCGGATTGCGAAAATCAACTCACCAACAATAGCAATTTGTAAGTGGCAGTGAAATGATCCCATTGTAGTAATTCTAAAAACAATAATTACGCATTGTATTAATTGTTATTACAAAACATGTCAATATAACTGCTGTAATTTTTAATAAGCCGTAACGTTGTGATAAGACAAAATACGCCTGTGTGTGGCATGCGATCGGCAAACAACTTTCCTATATATGAAGAAATTATTATTGAGAATCGAAGATGAAAAATAGCCCGAGATTAGCAACTAAAAAACAAACTATCTACTTGTAAATACACAACATAATTATGTTAATGACCTCAAACTCAGAAATATGTGTGTATAAGTTAGTAATAAAATAGCGGTTTCCGTTTCAACATTATACATCTTGTAAAGTGTCAAGTCTGTATCTAACCTTGAATAATTTCATTGGCACAGGAAATGTCGATCATTACCGACAAATAATACCCACTTTGGGAATGTCCGACACGTTCTAGCCTGATCTTCAGCGGTTTATGTACACGAGAGGACATACTATTATGTAATTAAGGAGGTATTTTTCAACGAAAGCGATGTTAGATATGCGGTTAAACGTGTTTAAAATAAGTTCATGGTTACTTACCTATATATCATTGTTATATGAGATCTTACAGATTTATGGAAGAGATTAATAAAATAAATTTGCCCACCTGGTGAGGTCCAATTGTAAATACAGGATGATTCATTTTCGATTTTCATCATTGAGATCTCGGTTATTATTGAAGATAGACGATAGGTTTAAATTCGGCAAAGTTGGTAAATTTTGTGGTTATTATGATCCCGAAATGACGTTTGAGATTTAAAAAATTTTATATCTAGCACATTTATTTGGTCTTGCAGAGAAAAGTTAAAGAAACATCATCAAGGCCACCTTTAATCTTCTACCTAATAAGCTACTTGACATTTTTATCCGACGTTCCGTTTTCTTCTGGTCATCATCAACTTTCTTATTTCTTATGAGCGCCATATTGGATTTTGACACCCTTAGAAAGAGTTTTTTTTTCCTGATATTAACCATGTGCAGCATGACAAGAGTTTTTGATATTATGTTTTAACTGACAAAGAATCAAAAATTTTAGACTGTTAAAGCATGATATCAAAAACTTTTGTCAACATGTTACACATAGTTGAAATCAGAAAAAAAATTCTTTATAGTGGTGTCAGAATCCAATATGGCGCACATAAAAAATAAAAAAGTTGATGATGACCAGAATAAAACGAAACGTCGTATAAAAGTTTTAAAAAAATACACCATTAGATAGCAGATTAAAAGTGGCCTTGAGCATGAGTCTTTAGTTTTTCTCTGCAAGGCCAAATAAAAGTGTTAGACGCAAAATAAAATTTTTCCGTTTTTTAAAAAAAATCTCAAACGTCATTTGTTCTAAATCTCCTTTCTTTTTGGGATCATAATAACCACAAATTTTAAGAACTATGCCAAATTTAAACCTATGGTCTATCTTCAAATTATTGCAGAATCAATGTATCCATTTCACTTGCCTAAAATTTGTTAATTTTCGAGATTATTATTTATCAATAATGCATGGAATAAACATGTAATACATTATGTTAATTGCAAATATAATGCCAAAACATCATATAGTATCCGAACCGTTGTTACAAAAGATTTTAGGGCTGCAAGGTGAGTTGCCACAACCTTCAAACGATAACATAATTAGGATGACGATTGGGGAAACCATTGAGGCATGTTTTGACTGCTTTATCTTTTTTCTTTTTCTTCAAAGGTATCTGTTCGGGAGTTTTGCAAGTCTAATAGTGGAAACCATTTCCTTGTCAGATCCTTTCACCAACACAGAACATGGACTGAAACTTTCTTTATCTTGGCAGAACTTGCAAATAACTAGTTTAGCTCAAACTGTAATTTTTTTTTTTAATATGAGGAAATTTTCTATATTACAAATTTTACCTCGTGTCGGACTTGAACCAGGCACCTGCCGTTTGCCGGACGGGGCTCTACCAATTGAGCTAACGAGGCACTGGTTCCAATGCGATTCGAAATGTCTCATATACAGATCTTATGGGAAGCCGGCAGTACGGCATATATGCAAAGAATCACACTGATTTCACACTGTAAGAAAAAATTGCACTGTGCAGCTAGCTTAGCTTATTTGAACTATCTTCTCTTCCCTGGGAATCTGAGATATTTTCGTCATTATTTAATGCTTTTGATTGACGCTCTCCCAAGGTTTTTTAGAGCACAATTCATTTTCCCCTGATGACTGGCTCAAGAATGGATTATCATCAGAATTAATTTTAAGTTTTATTAGAGAAATAATATGAAATGAACAATGAAGTACCAAGAGTGACAATTTATTGGATCTGAGCAATACTCCTTTAGAAGATAGAATACAATAGAAGAACACAAAATAGTGCAGCGAAGACTACATACAGAACCTGAGATCCAACAATAAAGTGCAAAGTTACGACCAAAGAAAAAATTAATACGAGATGCATCAAACAAATTAAGCTGAATCTGTAAGATAGTTCTTGTTCGATGGGACATAGTTTCAGCTTTCCAAAGAAAAGTCAGCCTCCAAAAGTCCGTGGTAAATGATGTCGTGGTGTGTCTTCATCCTCCAAACCCAAACATTCAGTCGAAGTGGTTTCTGAGTTCTAACATGATTGAATAAAATGCACACATAGGAAAACATATATCAAAAACAGGACAATTATTACGTCAGTGTTCGACTATTTTTTTGTTTTTCGAGAAATTGACTTGTGTAAAATAATCACACGACCAGTCTGCTCAAGAACTATATTCAAACTAAACTCTTTACAATTTCTTTACATCTAGTTATGATTCATATTCTTTGTTAACAATACGCAGGTAGAATTTGGGTCTCGCGTGATATACCTTTGGATCGATGATTGATAATAATATGCAAGGTCATCTTATGCAATAAATGTGATAACAATAATACATAATTAACACTTGTGTTTTAGCTACTCTAGATGCTATGTTAGTAGCAGGTTCTGATCCATGGAAAATTTCTGCAGCACTCTTTCTGTCTAGATTTCCATACTTTTTTTACTGTTTTATTTACACTTTCAGATCAATTTTAAGTTGCACAATATCTGAAGTTATACAATATGCATCTAAATTAGAAAATATTGAGGCAAAACTAACCATTATTTACCTCAATTGAATGATATATAGAATAATGGTTATTCTTTGTATAAGAAAGATCAAAAATATGTTAAACAAGCAGAGAATATGAATCTCTCATTAAACAGGTAGCACATTCTTACATAACAAATTATAATAGATGGTTTAGCAAATATTAAATTTTATTGTAAGTACTACATATACTCTAAATTGACGCTATTATTTTAATGCATGTGTTAATTACATTATAAAGCATTCTTGTTTCCGGCAGGTATAACACGTTTGTACGGGTTTTATGGCCAAGTAGTAGCCGTAAAGCTATTCCTCTGAGATACTCGCTCATAAACAACTCTGGATCCTCTTGTCTAGGATTAAACATTTATATTGCCTCTTAAAATCATACTTGATCATATTTTCTCTGCGGAGTTATATAATCCGCATTGTTAATATTAATTGTGTGTGTAATTGATTTTGCTTCGCCCATTACCAACGCAAGCACATTTTAAATTAAATTAGGTGGTTTTTCCGGATAACTCATGCGAAGCGAAATCGTTCACGCTATTAAAAGCAATTTATTTGTTTTTTAATTAAATTAATTTCAATAACACCGGCTTATATGTATTATATGTATGTATATACTTACATTATTTGGACTTGGAATTTCCACGAACTTTACTCATATTAGAGTGCATGTATTACAAACATCTATCATGTCCATGCAATTACCAATCATTTATTTGCTAATAGCTGGTGTTGGTAATAAAAGCGTCAAGAGGGCATTTTTTTAGAGCGCTCATTATTTGTAGACATGATTATGTGCTTAGAACAATTGTTTGGTGTTTCCATGGAAATAGAGTTATTACAAACTGTTCAATTCCGTTGTTTTTATATCGCTTAAAATAATTTTCAACGGTTGAGCGGGAAACATTAAGATATTTAGCAGCGTTAAAACGGCCCACAGACTGACAGCGTTCGGAATGCGTGGACAAAAATCAGATCTCTACAAAGTATAAAAAGATAAAAACATAGCTATAAAGATATATACAGTGACCGACAGAAATGTTGCAACATATGGGATTCTTTTTATTATTATTAAAATATGGTAAAATCTTTTTTTAGGTTCAGCACGTCTAAAAACCCCGAAATTTATTTTGACACCCGTAAAGTGACCATTAGTTTGGTGAAAAATTTAAAAAATGTGCGATGAATCTGCAAAATGTGAAGTTAGATGACGTGATATCGAAAAAAGTTATTTGAAAAAGTTGCTTATAATTCTGAAGCTGTGTGCAAATGTTTATGAACATAGAGGAAGTTCGGGTGGTATCGGACAGCGGGCGGTATCGGGCAGAAGCAGTTTTCGTAATATGCCGCTTTTGGCAGCGCCTGTCACGCAGTCAGTGGAACGACTGAAGCGAACTAGCCGGACTCTCGCCATCTTGGATTGCTCTTGCACACGCTTTGATTTTTGCTCCGTGTTTTTTGATTTATTGGTGGTGTTTCTGTGCCCGAAAATAGTTTTGCAAAGCTGCAACTTGTCTCATAGTAAGCGTATTTAGTTGTAATTGCTTTCAGACCGCTTATTATACTTTATATTATGTAAATTGAGTATTTAGGGTTAGTCGTATTGTTGATAGCTAGGGGAAAGCTAGTAGGAGAGCTGTTCAAACTTTTCATGTTTGTCGGCTGGTATCGGACAACACGTTGGTCGCTAAACTGCAAGATTTAACAAAGCTTTCAGGTTTTTTTTAGGAAATCATGGGGAAAATACGAGGAAACTGGGATGAAGCAAGTATGAAATCGGCCATAGAAAAAGGGATGTTGAAGCAAATGACCATACGAACTGCAAGCACTAAGTTTAGTGTGCCGAGGAGCACGTTAGGTGACCGTGTTAAAATACTTTTAAAGGGTGGAGAGATAACGCCTAAGCCTTGTTGCTCAAATAACAAAGGAGTGTTTCAGAAAACGCTTACTGATGAACAAGAGGAAATATTGTATGAACATGTGAAGGCTTTGGACGGTCAGCTGATGCCACTAAGCAGAACAGAGTTCCTAAAACTAGCCTACAACCTTGCCAAGAGGCTAAATGTGAGTCACCGCTTTAATAAAGAGAAATGCATGGCGGGAAAAGATTTTTATTATGAGTTTATGAACCGTCACAAGGACTTAAGCCTGAGGACAGCCGAGTCGACAAGCTTACAGCGTGCTGTTGGTTTCAGCAAGGGCAAAGTCGACCGATTCCTTGACCAGCTAACTAAGCTTATGGACAAACACAAATTCAATCCAACCCGTATCAAAATTATGTTAATTTTCATAATGGTCATGCGTGTTTCATTCACTTCCGGTATTAGTATTTTCTTGAAATTTTCTCAAAACATTCGCCCGATAATACTAACTGACCATGCCAAATCTTATTAAAATCGCATAAGCCGTTTTGAATTTGTAATAAAAAAACCATTTCAAAATTTTAACTTCAAGGCCGCATAGCTCCCAAACTAAGCGACTTTGGACTAAGGTAAGTTTACTTAAATTGGCTTATTTTGGTCTAAGGAATATGTGGTAGGCGTGTGTAAAGACATTTTACAGACACCTTCTATATTCTTGCAGGAACTTCAGAAACTTAAGAATGTGTTTTTAAGGATGTTTTCATTCACTTTTCCGCTAAGCTTTAGGACAAACTATTACTGCGATATGGCTAGTGGCCACCTTAAATCAATCACTCTGTACACTAGAGGTGGGTCGGATTCGTATGATTCATCAGTATATTCGATTTCCATATATGATTCGTACGGTACGAATCTTTACTATTTATACGGATTCGTATGAACTGATCTACGAATCCGTATCAGTACGACTCTTGTATACTAGTATAGTCAAGGAGTCGGAGTCAGAGTCGGAGTCGGAGTCAGTGTCGGAGTCAGACTTCGACTCCAACAATATATCCAACAATATTTGAGTTAATGATAAACGGCCAAGAATAAATTCAAAGACGGTATCGTATCTGCTTTTTCTTAATTTCAATATAAAAGATTGAATGTCTGCTAATATCTTACACCTATGTATATTATCTATGTATGTGTCTGTATTCATCAAGACAATTTTGTGTTTAACCTTTGATGAAATTTTGAGGTTTTCCTTTTGTTATTAACAAATAATAAAATGTTTCACTCTGTTTTATTTTACGAAAATTTCAATTTACCGTTTTTTTTTGCAAGATCCTTAGAATAAAGTGCAAAGAGTGATTAGAATTCTAATCACAAAGAGTCATGAATCATCACAAATCTATGTGAATTTTTTACAATATTTCGGTATGAATCGTATTACACGAATCTTTAATTCTAGGAGTCATTAGGATTCGAATCACTAAAAAGATTCGAATCGCCCACCACTAGTACGAATCATATTATAGGAATCTTTAATTTTAGGAGTCATTAGGATTCGAATCACTCACAAGATTCGAATCGCCCAGCGCTGGTACGAATCCTTTACGGTCTTTCGGTACGAATCATATTATACGAATCTTTAATTTTAGGAGTCTTTGGGATTCGAATCATTAAAAAGATTCGAATCGCCCATCGCTACTGTACACAGCGTGTTTCAAGGTTTTTTATAAAACGTATTTTTTTGTTTTCCGATATTATAGGGAAAATTTCGCATATCCAGACACGTGTGTTCGAAGTAGTCACGCCACGAGTATCAAAACAAAACGTTTCAAATATTAAAAATAAACTCCGATCACCGTCACACGGTAACTTAACATAAACTGGTACGCACCTTTCGAATAAACTTAGGAAATCGCCTTCTTTTCCTAAGTTTATTCGTCGTAAAAAGGCACGAGTATTCCAAATAAACACAAGCCGTCCATGTATGTATGTATGTATGTATGTATCTACATCTACGTATAAAGAGAAAGAAAAGGAGAACGCAAAAAGTACGTACACACGAACTCTTTCCACGTGAATACAAAAATCATGTAATTAATGGCATCCAAGCATCGTGTTGGCCGTAGTCCAGGCAGTCGGAAGACGCGCGTGGGCTTAGAAAATAAGCAATCGCTGACCTAGGCTAACTGTATAATGCGATATCAAATCGTTACTGCGCAATTACATATGTCGTGACATTGTTCGAGATTTATTTAATTGTCCGCAAAACCCTATGTCTATTGACCGGTTTTTACTTGCTCTCGCCTTTTTCGATTCACTTGCTGCGTAATTAATTGAAGCCGTTCGACATTCGTATGTTGTTGAATACTTTATGTGGTTTTATACTTCGTGCGGAGTGTACAAGACTTGTTTGCCCTTTTCGATCCGATGTTTTCGCCTAACGTAAATTTCTTGCCGCGATAACAAAAACGTTTGACAACGACAATAATACCCTAAGTCCTTTCGGTTGCGTCAATAACGTGTGGTTAACATGTATAAAATTCCAGCGATACAATCTTAGGAATGTCCACCGCTAACGATTTAGCGAAGTAATAAACATTAATACTTTGATCTAGTTTTTTCGACGAACATCCTCAACCCATTTCTTTTAAACACCGATGTTAATAACGGGAAACACGTAGGCACGCAACTGATCAAGGATGCTTTTTAATAGAGGTGATATATGTATTTGAAGATTGTCCACGATTGTAAAATTCAAACAGGATATTTATGAAGACGTGTTGTTAGAAATATTTTTTTATGTATACAGGAACTAGATTAATCTCCTCAGAATTCTCGTAGGGAAAAAATGTTTTTAAGAATCCGTTCCGATTGAAGTGAGATCAGAAAAGTTATTTCGCCAACAGTTGTCATTAACATTTGAGAGGAAGTTCTTAATTTGTTTGTGCCGTTTTCAAACTTCTAGTATATGTATGCGTATGTGTGTTTCAGGATGCGATCATGGTATAAAATAAATAGAAACTTCATAAGAAGAATTTCTTGCTGACTAATTATTTCTTCCGTCGTTTGGGAATACGCTAACGTTGCCAAATACCAAATATTCTTTCATCCTGATGTAAATATATATACATATATATGCAGTGTGTAAACTAATGCGGTTTCCAATAAGGAAATTTTTTTTAATATCAATTTTAGAGAAAAAAGTCATTGTGTATAATCTTTCTTGCTTGATCTGAAAGTAAGGAAAACGCTGTTTAAGTTCAAAATAAATTTGCCATTTTTCGAAATAACGGTAATATTTACAGTTTCTTTGCAAAATAAATCAAAGTACCAAGAATTTTATTTTATTACAAATTCATTCAAAAAAATTCACTGGGGTTGAATCTGGCGATCTTGCAGGTCAAAGTATTGGTTCGCTCAATCCAACTATTGGGGAATTCTAGCTATCGCTGAACGTTCACAGTACTATGCGATGTGCATCCATCCTGCTGTACATAAATTCTATTTATATCGTTTTCGCGCAGTGATGGTAGCATGCAATTTTCTATCATTTCGTAGTGGTTGTCTTGGTTTAAATTTCCATGAAAGAAGTAAGGTCCTAAAATCCTGTTAGATAACATCCCAGACCAAACATTAGTTTTTTTATATCGCCGATTCCTAGTTCACTTTAAAATTTTCCCAAAATCTACCATTTTGAGAAGATACGATCCGTTAGTACCTACTGAATGTTGCTTCATCGCTGAACATTAAATTTTGACAGTATAACCAATGGTTCATCACATTTTCACCTACCCAGAAACGAAAATCTAATCTAAATACATTTAGATTAGATTTTTGTATGCCCAAGGCCCGGTTTTTCAATGTCAGGTTAAAACTGTGTTTTAAGTACCTCCAAGTTAACCCTAACCTATAGTTAAAGTGGTAGCTACTTGTAAGAGTGTTTTTCGAAGGCCTCGCTAGGTGGTAATTAGTAAACTTGCAATTTATTCCGTATAAAGAGCTGTTGGCCATCCTGAACATATATGTTAGGTAAATATCGTTTCCTTTGGTTATAACACTGATTTTATTAATTTCAAAACGCTGAAATTGACAGCGATCTAACACTTCTGATAGCATTTTTGTGTGATTCTGTGGATTGTAGTTGTTTGTAGTGGCATGGAGGTGGCTAATCGAAGTTATTCGGAGATGGTAAGGTATATATAGTTAAGTTTTTCAAATGGTTATGATTTATATTATTATTAATACTAGGTTAACGATGCTAAAAAACTTCGGCTGCCGACAAAGAAGGGCTATTGAATTTAGCAAATAGTTACAAAGCAATAATCGAATGCAAAAAGACGGACGCAATCACTTGGAGAGACAAGGACCGGGCATAGAAACAAATAGAAACAAGGCATAATGCATCGACCAGCGGACCAGTAGGTACTTTCCAGTACACATCACTAATTCATTATATATCTTTAGCGTAGGTCTGCAGTTATTTTTAAAAAATGGTTTTTTTATATTATAATGTTATAATAATAAACTGTATATTTATGTTCAATTTTACTTTATTGAAGAAATAAAACAACATAATTTATTCTAAAATCTGCTGTGAAAATAATACCTATGTAATGTAGGTATATATGTTGTAACGAAACTAATCAGATTTTGGAAGAAGGAGTTAAGTGCTGGTGCGTTAGAAAACATATTGATTTCTTAATAAATTGGGAAAATGATTGTGTAACAATATTTCTCTTGCATTATGAAATTCATCAACATTTGGAACTTCCAGTACTATGTGCTCTAAAAAATCTGCATTTTGTGCTATAACTTCTGGTCCATCTGTTCTAATATTAGTAAAACTATCTCCTTCTCCAATCGGAACCTTATAAAGAAATCCCTACCGTCAAGTTCATGAAAGGGATAATTTCTTACTTTCACAGTGTATGGTCTTCGTTCGTGAGCGATATATTCGATAATTTCTTCGTCATCATCGCTAACCAAATCGAAAGCTTAGATTGTCACGTAAGGTTATTCTGTGATTGTCATGCCACAAGCCACACTTGATTCCAATATCAAACAATAAATCAAAATACAAACACTGGAACTCACTTCACCGCGCATGCATAGCAATCACGTGTTCACCTAGCAAACACATAAAATAGTTATCCATTAGTTCTGTGTGCGGGCAGATTAGCATTTAGTTTAACTCTCGGTTGTCACAGTTTAACCTCGAGTTTGCTTCCAACCAACAGTTATTCTGCCTTAACCAGGCATTGAAAAACCGGGCCTTAATTGGGGTTTATATGGATACATTTTTTTAGTCTTAAAGATTCTTTGTAATAAAGTATGGTTACGATTTATTTCAGCAAATCTTTGGCGCAATGCCTTTTTTGGATCTTCTCGCGCAGACATCATTGTCATGATAGTTACAGCATAGTCCTCGTTGTCACTTTTCCGTAATCTTTTCTTGTTAGTAACGTATCCTGTATCGTTAAACTTGTCTTTCAAAGCCGGTCTTGCTACGGTAACATTAGGATATTTTTCACGAAACAAATTTAATGCATAATTAAAAAATGAAACATTCCCTATGCCATAGCATTTTATTAGATAATCCTTTGATTTAATGTTAGCGTCTTTTCATTTATGTATATTGACTATGATGAATTGATGAATAAATTTTATGACATCTGCATGTCAGACAACTCATGGCTACGCTATAAAACTGAAGATAACTGGAAATTTTTTCACAAATAAAATGTAATGTGCGAATATTACCGTTATTTGTAAAAACGGCAAATTTAATTTGAACTTAAACAGCGTTTTTGTTAGCTTCAGATCAATAAAAAAGCATTATACAGAATGACTTTTTTTCCTAAAATTAATATTGCTGAAAGTTTTTCCTATTGGAAACCGCATTAGTTTACTCACTGTATACTGGGTGAGCTTTTTATCTTGAGACAACGGAATATCTCTAAAACACTGCATTAAATCAAGAAAAGATCTTAATAAGATTTGTTATAATGTATAGTGGGAGGGGGGCAACTTGGAAATCTTAAATGGGAACCCCCATTTTGTATTGCAGATTCGGATTCTACGTCTTCAAGTATATAGTTTTTGTTTGAAACTTTTTCTCGATTTGTATTTGTAACAGATTGCGCTGTAATTGTAAAAAAAACATGATTGTGAACGTCTAGAAAAAATACACAAAAAAAGAGAAGCAAGCAAACATGATTTTGTGTTTTTAAAATACTAAGAAATTGTCCACATCTCGGATGGCGTCCTTTTGAACTTTTTTTTTTTAAATAATTTTTTAATACAAAACCTCCATACAATTTCATAGCAAAATACAAATAACCAATTTATATTTTACGTAGCCGAAACACAATCCACTTGTCCACGAAATATAAAAAGTTCCCACTGTATCTGTCTAAAGGACGCATATTGTGAGCATACGCACGCCTAAGAAAATAAAACTCGGAGGCGTTTTATTGTAATATATGTATGTATGTACGGATATATCGATAATATTCGCATGCCGTTTCAATTTGCATGCGGAAGTATCCGGCGCGCGAGCGTTCTTTTGAGGGCGTACACTGTCGGACTGAAACGCGAGACGTCGAATTTAAAATTCATTATTTGTCAGCGGCACATGCATCATCTGATGATCTATGCATAGTTTGATCCGAGCCAAATATATGCATACGGAGCGGGCGGGTGGCGCCCTGTTCTCAAATTTATGAAATTTATATAATGAAAATGTTCCGCTGAAAATGCGAGCAGTTCCTCTACGGGAAATTTACATTTTCGCTATAGAGTAGGGGAGATCACATCCATAAGCCGGAAGATTTGGGAGATCGCTGTGTGTTGGCTTTGAAATATAGAGATTCACACGAAGTAATAGTAACTTCATCAGCGATAAAACTTTTCTTCAAATTTAAATGAATTTATGCATGCACGTCTGCTAACGTAATTGACCTACAGCTTGCCAACTTGTATTAATAAATAATTTGTTACCGAAAACTTCTTATATTTTTAAACATTTTCTTAATTCTTAATACAGCTTTATCCAGCTTCTTTTTCTTACTCCTAGCTTCCTGGTTTTGGGTGTTCTTTTTCTTTCTGGTTATTTCAAATTGTGAAATACCTCTGACAAGTGGACTATTGTTGTTAAACTTCTATGAGTATAACGACCACCAAGTTGCCTTTGTTTTGGACAATTTTCCGTGCCTTCTGCTTTAAATTCTTCTTTGTGGTGAAGGTTTTGTACTCTGTTTGGTCTAGTGACGTCTTGAAGTACCTCATTTCTTGAGCAGAAGATTCCCAGAAGAGTTTTAGCTTGCCTCATTCTTTGAAGATTCTCCCAAAATTTGAATTTTCTCTGCTCTACTTCTCTTTTTACGTTCCTCTCTGTCAAAATTGAACTGAATGCATTTTTCAATGGTACGTGTTTACATCTAAACGATGCTCGGGTGTTTCCCACATGTTAGTAATATTTTATCCTATTCTGATTTTCATGTCATTTCTATTCAATTTCAAGATAATATGATGATCTCACTCGCTCTTACTGCTAAGCTTCACGATAAATTCTTCATCTACTTCTTTTGAGCATGTCGTGCTGGGACATGTTCCAGGTTCCAGGTTTGGCTACCTTCAGAAGAAAGTAACCCATCTTTAAGGTGCGTAGTTTAACTACCTACTTTAGAGATTCTAGCTTAAATATTGATGTGTTTGGTTTACTTATAAATTGGCAATGAGTATTCCAGTTTAAAGTGGTAAAGTCAAAGTCATTCCTAAAAAGAGGCCCAAGTCAGTTGATTTCCTTTAATTACCAAATTTACAAATTTACTTATCTATTTTTGAACAGTATGAAATAAAATATATTTTGTTTCGCTGAAGTGATAATTTATTAGCACAAAACTAATTAAATAATTTGTTTAAAATCAAATTAGCAACATTAAAACTAAAAAGAAAACTAATAAGAGTCCATTAAATAACTTCCTTAAAAGAAATTCACACAACCAACTAATCTGTAAGGTAAAAAACGATCACACAATGACCGACAACGCAAACACAGCGTTTTGCTGCTGCATATTTATTTATTATATAATAAATCCTACGTATTGCTGCCCATGTACAAAAGTTGCATTTTCTATTTACTTGCACTAAGCAAATATATTCTCTAATTAAGATTATTAAGAAAATACATTGAAAGAAAAGTTTTTTGAATTAAAACTTTCAATGGTGTTTTCGTTTTCTCTGTAAGAAAATTGTGTTAAAACAATATTTTGTGTTGAACTCAGAATGCGTTTTTCTGTGTGTAATGTACGTCTTTAAATAATTGAAGTCTAGAACTACATTTTGTCCTTCATAATTTAAATATATGTGTTTAACATAATTAATTATATTTAAACAAACATTGATCGTGAATATCTGGCCTGACGTCAAGTAACCCACTTATCTAATGTTCTATTTAATTATATCTATCGCAGGCTTAACACAGATACGCTGAACATACATACAGAATATTCACTTCCACATTGTTTTTGCCGCTAATATTACATCACCCAGTGTGCAAAGTACAATAAAACAATTTATTGTATTACATCTGCCATCCACAATAGTTCTTTAATTAACTGTAATGATATCAAAAATTAGTATACACATTCACATGTAGATATATCACGTTTGCATCCTAATCCTGCATGATTTTAACGCATGACTAACCGTTTAAAGAGCGTTTTACCTTCCATCCACCTTATTACGACCTAATTACATATGCGTATTGTTTTGATGTTTCATTTATGCAACGTTATTTAAAAACTCAGGTTTTTTTTTCTAATATATTTTAGCATATACGACGTAAAGAAGTGAAGGTAAAATCGCGAATGGTCTATTTGTATTCATAATAATTTAATTTCTTGAAGCATGGGAAATATTAAAGTGTTGATACGAGCCAAGGTTAGATGTTGGAAGTGACACAGAATAATAGGCTAAGAAATTAATGGTAGCATTAGAAGTTTCGTTTCGTATTGTTGTCACGATTGCGTAAATTACAAATCCACCGGTATAAATAACCTACGCACAGATTTTGGGAAAATTTGTCGCACGTGCCGGCAACATTAAAATTATCGTGTAATTTTAAAAAAAGCAAGCGCTGTGTGCCGAGCGCCCACATGAAAATACTAACATCGATAAAATTCTATCTGGTTCGCACCCGTGTAGCTCTAACTACCTGCGTATTTGTTAATAGACAGTGTCAAGTGCACTCGTTTGCATATCAAAAGACAAATAATGTTTCCAATGTCAGTGTAGAGAGTTGGCGATTTACATAATGGGGGATTTCGTAAACCTGTCCGTTTTAAAAATTGACATAACGCATGCACGTTTTGCAATTTACTTAACATTCTTTGATAGCGATAGTTGAAATGAGAACGATGCTCTTCAGTTGTTCCACTTACTGAATCTATACCTAAAATGAGGTGCACATTTTTTTCGTATTTCTTTTCGAATTCTGTAGATTACATACGTAATAATTTACATTAAAGGTGGCAAGAAGTTACTAACAAGTATCTGTCGGTAATTCTGATGATCTGAACAATAAAATTTTCGTACACAAGATGACAACCATAGCAACAAAAGTCTTGGGAGTGATAGGCGAAAACAAATCAGGGAACGATGCACGAGTAATTGTCAGTGTTAGTGATGAGTATCTCTACTCATCACGAATTATACGTAAAGTATTTCTATGCAGATTTTTACAAAAGTTGCATGATGGCGGAGGACGTCCTATGGTTGGGAGGAAAGTCCATCAGATATTATCTTTACTTCGACCAGGGTGAAATGGGCAACTAATTCATTCAGAAACAGGCCGCTACAACTCAGAATTTATTATTATGATATCATAATACCAAAAAACAAAAAAAACAGCCACGGAATGAAACCATTCAGTGTAAATTATGTCCTTTTATAATATGTTTATCTAATACATGTAAATTTACTCTTTTCAGATTTCTGGATTGAACCAAAAAGGCGGTTCTATAAATATACATACTGGATAATACAGTTGATCTGTTTTTTTTTATATTACTCACAAAATGGTATTAATAGATTAACGTTTTGAAATTGATGCTGTGGCTTCCCTGTTATTATATATATCCCAATTATTTCACCATATCTATTTATCTGATACATTTTTTCTTTCTTTTAATAATAAATTAACTGGATTATAGCGGTAGATGAAAAGGGACGTCTGCCCTAACGGCTAAAATGCGTAAAGAAAACAGGCGTAACAAATAGGTGCTGTAATTACTGTCATCTTTTACAACCACAATGTATTCCGTCATACCTTGTAGATAGATACATGGCCCATGAAGATTTTTATTAATGAGCATGAGTGACCTAAATTACCATACCTAACTTATAAATCAATTACGCTATGCGGAAAGAAAAAATAGAAAGAGTTATGTACTCTTTCGTCATGAAAATGAAAACTATCCATGTCTCTATAATATACCCTAAAATAATTTGGATTATGTAAGGATCTTATAATAGTTACTTCTGGTTAAATTTGCAACATCCTCTATTAAACGTAATTCAATATCCTCATTTCATTTTTTATTATTACTCCTAATCAATTGGTTCGCGCATGAATTATGTGGGAAATCACAACGTCAATTGCCCAATAATAATATCGGAATAGTAAAATATTACGCTTATTTTATTTAAAGTGACAATTTCGATCGGAAAATTTTGGTAATTTTACGGCTATCTGGTGTAATTTCAATGATACATGATTTCCTTCCCATTACTTTTATAGCTTTCTATTCCGAGGCGATTTTAACATAATAAAAATCCTGTTAACGTTCAAATCCTATATATAATAAGTATATATAAAAGTGACATATAAAAGTATTACGGGTAATAACTTCGACGATGTATTACACCTAGTTTAGATTAAAATATTACAAATTTCATTCATAAATTTCCCGCTTTAGAAGTTTATGATTACTAAATAAATAAATAGTATTTTAAAACACAGTGTCTGATTTTATTATTATAAGTGTACCAAAAACTAAAACTAATGTTCGGAAACAGTTTGCTGTAACCGACAAGAATTGGATGAAATTAATTAAAAACTATAACGATCTTCGTCCAAAAGATTTTTTTTTAACATATTGGAATGGTTGCTATATTAATAGCCCTATTGGTGTCAATACTATGGGAAATGAGCCACTTTTCTTTAACTTCCAGATCCTCAACGTTACACAGGCCATTGCTTTAGAAGATTTAGTGCAACCCATATAGCAAACAGTAGCGGAGAAGTCTCAATTATGCAGGATTAGTGTCGCAGATAATAATACATTCGAGGAAAGTGTTTCCCTATCCACAACACATGGTATAATTATTAACTCGGCAGATACTTCAACGGTTAATATTAAGGTATATAATCACTGTACATTCCAAAAGACTCCTTAAGTAAAAACAATTTCTTATCCATTAAGTAATAAAACCTTTCTTGATTTAATACAAAATGTATTAACATTATTTATATAACCGCAACCCTCAAATAATATTGTTAGAAGAATGCAGGCAGGATGACAACTAATCCAAATAATGTCAGGTACCAGTGCGGCCAACTTAAAATGTTCCCGGTAAAAGTCTTTTATAAATCTATTACAGTACAATGTGTGGTAATATTCATTTCAGCACTGCGTCGTCGTTTGTTTTAGCTTTATTGTAACATCCAATTAGAAAATAGTATTTTAAAACACAAGTGTCCCAATATAGTTTGCGAGTACAAGTTTGAATAACGAGCCGCGTAGCGGCGAGTGATTCAATGTAGGAGCACTACAAAGTCATTGTGACACAAGTAGTTTTTCTAATTTGCACATTAATCGCCTATATTACATTCCGGTAAGCGTCTCACCAGTGGGTTAATATCTCATTATAGCACAGTGTGCGGTAATAACCATTTCAGCACTGCGTCGTCGTTTGCTGTATTGTAACATCGGATTAGAAAAACTATCTAACACAATCTAGATATAATTTTCTTTAACACTTACTGATCCTCTGTATAATGTGTTTAATATTATCAATCAGAAATATGAACACAATGAATGATTCTTCTAAATCAGATGTTCAAAATGACGACCATCTCTGTCAATACACAAACGGATTCGCTTTTTAATTGATTGAAGTATTCTTAATATATCTGGGGTAATAGTCTGGAAAGCACCTACTATCCTTTCTTTCATATTTCCTAGAGTACTCGGAGATGTAGCATATATCTTTAATAAAGCCCCACAAAAAAAAATTCATACAATTCAAATCCGGACACGTTGCTGGCCAATTTTGCGGTCCACCTCTTCCTATCCACTTGTTTGGAAAAAGAACATTCAGCTGTTCTCGAACATTAGCATGGAAATGTGTTAGGGCATCGTCTAATTGTAGCCATATTCTTTCTCTTACAGCTAAAGGAATAT
This sequence comes from Cetonia aurata, assembly GCA_949128085.1. Taxonomy (NCBI): domain Eukaryota; kingdom Metazoa; phylum Arthropoda; class Insecta; order Coleoptera; family Scarabaeidae; genus Cetonia; species Cetonia aurata. Next base: position 62,666,282 of record OX421883.1, on the reverse strand, counting down.
TTTCCGAAAGCTCTAGGAGATGGTAGCAATAACAAGAATTTAAAAAAATTCCATACTTTTCCATACAGAGCCCGTGCCGTATGAGGTGGCCCATCCTGTATATCGGGACCAAAACCTAATTTAACCATTGTAAAAAAAAAAATTTCACGCCTTATTAAGGTCTATAACTACATACCTGTAGAATTACGCTTTTTAAATAACAAGAAATTCAAACGCAAATTAGAATTAATAATATTATATAAACTTTTTTTAATTGTAAGTCGATAATGGAATAGCTCTGACATGTATTGTCTTTTATTGTATTTATTTATTTAGTGACGTGTTCTAAACTTTTTTGTATTATGCAGATACGAATAAAACTAAACTAAACATTACGTTACGTGTTACGTTACGTGTTACGTTACGTGTTACGTTACGTGTTACGTTACGTGTTACGTTACGTGTTACGTTACGTGTTACGTTACGTGTTACGTTACGTGTTACGTTACGTGTTACGTTACGTGTTACGTTACGTGTTACGTTACGTGTTTACGTTACGTTACGTCACGGAGATGTCAGTGTTCAAGAGAATCAAGATGTATTCCACAATCCACCACTTCGTCCAGCAATAAACAAACAAACCACTGCCTGAATTACAATTGCGCATCTAATAGATAAATTATATATTACCACAAACTAACCGCAGTATATGCGTAACAAATTGTCTTGAAGATCTTAATTGCCGCATAAACCATTAATTATGACATTTTAAAATTTTCAACGCAAGTTCCGCACCTATGCAATAAATACAGTTGATGACTGCCTATGAATTACACCATAACTCTAAAAGCACATGCGTCGCATTGTTTATTGCTTCCACAGATTAGGGATGTCAATTAGAGAATGATCATCTTATGTTCATTAGCTTCTTCAATTCGCAAGGTATAAATTATTTACCGAGACCAATTCAGCGATCGTAAAATATATTAATTTATTGGTAGTAAATTTCAAAAGCGCAGATTATAGTGAAGCTCCGAGTTTGAGCGGTGACGGAAAATTTAAGATTTATGAAACTCTAGGGGCAATTAAGTCGGTACAAGTGCAATTATAGTAAGTGTAAGCGGTTGAAGTCCATAAACTTTTAGAGAGGGTGTTGGTATTGTTCGAACGGCCTTAAATTACAGGAAGGTCAAAAGCGACGCTCCCTATGATGTATACAATCGTAAATATTTTCAAACAGGTTAATTTAGCCTCAATTTGATTATCTCCCCCCAAGCATTGAATGGTCGATCTAATACGTCGAAATTAACACGAAACACAAACGGGCGGGCTGACGTGAACAATAATCGCCTCGACAACAATAACAGGTTGTTAAACTCGGAATCATCAATTCCGTATAACTCGTTGAATATCCACCTGAACGGAACAAAAAGAGCAGCGTGTATTACACAAACAAATTCGATTTATTTAAAGACCTCAAAATTACTTGAGCCCTGTTCATGTTTAAATGATTAATTAACTCGAGTTTAATCAATCACTCGGTACCGCTTTTTTGCCAACTCTTCAACGTTGCCAGGCTTATAAATGTATATGGTTAGCTGTATATGTATGTTGTACGATAAACATAAGCAAAAATCAACCTGTTTGCTATTTGGTAAGACGTTTATTAATATAACATTCTTTTATTCACTACAACTGTAATAAATAGTTTGGCATATAAATTGAGAAAGCAGTAAATTAATAAATTGTATAAATAACAAATATTTGTTTAGTAGTTTCTAATACATACACAGAAGATTATCTATTATTCTCATATATTGCTTTGTAACACATGCCATTTCCATGAGTAATGCACTTTTACTACCAAATATCAAATATCAAAATATTTTGAATTTTTAATTCTGGTGGGTGTATATTTTTTGTAAGGATAGAAAACTTATAGCATTATTAATTATTACAGTATTTAACAGCAAATACATAATATTCTAAACTCTTTAAATTTGTCAAAACATTTTTCACAATTAGAATTGGGTTTAGAAAACATTTTACAAAAAAAAAATACAAACATTTTATACAGTGGTTCCATCGGAAGCTAAAATCATGTACTTTCTACACTCAGAAACCGACATGTGTTTGTCTTGTATTAATTAGGTACCAAATTGTGTTGAACCAAATGCAGTGTAATATTTAATAAAAACAAATATTTGGACTAGATCAATCAAACTACAAATTCGGAACAAATAAGATGAATTAATTTATCATTTTATGTTAATAATATGAAATGTACCATATTTTTAGTATTGATTCTCAGCGGTCAAAGGCCATCGCCGGTGGTGTGACAGAATTTGCAATTTTTATGATCTCACCTAGTATAAGATGTGTATCTAATAAATACACCACATAAATATTTTATCATGTTGTCTGCTGCACATCCAATTTACGTAGAATATGGAATATTGCTAGTGTGAAATAAGAGAAGCGCCATCTTTACGGCAATTTAACGTATTTGCTGATACATATATATATATACACTGAAAAACCGATTTATTTACAATAACAAAATATATTTTGTTGACAAAAATTTAGCTGTACTGTTACTGTTACTGTTACTGTGCGTAAAAAGATATTTTATTATTAGCTCAACTAAACTAAGGTTAAGTGAATAAATATTCGAGTAATCGAATATTTGTTTGCCCATATTTAGCTCTGCCATTTAGCACCCACAAATAAATTTTGGTACTGTCAAACAAATCGGTTTTACAGTGTAGGCAAAAAGTTTGAAAATGTGTAATTTTAAAATCATAATTACATTCAACTAACTGCAATTTTGGTTATTTTTTAATACCGCTCACTTTCTTAAATGAAGAGTACATACTGTTCAAATAAACTCAATTTTCTCTCTGTCTTTTTTAAAGTGAGAGGCATTTGAAAAAGACAATTAAACTTAAAAAAAAAGGAAAAATCAAATATATTTCCAACGAGTTTTCCAAAGTTAAACCGCGTTTAGAGAAAAAACCAAAACGAGTTTAATGCGAGCGAGTCTCTTCATAAGTGAGAGGCGTTTGAAAAAAAAAAGAATTAATAAAAATGAAAACATTAAAAATATTTCCTGCAAGTCGCGCAGTGTTGAGTCTGCCAAAGTCAAATGCGTAAAAAAAAGAGATTTCCAAAGAAGAACACGCCTAAAAAAATTTGGAAACTGAAAACTTGAAAATATTAAAAAATAAAAAATATATAAATTAATAGATTGTAACTCCATCTTAGATTCCCATATTAATTCTATACGATTAATGAGGAAGCAGCTACCCAAAGAGATTTCAAACTTCTATAGAGGGCGCAGACCAAGGTGGAACGCGGGCTTGCTGTGTCACGTTTTTACAATGGTTGCGTTCCAGGTGGAACGCGGGCTTACTAGTTAAATTAATAAAGTAAAAGTAACAAATTAATATGATTGCATTCACCCCATTTTTTTTTGTTAGATTGACTATAAGTTTTGTTAGTTCAATAATATTTTGTTAACAAAACCTGTTTTGTTAATTTAGCACCTGTCGGTTCCTTAGTGTAGATAGAGCTTACATTACACCTACTAAAAAGAGAATTTAGGTGAAAATTCCTTTTTAACTTTGTAGCCGAATTTGATCAAACAGCAAGCAACAAATGAATAAGATATAAGATCCATGCTTTTAGTAATCTTAATATTTCATTTCCTATACTGTGCCGTCCTTGATCGCGTTATACTGCGGCTTAATATGCGGCTAATCTTACTGTTTAAACTCTTAGTTTAGTTAGAGTTTCCAGGGTTAAAGCAAAGTTAACATATAAATTAATGCACACATTATTATAATTTATAAAACGGAAAAATTTCAGCTCACATTGTGTAAGATTAACAAATTGTTTTCTGTCATAATTTTGTAACCTTCAAATGCTTCCATATTTCAATATTATTATGAAAAATTACAATTAGGAAAAACCGTATAGCTATGCATCAGCTGGGCTGTATATAAGTTACTTATAAAGATAATGTAATTAATGTAAAGTCAGTGAAGGTAATTCAGTGGTTTTTACGTAAAACGTCATTAGGAAGAGAGAGAAAAAGATAATAAACAGTATTAGAAAAACCGTGCAATCCAGAGAAAATTTTACCTTCAGAAAGGTGATGCATTGCTGTCTCACTTTTAAAACGAATAACTAAATGAAATAAAATGATTTCAAAATGTCCTTAATATATGGTTCTCTGTAAAGTTGTAAGTATATATTATTATAGTTGCTTAAAAACTGACAGATAGTTTGATAAGCACTGCAGATACAAAATCTTATTATTTAGCCTGAACTCATATAAGAGTTACAAACATATTAATACAGATATTGTCATTTAACACCACAATATTCGTAAATAGAAATAAATTGAGAATATAAAATAAAATCTGTCAATTTAGTTAACATAACTATAATTCAAACCAATTTAACGTTAAAAATAAAATTTATTGTAGGTTATACATATATGAGCAATACGTCAACAGAGACACGGTTACCTAAATTGTCCAGCCACTTTATGTTGTATGCTGGGCATAAGAAAATGTAAATGCCTTTTCTGCCAAATCATCTTTTAAATTTTCAAGATTTGTGTTTGTATTGGACCTGAATTATTGGCAATGATGTCATGTAAGCAGAGTTGGCATAAAAGCATTTAGGTATCGAGGTTTTAAAGTGACTTTATGCTCTGAGTGAAATTGGGACCGCTTTAAATAATCTATATTTGCCTTAAATATTATATAATGTTTGATTTTAGCGAGTGAATTAACTCCTAAGGTAAGCTTTCTTTTTGCTGTAAATTGTGCTGGTTTTATATGTTGATACATATGGTGACACATACCGTAAAATGTACAAACAGGAAAAGCTTTGATATTAACTTCGCAGAATAAAATTCTTATATAAAATAAGTTCCTTTAACTAAAGGAAGATTCAGTTGTAAACACGGCCGTATCTATAAAACCCAATTCACAGGCATTGCTTTTGCCTTTCTTTAAGAAGCAAATACATGTAAAGCTTCCTTAAATTTTGAACCAACTGTGGTAACTTACTATAATGAAAATCTCCCGAGTAAAAAACTCATTCATATTTACAAAAGCAAAAAAAAAACAAATTTCAATTCAAAACAAAATTGGCTCGACACTGAAAGAGGTGTGCCTCAAGGTTCGCTACTGGGAGCTTTTTTGTTTGTACTGTATAAAAATGACTTACCTGGAATAACAAATCATTTTCTAAGTATGTACATCGGTAATTGTGAACAAGACGGCAGCAAACTCAAAGATGAGATAGTGAGAGTTATTACATCAATGAATACATGGTGTCAAAATAACAACCTATCATCAAACGTAAAAAAAAACAAATTTAATAAAATTCTCTCTAAGAAGTAACGAAACAATAACAATTAATTAACATCCACTGATAAAGTTAAATTCTTAGGAGTGAATCCAGACAACACTCTAAACTGGAAAGACCACGTAAACGTTCTCACAAAAAAAAAATTATCTGGAATGGTTTATGCACTTAGGACAATATCTTCAGAAGTTCATACCGAGGCAGCATTGGCAGCGTATCACACCTATATAACGTCCAGGCTGAGCTACGGAATAATCTTCTGGGGCAATTCCGTTCATACAACAGGTATTTATGCTACAAAAGGCATGTGTACGAAGTGTTTTCAGGCTGAGAAAGAGAGAGACCTGTAAAGAAGTTTTCAAAATAAACAATATACTTACCGTGCCAGCTCTGTGCATCTATGAATGTGTGTGCTTCGCAAAAAAAAACATTACGGTGAATTACTAGCCCAATATGAGACTAATTATAAACTACAAGACATCATACACAAGAATATATAAAGGTATAGGTAGTATCACAGGTACTTAGAATTTATAACACCATTCCAAGGGAGTTTAAAGACTGCAGCTTAAAGACCTTCAAATTCAAGGTTAAACGATTTTTAATAACGAAGTGCTTATACAGTGTACAAGATTTTTTTTTGTTACTAAAGACATTTAAGAAGTTTTATATATTATTAATTAGATTTCTAACAATATGTTGTAAAACTGTATTTATTCTTTTTCTTTTTTTTTTTCTTTTTTTAATGACGTGTTTTATACTTTTGGTATTATGAAATCAATATAAATCTATCTATCTATCTGTCTACAACATAAATGTCAAAGCACAATGACATTTGACGCCATTTCCAAAAATTATGGCACATTTACATTATGACATTACTTTTGCCCTACCAGCTGACAGATGCACGATAGCAAAGGAACTTGCTCAATAGAGTGAGACACATAGATTCGTGCAAAATTCAGTTATTATTGTAATATATATCTGCAGTAGTGTATGCTGTGCGTTCAGCGAGCTCGTGACGTAAGATGTGCGCGAGGGCGGAGTTTCTGCCAACAGAAAATAATTGTGCTGCAGTATCGATGCGTTGCTTCTGTCTTATTTCGAACTAAATCGGTTTTATTACTATTCTGTCAACTCAAATCATATCTTACAAATCAATAAAGTATCTATAAGCCTACGGTAATGTAATATGCACGCAAGTAAACTTCGTCTTTGCCCTAATCTTCTTTTTTCGGGCGTTATCTGCACCCCCATACGCCCAATTCATTTCAGTCTTTAGTACAAATAATGGAATTACAGGTAACGTCAGCTAACAAGGAAATTATTAAACTGGATCGGCCGGAAACGAAAAGCTTCATAAGTTATGTGGTGAATATTTTATGTGGATCCTACTTCTTCTGTACATACGCCTACGTAACACCCTTTCCCGTTTCTCCCTCGGTGATTTCGCCCCGTCGAATCCCTACTCGGTGTGTACGCGTTTTTCCATTTCTGATATAGAAGGGTAGACGCGCGCCTGGGCGTCAGCGTTGAACAATTAACGCTCACAATAAATCTAAATAACGAGCCCCTCCTTTGTCATAACTTAATCTAACCCATTAGGTGGTGTTTTCGTCTTTTTCCCACCTCTGACGAAGTCGACCGTTAACTTCCTTATCGGTGCTGGGTGGCTTGTATCTAATCAGGACGCCCCATTCAGTTTTATGCGTCGAGGAACGATAGGGCATCATGCTAATGTGCGCTATCCTAGGTGTCTGCTTCGATTTGTGTTAAGGATTAAGTTTCGATTAGATAGAGGCGCAAATATCACGTGATAACATCTTTGGCTACAATACTATTAAGGTAAAATTAAAATCGTTGTGTTTATATCATCTATGTACAAGTAATAGCAAAATCGATTTTAGCAACGTAAGTTTCACCACTACCCGCCTGTTCACTTATATAAATAGAAATGCGTGAAGCAGACCCAAAGTGTAAAAAAATATAAATGAAACATATTCGGCAGTAAGTAAAGATAATAGTAATCATCTCTGTGTCTTTTGGAGTCATAATGTGGTACCCTACTTTGGGAAAAAGACAAGGAAAAAGAAGCCATAGTATAGATTAAAAAATGAAAATGCTATGTAAAACAGATATATTCGATATGGGCTGCATTTACTCTTTGTGAGTAGAGATAAGGAAGATACTTTATTTTGAAATTAGTGTAGGCACAACATTTGGTTTTATGAATTAGCAAAACTTATTTATTTTATAACGATAAATACAATTCTAAAGTCAAAACATTGCAAAACAAATTCGCTTCGAGATACTCAATGCTCTTACAAAGATGTTTTAAATTGTCTTCCCTCCAGGAATATCACTTCGTTTTTGACAAGACGTTATAGAGTTTTACATCCATGTAGTTTGTTGCATTTATGTGATCGTATGAGATGATGAGGTTTGATTTTATTCTAGTGTAATAATGATGAATATCGCTCTGTGTTTGGATGCTCAGGATCCATGCTTCTAAAGAAATCGAGAATGAGTACATAACATTTCTCTACAGCTAGTTTCTGAATCAACATTCTTTATCGCTCGATTTTTTTTCTCTCTTTCTTCGTGCGGCTGGCGTTTCACCCTAGAGGAGGATGGAGGATACTGTAGTTGGGTTTATTATGAGAGCTACCAAGATAGGCAGCTGCTTCTTCAACTGGAATCTTTCTCATTTTTTTGGATTGCGTAGATTAAATTTTAATAACTTGTACGATATCTATTTATTCACAGCGCCATCAGTGTAAATATCCACGCACCTTACAGTTTTATTCATTCTAGTCCGAGTGATATTAGCAATTTCTGCATTTTCTATGCATTTAATTTTAATTTTTTCACATAGAACCACTCTTGCAGCTCACGAATCACATGCTTATATGCTGAACCTCGCTCATCGAAATGACGTCCTTGTGGACGATGCAAAGTAAGGTATATCATCTGCGTACGTTAACGTTTTTATACTAACCGGATTTTCTGAAAAATCTTATATTATAAATAAAATTGGCCCCAATATAGTTCCTAACGGCACACCTAAATCGGTTGTTTTTGATGGGGTTTTACGCGTTAACCTGATTCGGGGCGCAACAACAGTAGCCTACGCAGATGACCTCGCACTGGTGATGGAAGCGGAGAGCCCTAGAGATATTATCTTCAGATCTGAGGATTCGGTAAATAAGATAGAAGAATGGATGTTGGGGCAAGATCTGCAAATAGAACCAAGAAAAACAGAAATGGAGCGCAAAGCATTAGGAAATCACCTTCTCCACCCAAGGGTGCCAGATACAATCTAACGAACATCCTAAAATATCTGGGAGTCATTTTCGACAAGAAACAAACTTTCGCTGCCCATGTGAGATATGTACCCAGGAAGGCTGAAAATACCGTGACAGCTTTGCTAAGAATAATCCCGAACGTTGGTGGGTCCAATAGCAGAAAGCGAAACCTCTTATACGGTGTTATCCAGAGCCAGATTTTGTACGCTGGTCAGCAGTCCTGGAAAGAAAAAGAGCAGAGATACTCTAGACAAACTCGAGACAAACTCTCTTGAGGGTGATCTGTGGTTACAGAACGATTTCTGCGTGTGCGGCTCGGGCGATTGAGGGTATAGCACCGATTTCCCTTCTCGCGGAGGAACAGCGAAGGATGAGGACAAACAGGAGAATGGACGAGGACCATAATACCGGATATCACGGACTCGGAAAAGTGCAAACACAGGACAATAAGCCATTACCTAACGCAATTCTTATCGGGACACTGATACTTTCAGTCCTATAGGAAAAGGTTCGCATTAGCAAAGAGAGAAACGTGTTGGTACTGTGAGATGTTCGACACACCGGAGCATGCCCTGATGGAGTGCGATAGATGGGCAAAGGTAAGGACGGGTCTAGAAAGAAGAATTGGACAGAAGATTACCGTTAGCAATATAGTGAAGCAATTTGGCAGCATGTCCGTATGATTCGCCTTCAGTATTGGTATCATTTATGATTTTTTAACTCATTCGGGAAAATATCACTGACGAGGAAATCGTAGCCAAAGTTATGCATATTATGTGTACTGACTGTATACTGACCCCTCTTAACATATGACTGCGTGATATGATCGACCAAAGTTTACAAAGGCTAGCGATTAGATGACTCGCAAAGATTCAGACAACAAATAGCCCACTAACGGCTGCTGTGGAAACTATGTTAAAGCTACTCCCACTAGAAATTTATATCGATGAAGAAGCAAGAATGGGCACATACTTACAGATATGTAGAGGAAACTGGTGACCCATAATATTTCTGGGCATGCCAGAATAGCAACCGTAGTCACAAATCCTATCTTTGAAACTGGAGGTGACGCTGTGATACTGAAACTCGCCTGTGACAAAACCATCAATATTACGTTGAACTGGACCTATTGGAGAAACAAACAGAAAGCAGGTCTTCAACCAAAAACTGATACTATCTGTTTAGTACTTATAGTACTAAATGACAAAAACTACAATACAAACCTGCGCACCCCAAAGCCAGCTGATTTGGATTTTATTATTAAAAAAATTACTTTCCGTATGAAGATAAAGACATTTTGAATGAGTGGCACGAGAACCATCTTCCCTATTAAAATTTTAAGGGTGCGGGGTGCTGCGCCCCCAGGAATCGTCATTCCCATCATTAAAAATTGTCCCCCTTGTCATATGGTTTCGGAATTTTATAGAAATGACAGCAGGTAAAGAATTATTTGATGAGGCTCGTCTCAATTGAAATTCCCCCTGTGTAAACACTAATATATATAAGCATATGAAACGACGGCATAAGTTTAAACGCAATTGAGGCAATAAAGTATGTGAATTATTGCTGAAAAAGATCGCAATATCCTAACCTTCAGGAGCTAAATCTATGTAATACAGCATACGCATGCATATCCAACACTAGCTTACACGGGAGGTATAAATACATACATACATATATGCATACACTATACACACAAACATATACTGGAGATGGTATTGAGTCAGGCCAACGACGGAGTTATTTTTTCGTTTTACATCACACATGTACAACGTACGGGCCGACGTTCAAAGTGAAAAAGCAATGTCCTGTTTCTATGTATGTACGGTGTACTGCTGACATTGCGAGTCTGATCCAAAGGCTACCAAATCCATCTGTCAAGCGATGCAAATAGCCCAAGGTCCGGTAAGCCCGAGAAAACCAAACTTCGCTACGCGGATTTGTATTTATAGAAAAACGTTGCACTATTCGACTGCGCGTATATTCCACCAATGCTTTCTTGGCCGTTCGTATTCTCAGAGAGCGGAACGCTCTCTCTGTATATAGCATTCCCACTCGATATTCTTCAACGTGCATTTGCATACATATGTATCTATGACATATAAGCTAAGATATATAGACACAGGTACCTCTAATATTGAAATTTTATTTTTGGATATTTTTCTCCGAATATAATATCGGAAAAAAAAGAATAAAGTAGACCGAACATTCAAGGACAGAGAGAACTCCATTTTCGCTCAACTAAGTAAATATTTAGCGAGGCATGAAGGAAAGTAGAACACTAAACAAAAAAAAAAAAGTATTTTTCGTCGTGGGGTTTTAGATTTCTATCAGTCTCTAAACTAATACTGCAAGTATTCTAAGAAAAAGAAAACTTGTTTTGCTTTTCTTAAAGATTTTAGGTATCTTTCTTTAGGGGTATTTACTCCCTCCGTCCATAAATAAGTGTCCGTTTTGATTTTTTTGCTTGTCCAGAAATAAGTGTCCGATTTCTTTTAAAGTTGTATTTTATTGAAACTTAACTACAAATATTGTTACTAACAAACTTTTAGGAATAATTTGAGTTATTTAAGCTTAATTAGTAATATCTTGTACATGTTGATAAAGCTCAAAATCGAAATTTATAGAAACTGGAAGCCTACCAAGTCTTTGTAAATGGTCTTTTCTCATATGAGGCACTTTATTGTTGTTACCACCACTTATTTTCATGATTTCTACCATGCACTGCTGGTGAGTAAGAAAAATCTTATTTAAAGTATCAGGAGTTAATGCAGGAAAAGCGTTTTCAACAGCACGGATCAATTCGTCTACAGTTTTACAAGCCGATTGTTGCTGCAATGACTGGATTGCACTGAAAAAGCCTAAATCCCAGACGTTGGTGTCGGGATTAGATGGCTGGCATATTATTTTGATTTCAAATCTAGTTCTATTCGCAGCTTCATTAAACTCAATGTCATCAGGAAGAATGTGTGGTTTAGCGTTATCTTGTTGAATGCAAATTCTTTTGCGTGAAGCGCTTCTTGGCCATTTTAGTTGAATGGCGTGTAATAATTTTTCAATAATCATACTCCTGTACTCTTTTCTAGTAACATTAGTAATCACTTTCGTTTCAATCGTTCCAGCTGCGCGATGTTTATTGCTCCGTTTAGCAGGTTCTGAAAAAACAAATGGCCAAATACCAAGTTTTCCATCGAAATTCTTATTTTCGGTATGATTCCAACGTGGACGAGTAACAGCGACTAAAAACATCACTTTTGTGAGGAAACATTTACTTTTACAGGTCCTCAACGGTTCTTCTTCGTCTTCTACAAGGTAGTATGTCTCAGTTGTTTAGCTAATGTAAAACCATTTTTCGTCTACATGAATCCCATCATACTTGTCGATGAATTCGGGTGATTGAACATTTAAACTTTCAGGTTTCAGCATTGACAAACAATACTTGAGACCTTCAATTTTGTTGGCGTCTGTGAGATAAGGTTTAACTGCATTTGAGTGTCGCCGTAATTTTCCTGACTTGAGTCTATTATGAACTGTAGATTTTGATAAGTTAATAGAGGTAGCCAACGAACGAATTGTACGACGATTATTGAGTGGTAGTGACTTTATTAGCTCTGGGTCGAAACCTTTTGGTTTTCGACCAACGCGTCCTTTCTTACGTGACCTGACATCTGCTACTTCAGCACCATCGGCTAACGATTTTCGTCGTTGATGCCATATTCGGCTTATAGTTTTCACAGAAATTTTGAATTTATTGGCTGTCGCCTTGATTGAACCTTGCTTCAGTTTATTATTGTCGCTCAATTCAAGTAATGCATGGTAAACCGCTTGCCTTGTATTTAGAGTCAAATTAGGTCTCTTACCATGGTTTCTCGCCAAAGTCTTTACCACATCTGCCATATTTTTTTAAGCCGGAGATTTATATCAAGTCACGCACGTTCACCTACACAAACATGACCTCGCACAAAATGGGGATTCCCATAATTATTCAACGCACTCGCGGAATGAGTTACGAGTACCATACCACCGGCTAACTTGCTCCCAAAAAGCAATCGACTACAGGGGGGGCAAGTTGTACAACATCTTGCCGAAGGAATTGAAGGACCTACCTCTCCACAAGTTTAAGGCGAAAGCTAAGGCAATGTTATTGAAAAGGGAGCTGTACAGTATCGATGATCTAGTCTTTTAATGTGTATTTACTTGAATGTCCTGTTTGTTATTATTTATTATTTGTCCGCTGTACCTTACATTTTAAATATTATATTTTTTCTTTAATTTTTTAATTAATTGACTGTTGTGCCCTTTACACACATTAATGTAACTATGACAATTTCTTGTAATGGTTTTATTACAAATATACCAGTATTATTATTATTATTATTATTATTAAAAGTCTTGAGAAAATCTTGTTTTTTGATTGAAAACATAAATTCTTGAAAAACTACAAAACTTTCAAACTGCTGTCAAAAACTTGACATATAAAAATTGTTTTCATAATGGCAGTTAATTTTTGAAAGCAGCGCCACCTTTCTTTAATTTTTAAAAACAATGAAAATCGGACACTTATTTCTGGACAGAGGGAGTAACATTTTTGCTCAGCACGTAATTATGTTTAGTATCCTTTCTAAACAATTTAAAGTTCGGTAAAGTTACTCCTGTTCAGATGTAGTTTGCCAGGATTTCGTACATGATAGTGCGTTTGGTTTTTATTAACCACTTACAACAATATTTAATTTAACTATCAGCACCCATACTTTTCTAAATTTATGGAAAATAACTAAAGCAACACTTGTTTATCGGAGTTACACATCTGATATATACACAACTACAAACCTATAAATGTTTCACGCAACTTTGGTAAGATATTCGAGGATGTTTTACATAATCAACTATCTTTTATGATCAAACCATTCCCTTGTGTTCCTCAAGATAGTTTTATTTTCATATTTGGACGGTCTCACCAATTTGGCTGAGGTTACTGAATTTATTAGTGCGTCACTTGAATATCGTCAGCAAATTTACATGACGGTAAAAAAAAAAAATTAGCTTTAGTTTTACTCTTAAGGTCACCACCCTAATCGCATCTTATGCAATCGTAATTCTTATGTCTTCTACAATAGTTTTAACCTATTGGAATTCATAGCATGTTCAGGTATTCCGCAAGGATCAACTTTAGGTCCTATATTTTTTTAATATTTACCTAAATTTTGCCTCTTATGTAAACTAAAATATGTTAAATCTAAAGTAACTACATTTGCAATTTTAATAATTTTAAATTTTTGCTGGTTTTATATTAGAATTATAGTTAGAAGAAGGCAGGTGTATCTGCAGAAACGTCGCTTTTACTAGAAGAATATAGCTAATTATAATATAATAAATTGATAATGCTACTAAGTGTTTGGAATTCTTAACGTCAAGAAACTTTGCTTTTTAGTTTTGTTCCTGCGAATTTTGAGAATACCCATGTATTATTTAATCTCCTCAATATCTATACTTCTACAGATAAATACAGATTCATATCGATCTTGACAAATTTTGCAAAAGTTTTTGAAAGCATTATTTACTCACGTTTGTATCACAACATCAAAGCTTACATATCTACTCATCAACATGGCTTTATTCCAGATAGATCCACCGTAACGAACTTGGTATCCATTAAGTAATTTATCAATAACAACTTGACACCAACGTCAAATTGATGTCATATACACAATGCTTGGGTTAAGTTCATGTTTATTATCACTTGACAAGAAGAAGCCGCTACATTTTCTATAACGGTTATAAGTTATATCAGTATTGTCCTTCATCGGGGGTACTGCTGGGATCATATCTAGGGCCACTGCTTTTCGTTCTTTTTATTAACGCTTTAGTCAGCTCCCAGTACTTGCCCAGGCAAGATTTATTCAACTATTGAAACATGGGATGAACCTCCAATGGAATTTACGTAAAATATCTCAATTTGACTTTAAATTAAAACTAAATGTGAATAAATCTTTATATGTTTGCTATACCAGGAAAGTAAATTCCTTCCAGTCTATTCATACATATTAGATGGCAAAAAACTATGGTATGAACTTACATTGTAAAGGCGTCAGTGTTTTATTTGCCTCCTGTTTTATATTATTACAAATTTATGCGTTTCCGCCTCTAAAACACTGAGCTTCATACATATTTTTCAATAATATCCGTTTGTTGAAGATTTTCGATTTCATCTTTGTTATCAGCTAATTGGAGTATGCTTCCATTGTATGGTCACCACACTAGAGTTATCTTCAACTATCTGTGTGTTCTTAAAATACTTTTGTTTTTAAATTGATAACGTTTATCCGCAATGAGGAACCGATTACTTTTCACTTCTTGCAAGACATGGCATAACAGGCTAGAAAATGCATGGGGACAAGTCATTGTGGAAGCTTATTCAAGGTGTAACCGACTAGGACAGTCGATTACATCATGAATAAGGATAAGGAGTTTCCTCTTTCTAAAATGCAAACACAAAAAACTTTAGCGCTAAGTGCGCATTAAAACAAACTAAGTACTTACTGAAGTCTTTTTTTTTCACTGTATAAAAGAAAAAGATACAAATTATTACAAAATATATACAAAAATTAATATTAATATTTAAGAAACGGGCATTATCGAAAAAACGTTTAATCTTGTTTTATACTTTAAACGATGAAGTATCTGTGGTATAAAATTCTACACACAGTTTATCATAAATCAACAATTGATACATGATTTTCACATTTATTATACCTAGTTTAAACCTTTATTAAACGTTTATTTAACCTTTGGTGTTGCTTAAGTAATTTTAGATAGCCGTATTAATACTAACACTTTAAATTTGCCATTAAAGCAAACGATATCCCAATACATAGAGCTAGCCACTACGAAACAACATAATTAAGGCCAACCTTATATAAAATACGGAAAAACAGCGAAGGACATAGGAAAATAGATAAATTCTATCAATTTCATATATGTGGGCGCTCACTATTAAATCGTATGAATATAAATGATACTATTTATATGTGAAAAGGATACATTAGCTTGTTTATTTGCGCTTAAATACTAATAAGTTATTTTCTATAGCGCGCAGTTACGCCGCGTCCGTTGATAACTGAAACTGACTGCCCCGTTTTTCTTTCTTGCGCATATTAGCGTGTGGCAATGTGCGGTTTCCGAACGGCATCTTCTAACTGCTTTACATAAATCGGATGTTGTTTCATTGCGGTTGTCCTTTTTTCTTGTTTACTTTCCAGCATTTCTTCAAAAGAAACTGTTTACTGTAATTGTTTATCATTTCCAGAGGCATAATTTGATTTTGTTCTCATATTAAGAGCGCTATTTACGGTTTCCTGTCGTTGCGTTACGTCTGAATAAATTGCCTACCAAGAAACCGCAATATCAGTTTTTATATCACCTTATTACTCATATGTCTGTGGGCTTCCATAGAATTGTCTGTTCTAACACGGTATAGATAACACGATTGGTAATTAAGTTAGAAAAAATTGTTTATAAAATTATTCTTTAATTTCATTGCTGTGTCATATTTCTATTCTTGTGATTATTCCGTTTTTCTTAATATCAGTTATAACTCTGACTGGCTGGCACAGGTAGACACTAGCAGGCACTTACGGATTTGAATGAAACTTGGCACTTATGAAAAAAATATATGAAATTCGTTTAAATTGATGAGTAGTAGTCTGGGTGGGCCTACTTACAGCTTACAGGGTGAGCCAAAAGTATAGAAGATTTACAAAAATCGAATTATCAACTTCCAGTTTTGACAGGTTAAACTGTTATTGTATTCTCATTTTTCTGGATTGATTATAGTGATACTATTCCTTTTGAATTTTTCGAGAAAATCACATAAATACATATGACAGACTAGAAGATAACGCCATCTAGTTTCCATTTAAAGCAATAAAGCAAACAATTTTATTTATATAGTTGATGAAAGTTTTGATTGGTTGGAATTGGTATTAATAATTAAATGTTCTGTCCAATCATTTATTTTTAAAATAGACACAGGATTTTTTAAAAATAAATGATTGGACAGAACATTTAATTATTAATACCAATTTTATTATGCTCTTCACATACTTGATGTTGTCTTCACAATGAATCCAAATGACTTATGTGTGGCTTAATACAACCTTAGTAAAGAAAAATTATTAAAAATTAATAATTACGCCATCTTGCGGGATCTTCAGAAACTTAAAAATATTTTTAAATGATGTTTTCCTGACCACCTCTTCTACTATTATATTTTTTTAATGAAACATTCTATATAGCATCTCCGCTTTCTGTTTCTCTGGATACCATTAAACGAAAGTATCACCGCATGTTAACGTATACGTCAACAAAACAAAAAAGAAAAAAAAATTGGTACGTGAAATGTTAGAACTGTATTTTTGCTGCACATTGGTAACCTGAATCCAAATCTATAAACCATTTTTCTCATTGGCTCTAATTTTCCGAATAGAGCTCTTCAATCATTTCAATATTCAACTTATTCAGGTCTGAGTAATTTGGTACTTTTCTTTAATTTTCACTGGGAAAACCGCACTGACCTGTGAGAAAAGTAATAGTTGTTGCGAAAAGCAATGTAATTCGTAAACCTTTTGAGAATGATATGTCTGTTGCATACATATAAAGGTAAAGTTGGTAAAGCAGATGTGAAGTCTCTTGATTAGAATGTACTATACTTTATTTATGCAGTACGTAAAATGCTTGTCCTCAGTATAAAAAAAGTGGAATTTGCGATGGCCTTTAGATAAGATAGGCATGACGCTTTTTAATTTCATAAGAAAGTTGAGCAAGGACATCATTCATCTCGGTTGTTAGAAACTTTTTAGGCAACCACAATTCTAATAACCTAGGTAAAGTTATATATATTAATAAAATTAGATGTATCATGAACACAAATGTAGATTACTTGCACAACCGTTTGGAAATGTTTTCCTGAAAACTTGGGTGATACCACTGAAGAGCAAAATGAAAGAGTTCACCAGGATATAAAACCAATGAAAGATAAAAATGTTCTGACAAGTATTTTCAAGAAGGTTCCACTAAGGGAGTTCCCTAAGAACCAACTAGCTATTCCTGTTATATTTCCTGTAACTTCTTAAAAATAAAAATTGCTTCTTGGGTTTTTAAGTACACTTTGCGTCTTGTTTGGTGTTACTTATATGTATACTTATATGTAGAACACTCTGTATGGGTAGTAATGTGGACACGAATTTAAATAGATTTAAAAAACCAACAGCTTGTATTTAAAACTAAAATATAATACTAATAATATAAAAAAAACTAAAAACTATTTTTTTATATTATTACAAATACTCCCTATCAGAAAAAAGTTGCTTTTAAATGCAACACCTTGTATATTTCGCAGTATCTACTTATGAAGGAGCTCTCAATGTAAAATAATTTTTGTGTTTAAACATAACCCCCAACTCTCGCCGTTCGAGAATTATATTAAGAAAAAAATGAAAATTATTCAATCTTCAACGAGGTGTTTTAACCTTCCGCGTCTCCTCGAACAAAGAACCTATGAAGTGGGCAAGATTAAATCAATTTTTTTGCCCAGAAGCCTCAACCACGCTCTCCTCTACTTATCATACTTTACATCTCTACAAAGTTTCATCAAACATGAATTTGACTCCTGGAAACACTTGTACGTATTAATAAAAGCTACCTACTATATATAACCAGATATATTTTTGCCATAATCCAGATTGTTTTTAGTGTTTTAACCCTTTAACCCTAAGTACATGAATTATTTACCCGGGCGTATTATCAATACATTTATCTATAATGCCTTTAACATCGCCATATTTTTTTCCATGTTTCGTTAATTACGTTTTTGTTATGATAAAATTCAGTTTGCCCAATTATTTTTCTAAGGAATACAATTTATGAATCGTACACCGCTATTTTAGTAATGCATATGTATTTATCCCACGATCTAGAAAATGACTAAACTCAGTCGAGCAACGAAAAACAAACGAATCTTTTAAACATAATACAGATAAGCCAAAGTAAACTCAAATAATGTCAATGAAACGTGTACTATAATTACGTTTAACCTCATGTTTCGTGTTTAAAGCAAATTATGATACTAAGATAATACACAGACGCGCGCTTGCATAAAAACTCCGTTACGATAAACATTCGACTGTATTATCTTTTCTCCGACACATCGGATCAGGGACGCTATATTTGTAATTCGAATTGCAGTTTCCCTTCCTACGGAATTTATTTCGAGCGAGACTAAACACAAACATTACAATTAGAGTGTTTACGACATAAAATGGCAGTCTTTATAAACTCAAATTTGCTATGATGATACAAAAAAAAATGGGTTACTGAATATCTTAAGTGATGTACATCAGTATAAACATTACTTTGATCCCCGATCGAAATTTCAATGTAAACGCATTCAGAATTAATATCTGCATATAAGGTAAGTGGATGTTTTTTTTGCAAAGAAATGTTTCGGTGTTCGACAGAAATACTTCTATCTTAGAAAATTTCTGATTTTATGTTACAAATGGTATCAATCTATAGTTTAACGAACAGAAACAAAAATACAGTGGTCCCAAATTTGTGATTTGTTGTGTAGAGCAGGGAAGTCGCTCAAAACACAAAATTTCCATTAAAAAAGAAATTTATGAAACCGTCCAATTAGTGCTTAAATAAATGCTTTTCCGCTTTCACTGTAATTTAATATGAGATAATTTTTATATTAAAACTGTGTCGAGTTCAAATTCTACACGAGGTACAATTTTTAATATAAAAATTGCCTCATATTAAATTACAGTAATGGCAGAAAAGCAATTATTTATTTATGAAACCGTCGCTTCGTTGAATGGCTATGCGGTATGGATATAATATGGTTTAAAAAAAAATACGTCTGTATTAATAAATATAAATAGAACTTATTGCAACCACCATATTTTTCCTAATTTGTATAACCCGAAAAAAAAATAAAAGAGTGAAAATGGAAACTGAAAGTAAAGTTTACTCAGTTATTATTTACAAGTGGTATTCTTACTACTTTCAACGACTTCTAAATCAAATGATTGTAGTTAACCGTGACTAGCAGTTCACAATTTCAAGCTTTTCTGGCATCTTCATATCTCTATTAATATTTATGGTATAAAAACTTTAAGAACCAATTTTTTTTTAGAAATTTTATCCTCTGTAAGTCAGCAACTAGCTTTTCTTGTGCTAAGATACAACAGAACAATGTTATAGGCGCAAAAACTAAAGAGAGTGCATATTATTCATCAATGATTATTCCAAAGTGATATACACACAACTGAGCCAGAAAACCTGAATTTTCTACTATTACACTGACATAGCAACATATTGAAAATGTTGAACTAACAGATATTACATGAATGCTATGTATGTCAAAATAGCATCTTCTCCACTGAAAAAAAAAATAGATAATAAAAATAGTGACAACAAACTTTGTAATTAGTTATTAGTTGGGATCGGCGGTACACCTGTATATTCCTTTTTCTTAATTCTTGCCTCTCACTTGTAAAAAGACTCAACGCTTCGCGTCTCGCAGTCGTTCGTTTGATGACCGATTAGATAATGTATTGTTCCTGCATTATAATGCCATTGATTATATTTGGAATATGTGGTAATATCTATTTTTCTCTGTGTGTTGTCTGTTTGACTTAAAGTTACCAGTTCGTGGGGTAAACCTCATTTACACCAGCTATGATTTTTTTTAAGGAAATTAATAAAGCCCAAGGATTTAATATGCTGATCAGGCACCCCCATAGAATCAAATTTTCCTCCTAATTATCATTACGACCGGAAAAAGCTGGTTATTGTAATTAACCAGGTGGAATTTGAGCCCTGGACCTCACAATTATTATATTGATCGTGTTATTACCTAATAAGGCAATCTTCCTAAAAGGAAATCACAAACAGAGTCACGAGAAACTCATCTATATTTCTTTGTTAATTTCTATTCAAGACAACAACAATCCCAAAACGTGTATACTCTATAAATGTCAAATGCGTTTGTAAAATGCGGGACAATACATTTCACAATTGTGGAAGGAGTCCAAAAAGAAGCTTATGAATGTTTTTGTTTGAAGTAAAACGAAAACCATTTTGCTATATTTGTTTTTACAGAAATTCCGTTTCAAGAGAATGTCTGCTTGGACAATTTTACATATTTGGCATCAAATCAGGAGGCACAATTATATAAAAAGCAGTGAATGATACGTTTGAGTACCGACGAACTCAAAGCCACGTGTATATCAAAATCACACCAATATAGAAACCGCGTAATGCTTAATACTTAGAACCCATATAAAAAACGTATTATACACATTAACTACAAACATAGATAAAAAATGTTTTTTTTTTTTAGTAGGGCGTTATATAATGTGATAGATATTATAAAATTCACATTGCCTCAGTAGTTTTTAAGTGTCATAATAAAAAAAATAAGTTTAAGTATTTAGAAACGTGCGAATTAGAGATAGGTAAATATAAACCTCGCAATGTGGAAGTGCCTACAAACTCCTATTTATGTTTATTTAGCTCCTCGAAATACACGTGCCGGATAAATTGATATTTAATGCGTTTGTTTATGAATAAAGTGATTTTAATATCCAATGTATTTTTGTAAAAATATTACAACTGCCAACGTAGATGTTCCTGGAATCTGCGTTATGCGTAGGAATTCTTATTGATATAGTATATAAATTTAACTGCAGTTTGTGAATGAATAGGAAATAGGTTAAAATAATTATCATTCGTTAAATAATACCGTATAAACTGATAAAAGATCACACCACTATAAAGGTATTTATATATGTACTTATATATTTAATTTATAAATGGAAGTGTAACATGAGAAATTAACATTACTATTTAAATAAGACACCAAACAAATATTATTGTAATTTATTATAGCGTAATATAGAGAATATGTACATTTGCGCAAGGACGCCGGTTTCGAGAAAAACAGTAATTATTTTTATTATAATTTGTCAACGTGAGAATGCCTAGTAATAATAATATAATGCCCAATGCGCAAAATAAGGCGAAAATTATGCGACACCAGTTATATAAAATGCGGGCACGTGCAAGATTTAAAACGAAATTGAAAACGCGCTTTTGATTTCGTAAACAAGACGTATTTACTGACACAAATAGTAAACGATTTGGTATGCGCTCCTAGACAATAATTTGATGCGTAATATGCTTTGCAAAATACTATAATTCAAACTATTTATAAAGTGATATGTCGAGTGGCGTGTTCCGCATGCTAAACTAATAGTACTATTTTTTCATTCTAAACTTACATTTGCCATTTCACGATGCGCTGCTGTTTTGAATGATGAAACAACCTAAAGTTCTTACCGTTTTTTTGTTTTTTTTTTTGTGAAGGCTATTTAAGTTCGTAGTAGTAGTACGGAGCAAGTCATAAAAATTGTGTAAATCGAACATAAATAAGTAGTGATACCTATTTAACATAGGCTTCACAATATTAAATAATGAATTAAAAATTAATATCGCAGATATTATAAACAGCATTAAGAAGGTTACATATTAAACACATCGGCAACCGTAAGATAACACATTAATTCCGCTAGGGGCAAATAAAATGCATGCGAACCGATAAACGAGATACAATTAGAGAGAGAAAGATTGTTTGAATGAAAGAAATAAGTGAGAGCATATATTATATTATATGTGAAAGAAGTATATCAATATACTAACTGATGGTATGTTCTATTGTGATATCTTTTTACTATTATGAATAGAACTTTAGGTTATTATATTATATACCGGGTGTCCACACTTAAGTGTGCACTATTGATAACTTTGTTATCTTTGGAGGTACAGAATCGGTCAAATGGACAAAGTAGTAGTATTTTTTAGGGCGCTAACAATTGTGAAAACAGAAAAACAATTGAGCGTCGCGTTCTCTAGATATTTGTCCAAAATTATTTTTTTTTAATGGAACGCCCTGTATATTTTTTTGCAATTTAAAAGAAAATTCCAAACTGAACAAAAAAGTCTTAGTACACTATTATAAAAAAATATCATATAAAATAGTTATTGAGAAGAAATCTTTATCTTTGTTTTGTTTGCATGAAATTGATGTACCCATGGAAAATTAGACACTCAATAACATACTACGGAACGGTCGCCATTTTGTGTAGCGGAAACAGTTACAGTTATCGTATTCGTGTTCTGAACGGGACCAATCTCAAAATAGTTTTAGAATTTGCACATGCGCCAACGTAGATTTCAATTTTAATTCTGTTTATTCTAAGTTTACTTGCAAAGTATAAAATCATAAAATATCTTCATCTTCATCTTCATCTTTGTCTGGTTTTACATAAAATGTACTTTCTACTGGCCAACCAGATCTCAAACATTCAACTTCACCAAAGTATTCACTTAGCACACAATATGTGATCTCATATTTTTATGTAAATTAAAGCCTGTGATAGCCCAATTCCTTACACCTTACTTAGGGTCTGGACCATTACCAGCTTACCGCGGGTTCGTGCCTTGTTCTGGTCAATTGCCTAGCCCGAACTTTCATTAGCATAATGATGATTAAGTGAGAGATTCGGTGGAGGAATGCCTGACAAGTATGTTGCTTGGATATTATTAAATCCCTTATGAAGAAATAAGCAAAAAGTGCTTATTATAGTATGATGGAATGCTTAAATTGAACAATAGTTTTTTTCCCAATAGGTGCCTGCAGCACTATTGCCTATAAATATGATTTCAATACCTATTTGGTGGAGATTGCACCTTCCCAATAAATTAGATCAATCTAGAGAAGTCTCGTTCGCGCCTCTTGAATTTAGCTTTAAAATATTAGGTCTCATGTATACTAAATAATTTTGATTTGAACACACCAGATGTGGCTGAAAATAAATATTGAAGAAGATTGCGGTGTAGTTGTAGTATTTCCTCGGAAGTGGTGCCAAAACCAAAGCATCAAGTGCACGAAGGTCGAAGGTCGGAACTTCTCAACTAGGGTGTGGAGCCTGAGGTCCTGTACCCTTTCATCTCTGATAAAGCGGCACGATCAAGCCGCGGGGTGTGAAAAGAAAAGTTTGTAATTTAAAAATTACACTGATCAGATTGTTGGATGATCGTTTAAGTGCGAAAAATTGAAATTAATGAATAATTTCGTCTCATTTGAAGTGCACGAATGATACTTGAAAGTGAAACCAGCATTTAAAAATTTTGTTGAACGGAATTCAATTAAACATTCTTGGGATTAATAATAAACGCATAATCAACATTATCTGAGTATAAAGATACTGAAGGTAAAAATTAGGGTTCAAAAGGAATTTCTTGGCTAAAACCTGTAAAAAACGTAGTGGATATAATTCGGTATCATGACGTGGTGTAATGAACACTCTAGGAGGGTGTACAACTGACTAAAATCTTTATTTCTTCAATCAAAATCATTTAAAATTAATGTTTATCAGCTATTAGCAATGAAAATTGGCTGTTTATTAAATATTGGAGTCTCATAACTTTGAGAAATTAAAGATACAGTATTTATTAAACGTAATTAACATTCAAATCCAAACAGTAAAAAGAAACATCTTTTTTTTAATTCACATAACGTTTCGTTTTCTTTCTAGGTCGAAGAACTCGCGAGGCTTGCCAATTTTCCATTCAAAAATACGCCTTAGAGGCATATCTGCGCCATCACCAATTCGCCGAAACCAGAACGCTAAGACGCAATAGTATGTACCTGCCAGGAACCGTGGAGGAATTGCAACAGCTTTCCCAATTATTCTTAGCCCTCCGAAATATAGTTCGTTGCACGGATTTAACTGCCGTCTTCTCCAAGAATGTCGCCGCTGAAAAAATAATAGAAGAGTGCAGTTCAATGAACAACATGAAAGGGACATGGCCATTGTACCAGAGATCATTATTTTTGAAAAAGTCGTTTGTCATATCAGTATTTTTAGTGTTTCGCGCGAGAAACAAACGTTCACGCCCGCTCTCAGAATGAAATACCTCGAATAATTGCAATGTCAGTGTCGTCTGTATTTTTGTATATTTTCTCAAGCCGCTTTACTTTCATGGTCTTCCCTTAATTCGGTTTATCTTCGCTTGTAATGGTAGCTAAGTCGGCGTTGTTTAGCCGAAGTAAAAAGAATTTAATTAACTAATGCACATGCCGAGAATTTTGAAAACATTCCAGACAGGAAATGAATTTGTGTTCGCCAAACATCATCATTAATCAAAACATGTCACTTCGCCAAAACGTATTATCATAAGTAAGATATTACGCGAAATATAGGATAAATTTACTTATTTCTCGAATTGTGCAGAGATACAAGAAACGCAGAAAAGTTCTGTCATTGCCAACGCGAATTTCGCAAGTTGACGTTCGTCATACATTTAGTACGAAATATTTTGATCTACCCAAATATATTTTTAAACGGTGTATGTATCTTCTTAATGTATAAAGGAACATATATTCCTTCTTTCTCTCTTACTCCTTCGTCGAATCGTTTAAAAATTCAATTCTAATCAATGGACTTCCATAATTTATTTATACCGTGTATTTCAGGTCACAAGTACATAATTTATTCAGTTATAGATACTTTTTAATTATATTCGGCATGTAGGACTAAATTTCCTGCACATTTGCAATTATTTAACATTCCTATTTCTTAGACTTTTCAATTCTACCCGAAATATGATGATCAATTCTCAAATATCATATGTAGTACCT
Organism: Cetonia aurata; assembly: GCA_949128085.1. Classification (NCBI taxonomy): domain Eukaryota; kingdom Metazoa; phylum Arthropoda; class Insecta; order Coleoptera; family Scarabaeidae; genus Cetonia; species Cetonia aurata. Next base: position 62,640,851 of record OX421883.1, on the reverse strand, counting down.
TGTATAATTATACATATTTGAATTCAACGTAGTTTTCTGTTCTGTAATTTTACCATGTTCTTTTCTTTTGCAATTTTCAATGCTCTGATACACGAAAAATCTGCCAAACTGTCAGTATGAGAACAGCAAATTAAAAGCATTATCCTCATTGGTTTTCCACATCTACTAGGACACAATAAAGTTTTTCCACAAAGATTTTTTTCATGGGAACTCTTATTTTTTAAATAGAACTGTATAGGTCATTTGCCTCGCATAGTATAGATCTGGTACGAGTATCAAAAAGCCCTCTATGTATAAAAATAGATTTGAGAGCTGTAATGTCTTTCTAAATCAAATGCGAGGTGTTTTATCGAAAGCAGAGTTGCGCATCCATCAACATACCAAGATCCTTAACACACTCTACTGGGTGAATTTTGTTAGTATTTGCGTTAATTTCTAGTAGGTGTTTTTCACCACTATCAAAATACTATCATCTGAGTTTTTAGTGCGTTAATCTGCAACTTGTGACGATCACAGTAAGACGATACTCGATTAAGATCATCATTGATCAGACGATCAGCTTCCAGATATTCCAAAGGCTCTTTAACTTATTAAGAGACTGCAGAACATCAAGGCAAGACAACGTCTCCAAAGCAAATCTGTGAGCAGTTTCATCACGAGGTATAACATCCTTTGCAATAATTCCGTGTGAGTGAAAGTTACTAGGACAGAGATGGTCAAAGCTATTCCTAGAGGAACAAACGCCTAAATTTACTAAAGACATACTAAGTAAAGACTAGCAGGACTGACACTGACTAAGCAGGCATATGCACAGCATAGTCCTGGCAAAGGATACTATATGCAGATTTTGCCAGTAAACTCCAATCCATGTTCTGTGCCAATAGGATTGCTTGGTAAGGTTTCCACTACTGGATTCGAAGAATCCCAAGGCTACGTAAAAAAGCAGCCAGATAAGATGGCAAAGTTAGAAAGCGTCTTGTATGGAGAAAGAGAATATGCAGAGAATCACAATAGATCTGAAAAAGTCTAATCTAACAGCTGCAACTAAGTGATAAAAAAATTTTAGGTCAAAATGTAAAAAAAAAGTGTTAAGAGAGTATTTTTATGTAGTATTATAAAAAGATAAGCCATTCCTGACATGACATAATAGGTAAGAGCATTTACCTATTTTGGCATCAGATGATCGGTTTTTCTGTTATTTTATTGTGGTAATTTTAGTACCTGTGTTTTTCTATCTTCAGAAGAATTTCTGTTTTTATGGTTCTGCTTGCTAATATTTATTTTGTATCATAGAGTTTTTCTGCTTTCTAGCAGCCGTATAAATAAATCTTTATGAAAGTGTATATATTGGTCTCGTTTCTTGCTAATAGTGGCTTACTTTTTTATGATACTGAAAATTAGGTGAAATTCAAATATGCCAAAATATACTATCTATTTAAAATATCAAAGTTGAAATTATGGAAAATGATATGGCAATAATTTATACTTCGTATTAAATTAAATAAATATTTGGTGTAATATTAGTATATCACAAAAAGGTTCTGGATATCAAGACCAAATTGAGCTGGTACATCCGATATAACTGGGGCGTACAATAGACTTTGTTAGGAATTTTAAAAATAGATATGCCTCAAGTTACAGGACACTTTTGCTTTTTTCTAGGAAATATAAACTGTAATGACCACATATGTATTTTATTCACTCATAAATCTTCAAGAGGTGCTATCTTTACGACGCATAAGAAACTTTTATAGAAGCCCGTCATAAAAAGACAATAATTGTTTTAATTTTTACAGATTTCTGATGTAATAGAGCTGTTTAGTTATTAAGAAAAATTCAAAGGTTTCTTTTTGTTGCTGCCAAATTTGTAATTATGTACTAAAATCATATTTAGAAAAAAGAAATCATTATAGATAAGTGTGTTTTCTGTATTGTAAACAAATCTATTCTTATGATATTACGCCCGATAAAATTTATTTAAGTATGTATAAGTTAGGGCTATCGCACACTAGGAACGTTCTTCACGCAACTTTTAAGTCGCTGAAATATAACACATTGTTAGCGATTAAAGTGGACTATAGTAGTTCAAACCTGTCATAGGATAGTGAGGTTTAAACTGTAGTTGCATACAAGGAGACGATCTTATTTTAAAATTTTCTGCGTTACCAACATGCTACTTGATATTGAAGTACTCATTGCGTGAAAATTAAAAAAAAAGTTCTAAGAGTATTCTATAACAAAAACTCAAAAATATTGAAAATTGAATAAGAAACGACATTTTTTCCAAATGTGAGACCTTTGACGAACGATATAAATAGCGTGGTGCAGTTGGAGTTTCCGTTTTAATGATAACGGTTCTATAATAGGTTTACCTGGTAACTAGTAATAGAAGAACGGCCATCTCTACAACAGTTAGAATACACTTAAGGTCATTTTAATATAACATTAGTACACTAACTAGAAATTCCGGACAATTAACCCAGCTAGTTAATCTGTCGTTGGATGACGGATTAAGAACCAATCCAGCAGACCGGCTAAACCACACCAATCTCCACTAATCCCCATATACACCTGTTACTGGTTTGGGATCGTGGGTACACCCTGTAGGTTCATTTTTGTTAATCTTTTTTTTTCAAACGCGCCTCTCTTTAAAAAAGACTTGACGCTACGCGTCTCGCTGTCGTCCTTCATTTTTAAATTTTTCTAAAGTTTTGTTTTTTTTTTTAATTTTCCTTTTTTCCAAAAGCGCCTCTCTTTAAAAAGACTCGTTGCTGTGCGTCTCGCTGTTGTTACACTCGACGTTACACGTCACGTTAAAAAAAATTGCAATTTCTTCATTTTTAAATTTTTTTTTTTAATTAAAAAAAATTGCAATTTCTTCATTTTTAAATTTTTCTAAATTTTTTTTTTTAATTTTCTTTTTTTTTTTCAAAAGCGTCTCTCTTTAAAAAGACTCGATGCTGCGCGTCTCGCTGTTGTTCCACTCGACGTTACACGTCACGTTAAAAAAAAATTGCAATTTCTTCATTTTTAAATTTTTCTAAATTTTTTTTTTAATTTTCTTTTTTTTTTCAAAAGCGTCTCTCTTTAAAAAGACTCGATTCTGCGCGTCTCGCTGTTGTTACACTCGACGTTACACGTCACGTCAAAAAAAAATTGCAATTTCTTCATTTTTAAATTTTTCTAAATTTTTTTTTTAATTTTCTTTTTTTTTTCAAAAGCGTCTCTCTTTAAAAAGACTCGATGCTGCGCGTCTCGCTGTTGTTACACTCGACGTTACACGTCACGTTAAAAAAAATTGCAATTTCTTCATTTTTAAATTTTTCTAAATTTTTTTTTTTAATTTTCTTTTTTTTTTTCAAAAGCGTCTCTCTTTAAAAAGACTCGATGCTGCCCGTCTCGCTGTTGTTACACTCGACGGTGTCACGTTAAAAAAAATTGCAATTTCTTCATTTTTAAATTTTTCTAAATTTTTTTTTTTAATTTTCTTTTTTTTTTTCAAAAGCGTCTCTCTTTAAAAAGACTCGATGCTGCGCGTCTCGCTGTTGTTACACTCGACGTTACGCGTCACGTTATAAAAAATGCAATTTTCTTATATTTACATTTTTCTTAATTTTTGTTTTTAATACGCGATTAAAGAGCGAGCAGCTAGCCAGAAAGGGTTTTTAACCTTCTATAGAGAGCGCGGGCCAAAGGAGATCGCGGGCAAGGTGTACCAACTTTTTCAATAGGTTGCGTTCCAAGGTGGAAGCGAGCTTTCTAGTATAACCTATGCTTTAATAAATAATTCACATTTCTGCTTGATTGAGTTCGTAAAATTTGGAATTATGACATTTATTCCAATTTTAAAATTACTAACTAACATATTTGTAGTTTCTTAGATAAATGTTTGCATTTACTTAATTTTGAAAACTAATTATTTCTTTTGTATTTGTAATGATTTGTGCCATAATTATATCACAGTATGCACAAAAATATTTTTCTCTGCGCAGGCATATTTTGTACTCATACCTGATGTAAATATACCTGAGAAGGAGGACAACTAGATTGAGTTGTGCAAGAGAAAAGCTCTTTATGAGTGCAAGAATAAACTCTGAAGCTGATGTATTTTCTTCGGTCGGGCCAAAGCCTTTGTCTGAATAATTATTTTTCAACAAATTCTATGAGTGAGGTAGGAAACGCGATGAAATCCTTTTCTAAATGGAAATAAAGCGAGAACTCTCATTAACTTATAGGATTTTCAATTGCTGTGTAGTTCCCAATGGCGATGTTAATGAATAAAACGGTGGAACAGTCTCTTGGCTTTGTCTAGGTACTTACATAGAAGCCATTAAGGGACGCAGGGAAAATAGGTATTAATATGAACTGCAGCCGGCACAAACTGGCTCTACTATCACTGAATCCGAACCAATTACAACGTCATTCTTCGGCAGAACCGTCGAAACAAGTGAATAATTAACGCAGCGGTGACCGGCCTAATTAACGTTCCTTAATTTTTAATAGAACAGAGTAAACACGGCGTAACTAAACGCGGTCTAAACCGTAAATAGGTGGTGAATCAGTTAACGCTAGACATTATTATTAATTACGGCGTTTTATGCACCGTAGACGGTTATTAATTGCGAATAACATTTCCATTTACGTCGTACTGTATTATATTTCTGATTGAAGGCAGTGGCAGCCGACGGAAAGAGATGTGCATAAAGCGCATTCGGATAAACGATTTGAAAGGGTCCCAATTGCGACACAACACAGCCATCTTCCTGCAAAGCAAAGTTGGATATATACCTACGTAATACGTAATTCAAGTATCAGGGAATAGAATTGAGTAATCTCCGAAGGAAACTCTATCAAATACAGACATATGTCATGTATATCCGTATTTTCAAAATAAAATCACGTCGGCTATTGAATAAAATAGGTAATCTGCGGTATTATAATATCTTGTGTCATCTATGCTCTAACAAGCAGCAAAACGTGCTTGTGAGAAGTCGGTAGAGGGACTTTAGAAATTACGAAAGGAATTTCAACAGAGAATCACGAATGATACATATATTATGTGTAACTACATTCATTAGGCTTATTTGTTTTATTAAAATATTACTTCCACTAGAAGGAGAACAAATTATAAACGAAATTTTGTAATATTTCGGGGTTTGAAGAAATTTGTTGCGTGTCGAAAGCTTCCTAAGTATTTAGAAGAGCACATTGAGAAAATAAATTTAAATGTAAATACATGGCTTTGTCATCTATGTTAATAGGAAGTATGGGGTCATCATAAAGTGAGGGACATGCTATAAAGTCTTATACAATTTAAGACTACCTTCTTAGCAAAAAGTAAATGGAGTCTAGTTGCTTTTGGATTTGGAAAACAAAAGAGTTGTCGTCCTGTCAACCGCTGATACAGGTGTCAAATAAATCATCGCGATTTAGAGAATTGTTCTTAAAATAAAACTCAGGTCAATGTCCATTGAAACGATTTCAATTTCAGAGCATGGATCTACAAACAAGAATTTGTTTAGTTCAATGCGGTAGAAATCACACTGCTGGATTATGAAGATTTCGTACGAAATTGAGGTTAAGATAGAGGCTCTGTCGTATGAAAGCGTACCGTAATGCGATTAGCAAATTTAAAAGACAGGATCTATAAGTGGTCTAGCAAGATCAAGAAGACAAAGTGATGTCTAAGTTGCAGAAGTTCTTCCGCAAAATCAAAACATAGCCAACACTAATCCGCTAGCAATCAGTAGCGTGAATTCGATATCGAAACGATTGCAAATGCCATATAAAATTTGGAAAATTTCAGGTAAAAACCTAAAAATCTATCCCTATAACCTGAAACTGCTTTTTGAATTAAAGGATGCGGATTCTTCTATCATCCTTACGTAAATTGACTCAGATGGAAATTGACCAGTATTTTATGGACAGATGAGGTACATTTCTTTCTAACTAATGAAGTCAATACTCAAAACTGTTGAATATGATCGAGAGGTAATCCACATGAAATCGTTCAGGAAGGACTTCATGACAAATGGGTGCGTTTTCACTGCTAATTTTATCATTGCGCCCTACTTCTTTGAGGAGGTACAGAATGGAGATGTCGTATCTGTAACGATACCTGCAAATGTTACGGAATTATACCATTGAACGGGTACAAAACGAGCACCAAGGAATTGAAAACATCATCTTTATTCAGGATGGAGTATCCTCTTTAAAAATGAAAAATACTAGTTGTTATATTGAAAATTTTGGGTAATACGTTTATTTGACGAAATAAATATAACCTTTTCTGGTAATTTTTCACCAAATGCTAGTGAAATTTTAAGCAGGAATTCTAGAAAACTTACCGAAATTTCTCTTCTAGGGCTTTGAGCTTTATACAATCCCCTTGTTAGTCACAATGCTAGCAGAAGACTCCTATAGTCACTTTTAATGCGTATAAAACAAATACTTAGTTGTATAATTACATTCAGTAGTCAAATCTAAACAAAGGTGCTACTAGCAAGGTATTTCACAAATTCAAGTTAGATCTTAAAGCTAGGTGTCAATGATGCTATGACTTGTTGTCCATAACGTTAGGACAATATTTTTCAAATAAGAACTACCCTTTACTTTTAATTTCCTCATATATGTTAGCCTCCACCAAGAAGTATCGTCTGCATAACTAATTGTTATATGGTTCTCAAAACACATTATCTGAAATGTTGTAAATGTGTTTTAGAAAGGGACCAAGTATACTACCTTGTGGGACTCCCTCCGTAATAATTTTACTGCGTGAGAAACAGCTCCATTATCGGTACTTACGCGGACAGTCTGTTCTCTATTTATTGGATAACTGGCAAACCAAGATAATGTTGCGCCTCGTATTCATGATGTTCCAATTTACCCAATAATCTGCAATGGTCTAGATCCAGATTATTAAATGCTTTCGATAAATCTATTAGTACTCCGCAAGAAACGCCCAGAGAATTGCTTCAGTGGAATCAAATAACGCTGTTTCTATATACATTTATTTTTAAGAAAGCTATGCTGAGATTTGCTAATTAATTTGTGTTTATTAAAAAAAGCATACAAACGATTTGAGAATAATTCGTCAAATAATTTGGAAAAGCTAGTTAAGAGACTAATTGGTCTATAATTGTTGATACTATTATGGCAATCCTTTCTGTACAAAGGTAAAACTAAAGCTTTTTAATGTTATCCGGATACTGACACCATTGGAATGGTATATTAATTATATGCGTTAAGCAGCAAGCATGTAAGTTTCTGTACAAAGTTTAAGAAATTTAAAGGGAGACCATTTATACCTGAAGCGGTCAAATTGCTGAGGATTCTCGCTGCTTGTCTGTAATTTTTTTCCTGACACGTCTGGTACAAAAAGGACGAAACGAGTTCATAGCTATATATTTATCTGTTGTCAAATTTGGCCTTGTATGTATGTATGTGTGATTAGGGTGATAGTACACTGCGACCTAAAAGATCTATTGTGTCCCCTCTTCTCGCTGTATTTACAGCTGGCCGTCCAGTCTGATTCCTTTCAAGAAGTGCAGAATGTCCGAAGGCCCCAGATTAGGTAACTCTCCCTCTTCGATTTCACATGCTCCCAGGTGCAGCGCCCTTGAGTTGCACAGTGCAACACAGTTTGTGAGTAGATGAATGGACGTTTCGTCCTGTTCCCCACAAAATCTACATTCGGCTTCCTTCGCTATTCCAAGCCTGCTTAGATGTCCGTTCAGTTTACAATGGCCTGTAAGGATCCCTGTCAATATCCGAATATTATTTTTACTCAGGTTGAGGCATTCTGCAGATCTTTTCTGGTTATAGGTACCCAGAAGAGTTTTAGCTTGCCTCATTCCCTGGAGATTCTCCCAGTATTTGGATTTTCTCTGCTCTCCTTCATTTTTCAGTTTCTCCAGTGTTATGCTGCTACTTATCCCACAAAAAGGTTCTTGGCCTTACCGAATAAGTTATTAATTTTCAAGGTTTGAAGAAAGAGAATTACATTTTTCATAACTTTATAATCGTTTTGTTGACCTCTACACTCATTAATCACATTTTTTATAGGTTCTTTTTTCTAATAATTTTTACACTTTGTAATTATTTAAACTGCAAGAAAATTTAAGTTACCTCAATCAAGAGGAGCCCAAAGTTATTCACCAAAACTACGTTTACATTAAAAGCAACGAAACGTTGAAACACTTCGATCTATTTTAAACCAAGTGACCTTTGCTATTCTTTATACAACTAGTGGAGTTAAGAACCGAGATGGAATTCGTTAAAACGCACTAAATGCATCGTTTATAGCGCAACGCCGCACCGCTGCGCAGTGTAAACCTCGAAAAAAGTAATCGCAGAAAGCAGGAGCGATAGCGAATTCTTATCGTGGAGTTTATTGGACGCTGAGTATCGCGGTCGCACTCCAAGCCAAAAATATCCCCCGCAACACTGTTTACAAATACATACAAACAATTCATTACTTAGCCGCGCTTGTACAAACAATACATTGAGACTAAAATACGACCGTTTTCAAGTACAGAATGCCGCAAGAGAATCTCCAGTATACTTACATATTTCGGTACTTGAAATATCGATATTAATATAAAATTAGCATTAGAAATTATGTTAGTGTGTGTTGACGCCCCGTGTCGTTTTTTTTTTTTTTTTATTAGCAAGAGGGAGATCTATTATTACTTGTAAAGTTGCCACATCGCATCCCGTCATACAGTCAACATCGATGGTAGCACGTATACATAACGTACCTTCCGGGTTTTTCCGACGAAGATAAATGACTTTTTTTTTACTTTTTGTCAGCTCAACGTTCGTCAAATTAAAACAAATTGGTAGATTATTTAGCCAAAGTTACAAATACGTATTCCGAAAAGTAATTATAGATGTTATAAAATTTTTAGCGGCTGATCGGGACAATGTTGACCTTGGTCAAAATACAGTTTTATTTTGAGAAGGGCCAATGACATCGCTTAATGATGTGGAAGCTTTGCTCCATACTACCTTGCAGGGTTTAAATTTAAATAGAGATTTGTAAATTTTCGTTTATGTGTTTGCCAATGAAATGTCATTGTGTAAACGCTTATTTGCCCTTGGAATATTTTTCCTTCTTGTGATACCAATTCAATTAAAAAAATGTAATATGTCTGAGAACAGTTTTATTGTTGTTACTCAATACAGTATTCAACTTACATACTTTTCTTTATACCCAATTTTGCTCCCAAACAGTTTCAAATATTATTACAAAAATTACCTTTAAATACACTTTTAAGTAAAACAATTGCTTTTATTATTAGTACAATGAAAAGTGCAAAGGTAATCATAGTACAGTTTTTATTTTAGTTAATTGTTTTTATAATAGTTTAGGAATTCAAAGGTCGCGTAGAAACAACCATATTCCTTCCTAATAACTACAGTCTTATTGTTTTTAAGTTAACTACCTACAACCTTAGTACATGTATTTGTTATAGCTGTTACACAGGATGTTCTTAACTTTATACCTAGGTGTTACTTTGGATGCAAAACTGACGTAGAAATCTCATCTGGAGCAAGTGACGAACAAAGGCCTGTAGAGGAATGTTTGGCAAAACTTGGGGGCTGTACACGAAGGATATAGTACCTCCTATAACCGACGCCTCGCTGGTCTGATGGCATAAAACTAGTCTGGGCTTCGCGGTAAGCGCACTCACTAAAGAGGATTGCCTGCTTAGGCATCACGGGGGCCATATCCTCGGCGTCAACTGCGGTCACGGAGACCATTCTTGGGCTTCTTTCGCTGCAGTTGGTGTTGCGGTCAGAGGCTACCCTGGGAGCATACAGAGTAAATGTAGCGGGTGCAAGGGTTTCTTTGTCAAAACCATCTTCAACTACAATCGAACAAATAGTACCACTGTCCACAAGGGCGGACAGGATTCCGCCCGTCTTCAGCTTCACTAGGAAAGATCTTGTAGATATTTCTAATAGTGCAAAAGCTTACGTCCGCAAACCAAGGCAAGGTTCCCATCGCTGATTTGTGGATGCCTGGAAGACGTCGAATGGGACAGGCATTGGAGAGATCCACCTTCATTTTCCAGGCTGAAGTAATAGCCATCCAGAATCCATGCTAAACTGCCCGCATGAGAATGGATCGGTCGAATTTTTTTCTGACAGCCAAGCTGATCTTAGGGCACTGAAGGCTGTCAAACTCGCCTCCGAAGTTGTAATGGGGTGGCATACGAAGCTCGTAGAATTGGCGGAACATCAAAGCATTACATTGAGATGGATTCAAGAGGCAAGGAAATTGCTGACAAACCATTGTGGCTGTTGCTCTTATTTGATTATTGTGTTTTAGTTTATTTTTCAAATTTAACGTAGTGTTATTTCGAAAAGTTCTGAGAAAACCACCTAATTGTTGAACTCAACTGGAGTGTGATGTTATTTTTAAAGCTTGCTTGTAGATGAAAAGTATTTTTTATGCCCCATGGAATTCTTCATATTTTTCTTTTTGTTCGTCCTATGAAACTACTTTTCTTAATATACCTGCCACTATGAAACTATAATGTTGCATCTAGTTACTAATGCTGAATGTTTAATATGTGATTTTAAATTTTCTTATGTAACTATGCTACGATGCTCGTATTACAAATAGCGTTGTAAAGTTAAATATATGTTTGTAAAAATAGATTTGAGATGTAAATCTGCTGATAATGATATGAAATTGTCAATATTTTGTTTTTCTTTTTTTATTATCATGCAGTGTGTATCTTATACTAGAAACAAAACTTTCTTTACGAAAGAGAAAAAAAAAACAGTAACCCCTCAGATCTGAACGCGTTAAATCAATTTTATGCCGTGATGGTTCAAGTGTGATTCAGCACAAATGATTTCATAACTGCCGACGGTAAAGAAGCGAAAAAACTCAATATACCTGACCCAATTAAACCCTAATACTTCCGAACGTTGTATTACAACTACCGTAGAGCAGAAGCAAAATTTGATTTCCGTTTCTATTCATTCAAAGAATGCACTAATTATATTAATTGCATTTTAGAGTTAATTGACGTATTTTAAATACCCTACAATCACGCCCAAGACAGCATAGGAAGCCGACTTTCCTAAACATAAATATCCTTTTAATATTTGTTGGCAATTTACATAAATCAATAAAGTGTTATTTTAATTTGAAATAAATTTGACTTTTTTCTCGCTTAATCACCGTATAAACGACTTCTTAAGTAGCTGTTTCCTTTCTTTTTTGCTGCTTGTCTCCTTATAAGTTATATGTCAGCAACATACTTTTTCCAGTGGATACTCAAAACGATTTAAATATAAATGTAGGCATTAACCGCAAATAGCTTGGCCGCTGAAATTTAGGTACTCGTACGAGATTGAGCGGCCAATTCTCATGCGTATGTGAAAGTTTATATCACGCTGGTACCGGAAATCCAATAGAGTATCTCTTCTGGTAAAATAGCGGACTAAAGGTAGCTGTAACGAATTGATAAATATATGCATTTTACAGTTAACTTAATATACCAATTAGTGTTGAAATAGACACTTCTGATAGATGACATCTTAAATATACACATGCGAGTATACAAAAATTAATTCTAATCGCTGGCGTTATAAATAACGACGACACCTTATCTCTCTGTAGATGGACACACTTTTCTTTCTTATAAACGCATAACAGTTCGCAGCAGCAATGACTGCGGAAAAATATTATTAGTCACGTGTCTAAAAGGTCAGCAGATAATTATTTATAGTAAATTTATTACATAAAAGCGTTATCTCGATACCATTAGCATTGCAAATTGCCTGTTAAAGAGATTAGTTATAGCATAACGCATGGAATATATCGATTGTTTTCATGCCGTTTAGCTGCAAGCGGTAAACTTGCAGTGCGTACAGTTTCTGACATTACATATTTCTAACGGGCCTTGAATTTATTTGTTCAGCGTGGTGTAAATCAATTCATGGATAAACAGTCAATAACAATATAAACATTTCTATTACTTCTAGTGTAATTAAATATCATTATAAACACTTAATTTCACACGTTATATTTTCTTAAGACTTCCTTGTTTGGGCATGGATTACGTAATGGATAAAATAAAAAAATTGCAAATTTTCAAACACTTATACAGGCCCTAGCAGCACAAGAATCGGCATGATATCGGCTAAGCTTCGCCGATATTGCTGACCGATGTCGTAATTATAGCGGCCGCTGATATCATACCGATACAAAATGTGAACATTTTGCAATATTGGTTCGATATCGAAATTCCAATACTTATCCGATATCGAAATTCCAACATCTATCCGATATCGAAACTCCAATACCTATCCGATATCAATACAATTAAAATTAGATACAATATCATCAGTAGGCCGATACATGATTGATACTTACCCAACGTTTTCTCTGCTCCGCCATAAAGTTTCAGTCGTCCTGGGATATCGCACCGATATTGGTGTGATGACTAATTTCTACATATAAGTATGTAGTTTGTCTATCCACGATAGTGGATATTTATACAGGCTGTCCCGAAAGTAGTTCCCGAAACGGAAAAGGGTTATAAAGAGTATAATTTCGAGTCAAATTAGCCCCATATGTGATTATTCAATTCTAATAAGGTTTTTGCGAGTTTTATAAAGATCTTCCACAAAAACCGTTCATAAAATTATAGGCAAAAACAGTATTTTTTTGTAATGTTAGAATTTAGAAAGAAATTAGAAACCACCAACGTCTTCTGAAATATCAAAGCCGTTAAACAAAAGGATGTACCTTTGATAATATCACGATGTTTAATTTCAATTTAACTTCATTAAAAACTAACGTCATTCTTATTGTCGTACTCTTTTGTTTGTTGATAATTTAATGAACTTTTATATGAAATAAGATTTTTAGAAAAAATAAATGATTCGTAAACTATGCATCGAATAATAATCACACCTAGGATTAGTTCGACTGGAAATGAGACCCACTATAACACCTTTGTGTTTGAACATTTAATTTCGGGGCAGTCTCTATAGTCATATTCATATTGAACAATGCGGAAAAAATACATCAGATTCATAATCACATTGCACATGTAATGTTTTTCAAATTGTTTGCCACCATTTTCTGTGTATAATAATTCATGACAAAATAGAATATTATGCGCATAAAATAATATACATAATGAAGGAAAGACTTTATGTAATAGAAAATAAATAAAGCAATTAATTTCAAGAAAAAGTACTAATATAAAAATACTTAGTATGTTTATTTATGAGTAATTGACACAAATATTTAACGACATAATTAATAAAAACAAAAACTGAAAATAACTAGGAAAACATGAAACCGAAAACAAACTCAATATGTGCATATTTTAAACGAAAAGTAATTTAACATTTGTTACAGTTTAATTTTTAACAAATCAATAACAACAAAAATTCTAAGTAATACCTAAAAAAAATCCAGTCGTCTAAATTATTCGTTCGCTAAAGGTGTTATATTCTTCTTCCTTTCTTTTCTGCCCCCATCTCATCTATTGATATTCGTCTCTGTCCCATCCGACTGTTTGACTCTAATTGCTTCTGTAAATAAAAATAACAGTTTTGATATAGAGTTACAAATAAAATAATAATGCATGTAACATTACCTAGAAATACTATGTATATTTCCAATTTGTCAAAAGCTTCTTTGGATTGTCTTTGTTTTCATGAATAATTTACATTAATACTTTTCGAGAGGATTTGTTTTAACATTAGATATATGCTTCCTTTAACGTACTTCCCCCAATTAAGCACCACATACGTATCTAAAAAAAAGTGTTTTTCTTTAGTGTATGAAGTACGCTTGTAATTTATTTTATTCTATTAATGCGAAACGTTTTTTACGCTACACATATTGTAGAAACAATGCTTTCACGTAAAATAAGAAATTTACAAGCGTTTTCCATTTTGTTAACGCTGCATATTTACACAATAAATGAGTACTAATCATTACATTAAATTATATACTTGATACATACATAAAACATTATTCATAAAAATTTCCTTACCTTTATAAGCTTCATTCATCCATTTTGTAATGTGCACAACGCTTACTATAATGCAGCGACAAAATAAATAATGGCAACCGCTTCACCTGATCGTCATGCTCACACTGCAATAAGGAACGCTATGATGGATTGTGGTAGGTGGTGGTGGTAAGATACTGCGCGTAGATCTAACTCCCATAAACATTGCGTTTAGATGCCAATTTTTATAATCACGGCTGAGTTAGAAAATTGCATTTGCATATTCTTAAGTTATAAATCGCTTCACCTTCTAAAACTGTTTTATAGTCGATATTAATTTTAATTTCACAATTGATGTCTCAAACGTTGAAATTTTATATCTGAACGCTCCTGTAATGCGGTTATATTTCAATCAACCAGTCCGTATAGATTTAGGATATTAGCCGACTTCCTATCGTCAAAAAAATGACAATAGTAAAATCCATATACCTCATTTCTATCAATATCGCAGCGGCGTTTATTAATGATATCGCCCTGATATATGTCTTGAGTTTCCAGCCGATGATCAGCCGATACATCAAACGTTCAACCGATATTTTACCGATAATGGATCTTTTGTATCGCAGTGATATCGTATACTGGTAGAAAGCCGATATCGGCACAATATCTTTGATATCGACCCGACATCAGGATATCGGCCCTATATAAAGCCGATCATTAGCCGATGATTTGTGCTGCTAGGGGGGTTAGTAAAAAGTCCCGGAACGGTCGAATAACTTTGTTATTTGAAAATTATGATTTCTGAAATTTGGTATGGGGGGTATAGTTAATATAAATGCATTTTATGCAATACAGTTAATATTTTTTTCACTTCCGGTTTAATCGGCAATACGTCCAACTTCTTTTTTTTTAATGGAACGCCCAGATTTTTTTAACACTTTTGAATGCAAAATAAAAAACTACGTTCAGGAAGTATTAAGATGTTTATTTTTATTCACAAGAAAACAGTTAAAAAATTAAAAAAGTGTCCTAATACAGAAAAATCAAGATACCTGTCTATTCAGGTTGCGATTACAATAATTGTTCAAAATGCTCTTCATTTACAATTTGACAAAAATGTAAACGGTCAGTAAAATTTCTTATTGAATTTTGTATTTGTTCTGGAGTGATGCGATTGGCTTCTTGAACTATTCTCTCTTCCAATTGTTCAAGATTATGGGGACGATTTTTGTACACTTGACATTTCATGTGACCCCAAAAGAAAAAATCTAATGGCGAGAGATCTGGCGAACGTGCTGGCCATTCGATTGCTCCTCTACGTCCGATCCAACGTCCCGGAAAAATTTCATTCAAATAATCGCGGACATTATGGGCAAAATGGGAGGGAGCTCCATCTTGTTGAAACCAAAAATGTGCATTAGGGTGATCAGACTACTCTGCAAGTTTCAAAATCAAATTCCTGAAACTTGGAAAAATTCTAATGAGCCAGTTCGGTGGGACATCCTGTATAATTATTAAAGATATTACAGCTGCTTCAATTACCATTTTCATTTTATAATTTGGATTCAACAAGAGCGATTCATTGCTAACCGTGAACTTTTTTTAGTAAGGTGTCTTTAAGGGTTTCTATAGTGTTATCAGTTGCATAATTTTGTGGGAGGAGGAACATGAATTCTACAGTGCATAATTTCAGAGATTTCTCTTTTTAAAAAATATAGAAAAGTACATCGTTATCCTATGATGTGGTACAGAATATGGAAGCTCTATTTATTCATTCTTCATACTTTATAATATATATTATTTATTACTCACATACTTATTGTTAGAACTGCTATAAAAGTAAGGTATACAACAAATAAAAGGAATTAGGATAAATGAAGTGAATCGACAACAGCATATGAAAATCGAAACAACCATGATTGCGTTGGCAATTTTAGTAAGTAAACAGTTGACGAATGCTAAAATGACATTTAGAATTGTTACAGCATCTTAATAACAATAATGAAAACAAACAATTATGGTAGGTAGGTTAGGCCCTATTATTTAAGAATCAGAAATCAAAGTTATTACCGATTAATCCAAAGATAACAAAAATTAATTGACTATGTCAAAAGAACGTGACTTTACTTTACACCATGCGCAATTTTCATATTTCGTTCTTCTATTGCAAATATTTTAGGAGTTATAGGAGCAAGCCGTTTGCCAGAAACACCCGGTATACATAAATGTGAGTTTAGCACATTATAATTAGTCACACATCAGTTTCCTCTCCCAGTGCGTAATCCAACGAATGCAGAGATCGGTAAATACGATAAGATGACCTCGTGTTGTCCAAAGTTACAGCACATAATGTGTGTCACACGCTGATAATGTTATTAAACTCTCTTCCATTTCTGCGCTCCGAACATGCGCTCACTACTAGGTTATCGCAATTATGTCATCTTTGTAGCAGCCGAAAGTATCGCCAATTCGCCTAGTGGGGGTGATAAAAATTGAATTTAATTGTTAACCGGTCGTTCGGTTATTATCAGTAGTCGTATGACGCACGTGTCTGCGATTACTCTCAGCGACTTGAAGATTTTCTCACTTGTTCTAATGCAAGAGAGTAGTATGCAGGAGTCGATTCGTATTTTTTTATCTACATATTGTTATGACAGCGCCAATACTGATATCAAAACATTAATAGTTTATTTATTTAAATACGCAATCTAATAGTTTACTTGAGAATTACAGACCTTATATATTTAAAAGCTGTGATAACAATTATTTCTTGTTTATACTTGATAATGAAATCAAAATAATTCATATTACAAAAGAACGCAATGCTTCTACACACAGAGAAGTAATTTCTAGAACCAAGTGAGAATTCCTTAACTGAAGTACCTCTCGTACTCATATATAAGCAAATGAATAATTCCTTGAACGAAGAACATCATTTTCTCAAAATATCAAGAAATTAGTTTCTTGTATGAAGAAATTTTATGTCCTTAAACATAGGAAAGTAAGTTATTTGAAACAAATGAATAAAAATTCTAGTTCCAAGAAATTCTACCGGTTTAAGTCAAACACGTGATAAACTTGATATGAGAAAAGTTGACTTTCATATAAACCATGTGGTTCCTTCAAATGAATACGAAGTTAACTTAACACAAGTCCCCGATTTTCTAATAGTGACCTCTTAATGCTCTTAATTCAAAACAGTATTATCTTTAATACGAGAACGGTATACTTGAACTAAGGAACACTTTTTTTTAAATCAAAAAGATTATGTGTACTTACCCATAAAATTACAATATTTCGGATTTAGTCGTGTAGGTTGTAAAAAGTGATTGACATTTCACCAGTCATGCTGCTAGCCTCTTCAAAATTTAACTAACTAGTCAGATATTTTGAAGATGCCTGCAACATGACTGGCGAAACGTCAATGCATTATTTACAACCAACACGACTAAACCTGTAATATTATTGCATTTATTCATATTTTCCATTGTTTCCTACATTTTTTATACATTGTTACTTATATAGAGATTGTGAGCTATACCTACTATATGCAACAGGCACAAAAGAAAATAGATACATTCCAATCACTACAAATGAACACTAAATCAAACTATTTCACCCAACGTTACCAGTAATTCATCCGTATCTGATCCGAATCATATCCGAATGTATGAAAAATAACGTCTCTATTGGCTTCAAAGTGAACTAATGGCATTTTTGACTTAGTGCACTTTTATCCACTGATTGTATTTTCATCTTATTTTAATACATAATATTAGTAAAGGAGATAGATATACTTCCACGCGTAAAGTGCATTAAGTCGAAAAAGCTATAAAATCCCGTACGTCATATTGTTTATCTATAACCAAGTTTCAACGTGTAAGAACCCCTCCACATTCTTACTTTTTTGCTGTTCTCAATAAAAGAAATTATATTACTTACTTCAAGGAAATATTGTTCGAAATTAGAAACATTCTAAGGAAGTGAATTCCTTCTCATAAGAACATAGAATTATTTATATTTAGAGAGACAACATTTCTTAGAAGTACATTTTGTTTTGAAATTAGTAAAGTTTCAAGAAAATGGTTTATTATATTGAAGTACGGCCATTCATTTGAATCTGGTACATTCTCTAGATTAAAGAAAATACTATCTTAGATTTAATAAAAATATTTAAGAAAATAGGTGTACTTGGCAACAGAAAACACTTTTCTGTGTGTATATGAAGCGCCAAGGGAGTGTGTTATGTCCCTTATTGTTTCATTTATATGTTAATAACCTATCATCTACAATGAAAATGTAATATATTTCCATGTACGTTCGCAGATAATGCTACCTAAGTGATAAAAATCTTTCTTCTGCTAAAGGAAGCATCTATCTAACAGATTGTACGCAAAACAAGATATTCGTTATAATCACGATCGGGCAAATCACTTTTTCTTGACGTATTAAAAATAAGAAACGCTAATCGAACACAATTATTAGATTAATCATGTTTAATTTAATTTACTTTCATATCCGTGCCAATAAACGAATAATTGTAATTAATTTTAACGGTCTGCGATCATACAACTGAAATGCACGTTGCCTTTTCAATGTTATTATCTTCTTTATTAAACTTGTACCTATTTTCTATTTTACGACATTGCGAATACAATTCCAATCGTGCAATGCACATAGTTATTTTTAAATCCCATGACCCACCCTAGTTTTGCAATAAAAATAGTCTATAGTTAGAGCAACTCCCATGCATACAAACGCAATAGTATTGCTGGTTATTTCTTGAGTACTTTACAGTTAATTGGTTAATACTGTATGAAATTCTATACTAGTAATTGGATGCTTTATACTCTACAGATTATAACCACAATAGTTTGTTTTTTTTTCTTCTTTTGACATAGAAATACCAATGTTTATTGCTGAGCTTACTTGGTGTAAACGAGCACATACGATTAATAATAAGTGTTAAAAGATTTCATCTGGTACACAGTTGGCGAGTTGGCAATGAAATTAATAGTGTTATACTTATCTATTACCTATTATTTTTATATCCTCTGTTTTATAATGCCAAAGTTTAATTGGATTTAAATAGAAAAACTGGCTAAAGCAGTTAGCTCAATGCTATTTATTGCATGGGTACATTATATATATACATAATATAAATGTACCCAGTGTGCATAGGTGGATTTACTGGAAATCACAATTAAATTTCATTTAAACTAAAAGATAAATATGGTTGCTTCAACATGATTCTTATGCACGGCTAAAATGATTCAACCTAGGTAAATGATTGGTTTGTGATTGTTTTGATTGCTCTGCGAACAAGCAAACTACGTGATTTTCTTGCACATTTTCCATTCATGTGCATTGTTTGTTTTGAATTTGTGGTAGCAAAGAGTTAAGTCCTATTTTAAGTTTCTGAATCTTTGAAGAAACTGTAATTTTCCTCTAGAAATACTGCAGTTTCGTGAATGTGAGATCCATTTAAGACAAGTATTTCTGTAACTTTGTTTAATAATAGTTTCGAAGTTATATTGCAATAACGATAGAGTCATCTGTGTATAGCGTGACATTGTCGCCATTTCGCAGTATAGGAAAGTTATTGATATAATGAAGAACAATGGGCTCAACACCGAGCCCTGCAGTACTTCAACGTTAGAAATTATGTACAGTATTTGATAGGTGATAGTCTCTTTAAAATATAGTTTACATTGTTTTAAATATGGTACAAATAATTAAAAAATTTGATTTTCTTAAGCTTAAATTTTTGGAAACATTGATTGCGTGTATTAATATTGTATCAGATGATCTATTGGAGATAAAACCATGCTATCCCCGTAGTGTGATTTTTTAAAACTGCTTCATATTTTTCGGAAAGCATAAAACAAGTTGAGGCACTTAATGTAACTCAGAATCTTGTTTCGTGAAATCTTCGTCTTCCAGTCAAGCGGCAAATGATTTGCTCTACCCTCTCCTCGTTCTCCATGCACAACAGGCATGCAAATTCGCCGAAGAATTCGATGCCTTTTAAGTCTGCAGTAACCGATAAAAACAGAACATTAAACTTTGACACCCAATTTTTACTTAGATACTGGAAGATTTAGTTTGCTTTTGCCTTCCTAACTTAAACTTTCGACCTAAGCATTTAAAGTGCTTGTCCGGCACTTCCGCAGAGTCAAATCTCCTTCCTAATCATCATTGCGAGCATGGAAAAAACCGGTTATCGTATTTGACCAGAATGAGGTTTGAACCCTGGACCTCACACGACTGATAGCCAAATGTGCAAGTCACTAGACTATCAACCGTGCATTAAATTAGATTAATTTTTGCAGCACAGCTCTATAAACATATCAATTTTTGATTGTTAGATTGTGGTTAGAAAATAAGATGAATTTTGTTTAAAAATACACGTATATTTACGCTCAAACTTCGATGGAACCGCATTAATTAATGTGCGTTTGATTTTTTCGGCCCACAACGCCCGTTAAATTTTTCTCGAAGTTCGTAATGACCTCGACGGTATATCGAGCATCAAACAGCGCTTAAAAGAAATTCTAAAGTTTCGCCCGCAAAGTAAAGACGGAGAACGTTAAAGAGAAGGAGGCGAAACGGTGGAAATTAAAGGAAATAAAAAGACGACAACATTCGTGATTTACCTTCAATTACGGCCGACAACGACTGCGAAACGGAAAAAAGGAGAGCCACGCGAGCGAGACCGCGACAGAGAACGAAAAAGGAGGTAAACAAACCCGCGACTGCAACATGTCTAAACGCAATTATACTTATTTTTATAGTTTTATTGATGTTTCAATGCCATGTATGATTGCAAAAGTCGAGTCAGTTCACTGACTGCATGCTAAAAAGCAAAACAACACGAAAGCGCGCAACCGTCTTATCGTTGCGTCGGTCGCGCCGTATACGCTAGAGAAGGAGCGCGCTATCCAACGCAATAACTCAAAATATTCACTGCAATATTGACCATGAGACTGTTTGTACTCATGCACGCACACAAACATCCGTATGCTGTAGGTACCTATACGTACACGTGAATACAGAACGGGGCAAAAGTCTGGAAAACGACGGCCTACTAGCGTTTATTATTAACTCTCTGAAAAGTATTATACTAGCGAAAGTTGTTTGCGGGAACGACCGCCGACCGCCGGGCTTTTGACCACGTCCACCTACGACGATCTCGCGGTTTATGACACTTCTGATCTGACACTGACGACTTCACTCGGTGCGACGCGCACTTCAAATTTACATTGTATTGCACGAATCGTTATTAATGTAAACATAATTACTGAATCCCACTTTTGACGACGTGTTTGTGTTTTAGAGCAGCTTGTTTAAACAACAACATCAATATATATTAAATGAGTTCTACAAATTCATGTAAATATCCTCTCAGGGGAAAACGGAAATTAATAAACATTTATCTGTGCTAGCTGCTTTTCTTTTCCTCTCTCTTTTTAAGAAAAAAAACTATTAGTTCAATCAAATCCTACATTTTAAATGACTAATCCATGACTTTGAGAAAGGGTAGACATCATTTTTTGTAGCATACACGGAAAAAATGCCTTGGGATAATATACGACAATATTGTAGCGAAAATATTGTGGCTGTAATTTGCACAATTTTGTTACCTTATCGTAGATTTTTGCTAATTATTACATGTTGTTGTCAGAAATAATACTTTAAAATTGTAGTTAAACTTTTGTTTTATAATTTCACACAAATGTGACAATTTTTCCGACAATGTTTGTGTCGAGACGTACACGACAAGATTGTGGCAATTTTTGACACAAAACTTCCTATTTTTTCGATATATTTGTTTCTAAATACGTGGTCTAATTCAAACACACCAATGGCAAATTAAAGGGGTAAATGAACAAACTCCAGGAATGGGATTTAGAGAAATTAGTAAATGTGTTTAGAGGTAAGACAATTTGAAAGTTTAATATTATAGCATAGCATAGGTAGGTATAAATCGGCAATATAGGTATGTAACGGCATTCAACACAGACATGGCCGCGTTCAAATTTAGACGATTGTGAAATAAATACATTAATTAAAATTGAAATAAGAGGCACAATCTATCAGAAAAATACAGTGTTAGTGATAAGTTGTGAATTAGGTTTACCGATTTTTGGAATACTAGAACAAATTTTTATTGACAGTGAAGATAATATTTACTTTCTGTATTCAGAATTGAAAACTAACAATTTCAATGAACATATTTTTGCCTACGAAATCGAGCACCAGACGATTTCAAAAGTTATCTCGTATGATATGTTACACGATCAAGTTCCTTGTTTATTAAAATATTTAGCTGGCAAGAATTTTGTTGCGACAAAATATACCTGTTGAAACTTTTGTTTTTCTTTTTCATGTGCAAAAAGCGTTCATTTATATAGGTTTATGTAAGTTTATTACATTGTTATATTTGAATATTATAATAAAATTAATATACGAATAAAGCTTTGCATTTAAATGTTTTATTATTAATATAATAAACACCTAGTATTCCTTACCACAAAATTGTAGTGTTTTCTGAAACAATATATTTGAATTTACCTTAAAATGATATGGTAGTTATACATACAATTGTAGTAATCGTTAGAATAATATAGTTGTATTTTCTCACACAGAAGTGTAGTAAATAGTAAGAAAATTTATATTAAATTTTACTTCCTAATAAGTTTGATTTTTCGTACAATGTATGTAGCTAAAATTTATACACTATTGTGTCAACTCTTGGAATAGAGAACTACAATCCTGTCGTAGAAATTTAGATAAGTTGTAGCCAGTCGTATTCCCACCACAAATTGTAGTTAACTGTTCTACAATTGTTGGTTTTTTTACAACAATTTTTTTTCCGTGTAGAGGTCCAAAATCGAGTTTATCCATCACTGTCGTAGATCGCCCGTCTCATAATCAATGACAGCTCGTGACTTCTTGCGCAGTGTACATGTAAGAAAAATGCCGGACAAATGCCCATTCAAACGATGTTAACAAACGCTTACTCTTTTCACAAAATTGTTAGTGACATTTTCGCACATTTCGAGATTGATTTCCACAATAATGCGGTCAATTTGGTTCTTTAATTCAAGGATCGTTCTCGGATTGTTCGCCTAAACAGGTGATTTTAAGTAACCCCAGGGAAAGAAGTCACAAGGTGTTATGTCGCAAGATCTTGGCGTCCAATGCTGGTCCCCTGGCGTGAAATGATACAAGTATGGCAAGTACCTTGTCGGAGTCCCTTGTTTTGGAGATCCATTCCTTCCAAATCGGGGCAAATCAATTCACTCAACATGTTTCGATAATGTTGGCCATTCACCGTGACTGCATTTTCAAAAAATTAAGGCCCAATTACTCCGCCCGCATAAAAGCGGCACAACACAGTTGTTCGTTGTGAATGCATCGTCTGCTGAAGTGTGCTGCAGGGATTCTCGTGTGCACCATATCCGACAATTATACCTGTTAACGAAACCGCCCAGATGACAATGTGCCTCGTCACTAAAGATGACATTTAGCGCGAAATGCTCATCCCTATTCGGGTTTTCCAACACCCGATCGCTGAATTCACGCCCGCCGTTGTAAATGATCATTTAGTTGTTGCGTTAGTTGAAGCATGTGAACCTCGTAAGGCCGTTGCCAGAATTCGTTGCGTGGTGCTTCTGGAAATGTTCAGTTGTTGTGATCGATGGCGAATTGAGGAATTCAGGAATTTTAGGTAACGCTCTCACTTACTGCAGCAATATTTTCAGCAGCTCGTCCGGTATGGTGTCGTCTTCGTGTCTTTACATCAGCAACTGAATCACTTTGCCTAAACTTTCCAATTATTCGACAAACCGTGGATGAATCGAACACGTTTCACCGACCGTAAATTGTCTGCAATTGTTGAAATTTTTTCAAAAGAACTATCACCGTATTTGAATATGTTGTTCGAGAATGAGCGATTTATTTTTATTAACCGCGATCTGTCTAGAAGACAACTAAACAGAAGTATGAGTTATCAACCGACCGGTAGAAAAATGGTGCGCTATTGAAATGGTGGATTCTTATTGGAACATCCTATAGAAGAGATACCGAACTGAAATACAGGGTGCGGTAGGGAAACTTGCTGATTTGAAAAGTCAAACTTGTTGAAACTGGAGTTCCTTGTGAAGAATTCGTCTCACTGTGCGATCAGAAATCCCCAGAGCAGCAGCGTGTTTACGCGCCGAACGCCGGGGAGAGCGCAAAGACGACTCCCTTACCCTTTCGACGTTTTCTGGAGTTCTGGATGTCCGTTGACCTCCTGGGCCTTTTTTTTCAACACTCCCACTTTCCCTAAATGTGTTCACCCACGAAACAAGCGATTGCCGGCCAGGAACGGGACCCGCGGGATGAATATCGAACCGAGTTCGGAAGGCACGTTGGATGGCGACCACCGAATGACCGTTGAAAAAATAGGCCTCGACGGCGAACGCACGCTGTTCCTTTGTCCAACGCATGATGACAAATCTCATTTGGGGTAACAAAACTTCAAAACCTCCTCTTTCTGATGAGACCCTCCCCACCCCTTTCTGACCACGCCTCGCTCATTGGCGTCCAATTCAAATCAGCAAGTTTCCCTGCCGCACCCTGTAAAAAAAGAAATATGCTGTGTGACAATTCCAACATTTTGGTTTAATAAGGAGATCAGAGGTGCATCGTGGGGGTTGCAGAGGGTTAAAGTAAGAACAAATTTTAATTCTCCGACCACGTAAATGAAAAATTTACATATTTCTCTTCTAATCCATAAACTACATTAAAAAAGGAAATTTACCCGTTTTTGGATTTGGCACCTCAAAATGTCCCCCTTTTTTCTTTTCTCTCTCTCAAGAACGAAATATTTGAGAGCATTCCTATTTGATATTTGCGTTAGATATCATTAGAGGATGCAACAGCAAGATTTTGGTTAAGAAGGGCTAAGAGTTAGATAAGTTAATCTTCCGATTTGATGGTTGTTTGATTTATTCTAGAAAACGGTTCCAACGAGAAATTCATATTTTTAATGCATTTTGTACAAGCTTCTATTTGCCTATGCCACTTTTTTTTGTCTCAAAGTTGCCTTGGGAGGGTTTTACTCTTATGCTTAATGTATAATAATAAAAATTAATCCTCTAGTAATGCTAATAATAAGAAAAGAAAATTTCTATGAACATTTTACGAAAGGAGCATATTAAAAGTAAGAACACCTGGGCAAGAAAATTTGTGTAAGTATCACATCAGACTCTTAAATTTCGCATCTTCGTGGTCGAGGGGGTAAAAATTTTAATGCCCTACAACCCCATCTTGCACCACTGACCTCATTATTAAACCAAAAATTTCCAAGGTGACCAGTTGGGTACTTTGCTTGTAAGTGTCGCAGGTTCAAATCTCGTTTTAGTCAACTGAGTTAACCGGTTGTTTTTTTTGTTGTGAAGATGATGATTAAGGGAGGCATTTAGCTCAGCAGTGGCTATTTAAAATTAAATCTAAAAAATAGGTCCTCACCTATTTTTTAGATTTAATTTCACCACGTTTTGAGACCGTATTTATTGTAAGTTTTTGTTTGATAAATTTTCTTCCAGTATCTCTAAGCAATTAATATTCTCCATGATTTATATGTATCTACTTCTTGTAAAAATTAATTTTAGGAATAATCATATTGTACTTATTAGCTTTACGGTTGGTACCTTTCTTCCTCCAGCAGAAATAAGTTGCTAGGACAGTTACTATCCTACAAGTACTGACTCCTCATGATAAACTGGTATTATATTCCTTATACATAACAGTCTACTAGCATTGATTGTAAAGCACTTGGGCATCGCAGCATTGCTTTCGATATCCAACGTTCGGTTCGGCCATATATGCATGCGAGAAAAAGCCGTTGTTTACATTACTTACTCTTAAAATATCTTCTTAAATACGCATCTCCAACGTCAGCCTCAACTGGCGCACGTTAAAGGTAGGTCAGAAACATCACAGAAAAAATATTTATTTAGCGGAGAAAATATTTACACAAAAATTAGTCTGTTGATAATCACGCTGGAGCAAAATATACAGGTGCTTATAATAGATACAAGTACGTTGTACATGTACATAAGTATAATGTGGGTACTGACACATTCAGGCCTTCATACCAGGTATATGCCCTTAGTTTGTATATAGTATGTACCCAGGGTATTTACATGTGTGTAAGTTCGTTACTTGAATGTTATAAATATATACGTGATTTTTTTTTTGCATATAACGAAGTCAAACTTGAGAATAATATTTATTCTAATTTGTTTTGAACGCGGTCCATGAAAAATTTCTTAGGAAAATATTTTTTTCGCACCTAAACATACCGTGTGCGTCCGTAGGTGAATTACACAGCGAAAGTCTGATATTTTCATTTTCGCGTAAGCCAAAACCGCTAGTGAGTGTTTACAGATTTTTTCATGATGAGCTAATGGACGAGAAAAGCTATTACGCGTTTCGGATACCTAGTCATAGATGGATTGCGGAATTTGAGGTAATTCATATCAAAATTGAAAATTTTCACTCACTGAAACAAAAGATGGCCCATCTTTATGAGCGCCGGAAGCTGTTGAACGCACAAAGCTGCAGTTGAAGTCATATACTTTCAGATTTAATTTTTTAGAAAGTACACACAACAATTTTTTGTGATATTTGACGTTTAATATTTTCAATCAAGATCTGAGATCGTATAAAATTAGTATCATGGCATCTCAAACGTATGTTGAATCCACAAAATATACTATATATCAGCAATATGCATTGATATTGTTGATGAAGAACTGATGCTGTCCACAAAATTATTCAAACTGTGTAGATACTATCCAGCACACCAGGTTTTGTTACTAACAATTACAAAGTGAGTTGGTATCTTACCAAACTTTTCAATTATTATTATGAAGTTGTTCAAAATTCTCTCTTGACGTCATCAGCTACTACCAATCGAAAACAAAATCGCAGTAAAATTCTCCGCTATAAAATGCAAATAAACACCATTTAAAATCGGATCAGCAAACGCATTAAATCAGATTTTACGACCCAAGACAATCGTACATTCTCCGTACTTGTCCCATAAACGTACTGCAGATAGATGGTGCGACGGCTTAACTGAAAGAGCGCGCAGAAAAGGAGTTGCAGCGCAGGTGAACAAGACCGAATGCTGTGTGAATAGACGTGTTACGTCGGTCGATGTATTGTTTTTCGCTCTAACTGATAGATGTAATAATGGTTTGCGGGATCACCTCTTATTATATAGGGTAATATTAAATGAAAATAATGGTTATAATAAAAAAATATAGAATATGTTAACTCATTCGTATACATACGGGGCATTTAATTGAAACGACTCATCTCAAATAACACTTTACCTTAACTTTTTTAATCAGTAAACAAACATCCCATAATTTGCAACCTATAGTATTTTCTTAAATAATCGTATAATGAAGCTTATTATTCAAAAGGGTGAAAACTCCAACACGAGCCGTTAGGCGAGTTCTGGAATCACTCGAGTGAATAAAATTCCTATTAAGAAAAACTTAATACATACGAATTATACAAATATAATTATTTGAAACATCAAAAACGTCAAAGCGTTTCAAATTTTAACTTATGTAGCGGTTGCTATGCAACGCACATTCTGTTGCGTGTAATGGTGTTTTGTTACTATGTTATTGGTCAATAGGCCGTGAATTCCAAAGTGGAATACACGGGCGTGAGAAATTACTGTCATTCGTCAAATGAATTGACGAGAAGAACCAACATATTATTTCATAGGCGTAACACTGAGGTTATCAGCACCACGTGTACTGCAAATAGAATTGAACTTCTATTTGTAACAAAATCGGTGATATTTTTACGGGTATACACTGCACATTCGTATATATACAGACAAGCTAACGTAAGAATACCACCACGAATAAAATGATCTCTACATGAATCCCGACGTTTAAGGTGGTATATTGCGCGAAGTGCCTTTTTCTGCATGATAAATAACCTATTAAATTTAGTAGATCGACCCCAGAAAATTATACCGAACCTCAGCCGTGATTCGATGCGAGCTTTGTAATAAGTTATTATCAATTCAATCTTAACACTTTGTTTGAACACCCTAATTGCAAATATTGATGCGGACACCGATTTGCAAACATGCTCGAGGTGGTGCTCCCAAGATAGATTTTTATCTACAACACACCCTAAAAATTTGGCTGTTACGCAGTCGGGCACAGATGTTTGATTGATATGAACCAGAACAGTCAAAAGCAATACATTTTGTTTTGGCTACATTAATGGTTAAAGAATAATTCTGCGTCCATTTGGGCACCGAACCTGCACATTCAATACCCTTCTTGGACAAATCAGAAATTTCCAATGCCGAAAAAACTGTTGAGGTGTCGTCGGCAAACTGGCACAATTGCCCCGCACCAATGTTCAAATTAAGGTCGCTCACAAATACAACGAAAAGCAAAGGGCCCAAGTAGTAAATCTACTTCTACCAGTAAAGAATAAGCATGAGTGTTGGTACAAAAAAAAACTTGCATTTGGCAACAAATTCAACAAAATTCATGCTATACACTGCTTGGTTTTCGGATTGAAACCGTGTCTTAGAATTGCTTCTGCCCGACGATTTGTCCTCACTCGTATGGGTCATTTTCAGGCCTGCTACTTCTCCCGCCGTTGAGATGAACTTGAAGAAATCTAGGTATAAAAATAATAAAATCCAATATAAATAAGTATATTAAAAATATTAGAATATTTCTATGGTTTCGGAGAAAAAGGATATAAGTCACAATTTGACTAAAATAAGATAAGTTGTGAAATGAATGGCATACATAAATAACAAAAGGTGGATATGTCTCAGGTATATATTATGTTCATGTTCATTTGGAGGTATTTCTAATGTTCTTATTGGGATAAGTCGACTTATATCATTTGGACACACTATTCAAATCAAGAAGATTTTCAAATTACATCTGCCTACCTTTTCTTGGTGTTGAAAAAAGAAATTTAATCATTTAAGACAAAATCACCCCCATTCCATTCAGGCGTTAAACATTTTAATTATTTCTTCTGCGAGGAGTTGTAAGCAAATTAATTTAATTGTTTCAGAAAAACTATTTTTTAGTCTTGCAAAAAAAATTCAATCATTTCTAATATTGCAAGTACCTACATATATCCTTATTTCACTTGTTTTAAAACCAATCGTTTATCTGTTATAGGTGCTATTCAGAAAAGAAAAAAAAACGGTCTTACGAGGCACAAATTCCTTTATTGCATTTTATTGGATTTTTGATCCAGAAAGAAGAAGTGAACTAACGACGTTTGATTCGAGTTTTTACTGGTTGGCTAGACAAATCCACAAACAATGGCGTTTGCACAAGCCCATGACAATGATAAAACAATTTCTAAAAACTCTTAAATTTTAACAATTAACTTAGTGAAAAGCTTCCCAGGACTAGGGTTAGACATAAACGCTGCAGTTGTCCACCTCTCTCAATTGTTGCCTCAATACCAATTATAAATCGGTGTTGTCGCTACACAAAATGAAAGCTGTTGAAGCCACAAAATTTCGCGTATTGTATTAAGAAGCTTCTTCAGCAACTATGACAATGACGTTTATCCATAACGATGAAATTATGCCTGTTCATAGAAGAATCACAAACTAGTCAGAAACAATCACATACTCTGATATCCGTCAGAAAATTATTTCGGATATTTTTCAGCCAATCGAATCGGGTCTAACTAGTCTGTGATTATTTTATTATAAAATATATTCTGCTTATATATTATTCCATAAATTATTCAGAAAACCGTTTCCTATGTGTTCATCAGGTTTAGATCTATTTTGCACATTAGAGTTGTCTGAAAGCGTATTAAAATTTCCCATTGCGTTTGAGAATGCAACCTTTGAAACATCTTTTAGTGCAAATAGTTACGAAATTATAATCAATCAATCAAGAAAATTACCAGTAGCTTTAAAATTATCTAACTCAGGTGGAAGGGATATATTAATAAAAGCCTTGAATTTCGAATTTTGCATGGTCCATTATCGTAAGAAACTTTAAACTTGCTTTTTCAGAATTGCCCTTTACAATATAAGGTTTTCAATGCACTATATGGCCAAACTTTGTTGCATCCTGTTAGAAAATATAACTCTCCAAAATTCTTTGCTTTTGAATTTGATAGTAGATTTGATCAACAATAAGTGAAGTGTTATTTTAAATCAAGATATCACAATAAAAATAAGATCACAATATAAAAGAGTCCTGTCTAATATCAAAAGAAATCTGAAAAATTAGCGCCTAAACTATTAATATAATTACTGCAATCATTAATAGTTTAATAAAATCATTGATTGTATATTGCTAATACTTAAATGAAACAGATCTTTTACGTTTCATAACAATTATATTAATTTACGTATAATACAGATTAATTGTACGGACACTGGATTAGACTCGGCAATTGGTGCGTAAGGATCAATTGGAAAATAAAACCGACATTAACATTATAATTACAATTAAATTTATATTACGCACTGAGTAATGAGACAGAACGAAGCGAGAGCACGTCGAAAGGAAGACAGAGAAAGAGAGTTACGAAATAAAGATGCATTTAACGTCGAACTGACCTATCTTAACCTCTCCGTTTAACTATATATTTTGCGTAGTACTTTATGGTCGTAGACCGAATAGTGTTGTCTGCCCGTTATACGTCGACAACCGATATCTGGCCGTCTCTGTTTGACGCAGTAATTTATCGCGTGAAGCGCGGGAGGACGTGCTGGCATTGGAGAGTTCGAACAGCGCGCGAGCTCATTTATATTTAAGGTCACACGTCATTGTAAAGTTTTATGATCTGCGCGAATGTGTTTTATAAATAATCACTTATAATGGGTATTTTCTTCTAATTTTTTCCGCGGAAAGTTCGAAGCACTTCTCTTCGGTTACCTTCTTCGCGTTGACTGCTCTTATCAGCGATGTTGCAAGTGAATATAGAGGTCATAAGATGCAGTATGTAAATGTTATATGCGTATAAAGTATTACGACATCCAAGTTTTATGCATACATACACTCTGGGTCAACACAGAAATCGTACGCTGCAATTTATTTCTATTCGGCTGCATTTAGATAAATTACTTTTCCGTAAACATTGAGAGATCATTTCTTAATAATATTTATTACGTATTAAACGCAAATATTAACACCACTCCCATGTATGTAGGTAATATCAATTAAACGTGAAATAAATAAATAAATAAATCACCCACAAACGCGCCTTCGATTGTGTTGTATAAAATAAATGTTTTTATAAATTACTGGGAAAATATTTTTATTCTAATAACCGATAAATACTTCGTATTCATATGTGGTATTTATTGCCTAGATTGCATAGTACAGATCTTAGAATAGATATTTGGAATAGAAACAGAAAAATATTATTGCGTTCCATAGAAACATAGGCGTATTTACTATTCTACCAATGTAAAAAAAACCATGTGAACGAAAGTATAAAAATAATTTCTTAAGCGCTTACGAATATTAAAAAAAAAAATCTTTCATTTTGAAATAGCCTGGGGTATAAATTTGAAATTTGTCTTGCAAACCGATTGGAAATACAATTTGCATTGCAGCAAAGATCCTATATACCGGGTGTCCAGCCTAAGATGCAACGGTCCCTAGCCGATTTATTATTGTCTTTTCGAAAAAATGTTTCAAATAAATGTTGTCTGGAATCATATTATACACATGTTAAAATTAGTTGCAGAAATGGCGGACTTCCCGTTGTACCGGAAGTAGATACTAACTTTATTATTTTAAATAGAACACCCTGTATATTATTGCACTTTTGGATTCCTTGTTAAATTTAAATAACAATACGTTAGAGATACATTGGGGCTAAGTTGTACCGTTTCCGAATTACATGACGTTTTTAGAAAAAAATTACATTTGCAGTGTCTTCGGTGTTTGGAAATATCTCGGGAAATACGATAGTTAGAAAGATGCGGTTTCCGGTTTTTGCTCAACTATGAAACATCTGTAATTTTCGAACTCTAAAATCATGGCTAACTTGATTTTTTTAAATTGAACGGTATAGCAATTTTTACATAAATGGGGTAAAGTCTAGTGTTGGGAATGATTTTTTTTTTAAATTTCAATCGTTGTTTTAAATATCCAGTCCAATATTTTCATTTTACCTCAATTAATTGAACTATAAACACAAACATATCGATAGACCCACCTATAATTTATCTGAGGCTGTAGTAAGGCTATCTAATAACAATTTAACTAATAGGTATATATAGGAAAAATGTAAGGTAATTTAAGTTATTCAGTTAGTAAATTTTAGGAGACATTATTAAAACATTCACCTATATTAAAAAAAGAAGAACATTGATAGTACGTGCATTATTTGGGGGAAGGGTGGGTATCTAGATCAAAGGAAAGCACTTGGCTCGGTCTGCAGCAGAAACCCGCTTGGTAAAATAAATTATTATGACGTTCACGTCCTCACACAGGAAAATCGTTCGATGCACGACTACAAAATCTTAAGATAACAATATGGTACATGGAATTTCGCTAGTGAGTAAGCACTATTCCTTACAGTTACGTTTACCGACTAAATCAGATCGTTTGCTTTCGATCGTTAACTGGCGCTCGCAATTTAATATTAATTGACCCACGAGTGTACGGCAACGGGCGATTACCACAATGATAATGGCGGTCGTGATGACTTTCGGGAATCGGTCGCCGAATTTAATGCTCTGGCTGGATACTTAGCGTTTCTTAAATGCCTCTTAAAAACCCACTGCGGTTACTTGGCGACGGCGATAACGAGAAATGCGCCGTAAAATAATTATCGATATCGTCGAGGCTTCCGGATACAAATGTATGAATTATCTTTTGTGAGTTTTAACTTTTATTTCATTAATATGCTAAGCAGGTGATTCGTCGGTGCCCGCTTGGACTCGCTGCTGTCGCCAGAGTTTCGTAATCTCTGTCTGTATGTCAGCTTGTGCGCAAATACTGACTTTTGATAAAGTAAGAAATGACTGCCATTTAAAAATACATAAATTATATAGGGGCACATGTATTCTTGCAGTGCTAGTATCGACACAATCTCAGGAAAAGCGTTTAATGCAACTGCATTTAGCTATAATTTAGTTTAGATTGGGTAAGGATTGCGGTGGCTTTGTAGGTCAAACATCGCAGTGAAAATACCGCGACCTTTTGAGAACCCTTTTATCCTATAGAAGTCTACTACGAAGTGTTCTTACTAAACAAGACTTGAAACTACTCTTTTTTATGAGCCCAGTAGTAGAAACCTTATTCCTACTAAACAGTAGCACCAGAACATGGACTGGAGTTTTCTTTCCGTCTGCATAGAATCTTCAACACGACACCTTCCGACAAGCCAATGGCAGATATACATATTCGGATTTAGCTTACAATGACCGGTTAGTAATCCGGCCATTATCTTAACAGACTTCTTATCCTTCCTCAAAATCTCTTTTTTGCATTATCTATCTGCTGATTAGGGGTAGCTACCCATTCTTTCTTTCCTGTATGCTTTGACGCAAGAATGAAATGGCACAGGGGGCAGAGGTGTTCCAAAAGCCCTAAAAGTATATATAAAAAGTTCGCCGACATCCTTATAAAATGTATCACCACTATTAATTTTAAATGACAACAGTTTGTAGATTGTGTAATAAAAATGTAATGTCTTATTATTAAAAAAATAATTTTAAGATTTTGTAAAATGTTTGTGAACGTCTTAACTCTACAACAAATTTTTGTGAACTATTACATGTTTTTAAAAAAACAGAAATCTGAAGAAGACAACAATAAAGAAATAAGAATTGTCGAAACGTAATAGATTGTTTTATTGGAAAATCATTAAATTAAAAACCAGCCGCTAAACCAAGAGAAACAAAAAACAAAATTTAAGTTAGTAATTATAAATTAATAATGGGTATTACTAGCTGCGAGCATGAACGTAAATTTAAAAGTAAACCTACACGCATTAAATATCATGCGGAATAGTAGCGTATCGCATTACGCTCGTAACACGATATTAGACAGATACAGTTATGTTAAACGTTCTCTCCTGGCCGCTTCAGAACGAATAAAAAAAAAAATATGTTTTAAAACTACTACTTGCACGAATTTAATTGGAGCTGAATAGGTCGAACGTGTGTGCGCTGTCGCCATGTCGTCGGTCGCCAGTATCGTCGGCCGATCCGGTTGGATTTCTCTCGGCCAGGACACTCGGTAGAGGAGACGCACACCGTAAATACAACCGTTACTAGTGGCGTTTACATAAATCTTCGGCTTCTCCGCTAATTAATAACTGCGAGTATGTAGCGGGAGTGAATACTCCGGCTGTGGTGTTTTAATAACGTCTTTTCATCTCGATCTTCGATCTTCGATTTGTTTGTCTAGAAATGGCTGAAAGAAATATGCAACTTTGCGCTATTTATTAGGCGACAATATCGGAAATATGGAGCTGTGTAGTATTCTAATCAGTTTTATCAAAAATGCTAGAACACCTCAATTTTTAATTTTAAAGATCCCCTAAATAGATAATCTTTTTAAATTGAACAGCCTATATATTTTTTATTTGTGGTTGATTACACGGCATACAGACTACTGGCGTCCATACTGGAGTGGAATAATATATGTCGCAAATATGCGGCGAATAACTAGCGGAGTCCCGCAAGGATCAATCCTCGGCCCAATACTTTTTATAATATTCATTAACGATCTCCGTGCAAACATAACTGGCAGTGGAGTGCGTCTGTACGCTGATTGAATACCCAGTTCGCGGTAAGGAATGATAGTCACTATCTAACATTTCTCTATTTCTTGGTTTTTAGGTCTTTAATAATAAAAGCATGAATGACTATAACGACGTTTCGCTTTATTAAAAGCTTTTTCAAGTTATAAATAAATGTAAAAAGTGTGATAAATAAGATGTTTTTGTTTAATAAATGACAAATTGTTTGTTTTCTATGATTTTGAAAATATTATTATGTTTTAATTAAAGATTGCGTTTTAAAATAAGATGTTTTGATTATTTATTTTTGAATTTTGTAATTAAATAGTTCTTTAAGAATATTGTATTTAGTTATAAAAGTAAATTATATAATTTTGTGAAATATTGTATATCGGTTTTATCATTGACTGCATTTTTATGTTTATATATTTGAATTATTTCTAGTATATTACGTGTTTTTAAATTTTGTTCTTTGTTTAAAATTGTTACGTTGTTGAACAAAATTTAAAAACACGTAATATACTAGAAATAATTCAAACAACAAACTTCAAGAAAAAATTGCGATTACCATGAATATAGCAGGCGAAATAAAGAAGAACTTACAATATCCCGACATCGTTTGAAACGTACACAGCAATCGGTAACGTACTGAGGCGTGCCACTTTACAATAAGGTACCTGACTATAAAATGAATAAAAAAAATTAATATGAACAGATTTAACAAACATACAAAGAATATGTTAGTCAATAATGTCTTTTATAATGTTAAATGTTGAAGTCAGTGCATCTTAAAAAATAAAAGTATATGCAGGACAACATGAAAAATTATTTTATCTCCAAGTGGTTACCACACCGTATATCAACAAAATGTCGGAAAACATAGTAGTATTAATTATAATACTGTAGTGACAACTTGGAATCTGTTTAAAGTAAAGAATGAGGTGGAACAAGTTTCTGAACCTATAAAAACGGATCGAAAAAGCATGAAGAAAAAGCAGAAACAGCCCACATAGTATCTACTTCCTATTGCTTTATTATCAACTAAAGATTATTATGACATTCACTGATTAAATGGAAAATAACTAGGTACGTAAATCATCAATGTCATTAGTTCATCTACCTGTTAAGTTAATATTTACTGGCGTTTGTAATTATTAAGTTATTTAATTAGCATTTACCTACATATTTATTTAAGCGGTATGCATACAAGACAAGATAAACAAATTCTTACTAATTTCGCCTTGTTACCTACATAACATGTGCAAATAGCTGATTTTGTATTATATTAAAAAAACAACACGACACTCCTTGATGACGCTTCCTTTAGAGGTTCTGTCAATGCACTTTCGTATATACGTTACGCAGTGGCGATTAATATGACGGAAATGTTTTTTTATTATTTAGATATGGTTTCTTGAGATAGGTTCAGATCCTAAAATTTATTTTGACGATTGTCAAATGATCCAAGAGTAAGAAATCTTAAACAGATATGCGTTCACACATACCTACACAGAGAAAATCCATATAGTAAAATTTACACTTCCCTGTTTGACGGAAATTGCAGTAACAATTTCTAGTATTCTACGAATTTTTACAATAACTCATTGCAGTGCCTTATACCACAGTTACAAATTATTTATTTGATGTATTCACATGGTAAATATCGTATAAAGGTGCCGTGATTGACAATCGCTCAAGTACGAGTACGAGTACGAGATGCTTCCATAATTGCGCATTTCGTTACAATAAATGCAGGAAATTTTAATAGGAGTTGTACTCGCTCCTGTATGTTCCACAGTTTATTGTACTTTTACTTACAATTGTTTCAAAATTTACATTTTTTTTTCTGTGTGTTGCGAATACTTTCGTATGTTCACAGTGATATAT
This sequence comes from Cetonia aurata, assembly GCA_949128085.1. Lineage (NCBI taxonomy): Eukaryota > Metazoa > Arthropoda > Insecta > Coleoptera > Scarabaeidae > Cetonia > Cetonia aurata. The sequence continues at coordinate 62,604,171 of OX421883.1, read as the reverse complement.
TTTGGTAAAATTTGAATATTTCACATGCCTAACCTAATATTTGTTCTTGTATTCAGTGTTCCTCATACTCTTACCCGCATATACTACATACATTTGGGTCATATATTTTCAATACAGGAAAAAAGAAAATATGGAAATGCCTGACAGCACCAAGCGCGAGATTAAAATTCCGGGTGACTGTTTGCGACAGTGTAGGTAATAGATATTGCCACGTGCAATATGAGATAGAACAGTATATATGTACATATGCGTGATGTACATATATGTTTGTTCGTACGTATTTTAGATTTACAAATTTGACCTTATATACATGAGCTATAAGGTTTATCTGCGTTTCCTCGCCGGCAGCGTACCGTATAACAGCGCGTGTTTCAATCTCCATATTTGCGGTCTGGATCTGATAATTGTAATTAAATTGCGAATTGAGCCGGCACAAGAAATTAGTTGTAGTACAAAACGCTGTGATAACGTCCACCGCCGGCAAGATTATTTGCGCTCTGGGGAAATGCATTACCGGTTTTCTATAATGCCACACATACGTATAGATTCCTTTTTTTCCGAAAATTCATTTAGAGTTAATTGTAAATATGCATGCGGAAAATTCTAAGGAGAATATCATTAAATTACAATTTTGTACTGAATAACTATTAAATATAGCAGCACGAATCAAAAACTACATAAATATACAGTTTATGTCAACTTCTTCCGTTCTTGAAATTTTGACAAAATAAAAAATATGCACCAATTAATGTAATTTACTACTAAGTACATAATCTAGATAAAGTAATATTTGTTGATTGGTCATCATTGTCGAAATAGTCGCTTATCAACAACCAACGGTGGGCAGTTGTAGTTAATAATTTATGAGACATCAGATAAGTACATAAATCAATTCTACATCCGCTAGTCCTTTTCCTATTACAGTACATGCATCTGGCTGTTGGCGAAAACCCCGCCCTCATGCGCATCTTACGTCGCCAAATGGAAGAGGCGGGCGGAGCCCAATTGATGACTGGTGTACAGTGTTGCATACCGGTAGAATAGTTGCGCGTTGTAGATTGCATTCTGAGTGACTGGAAATGGGAGGGACTTCAGCTGTAGGCGTATCTACGCACAAGGTCGCAACACAAATTTGAATCTATCCATAAAATCATCTTTTTTTAATGTAGTTTTGTCATGTTTAATGTAATTGTTAATTGTTTTGATCATACATGTCTGAAGAAGACTATATTAAATAGTCGAAACGTAACAAGATATTTAATGTGAAGTCACATATATTAAAAATAAAGCCTGAAATTCCACGAATTTTTGTATTATTTACATAAACGACTAGCTATAAACTTGGATTCCTTCCAATTTATTATAACAACCATAAAATATATTCTTATGAGACACATACGAATAAATTCAATAAATACATTACGCGCACTCAAGTCAATCTGATTATATATTTATATTCTAAATAAGAGCGTAAGTAATTCACATTCAAGGAGCTATAAATTCTATTCAATTTGCTATTCTAGGTAAATAACAGCTGTGCGGCACAAAAGCATATTTCTTAAATAAAAACAACCAGCGAGTCGGTACTCCCTCCACACTCCGACGTCCGGTCTCCGACCGTACACCATGCTCCCCGCAGCTATCTATGTTTTATAAAATCGTAATATTGCAGCCTTTGATTTATGCAACGCGCTAGAATCGGCCAATTCTGCTACGGTGTTTACTTATCTGTGGTAAAACTATAAGTATAACAACAAATGCTAAAAGAAATTTTCGAATAATTCTCCCTCTTCGTAAGAGCAGTAACTAACATTTCTTATAAAAATCCGGAGTGACATTGTTGTTGATTGTCTGCTTACATGTATGTAAGAGGTTGCCTTCCCATAGTAGCTCATCAGTCTTGTTTCGAAAGCTAATTCAATAATAATTTTTTAAAGGACAGGTGCTAAAGATATTGGTCTTATTTAAGACCAATGCATTTATACTGACAAACGAGGCATCGTTTGTTGACACCGTTCGAATTTTTCTGGTGTATACTACTTATACTACTAATTTCGACAGTGTTTTGAGAAGCCGTCAGTTTACTTTAGTAATTTATGCAGTGCTTGATATCTATAAAACTAGACTACTATTCGCTCATTGCCAGTATATTTTATATTAGCCTGTTTGAACATATAGATCTATACACAACTACGTTTTAGGTAAACCTCATTTAATATAAATAAATCACTATTTAGTTAGCTTGTTGGGGCTTTGTTTAAATTGTGTTCGATTAAACAAAAAGAGAGCAGATAAGACTGTTTTACCACCATTCCGTTGATGTGTTCTAATTTATGAATCGTGTAATATTTTCATGTCGATAATAATGTTTCCACGAAAACGATAGTCACTTGCCCTAAAAAGCAGGTCGGTAATTTATGTCTTTTTATCAAGAAAATGATTGACCAACGAACACTTATCTCACACCATATTAGTTCCTCATTTCGTAACAGCGCACCTGATACTATTATCTGAGTAGAACGATCGGAATAATTCCCATTATTTCGCTTCCTTATTGGGTCAGAATACTACTAATAAACAAGTATTCGCGAGGCGAAACCTTTGTTTCCCGTTTTATCATCGCCGCTGCAACGAAACAAAATACGCATTAGAGTAATCCTTTGTTTCCCATGCATGTAATGTTTACGAGTGTGTGCGTGGCGACTATTTAGCCATTTGAGTGCTAAAGTGCATATGTGCCATACTGCTAACTGGATTGATTAACGCGTTGCGTAATAAACGGTGAACTTTTCTCCCTCACGTTGTCTGCATCTCGCGGTCGGCTCTAGCTTTTGTTCTTAATATCAATCATTTCGCAACCGACAATAAATACAACGCATTGGTACATTTACGGGCGATCATATTGTCAACGTGAAATGATCTATGTTGCACTTTGTTTTAAAATACTAAAACACTTTAATTCACTGTTGCACGTGCAAAGTTTCTTTGGCAATGGTTTTAATAATCTGATATTTTCTTACTTATGTATGCTTATGATAACGGCACCAGTTATAAAATCACTTTAAGGAGAATTCATATTTTAATGCTGTATGCATTGATTTGTAAAATATTTGTAGTCTAAGTGGTTTCTAGAAGTACGAGTGCCATGGATTGAAAATTAATTGCATCTAAATGAAATAAAGAGAACATCTTGTAGAAAAGGACTTTTCTGTTCAAAAATTATATTCGCCAGTTTCTGCGACTAGGTTGCCAGTTTTAGTCAGTTGTAGAAAAACATAAATGATAATCTTAAAATATGAAAAATGACAGAGCATATCATATGTGCGTTAGTTTTCACTTGCAATTGCAAAATTTTTGCTGGATATCATATTTTAGAATTACAAAAAAAGCATTGGTGACAAACTTTGATTAAATAAGAATATTTGCTTTTTAATAAGTTGTTTTGGGTATTATAGCGACACCTAGCGGTGGTTACAGGAAATATAGAAGTAGTGACATGTTGATCATGCGCAAAATATTTATAACCTAACCACCAGAAGTATAAACTATTGTAGGCAAGGCACGTAAAAATTTACTTTGGTAATAAATAAATGGTACATGCGTGAAAGACTAGCAATGTTTAGAAAACAATAGCAACCGCTTTGTGTAAGGAAGTCCTTTCAAATCCATAATATTTACTATATTACCCATATATTTATTAATTGGAAGTACATGTTATGAATAAAAAATCTGGAATAATAAAAAAAAAATGTTTTTGCAAACTTCAGTTAAATTTGTCCTTAAAGATGTGTTATGATATATTTTACAAATATGTACTTTAATGAAAACTAAAAGTTTCGAAGAAAAATATAATATTATTCTGAATGTTTAAATTTCATGAATTTACTATGACTAGGTTTTAAATTCAAATCTTGATTTCTTGCGTGCAATGCAGGTAAATCAGAAACCTTCAAGTTTCTTCGCGCCTATTTAAAAGTCACACCAGGTTATATTAATCAATTTGCCGTAATTATACGTAGCCAGCAATTATTCTTCAAAATTTATGTGCATACTGTAAACGCATGTGTGCACACATTAGCATTTCTATGATAAATGTGCGTAAGCGAAACATTTACGACGATTACCATCGTGACAAATAAATCATGAGGTACTCATACCTTTTAATACTATTGGTTTATATCTCTAACAACCCTTACATTATTCACAATTTTGGGCGAGAATATCTAGTGAGCATATATGTGTGTAGGTCAGTAATAAATTGACTGATTTCCGTCAATTTGTAATTATATAGAAACTGATTTGCTTGTACGTGAAAACACAGGGAGATCGAGGAAAACTGTCTCGATACATGCACTATATTTGGGTAAAGTTATACATTGCTAACATTATACAGTAGCGTAGAAGTTTTATTCCTTTATGTGTATGCAACCTAATGTGTATATAATAACGTCAACGGCACTAAAATAGTAGGTACTTGAAGTACACGTTAAAATAACTCACGTCAGTGCTACCAAGAAAAATGTTTTTTTCCACACAAAAATAAAGTAATAAACATTTAACATGCCATAACGACCTATAAGTATTCAAGCCATAGCGGCAAGAATTATTTATTATTTAGAAAATATAACGGCCACCGGAGAGGTAAATCTGTGCCACGTGGAACTATGGAGCTATTGGAGTATATTTATCAAGCTTTTAACAATAACCAAATAGTGGCATGAACATGATGGACTTATCGAAAGCGTTCGATTCAGTGAAACACGGTTTACTGGAATTTTATGGTTTCAGACGAAGAACCCTGGACCTGATCTTACTTAAGAACTAGGAGACAAATTGCAGAATGAAAACACTCCATCTCGGCGTGGAGTCCCACAGAACTCAGTTTTTGGTCCTATACTGTTCATAATCTTTAGAAATTAGTTTCGCGTATGTATCAATGCAGGACAAATACGCTTATATGCGTATGATACCTCCATTTTGGTAACGGGAAGGAATATCGAGGATACAGCAAGAAAATCTAGGAAAGTAATCAGTGTAATAGGACTGATATGAAAATCAACGCTGACAAGACACAGAAGATCATGTTTACAAGCAATCACAATTAATTGTCAAGTTTCTTGAACTAGCAGTGGAAACTAACTTGAAATAAATTCCTCACGTAAATAATTTGGTAAAAGAACTGTCTTCGGCAATTTTTATGACGAGAAGAATATAAGAGAACCCGCCACTTAATAAAGATGACGCATTTTCCTTAATGAGCTTTGGAATAGCTTTCTGGGGTGATTAACAAACTCCAAGAGAGAATTCATAATGCAGAAGGGAGCTGTTAGATGTTTGTACAATCTAAAACGTAATGAACTAGATTCGGACAAGAACGAATAGTAACGTTGTGCATGCATTTGTTCATATACTCACTGTAGTCGTGCATGTTCACAATATCAACTAGAATTCTCAAGAAAACGCGTGCCTACATGATTAATATACCCAGATTGAAAATAATCTGCAAATCACAGATCATCAAGCACACAGAAGTCTAACCCAAGGTACCTACCTTGGAACAAAGCTGTATAATATATAAAGTTACCATAGGAAAAGTCCCTAGAAACAAATCATTATTATAAAACACAATAATAGCGGTCCAAGTACTGACCACTGCGGTACATCATGCGGGATCGCATATCCTGTAGATGTGATATCGTTTATTCCGACACTCATACTTCTTTCGGACAGATATGAACTGAATCACTGAAGAATTATTTTCGGGAGCCGAAATACTGGAGTTTATTCAATAGAAACTCATGACTGGCAGTGTCAAAAGCCGAAGTCAAATCAAAGATCAATCGAATCACTTGCAGTCGTTCGCGGTATTAATTAAATACCAAATCTAAGAATTGTAGGTAGCCGCAGCAGTTGAAAAGCGAAAACCGTGGTGGATACTACATAGAGCACCACACGTTCAAAAACTTAATAACTCTTCTCTTTGGTATATTCAAAACTTGATTCAACAAAGATATAAGATGCAGCAGAAGATGTTTCATCAATATTGCTTCTCGGCAAATTAATTTACAAATTCTTCAATAAAAAAGCATCTATTTGCAGTATTTTTACTCCCCATATCCTGAAAATGGTAAAATTTGGAAAATATACTGAGTCGAGTGCAAATAGCATTCCGTAGTATTAAGCAAGACTGTTTATGAAAGGTAATATACAATAAAAAGAAATGATAAAACAAATCCGATCATAAAAGATAATTGTGACAGTAAAATTATAGAAAGCACTGTACTATTAATTTCATAAGGGTGATTGGAAGTGAATATTGATTCCTACCTCGCAGAAAGTGATGTTAGGCAATCTATTTTGATAGATCGCTATCTAAATAAGTCTGAAATGTGTATTTTATAAGCAAAAACTAACAGTTAATTCCATTGCTTCATCGCGTGTTTGAATTGCCGTCAATATTAATATTATTCAAAGTTTTACCGAAACGACGCAGAAAATTCGAGTTTAAAAATAAAACAAAATCTCTCCCGCTGGGCGAAAAATAAATATTTTTATTTCGTGTTTCGATTTTTGTATTAGCGCACACATACGCCAGCTATTTATAGCAGGCGGTCAAGCACCTATCTGGGGGACAGCGGTGTTTACAAAAAAAATACTCTTATTTTCGCACCTAACGGGTTTAATTGAGATTCCACGTAAATTTACTTTAACAAACAACAATGTCGGGAGCTGACCGCTACTTGAGAAATGATATAATCGCATATTCTAATTTGAAAATTCGTTTATTTAAAAACGCACTCAAACATCGCCGAATAAAATCGTACGTGCTTAACGCACTGCATTAATTACATGCATGTTGCACCGTTCAAGGTTTCAGATTAGAACTTCCTCGATTAGATAAACTATTACAATAAGTAAACCGATAAAACTGTAATCATATGCACACCATATTTTGCTCTTTGCACGATTACGTAACAGCAGGGTAAACAGCGGGAATGTAACTAATGTATCATTCTTGATTTTTGCACACACATGTGTATCTCAAAACTGCAAAATATTATCTACATATACATGCATGTGTAAAAGTATAATGCAACTCGTTACGCAGTTTAATGTGTTATTGTAACAAACGACTTTCTTTCATGTTTCCCCCTTTTTATCATTTTTACTCAATGACAAATGATGCAATTGCGCTTTAAGTTTTCGCAAATTACTTCAGATCGATATTTACAACGTTGGTAATATGAGAATAATTTGCACTGACAAGTGCAATTTCTAAAATAATTTGTACCTTTGCACGTAAGGTACTTACATAAACGAATATTTAACCTAGTATATATAAAATTTTACAAGAACTTTTTATTCCAAAGTGACCAAAGAGTACTTTTAATATGCAACATAATCAAAAGTAAATTAGTGATTAAGATTAAGATAAGAAGTAGAATACTCACACAGATTATCAGCATACCCTCACGTCATTGGTTAATGTCTGATAACACAAATTGTGGCTAAACAACACAAATTTAGTGAAAAAAATGTAAGACATCGTTGTCTGAATATGATTGAAACACTGCATTAGTCGTTATGGATTTTTTCAAAAAGGTTTTATAACAAATTGCTATTATCTAAAACTGCTTGATCTTTTAGAATACAACTCTAAAATGAGAATCTTATCATATTATTCAAAAACCTCGAAGTTTTTACTAAAACCAGGCAGTGGATGAAAGTTTACAGGAATAAGACTGAAGTATAAAAGTGATAATTAGTTTTTGTTAGGTATAATGCGTTTATTAGGCAATACAAACTACAAGCAGAATTATTTTCTAATGGCGGAAGTCCCACAAATATTCAGGTAAATTATATTAATATAAATTAAACAATTTATTTTAATATAAGAAATCTTAAGCAATAATACATAAGCATATTTCTAAATCGTGATTCAAAACAGAAAAACAATAAAACCAACTTTTTTAAACAAAGCGATGGTCGGTTTAACCTATAATTAGTATTTCGAGTTCTGAGTGAATTATAAAACTAAGTCAAAATCATTTGGCCGGTTTTAAACTTCTAGATAATGAATTAATGAATACTGAACATCGGGGGTGTTATCTTCACTAAATGCTCTCTTGTAGGTAATAAACCTTTTCTCGTTAATACATTTTATCTTAACTTTTAATTATCCCAAATTTTCTTACCCGTGTCTTTATCCACGCCATTTTCAAACCTGCACTCAATTCTTTTTTTCAACAAACCTCTTTTTTCCCATGGGTTACCAGGACTTACATTCCAAACGATCTCATGCCGCTGGATTGCGTTCGAAACTGGATCAATCAACTCACTTCATGCTGGTCCTTCGGAAAATCTTTCGATGTAACGTAACTGAATTAAACCGTTCACTTCGTTCAATTATTGTTCCTTTTACATTAATGTTACATTAGTAAGTTTTGGTAAATCAATTAGTTACAATTTTGCTTGGCAATGCAGCTTACAGGTTTCTAAACTAAATGATGCGAGTCATCAGCTATCCTTTTGTAATATGTTGTAATATTATCGCCTGCCGAAATACATATGCCTCCCCGTACTCTTCTTCAGTATTTTCTAAATCGTACGGCGATGATGGCTTCTCTTCAACTACTATTTCAATAAGGTGAAAGCGATCTATATGTTCAAATTCTAATCCTTCTATAGTTTCCAAAACTGCGAATGTTGTTCCGCAAACACTTGTATCGATCAGGCTTGTTATCGCATCATGCAATTCTAATTCACAAGGATTATCTGCCATTATTTGATTTTCTTCATACATAATTGTATGAAAGTATTAACACATTAATAATATTTGTTGGATTGATGTGAGTCATGTCAGCTACCGACACTGCAAAACTATATGAACTAAATTTACATAAAAATTGACTTCTTTTATAGATTGCACCCAGCGGTGTCTGTGACCCAGATTACGTTGTCCTGGATAAAATAAAACTATCTGGATGTAAGATGTATTGAACGCTAGTCAAATTTATCCATAATTATTACAAGGAGGCATTTAGGATGTAATGCATTGATTTGTATTGATTTTTATAATACAATATAACCAGATAATAATAAGAATACAGAGTATATCCTTACAATAAGGTAGTGTTTGCGATATAAACTCAATCAATAAGCTAACAACGAAACTATACTAACTAGAATTTTTCGCAGATCATTCCCGAAACGTATAAATAACGAATTTAATACTAGATTCAATACCGATTATCTTATTTATTATTTACTACCTGGTTGATATAATCACATTTTTCTATCTTATTGTTTTTTCTTTTCTAAAGATTGAACGCACGTGCCTACGTTTTAACTTATTAATATAGATTATAACAGTGTTTACGTACATATTTTTATCGATAAATCCAGGAAGTTCGAATAAGTGGGTATCACTTTCAGCAACTTCACACCGATAACGATCGGAGATTTGCCACAATTTTACTGCCGAACACATCGACGCTTTTCGCAATTTTTCTACTACACGTGCCATGGTATAAATTGTATTTACCGTAGGTTTAGATGGTAAGGAATAATATTTTCCATCGTAAATTTCATTTGTTTGTGTATGTCTTCCATAGTCTAGCCGTCTGTGTAGAAAGCGCACCGTTGCGTTGTGCAAATTTATTTAGTGGACGAACCAAGAAGGATATCTAGATAAAATTCTATTTTGGTTTAACATTGCGGTGGGATAAATTATTTTGATGAATAGTATGCAATGTACGAAAATATATTAAGCGGTTGGAGCCTACTACGTAAAATTAAGGAATAACTACCTTATTTTCATTTGAAATTAAGCTATGATAAATAAACATTGTCAAAAAATCGAATGTATACATTTTTTAAAAATGTGGTTATATTCTATTTAGCTACAGATTAAATTTATTAAGAAAGGGTCTCTAGGAATTTGCGTAACAGTTTGTTTACCTGTAATGTAATCATATCTTATTATTATGGTCACTATAGGAATGCTACAAATTATTCATAAAAAGATTACGAAACAATGACATATGACAATGCTTACTAAATAACTAAAGCTTTTAATCATGTACATACCACTGATAATATGCTTTTGAATTTTTATTGCATGATTTTCTATGAATTTGTTTTCAAAAACAAATATCTGTCCGAGTAATATGTTTATTTATCTATTGTAATTGTTGTTATATATTTTATCTTGTTTTTCATCTCCGTTAATAATTACACTGCTTTCGTAATTTTCAGAGTTCTTGACCTTGATATAGTTGATCAATTTAGTCTGTTTTTTCAATTCTCCAGTAAATTTGGCATCTTAATTTTATATATTTTATTCACAAAGTGGTTACCACACTGTATAATAATAATCAAGGATTAATAAGATTTCATAGACGTGTCCCTTTGAAATTAGAATTCTTTAGAAGTAAGCTGACTGTATCTGTTAACACTACACTACACATACACATTTGGTTACTTGTAAAATCGCGAACTATTCATCCAGTCGCAAATAGCATCCAGCAGTTGGTGGCGATCAGTACCCCATCTTAAATGAGAACCTCTTGATGCAAATCCGTTACAAAATTACTGAAGTTTGTTCTTGATAATATCAGTTCGTATTGAGGGTTTAAATCTCATAAAATTGCACAGAAGAAACGTATGTGAATGTTTTTATATGTATGCCGTGAAACTTTCAGGGGTGTGTCGGAAAATCTCGAAAACATATTATAATATTACGCGTTAATTTTGAATAATATATCCTTTAATAAACTATAAACATAGGTAAATATACTTACTTCTAGATTAAAGATAAGAACACCTGGAATGATACACTAAATAAATATTGCCAGTATCAACATCATTATCCTAATAATAAGCGTGACTTGAGGCGCATAAATCAGAGAATAGCGAATTTGGCCGCTCGTGGCTTATTAAAGGATAATCTAATATGTGTGTTGTTCATATATACATCGTTGATATGGACAATAATTTAATATTAGTACTAATAACTAATGAATAATTGAATGTTACAGCCCATATAATATTGGATATTATGCTGTGTGTCCATGCTGTTTCTGGCAGTAGTTGCTTTGTCGTGTGCAGAATGATTTATCATCAAAATTGTTTTTATATCGTAAACTGCGACAAGAAATTAATTCGTGTTAAATATATTATACAGGCTGTTTCGAAGAAACGTGTAAAGTTTTGAACAGCCATTAGAAATTAATCCAATCTATTTTAATTTAAAATCTAATGCATTAGCGTTGCAGAACACTTACTAAGCATAGGGTTCACATCAGCCACCAAATTCAATTCCACTATATCAAAATCCTATGCCGAAATGCTCACTATTTTAACCACAAAATCCGAGAAACCATAGAAATCCATAAACTGAACCATAGTAATTATCTGCATACACACTTATTCTCCCGTGTTAGTTCTTTAGTGTAATGTCAACAGCGGCAGAAGTAGCAGTCCTGAAGACTGAGACTAGAAATGCGGAGGAGAAGTTGACAGAGGGGAGTTCCAGACGCGTCTCCAGTTTATTAGTTCCGAGAATTATAAATTTTCTATACGGTCAAAGGACATATATAGGCATATATTTATTTCTAAACAATTTTGGACACTCTTTTCAGAGGAAGATGCATTAAACTTACATAAAAACAATTTCTGACGTGATATTAACTAAAATAGAAATTAAAAATATGGTTTCTATCAGTTAACAAAGTAAGTCGAGAAATATCAGATATGGGAACTGGAATAGGGATATATGGGCCTAGAACCAAATATTTCGAAAGCTTGGGGATGTACCTACCCAAGTATCTTCCAGGCGGAAATACACGCCATTGAAAGATGTGTCCAGGTCAACATTGACAGAAGCTATGAAAAGCAGGAGATTATCATAATATCTGATAGTCAAGCAGCCATTAGGGCGCTGAGGTCAAACATAATCAGCTCCAAAATGGTTTACGAAAATTCGAGAAGACTTATTATTATTATTATCCTTAAATTTTCCCCAAAAGAAAATGTATGAATGAAGTTACATGTAGTAAGTAATGCTTATAAGTGTTACTATCCCAAACTTAAAAAATTATACTTTTCCAGACCAGTACTGGCAAGTACTTACTTTATTTCAGTAGTACATTAAAATTCTTAAATTATAATGATCTTTACAACTGCGTTTTATTTAATTTTAACAGTATTTGTCGTATTTTAAAAAAATATCTACATAGTTTAGTCTAGAAATGTGTGAAATTCTGATTTCTCCCGTATCTTTTATCAAATTAATCATACTCATACATATCTGAAAAAGAGAGCAAATTCGTACATTACAATGGCTACAAGTATATATCGCAACCTCTGGAGTCCTGTAAGGTTCCAACCTGAGACCACCTAAGACATTCTAGTGTATGCTGTTGATATTAAGATTTATCATACGAAACTATATTCTATCGAACTTGAATCAAATTCACAATTACTGACGAAAGTGCTCATTAGTGCTACATATGCATCTTTCACTAGATAAACTGACATGTGGCACTCAAATTTAATACAAAATCTGGATGATGGAATTTGGAATCGTTTTTAATGAAAAACTTAGTTTTACGAATCATTTATCTGTAAAATTACAACAGTGGCCTATAAATCTTTCGGATTTATCAGACGTTTTTGTGAGAACAAAGTACTACTTTGCTTTTTTAATGAACTAATTGCTTTTAATTCATAAGATTAAGTTGTTCCTATAATATGATTTTGGTCATTAGCGCTTCTGTCTGTTAGGATATTAAGAAATAAATATTACTATTATTGTCTCATAAATATCGACAAACGATGTTAGTGTAAGCCCCTTTTGTCATTGTATTAAGGTATAATCAGCGTTTGCGAAGTCAGAAAATACAAAACATCGGTCGTCAATGACCATCAAATGGGACAACCAGACGATCTTGTTTTCCACATCTAGGGAAATAAAAAGTAACAGCGTACTAACATCATTACGCCAACGAAAGACACCATTAGCTTCCCCGAAATTCCCTAATCCAGACTAATAAACTACGAATGCGACGAAAATAGTAGAAAATGAAAATCCGCCGCTCCAGAATTTATATTAATTTTAATGGATACAACACAAAACAAATTCATGAATCACAAACCGTTAGACGACTCGCAATAAAATCTTAACGCGGACACTGTAAGTACACGCGGGGTGCATCGTACTCTTTACAGGCGATCCGTCATGAAGATGACGGTCGTAATATACGAAACGTAGTACGTATGTACATGTATAACATTAAAAGATTAAAAGATTAACCGCCGTTGTAGTTCCAGTCTTAAATAAAGCAAATTTTATTGGACCCGAGTCGCTATTTTAAAGGACCATGCATCATTTTTATGGCATGGATATTTATCTGTCTGGGTTTTTAGTTATTGTGGATGGAATGGATCAAAAATAAGATCTCCGTGATAAATCCAGTATGTATGAGTATTGATTCAATTTTATTCTTCCCTTACAAGAAGCTATAGGTTAGATAAGGTTAGGATTGAAGCGGCTACGTAGATGATCTTCGCATATTAGCATAAGCTTCAGAAAAAACATAAGAACAATTAGATTAAAAAATTGAAAAAGAGAGCTGAGTCATGACAAGAAAAGAGATAAATGTAATACAAAGTGGCTACCAATACACTTTTAAGGTGCAACAATTTCTGCCAATTTTGATATCAGGCTAACATTTAGCGCTACAAAGCAATGGTAATACGAAGCAACTGCTGCTCAATTGACTGCCAAATCATATATCAAGCCAAAACGATCAATATACATAAATTAGGCGATATATTCAATGTTCACTAAGGACGAGGTCTATGTTAGTGCTGTTACAATACTGTTAAACGAAAAAAAAAAAAAGAAATAGGCGAATATGTGTACATGCGACACGTCACTGTAGACATCAATCTTCGACATTGTATAGTGAATCAAGTTCAAATAACATTTTTATTCAAAAACTTCAAGTTTTTCCAAAGAGTCGTCATTGCAGAAACCAATGACAAATGCCTGTGGTTCAGTAACCTTCTTACGTTTAACCGAAGGTAGAATTAATAGAGACGAATTATGTTGATGTTACTATTGTTAGAGTAAGCAGATATTCTAGTGGCATTGTACAAAAAAAAATCTTTCAAAAAGACCAAACAAAACAAACCTAATAGACACAAATATTAGTCCTGATTTAGTCCTTTTGACAAATGTGACATGATATGTATGTATACATATTTTGTACCTATTATAGTCAATAAATTGGTATTATTATTATTAGTACAAATTTATTTCCTAATCAGTAGATATACAGCAACTTGTAGTCGACGATACAAGAAATGTGAAGCAATAAGCAGTTACATTTCGGAAATAATCACTGAAATTTGCATGCGGTTGCTCCATATTGCTCCAGTAATCGCTCTACTATATCTAACGACTGTCGCTGGGAAATTAATTGCTACAAACAAAAACTGAAGACTTAAATCCTTACACGGAAAGAATAATTAAAGGATTAAAAGAAAAAGAGGGCAACTTGAGTTTTAAGGCGATTAATGTTGGGTATTGACGACTATAACTTTTTTAAGAAAATGCATATGTTGGTTTTCTCCCCATATGTTGGAATTCAGAATCAGTATGAAGAAATATGTAAACTATTCATGATTTTATTGAGATTTCATCCTTATATCAAAAAAATTATGCTTTAGTTAACTGAAAAATATCATAATTTTCTTTAGGTAGTTAGAAAGAAAACTGTTGTCTGTTGTTATTAGGTACTACAATGTGTTTCAAAAAGATCTTCATCTCAGTAGGTGCTGAGTAACTAATACTTCCAAATTATTATAAGCCACTTACCTTTTATTTATATAAAAACTATTTAGTGTCGTTTTGACATTTGTCATTGTGTGACAGCAATATAATTTTTTCCTGACAAATAAGTTTTTTTCTTAAACAATACAATAATGTACACATTGCAAGAAAATATTTTTATTATTGAAGCATATTTTCGAAGTGCACAATTTCTTAATGGGGAATGGCAATATTCTTACGGATAATGTAAGCGACAGTTTTACTTGCAGTTTCCTAATAGAGTTGTGGATAATATCGCTTTACATCATCACATTCGTCTAGTCGTGGAGAAATTTTGGGCTAGGGGATCTGTATTGAAAGGCAAAAGTTCTGGTAGACCACGGACACAGCAAAATATTGTTGAAAACGTAGAAAACCTTGTTGAAGAAAACCCACAGACCTCAGTTCGTCGTTTATCAGCTCAAACAAACGTATCTTCTAGTACCGTTCATAGAATTTTAAAGCGTCGTTTGCATATGCATGCATACAAAGTATCGGTTGTTCAACAGATCTTACCTAGAGATCACGTTACTAGAGTTAATTATTGCAACTTCTTTCAAGAAAATTTAAATAACGACGAAATTCTTGATCTCCGTTTTTTTTACTGACGAAGCATGGTTTCATTTAAGCGGGTATGTAAATAAACAAAATTACAGAACATGGTCTGTAAACAATCCAAACAATCGCATCGAAGTTCCTTTACATCTTGTTAAAGTTGGAGTATGGTTAGCTGTATCTCGTCGTAGAATAGTCGGACCAATATTTTTTCACAATACCATTAATGGCCAACGATACCGAGAGCAGTTATTAACACCATTTTTAAATCAATTGCAACGGGACGAACTCAATGGGGGTTACTTCCAGCAAGATGGGGCTACTGCACATACAACTCGCGAAAATTTAGAGTTTTTAGAACATTACTTCCCTCATCGAATTATAAGCAGAGGTGTTTGGCCAGCAAGATCACCGGACCTACTCCGTTAGATTTTTCTATTTTCGGAATGCTAAAAAATGAAGTATATAAAACCAGAATTAATAACTTAAATGACCTGATGAATACAATTGCAATTAAATGTAATGAAATCACACCAAATTTATTGCAGAATATTTTTAACAACATGAAACGTCGTATTGCATTATGCATTAAACAGAATGGTGACCACTTTGAACATTTGTTATAAATTATAATTAATTAAAATTTTTACAAAGTTATTTACCTTAGTTGTTTGATTATCTTATTAAATAAATTAATAATCTAATTGTACTAGTTTTCCGTTCATTGCCATATCGCTCGATGATAAATTTTGACAGTGACATTTGGATAACCTTTATCCACAGCCTTTATCCCATTGAATCTATATCCGCATTTCGAGAAAGCGGCAAACCATAATTTATAGGCTACATTCATAGGCAACTAGATGAAGTTCTTTTTGATACACATTGTATAAAACCTTTGTTTGAAACATCTACATGCAAAACATTTTATAGTCCGACAAAGCTAAGCTTTATGAATATTGCCTCGAATATCTTCACCCTTAATTGTATTAATTAACTAAACAATTAACCAAGATGAAAAGATTTAAAAATAGGAAATTTTATTCTGTACGTCACTGAATATGTTTAGTTACCCCCTTTTTAACGTTTGATAAAAACAAGTAAGGCGTATATTTTATGTAAAATTCCCTTTGAGCATTTTCAAATATGGTTGTTGTACACGCGAAACAACATTTACTTTTCCTATTTTGTTTTCATTGGAGGAAAATATATTGTCAGAAATATAAAATCCGTACGGTTACTTTTTTTTTAAAAACATCAAAAGCTTTAACGTTGTTGATTGCGAAAGTCTATAAAAAAAAAACGGACGGATAACTCATGAAACTTGCAGTCGAGAGAAAAATTGAAATGTTGGAATAAAAACGCCTCTAGCTGAGCAGCAACGACAAGCTCTCTGTTGTACCTCCTTTTTTTTGTGATGAAAAATTTAAATGAAATATGGTGTACTTTCCGTTTGACGATGCTAATTATCGTTGTTGAAAGTTGCAACTTTTATAGTGTCGTTTTAATACGTACCATCTCGATGTATTTATTATATGTATACCTTTTATTATGTTTTTATTGAACTGTTTGGGTATTTAAAATAAAGGTTCTTACTTACAAATTCTCGGCGAGAAATGTTTGATTCAATTTTAAGTGCACTGCGCATGCAAAATTTACATAAATGTTTATTTGCAAGATTGTGCGTATATGGAAGTAAGTGACAGAGCTTTCGTAAAAGTTTATACGGACTGAACTTGAACCGCAGCAGGTCAGATATAAACTGCAAAAAAGAAACTTGCATAAGGACGCATTTGTAATCACACGTAAAGTCAATACAATCAATTTCCTTGATAATGCACACACATAGACTAAACTCATAATTGCCTTGATAAAATTTTCCTTAATTCGGGAATTGCTTTTTACGTCTGCAATAATCATGTGAAATTAAGATATTCCTATATTTAGGAGGTCAAATACGATTAACGATAATCCGTTATCTGTGAAATGTTGCTCGCGTTTCGTTATTACTAGTTAGGAAGTGAGTTACATTTGCGTACATACGTGCATAGATTTATATGGAACATGTCGTCTATATTATATCAACATAGATAATAAAATACAGATATCGAAGCGTCTTTTAAAGATATGCAAATATGTAATTCTTTCCAAGTTTATCATTCCAAATCATATTTTGTGAAGTAAAAAGTTATAATTGGTTTTATCTTTTTTAAGTAACTAGCTGTTACAAATAAACAAGAAAACCAGAAAAAGTAAATACTCCTTCTGTCCAGAAATAAGTGTCCGATTTTCATTGTTTTTAAAAATTAAAGAAAGGTGGCGCTGCTTTCAAAAATTAACTGCCATTTTGAAAACAATTTTTATATGTCAAGTTTTTGACAGCAGTTTGAAAGTTTTGTAGTTTTTCAAGAATTTATGTTTTCAATCAAAAAACAAGATTTTCTCAAGACTTGATATAAATCTCCGGCTTAAAAAAAATATGGCAGATGTGGTAAACATTTTGGCGAGAAACCATGGTAAGAGACCTAATTTGACTCTAAACACAAGGCAAGCGGTTTACCATGCATTACTTGAATTGAGCGACAATAATAAGCTGAAGCAAGGTTCAATCAAGGCGACAGCCAATCAATTCAAAATTTCTGTGAAAACTATAAGCCGAATATGGCATGAAGGACGAAAATCGTTAGCCGATGGTGCTAAAGTAGCAGATGTCAGGGCACGTAAGAAAGGACGCGTTGGTCGAAAACCAAAAGGTTTCGACCCAGAGCTAATAAAGTCACTACCACTCAATAATCGTCGTACAATTCGTTCGTTGGCTACCTCTATTAACTTATCAAAATCGACAGTTCATAATAGACTCAAGTCAGGAAAATTACGGCGACACTCAAATGCAGTTAAACCTTATCTCACAGACGCCAACAAAATTGAAAGACTCAAGTACTGTTTGTCAATGCTGAAACCTGAAAGTTTAAATGTTCAATCACCCGAATTCATCGACATGTATGATCGGATTCATGTAGACGAAAAATGGTTTTACATTAGCAAAACAAGTAACACATACTACCTTGTAGAAGACGAAGAAGAACCGTTCAGGACCTGTAAAAGTAAACGTTTCCTCACAAAGGTGATGTTTTTAGTCGCTGTTGCTCGTCCACGTTGGAATCATACCGAAAATAAGAATTTCGATGGAAAACTTGGTATTTGGCCATTTGTTTTTTCAGAACCTGCTAAACGGAGCAATAAAAATCGCGCAGCTGGAACGATTGAAACGACAGTGATTACTAATGTTACTAGAAAAGAGTACAGGAGTATGATTATTGAAAAATTATTACCCGCCATTCAACAAATATGGCCAAGAAGCGCTTCACGCAAAAGAATTTGCATTTAACAAGATAACGCTAAACCACACATTCTTCCTGATGACATTGAGTTTAATGAAGCTGCGAATAGAACTACATTTGAAATCAAAATAATATGCCAGCCATCTAATAGTCCCGACACCAACGTCTGGGATTTAGGCTTTTTCAGTGCAATCCAATCATTGCAGCAACAATCGTCTTGCAAAACTGTAGACCAGTGGTTCTCAACGTGGGCGGTAGCGCCCACCAGTGGGCGTTGTTTTAATTACTGTGCCCAGGTTAACTAGTCCATAATCCATAGTCGTAGTCCATGACGTGTCCCTGGGCGGTGGTGGTGCTGGGATCTATACAAAATCCAGTAAGTGGGCGCTAGGCGAAAAAACAGGTTGAGAACCACTGCTGTAGACGAATTGATCCGTGCTGTTGAAAACGCTTTTCCTGCATTAACTCCTGATACTTTAAATAAGATTTCTCTTACTCACCAGGAGTGCATGGTAGAAATTATGAAAATAAGTGGTGGTAACAACTATAAAGTGCCTATATATGGAAAAACACCATTTACAAAGACTTGGTAGGCTTCCAGTTTCTATAAATTTCGATTTTGAGCTTCATCAACATGTACAAGATATTACTAATTAAGCTTAAATAACTCAAATTATTCCTAAAAGTTTGTTAGTAACAATATTTGTAGTTAAGTTTCAATAAAATACAACTTTAAAAGAAATCGGACACTTATTTCTGGACAAGCAAAAACATCACAACGGACACTTATTTCTGGACGGAGGGAGTAGCAGATATGGGGTCTGTGCAACATCAACTTCTGAAGGAAGTAATTACAAACCCTGAGATTTTTTTTGAATTGTGCTGTGTTATCAGCAGAGGAAAAAAATAGATTAATACATTAAACACAGTATAATTAGTGTTAAGATGTTTTAATGACATATTACGTTTTGCATTATTTTTTTCTGGTATATGTTTCTGACGAAGCAATAAATTGATTGCAAAAACTTAGACGGTAAAAGATGAATTTTGTTTTAATCTCATTTGGCCACATATCCAGCAAATCCATTTCCTTAAATTATCTTTCCTTTTTTATTTATTATCGTAGAAACAGTGTGCTTATTATAGTTGCTTAGGAATGCTTCGAACTCAATACCAAACAATGGTGAATGCATTTAGAAAAAAGTACAGTGTTTATCTGCTTAATAAAAAAGTAATAACAGACGCACTACAGTAGCAAAGTAAGTAGTCAAAATAAAAACAAATAATCTATCAAATATTTAGAAAATTTAGTAAACACTTGCTAACCTAATTCATTATCAGTAGTAGTCGAACAATGCATTAGCTAAAATTAAGCACATTAGGGTGACTATGTGATAATTTAACTGAAGGCAATATACGAAGCTATGCTCCTAGTCAACATTGTATGACACGATTGTCCGCGTGATTAACGTTGAATAATGCCAAAATAATTTAATCTTTAAGCCTAATATAATAAATGGTAAAATGTGTTTGGTATATAGCGTATAAACAATGTGAACTGTATTTCAGCAGGATATTTATACGTTTTTTGTACTATGGAGATCAATAGATATTAAACTAGTTAACCAAATCTTATTTCTATACCCCCTTTAATCTTGTTTTTTTTTAATTATATTATAAAACATCTCTAGCCGAGTGTTTACATCAGAAATCAACCAAACTAGCTTCGTTTTTCAGTATCACAACGTTTGATTTTAGTTATTTTCATTATTTGTTTCGTTAACTATCACACTGACAAAAGTCAATGCTAGGTTTTTCCACTATCACCAAACAACAATTATATTGTTGTTTGGTGATAGTGGAAAAAAAGCATTGACTTTTGTCAGTGTGATAGTTATTGGTACATCAAAGGTTCCAAAACCCAATTACTGGATTTGTTTCGTTGTATGTATCTGTGATATTAGGGTGTTAATACACTGCCACTTGAAAGATCTATTATGTCCCCTATTCTCGCTGTATTTACAGCTGGTCGTCCAGTCTGATTCCTTTTTTCCTGATTTGTTTCGTTAAAAATTGTTGGTTTTTTTTTCCTTTTTTTTGTACCTCTTGTGGGTTTTATTTTTGTATGACTATCCGCTCTCCAATAAGGCTTGTGGTAATATTTAACTATTACTATGTGCTTAACACGCTGCTTAAACTTTCCTGATATACAACATCACAACAATTGAAACAAGTAAATAATAAACAGTATTTAATTAATTCAATGGGAGAGACCGCTTTGTTTTCATCGATTGGTAAAATATTGCTCAACTATGTATTGATTTCATATTGTCAAGTTTTACCCTGCTCCAGTTGCAATTACTCTTTGTGTGTAATTTGCCCTATATCTTTTGTTTCAATGATGATAATAATAACAAACAACCCAAACCAGAAATCAATTGTCTCAATCGTATCTCTTTGTATTCTCTTTGTCATTTCTGTTGAAATATTTGGACCAAGCAATGACTGGGATTAGAGAAAGTAGGAAATGCATTAGCATTATCTGTGGTACCTTGTTTTCGTTATTTGAAAGTTGTTTACCAATGCTGAGAAAAAAAAAAGGGAAACACAAAGAGGAGGCACTTGTTATTACTAGATATTTTAGATAAGTATCGGGATGCCACCCTGTGCGGCCTCATTTAACTGCGCTGAAACAAATTACAAATCGTGAATCAGAAACGGCAAAGATATGTAAAAACATGCTTGCGAATTTAATTTATCAATATTAGATTGAATTGCATGATAGTACAAGAATGATTTCACATTATTTTATAAAATGCGATGTATCTAATAAATCTGAGAGCCTATCCTAACTAAAAGTATAACTGGGAAGGGTTACTTTGCATTTGGATTGTGCATGAGTATCAAAGGTTGGGCAAATTGTGCCAATGCTCAAAATCAATTTAATAAACTACGTTTATATTTATTTTTTTGTGCTAAGTTTGCACCATTTTACGACTATATATTAAGATTACTCAAATTAATTTAAATTTAAGATAAACAAAACGATGACAATTAAAATTTTCTAGTGCAAAAAATTTGCTGATTTTGAAACGTAATTTGGACTGATTTCGACATGCATAAATAAAGCATACATTCACACACTTATGTAGATGTGTTTACGTTTAAGTTTGAGCGATAAGAAATGCTACGCTATCTGCAATAATCCCCTCTGTATTATCATTCGATCAGCGTGCGTCAACAAGTCTGGTGAGTCGCCTTATCTAGCGTAGAAAATTGTTATTTGTTTTACTTTTTATGAAAGTCACTTGTGTTTGTAAATAATATTACTGGAGACGTAATAAACATGTGTATGTACTTAGAGAATGTGCTTCTCTTATGAAATATCACGTTGCAGATTAAATCGTCTTTATTTTTCTAAAAGGGGGACCGCTTAAGGCCCAACGTCCGTTTAAAAAGCGCAATGTATGAACTCGTCCTAATTGGTGTATCATAAACAATATTTCAACGTTTTATTTCGCGGTTGTTTTGATTAGAGGGCCGCATTTGTAGGTTTCTTAAGGCTTGCAGCAACATCTGGGCGTTCGAGACTTACGGTTTTATTCAAAAAATCATTGTAAATTCCACAATTCAAAACAATAATATCTGTTTTGCAGTCGAATCGTCTTTTTCATTGAATGCTGAAGTAGATCGTCACAACTGCAGATATTGCAGTGATACCAACCCCCATTTGACGCGGGAAGCACATACACATAGGCCACCAGAACTTAATGTATGGGTTGATATCTTTATCGGTCATCTCATAGGATCCCTATTCATTGACGGTACTTTAAATGGTTAAAAGTATTTGTTACAATACAAACAATCTTTTGATCACGGAAAAATTGGAACAAGATCGGGATTTGAAAAGTTGATTACAACACGTAGCATAAAAAAGCAAATAATTAGTGCACTTGCATTGTAAATATAGAGTTAAATGAATTTCACAGTATAAATTAAAATAAAAATAAAAATGTAGAACTTACTAAAAAATATTAAAGAAAAATGTCAGAAAAATGCGAATTAGCTATTGTAAGCATACGTGTATAGGTGCATTTCTATAAATATTTGTAGTAGCAGTTGGTAACGCAAAAGTAACTGAATAGCGTTACCTTTACACCACATATATTGAATATGTGGTATAAAGATGAGGCAAGGAACAAACCATACACCTAGATCTTTGAAGGTTGTACCTTTCTCTATAGCTTCATTACCAATAATGTACAATGAATTGATGACATTCCGGCTTCTGGAATATGACACTGTATAACATTTGCTTACATTGATCTGCAGCGAGTTGGTGGCGCACCATTTAGTCAAGGCATCCAAATTTTGCTGTAAATGGATAACATCTTGCGGAGAATTGATGATCCCATACAATTTTATATCATCCGCATACGCTAATATTTGGCATTGCACGATGTTAAGCAAGTCAATTAATGTAAGCTATAAAAAGCAGAGGCCCTAAATGAGAGCCTTGGGTGCGCCGGATGTCAAAGTAAATTCATGGGAACTGTAGCCGTTAAAATATACATAACTGATTCTGTTCTGTAAGTAGGACGACAGCAATCTGTTAAAGCTGGGGCTCATACCAAAACCGCTAAGCTTGTGAAGCAATTTCGCATGGTCTATTGTATCAAATGCGCTGGACAAGTCAGTATAAACCACATCAATCTGCTTTTGTTTATTCAGGTGTTCAGAAATAAATTGCGTGACTGTTACCAAGTTGGTGATACTAGATTCCTCTGGCAGAAAGCCATGTTGAGACGGTGAAAGTCGTTGTTGTATATTCGTTAAGATTGCTGCATATAGTAACTGTTCACACACTTTGGAGAAATTAGAAAGTAAAGAAATAGGTCGGTAGTTGTTTATCTGATGTTCATCGCCTTTCTTATGGACAGAAACAATACGAGCACGCTTCCATATCTTTGGAAAAGTGGACGTTTTAATACACATATTAATTATGTAAAAATATCTTTTTGATACGTGATAGCAAGAGAATTAACCTCTTGAATGCGTTGTCACAAGACCCATCTTCTCTATTCAAATTTTAAGGGTGGGGGAGTGGTTTTAAATCGGCCCGTCACTATGATGACCTTGATATGACAATTTGCAGGTTTCGGAATTTTATATAACTTAAATTCCCTGCGGAGTTCCAAACTTATCAAGTAAAAAGTTTAGGTAGCACAATGGTAGAGAATTTGGCAAACGATATGAAAGATGGTGTTTTTCGACAACTTTTTTACTAGTTTTCGCTACTTCGGAAACCAAAGCTGAAGAATATATATGCTTATATGCTCGGCAAAGGCAAAAAACATGTTCCCACAAATTGTTTTGACGACAAGTCCTTAGAAAGAGGAGATCCGACTGGTGCATGACTGATGATGGTTTAGTATGTATAAAATAGAAAGATCAAAAGGTTGTTCATTTTGTCAGTAATATCCACGATCCAAGAGAAGACAAATTCGGAGGTCGTAGACAAAAAGATGGAACCAGTGCGCTAGTGAGTTGCCCTATCTTGGTGGTAGACTATAATACATACATATATGGGGTACATCGTAAGAACAAGAAAAAATGTGGCACCGTATGCTTCGGCACTTTGTTAAGGTAACAATTGTAAATGCTTTTATTATTTGTCAAGAACTTACTACGAGTTCTACACTAGATTTGAAAACTTTTCAGATTCGTTCGGCTAATGGTCTTCTATGTTCCTACTCTAAGTAACTAACAAAATGGAGAAAAACGAAAAGGCGCCGGTACTATTAACAAATTCAAACAAACAATTCCATTAGAAAGAAGAACAAACAATGACACACATCTGCCCGGAATAACTGCTACTTTTCATTGTTCGCAATGGATATGTAACGCATGCAATGTGGGTCTATCCACTATCCACGAGCATTTTACAATTATGAACACCTTAGAAAGACTTAGCCAAAGATTTTGTGGAAGCGCATTTATCTACATCAGAATACTGTTACCAAATCCGCCCATTGTAAACATGCAGTTCATCACGTACTTAATTACCTCCAAATTATATAAATTTTGAGATTTACAGATGTCATTGTGGGAGATATTATCGAAGCTTGTAATATAAACACACGGGCAACGAATTCAAAAGGAAGTTTATGCATATTTAGTCTGCCACGCTCAGATCCGCGTATATTGCCAGCGAATAGATTAAATTTCTAATAAAAGCCACCGTGTTTATATCTCGCAGACGCGCTCACATTTGAATGCGACGTTCAGGTATACCGTGCATCTCCAGTTATACGATCTTCAATAACTATAACTGTACGTAATAGAATATTACCGGCATGAGGACCAGCAGTAATAACATGGTATTCACGTTTACGTGCGCCTGTTTACAGAGAGATGCGGACTCCGTGCAAAATCAGTGCCCGCTTTGATCACAGTTGGTGATTATTATCGTGGCAGGACTTCAAACGTGGATTCGCAGTACGGCTGACTTGATGCCTATTTGATAATATTAGCGGTCAGCCCAGGACATCGCATTATATCCGTTGCATTTACTTGGTAGCCCTGTGCTTGTGTTTGCTCATTTAATGCGTGTGTACATGCAACCTGCTTGGAATTTACCGGCGTTTAGTTTAGACAAAGGTCCGGAATAGAGGTAGATATGCGAACACATTTAAGCTCTAAGTTTACTAATACCGCACCAATTGTTCCGAGTTAGGTTTATGATATTATCTAAGATGTAATATACTGCATCAAGCATATGAAGCAGTCAGCTTTCTGCTGGGTTTTATCTCCAGTGCTATGGGTATAATCTGCAGACGATATACTGGCTACCATTGAAGTACTTGGAGCCAAAATACAGGACCACGCCGATGATATCATAAATCGTTTAAGATGATCAAGTGAGAAGTCCTACAAGATGTAATTGTCGTCACTTATAGCTAGTGAGGCTATACGAGTATAAAATTAGCATTTGCAGATATTGTGAAATATGTAGGGCTCCCACACTGATAAAAATGAATATAGAGTTACAGCTGTTTCACATAGCTAATACTGTAATGCTACGTGATTACTACTGTAATGCCCAAAATACATATTCATAAATATAAAAATCCATAGTTTCTGTATCAATGCAGACAGTAATGTAAATTTACAGTTTTTATGTCGTAATCTTGACAGCTTCTACAAACTGTATTTAGTAATACACGAACGAATATATTTTTTTCGGTAATATGTATTTTTACACGCAAATTTTATTTTTACACATGAATTTGAAACACCTCTGTACAAGTTAACTTACTAAAAAGTTGTTATGCATCAACATAAAGCTTGTTACAAACCGCGATTTAAAAGAATTACTTTAATTTTAACTGTAACCAAGTGTAGATAAATTTATGTTGTCATCTCATAAGACTTGTTCACTTGTACCTATAGTGTTCTCAAAACCTGTAACTATTAAAAAGGATTAAGAGTAAATACAATGTATTCCCTGTAGAAATCAGACCGAAACTGGCAAAAAACAGTCCACCTTAGGATTCTTATCTACACGAACGTTGGCAATTATTGTAAATATCGGAATGAATCATTTAATGCTCATTGCTTTCTTTCTCCATGCAACGCTCTGTAAATTTACAACTTGTAATGTAACAAGGCAAAATAATAATAAAGCGTGTGCTGGAATCACGTGATAAACACGCGCACAATCCATCCGCCCAACAGTGCCGAGGTTAGACAATTCAATAATGCAACAGAGTTACTTTTAAATTTTAATTAATACATCAATTAATAAATATTACCTACTTTATTTAATAACTGCAATACTTTATTACATGATTTGAAAGAAAAAAAATGGCACATGTTCTAAATATCCTACCATATATATTCCTACACAATAAAATTTATTTTATTTCTGGTATTTTTAGATAGATCAAAGGATTTCTTTATCTCTAATGTATTCATTTCCGACCGCACAAACAACTGCAGTGGACAACCGCACTATTTTACTTCAATTTTATTGGTAAGGCTATGTTTATAGGCAGAAAATAGGCGATACCAATGTAATAAATTCCGGAAATATTAGTGTTAGGGTACTACTGATTTGTGAACCGATGCCCCGGTGGGAGAACGCAAAAAGACTAGGTAGGTTTTAAAATCGTTTATTTCACAAATAAACTAAAAGTACATTATCATATAGGCATAAAGTATACATGTACGTGACATTCTTTCGAAACTTAAACAATAATATGTATTTCAGTATTTCGTTTGTCGTATATTAAATATACGTTATACAGTATTTGCTATACCACCAATGTCTCTCAGTAAGGTGTTATATTACATGTGTACATTCAGACGGGTACAAATTCATATACCACTGTACACTCGCTGGTTGCTGGTGCTAGTAAGCCGACGTTGAGTAGGCGCAAGCGTTGATCACAACGCAATAAGCGCACAACGACCATCGACTACTATCCCAGCTCGGAGAACCTAGCCCTCTACTATAGGGAGCCTGCCAGGGTGTGTCGTTCGTGCGCGTCAAGGCGTCAAGTAACCAATGATCAGCACGGTAATTTCACACAAACATGTTTATCAGTGCAGTTGATAAGACATTAACCTGGAATCCGTATATTTGGGAAAGATTTCTCGCAAAACGAGGTTTTCTTTATGGACTTGTGAAAGAATATAAGTATGGCATATATTTTGGACTATTTTCAACACTAGAAGTATTAGAAATTTTATTGGTTTAATTTTCGTAAGAAGAAGTAGCGAGTATTTATCAAAAACCCAACTATATTTCTATTATATTAGCCATCAAATGTGTGGATGCTCAACACACAAGTTCAGTTATCATTATTATTGGTATTATTATTATTATTTATATTATTAAACACACAAGATAATCGTCAGCAAGAAGTCAAAACATACACTTACATTCATTTATTATTATATATCTATACCCATTACATACAAATTAATCTGACTGGGCTTGTCAGATTATTGAAATGCCAATAATGATGTATCAAGCTTGTCAGACGCGCTTCTGTATGCACGGCATCGATTTATTGTTCACGGACGCTAACGTGTACATTTGATTATTAATAGTCAGAGCCGGGCGGGTATTTAATTGTAAACAATAAGCATTCACCATTTCAATTAATGTATTACGCATATTAATATGCATGCAAACAATCTAGACCAACCAATTTTGTAGTGAGATCGGGAAATTTTTTATTACCTATGTGTTTAGAAATAAGGTGTTTATGTATACTATTTACTATTTTAAAGAATTTTTCTACAAAATCAAACATTATAGTAAGATTGACTGCCCATGATAATTTTATTGTAAAAATTGGAGTGATATTCCATCTAATTTTTAATATCCCCACTCGAGATGGGCTCTTATCGCTCCTGTTATGCTGCTTGCTTATTGATAACCTGCTCAGGAAACTTCACGAAGGAGGATAGAATGTCCAGGGATATGCAGATAACCTGGTCATTGTAATTAGGAACAGGTACGATAAAATCTTCTCAACATTGTTAGAGCAAGAGCTTCAAGTAAACGCTAATAAAACTACAGTTTAGTACCATTTACGAATAGAAAGAAACTATTTTTAGATAAAGTATTCTTGAAAGCCGACCAAATAGAATATTCCAACGAAATCAAATATCTGGAAGTTATATTCGAGCAGAGACTGAATTGGAATAAACAATTAGATAGAATCACCCATAAGGCAACAATGGCATATTGTTCCTGCCAAAGATTCTTTGGGAAACTTGATACATTGACTATATCAGGCCGTCATCTACGCTTCCATAGTATGGTGGCCAAAATTAAAAGAAAAAATAGCGTTGGCTAAGCTGCAAAACTACACAGAATGGCTTGCTTGGGAATTACAAGGGTAATGCGGACCTACCCAACAGCAACTATGAAGGAGGTACTAAACATTAAACCACTTGATCTATATGTTAGGAAGATGGCGGTTCTCAGTACTTATAGGCTAAATTTGAGACACAACTTTAAAGACGGTACCATTATAGGATAGTTCGCAGTCCTGCACGACCTCAAATTAGAGGTGAGGTCACTAGAAATACCAACGGACATTATGCTTGTTAAATTAAACTTTAGGCAACTATTCAAAATACTGATTCCAAGTCGAGGTGAATGGGGTCTAGGTGGGCCAAGATTTGAAAGAGGATTCCCCAGACGGATCCAATATGAAACAAGCGATTTTTTGACCGAACTGCTGTCTCTTAATAGCTCTAGAATAAACACCAAACATTTTGCAGGCAGAAACATTCGGCATAGATGTTTGTGTCCAAGAAAACCTTACGAAAAGTATGAAAGGAGCCAACACCGTTATATGCACTGATGACCAAGTCATCCTGAGCGCTCTAAAAGCAAATATAGTTTTGAGTGCTTAAATAATTGTAGTGCAGCTTGCTATGAGAAAAAAAGTCACATCACAATGGGAGCCAGGGCATTCTCATATTAAAAGTAACGAGATAGCTAATCAGCTGATCAAACAAGGCGCCGGCAGTCACTTCTATTTTTTTTTTTTTTTGCTTTCATGGGCAGGTTTAACCCCGCGAGGCAGCTCGGCCTTAAGACCTATTGTGCCCTCATGATGTCTTAACCCTCTCGACCTGGTTGTACTCGAACAAACAGGTCCGCAAGTTGGTCGAGAGTTAATTTTCTTATACTGGGTTCGTCCAATCGAGCGACTCCTAGACAGCTCCGTCTCTCCCTGTCCACTGCCGGGCAGTCGACAAGGAGGTGCACAGGAGTTTCTTCTGCTCTCCCACAGTTTCTACACAGGGGAGAGTCCACTCGCCCCATTCGGTGCAAATGTTTATTTAATGAGCAGTGGCCGGTTAGGACTCCCGTAAGAAGTCTCAGTCTGGCCCTGCTCATAGAGACTGCCTTGCGGAGTCATTCGTCGCCCGGATAAAAACCGAGGATTTTATAGTGTCCTACGCCGACTAGTCCATTCCAAAAGGAGCGGTGACTAGTAGCGAGTTGAGATCTGATAAAGGCTTTGATACCGCCATAGGAACTCCCGCACAACGGTTCTGGACCAGTGAACGGTAGACCACTGGCGCCTCTAGCTAGTTTGTCAGTCACTTCTATGGGTCAGGGTTTTTCCAAAACGCAGATTAGAGGTGAGCTAGTCAGAGAAAGTTATATCCATCGTCTGCCGAAATGTGTCCTACAAATTGTAAGAGAATCTACGACAGCAGTGTAAATCTAATTAAAAAAAAATATTAACTAAAAGATAGGGAACCCTAAGAAAGTTTGGCTTTATTAAATACATTTTGAAATCTCTGCAAATTATTTATTTTGATTAAAAAGTTGGATAAATTTAATTTAAAATAATAAACGTTAGCCAAGCAGGCACACCCAACTCTATGCCTGCAGATAATAAATATGCATGCCTATTCCGGGATTTTCCATTATCGAAAATTGATTAACTCTGTTCTGATTTTAAATTCACTAAATCCTCTTGATATTTTATAAATGTACGTTGCTGCCAATTACGTGCATTTAATGTATTACAAACGGATGCATCTGCCACTATAAACAAATGTTATGTTGCAGCATGACATACAACTTTTATTAAAATTTTAATTTAATCCATCAAAAATATATTATGGATTCTTTTTAATATTATTTATCCCTATATAGTCGCCACAGAACATACATAAATAGTTTTATAGTGTCCAAGTATGTAATATTGCGCAATGAATCTGCGTCATATAGTGCCAAATAAAATTTATCAACTGTATTTCAACAAAATCTGAACTAAAACTGAAACCGTTTATTCAATGTGGATATCTATGAGATAATATATTATATGCATCATTTAGTATTAAACATAGTATTGTGGAACTGCCTTTAGACACTAATCTAGGAAAGACATACAGATATATATAGCTATGATATCTCTCTTTGAATGTTAAATTATGCCAAGAATTGAGTAGACCATAAAATTTATTTTTCTTATCTCTTAGAATGTTTTATTTTACTGTATTTGATGATGATGATAGAACTTCTGATATTTGGAACGTATGTTTTGGAGGTGTTATATAAACCTACTGTAAGCGAAATGTTTAATTTTTTTAAGTATTTAAATTAAAATATGTACAAGATATTGTTTATTGTGCGTCAAATAATTTAGTGAAATTTAGAAACTTGCATAATTGTGTTTAATTGAAGTTATTAGAAATTCCCTGGTATAAGTCACCAATGTTCTCTTTATTAGTGATTTGAATTTTCATATATAAATTGAGTTGTGTTTAAATTCTGAAATATATAATTAAAATTAAGAAATATTGTCTAGTAGTTTCGCAGCAATATATATAGGGCATATGCCAGAACGTTCGCTATACCTTCTTTTTTCTGATTCACATCTGTTGAATAGATTTATGCAAAACCTTGTTCCGATTTTGCTCTGGAAAAATTGCTCCATTGATTTACATTCCAAATTAGATAATCTCACGGAAAATTCAACAGAAATGCTCGATAATTCCGCTCCAATTCTGGGACGTTGTAAATCTGTATGACCTTCAATTCCGCACGCAAAATCTTTTTCTTATAGTGTTGCATGTGAATAGTATCTAAAGCTTTATGTGAAAACGTTTAATTGAACATAATCCTTTTCAGGGAAAGTAATCTACCGACGGTATATGGTCTCTACATCTATAAGTGTTTGGTTTTTATATGCAAGTTTAAACACCTTTTTGGAGAAAATGAGAAATGCACACTTACCACACAAGATTTAAAAATGATTAGGTATAAATTAGGCCAAAAAGCAATAACTTACAATAGTATAACTAATACATAAATTTAAACATAAAGTATTTAACTTGCTCTGTGGTGTCGAGTCAAAAAATCCATGATTTATAAATTTGATATCTAATCCTTTCCTTTCTTCTCTGTGACGGTTGTCTTTCTGTTGCAATATATATGAAGTTTTCCTTTTACTTGGCATGTATATTTTAAACAGAAATAAAGAAATGTCAAATTGAAATTGAAATTATTCTCAGCGCTTCCTTAAGTATGCTGACATCAACGTTTGTGCGTTTGTGAAGAGACTTTATCTTTAGCATTATCAATATCCCCACCATCGGCTTTACATAAACATGAGGATGTAAATTTATCGCAAATTTAGTAGACACATGACTGCGATAATAGTATGTTACTATAAGCAAATGTTTATTACTTAAAAATTCAGATAATTAAAGAGAAACAATAATTTGTCAATCGGAAGGAAAGATTGATAAATAATCGGAGGAGACGGAGGTAGCATCAAACTAAGACGGAGATCATTGGCTTCTTCACGAGATATAAACAACAATCTTATGCAGTCAATAAGAAGAAATTTAAAAATAACATTTACATACTGATTCGATTATAAGATACTCAATAATTTGGACACGTCTAGAATGACCGTAGTGTTTATTGACAATACGTTTACACACAATTAGTAGCTGTTACATCATTACAAACTAAACATTTCCATGTTTGCCGTGAGCGATATATGTGTAAATTTGACTTTAATTATCGATAATATGCATAGTTTAAATAGGACAGATCAAATATTTTCCGAGCGATAGGAATTTGTGTTTATGTGCCTGTCTTAAACGGAGAATCGGTTTCTCACGCAAAATTATCATGTTTGTTTGAAACGGAGACAATTATCTGATAGCTACTGCTTAGAAGAAGAAATATATTTAAGTATATTGTATTTATATTAAGGAATAGAATCTATTTCTCTCAGTGCAGTAAATACTAAATTAAAATGCCCTGACATTTCGCTGACAATCTGTGTGTCGCGTTTTCAAAGGTACTGCAATATCTCTTGTGTGTTTATTATATGATATTATTTTTCTCTTCAGTCATTGGTATTTCGGGAATTCCAGTAATATGTGCAGATGGTTTTAATGTTGTGACCCACATATGATTTAAGTTGAAACCATCATCCCTGTTAATATTATTAGGGTTTTTAAATATCTCAATTGCTTCCTTGTTCATGCGACTGTAGAAATCCCTAGTATAGCTTAAAACCTTTGTTTCCTCAAATTTGATAATATAATTCCGTTCTGGGCAAAAGTGTTCTGCAATGGCCGATTTCTACGTTTGTTTCAGCCGTAGATTTCTCTTACGCAAAATTGATTAGCCCTGCTTAATAATTTTGCTCTGGGGTTGCAGTTAGTTATATTAGACGTTATTTATTCATCTAAGAATGAAACAATACCAAAAGCATAGCCGGAGGTCGATGATTATGACACAGAAGATTGTGAAGAATTTAATGTAACTACGGGCACGGACGTATAACTGAAATTTCATCATCAAATTAGAAAAACGTGATTAAAAAAGTGCGCAAAATTGTAGTTGAGTTCAATAGATTCCCAACTAAAATTACTTTGCTACAGAATTATGTAAAGTAAGTGCTCGGGAAAGAACTAAATCTTCTTTTAAACTGCAAAACTCGTTGGACTAGCTTAGCCATAATGATAGAAAGATTCATTCAATTAAGACTGTGTATCTCTAGAGTTTTGATTGATTTAGAATTGGGATCTGATTACTGGATCATAGAAGAGGAATACACAATTATAAGTGATTTTGACAAAGCTTATCAACCTATCAAGTTGGCAGTAGAAGTGTTAGGCCGGCAAGATGTTAACCTGCTTACGGCTGAAACAATCCATCGTTTCACAATAGAAAAGTTACAGATCCAAAAATAGCTTTAGTTGAAAAGTTATTAATTTCATTAAAAAACAGAATTAAGCAACGACGCACAAACCTAACAAACATATTTTTATACCTTCAGAATCCCTCAAAATATCTTGATGATTTGAAAAATGCCGATGAAACATTTCTATTGTTGAACAAATGCATTATTAAAAAAAGAAGTGATAAGCTTGCTAGAAAGGCTGGGGCCTGAACCCACTTCCAAGTTCAAGAGAATATTTTGCCTCTCTAGTTGAGGCGAAATATTCTCTTGGAATTGTTCGCCGCAGCGATATCATTAGATTTTAGACGATGTTGTGCTGCTATCAAGGCTTGTGGAGAAAATGAATCTGCAGCATCGACATCAACTTTATCTGTCAAAGGTGAACTTAATCAAGAACTTAAGTCAGAATTTAGGACCCATGACAGAAACACCAATTCCAATCCTAAGTATGATTTGATGCTCAAAAAAGAGATGTTCTTATATGAAACTGAAGGAATAAGAACTAAAAATCTGGAATACACGGTTTCTTAAATATCTGCTAACTATTCCACCACCAAGCAAAGGAGCTAGAAGAGCTTTCTCGGCAGCTTTTTTACGAGAACATTTCCAATTAAAAAATAAAATTTAGCATTGCATTTGACACCTGTTTTTAGTGTTTTATTTTGACTCTCATAAATTAGCGAATCAGTAGTTCCGAGTTACGAAAGATATTACGAATATCGTGCGGTATGGCATGCATTAGTCAGGGCATTTTTGATTTACTTTTTTACTATAAATTTGTTGAACTATTACTGTAACTATTACGAATAATAATGGAACTTATTATAACCTAGTTATATTTTATAGGTTTCTCTGTGTGAATCACCAAGTACTCTGGAAGAATTCTGTAGGAAAAATGTAATGATGATGATATTAAGCATAACGAGATAAGATACAAATTTTCCAATTAAAGTTATTGATTTCAATTTTCTGTTTTTGTAGCTGATACTAATTGTATGATGAAAGATCACGCGTATCTGGTAGAGTGATTCATTTCGCTCGGCATGTCCGCTTTTTTACACGCTTTTATAATGAAGAATGTCGAAATTCGTTTCTTGCACTCGGCTCCTTTCCACGTTACTACCTGTTCAAAACCAGTTGATGGCAGTCGAGAGTGTGCATCGATGGGAATCGATTATTTTAAGCGTTAACATGCATAGGTAGGTGTGCACACTCGCACTTCGCACGTAATGTTGATGATTATCGCCGGTTTACGGTGTTAGAGGATGAATGCGTTCGGTCGTTGTATCATCGTATAATGTATTGTGAGGGGGTGGCGTCGATCAGGTGACGAGAAGGGGTAGGTTTCCGAGAAGACGGCCGGTGAACCCGAGAGACCTTGGACCAACAAGTCACGCCGAAGCCGCAGCCGACGACTCCGCGGTTTGGCCTTCTAACGTCCCGTGTCCGTGCCCCGGCCAGTTCTGCCCCATTATGGCCATCATGTCCTAAGGCTTACTCACCGTATTTTATAGTGCTGTATGTGCGGTTTTCGATGGGATTTTATAACCGCTTCGCGCGCAACATTACAATTACTACAGTAATAATCGTGCATGCATAGTTAACTTACACACTATCTCACACACTGCGATAACTTTCCCCTTTACCTGTAAGAAAAGCGCATGAGATAATAATCGCAAAACATTATTTTCAATGCAATGCGCAACGACCGCGCGTCTTCCATTAATAGATGCGTGACCTATGAAAATTGTGACTTTCGCAAGGTTTATAGACCCTATTCAAACGTAAAAGAAGAGAAAAACCAAAGCCTAAGCCTAAGTAAATAAAATTGATAAAATAAATAAAATATGTGTCCCAGCAAAACCTGTCTTCTATTCTGTTTTACTTGTAATTTTCAAAAAAAAAAAAAAGAAAACTACGAAAACTTAATTTTAAATAACACTTCAATAAAACTTCAAAGTCCATACAACGAAAATGAGATGCAATAATCAATTTTTCCTTATTGCATTTTAAAAAAGTCATTTATGCTTTAAAAATAACATCATTCAAATGTCCTTCTTCGCTGTGTTAAATTAATTCTCGGGACCCACTGTCTGTTTACTTTTTTGACACACTTCGACGAGAATAACTCCACTTTTTGTAGATATTTAGCTTTATGTTTGACTACTACTTGTGTTTATTTACAACTTTTCAAGAGTAATTTTCTGCCTTCGTCAGTTAAATGTCTTATTGTCGACTTTATGAAAATTGCCAACAAAAGTAGAAGTCAATAAAGCGTAAATATCCACAATCATTGGAGTCATTATTTAAGAAAGAGGCTACGAAAACATAACTATGATTATATTGGCAATAGTGCGTCTATGTTATGATTATGAATTGTATGTGAGTTATCTTGGGCTTATGTAAAATCGCAGGTTTACGACTAAACCTAGGAGAAGTCTCAAGGGATAAGATCGCGAGACTTGTGTAGCCAATAATTTGAAGAAGAAGAAGAGGAAGAGGAAGAAGGGGAAAAAGAGGAAGAAGAGGAAGAAGAGAAAGGAGAGGAAGAAGAGGAAGAAGAGGAGGAAGGGGAAGAAGAGGAAGAAGAGGAAGAAGCGCAAGAAGAGGAAGAAGAGGAAGAAGCGCAAGAAGAGGAAGAAGAGGAAGAAAAGGAAGAAGAGGATGAAGACGAAGGAGAGGAAGAAAGAAGAGGAAGGAAGAAGAGGAAGAAGAAGAGGAAGAAGAAGAAAAAGAGGAAGAAGAGGAAGAAGGAGAAGAAAAGGAAGAAGAGGAAGAAGAGGAAGAAAAGGAAGAAGGGGAAGAAGCGGAAGAAAAGCAAGAAGAGGAAGAAGAGGATGAAGACGAAGGAGAGGAAGAAAGAAGAGGAAGGAAGAAGAGGAAGAAGAGGAAGAAGGGGAAGAAGAGGAAGAAGAGCAAGAAGAGCAAGAAGAGGAAGAAGAGGAAGAAAAGGAAGAAGAGGATGAAGACGAAGGAGAGGAAGAAAGAAGAGGAAGGAAGAAGAGGAAGAAGAAGAAAAAGAGGAAGAAGAGGAAGAAGGAGAAGAAAAGGAAGAAGAGGAAGAAGAGGAAGAAGAGGAAGAAGGGGAAGAAGCGGAAGAAAAGCAAGAAGAGGAAGAAGAATTGCCTGCCTGGAGATCATCTATTTATAGTAGAAGCAGATTTTAGTTCGAAGGGCAAAAAATGGGAGAATTAAATATAAACAGCAAAGAAATCGTAGTGTTTCTGACGATTCTATGTCGGACGCCTCCCATAAAGAAAAAAATCACGGGTAGAGAATCCTAATGCAATTATATTAACTAGTGACGCGTTGTTGAAAATACCTGCACAGTAAACATTTTGTTTGAGTTTGCAAAATAACCAAAATGAAATCGCGGCTTAGCCACAAAAAAAAAAATTGTTCGCTTATGGAAGTCAAGTACACAGAAATGCTTCAGTAACGCCTATATAAGTACCAATATATCTACCGCGTTACATTGAACGCAGAGATTTTAATCAAAACGCCGTATTTAACCCCGAATTATCGAAGCATGAACTATTAAAAAATATTTATGTTAAGACCACTCCCCGTTACGCGGTTATAGCAATCGGTCGCCCTGCGTTCGCTCGTTCGGCATCAAGATTTATTATATTATTAACTACGGGGGCTATCGTTTCTTGTCTCGTGTATACGTACGTTGTTCTTACGTCGCATTTCATGTTTGCTGCTTGTTGTCGCCTTTATGATACCTTTCAAGAGCTCGTTTTTTACGTATACCTACATAAACTTACTGGCCGCCAGCGTGCGGATGTATCGTCTGTGACGGAAATTCGGGCACACCTATCTGAAGCAACCTAATCAAGTCGGATGCGTGCTACAAGCCTTTTCATCATGTTCATACATACGTTTACAGCCTATAGTAGATGGCAAACATGTTAATAGCGCACATGTCAAGTTGGAGTATATTATCATATTGTAATGGAAATAAGTACTCAACAATTGTGGTTAATTAGATTACTACTTCGAATACAAATCCAATAAGTCTGTTAAGAATTAATAGAAACGTCCAAGCGTTTATAGAAGTAACAACAAAAAGACAGTCAAAATCTTTTTTGAAGAAGTAAGGTTCTGAATTCACAAAAGACCAAGATTAAAGAGATTGCAAAAGCATTATTAAAATCATGGAAGGAAATATGAAGAAGAAACCTGAGTATGTTTAAATTTGTTTTGTTACTTTCTGCGACTACTAGACAAACATGTTTTTTACAAAGTTTTGCAAGTAAATAATTGCATACTTTACAATTACTCTCCACTATTATCACTTTTGGAAAAGCCAGAGTATACTTTCAGAACAGTCCATTTTTTTAAAGAACCTGATTAAAATAATTGGAATTTAACAACAAACAAGAAACGAACAACAAACATAAAATGAATAATATCTATTTTCATTTCTATAAATGGAGAATTAATGGCTTTCGAATGTTCAAACTTGTTGGAAATTAATAATGTCGATTTAATCTGCGCAGGCACTTGGAAGATCCGACAGAAAATGAGAAGAAGCAATAAACTCTGTGTATATCACCAGAAAATTATTACCTACAAATCCTTGCTTGTAGAAGATAGATCTGAGTATAATATCTTATCTCATTACGATATGCACACTTACGGGGAGCAAATAACAATTACAATCGAAAGAATAAGGGAAACCAGACTGATAGTCCAGTGGCTTGCACACTTGACTTATCAGTTGTGAGGTCCAGGGTTCAAATCTCACTTTGGTCAATTACGATAACCGCTTCTTTTCGGGGTCGTAATGATGATTAGGAGGGAGATTTGGGTCTGCGAGGGTGCCTGGCAAGTATCATTTGCTTAGGCTTTATCAACCCTGTTACAAAACAACAAAAAAAATAGCATACTACTAAAAAAAGGGTCGTACTCCTACACCTGAGAGTATTCCTGCAGAGTTGATAAAGAACGGAACAGACAAATTATTTAATATTTCAACAAAAATTGTGTATTGAAAACACCTTAACGGAAAAGCAATACCACAAACACGAAAAGAAGGATGTAATCCATCCATACAAAAAAATGGAAATAAAGCGAAGACTGCAACAATTACAGAGACGACGGTAACGGAAAATTAATAAAATGAGGTTATCTAAATATCATTCCTACGAATCTGAAGAACAAAATGGCTTTTATGTAATTAATATACATATGTGTAGAAATTATTATGGAGACATTTCATTAATAGTGTTTCTAAACGGCCTTAACGATAATAAAAATTATTTTTGTTGCGATAAGCCGAGCGAAGTTGAACGATCCATTATCATTTTGTTTGTACACTCATTCTAAATGTGTATACGAACTAATACACGTATAAATAAACGTATCTACATCACCCCGCTATTATCATACAATTAATATTGATTGTTCTCACGGTCCTCAAAGATAACCTTGTCGAATGAGCATCGTTTCGCGATAGACCGCGTTGCCTATTTAGATATGAATTTTGTGGTGGGCCTCCCAAAGGGCAATAGAATCAGGAATTATCGGAAAAAAAATAGTGGTGGCCTCATTTCAATATGCGTCGTTAGTAATTAGGTACTCCTAATTGCAATAACACGAACGTTTAAAAAACAAAGATTACACATTTACGTATTACACAGATAAAGGCAAACTTGGACGATTGACAAGCAATGAAATAGTATCGGCAGACAAGTTGGAAGCGATATTAAACCTTGTGCGCATTCATTAGTTTTTTGTAGACAGGAAATATAAAGACAACTACAAAATTGGTGTTTAATCTTTGCTGGAAATATAATATTTATATTTCCCAAAGATTAGTCCAAATACTCCACTGGTGCTTTTGTCAATAACCTTCGAATATGGAATTTGTATAGTTGCCTGATTATGTAGCAAAGCTTTTCGATGTAGTGCAAATTAGACGATTATCTATAATAATTGAAGGTAAATATTTTTGAGTGGTTGCAAATTGAATATTGGTATATCTATAATTTATTTTTTTAACGGAACGACGGAAATTCAATATTGCAGTTGCATTTCGAATTTTTCAATTCTCCAAATTTTTTGAATATTCCAATTTTTCAATTTTTAGGAATTTTCAAAATTTAAAATTTTTGAATTTGTCACAATTTTTTGAATTTTAAATTATTTTGGAATACTCGACGCATCGCGTTATTTTTATGAAATTTTTCAATTCCAAATTTTTCAATCTTCTAATAGGTCAACGTTTCTATTTTTCAGTTCTCTAATCAGGTGAGGCAGAAAGATGGGTGCTGCACTTTTTCTCTTGGCGTATACAGTGAAATTCCACTTCGCTGACACCCCTCTTACACGGACACCTCCCTTAAACGGACAGTTTCTCATGGTCCCGACCGGCTCTCATATAATTGCCATAGTATTAACTCTTTCTTGGACGGACATTCTCTTGAACGGACGCGGACACGAGAAAATGTTCTCTTAACCGGACAAAAAATAAAATAAAAAGAAACGCTTTATCTTATTTTTTTATCGAGAGTATTGCTATTGCATTTCTCAATCGCGCCGCGCGCCAATTTCGCTGGGACTTCCCCGAGTAAACCGGAGATTTACCGACTTT
Organism: Cetonia aurata; assembly: GCA_949128085.1. NCBI lineage: Eukaryota > Metazoa > Arthropoda > Insecta > Coleoptera > Scarabaeidae > Cetonia > Cetonia aurata. The sequence continues at coordinate 62,564,046 of OX421883.1, read as the reverse complement.
AATCTTTCCGTACAAACGCAGCATTTCTGTCTGGCGTGAATTAGGGACTTCCCCAAGTTGGTCGGGGATTTACCGTTCTTATTCTTTGGTTGCACGCTTTCGATTGAATCTGCATTCAATATTAGTCTGACGTCTATGCGGAAAAGACACAGTGGACGACACATTCATTGTAGAAATGGCTCCAAATAGAAAAATTCTCACGCTTAAACAAATTGACAAATTATGTTATGATTGGTTTACAGCATCTCGCCATAAGGGGATTCCTTTAACAGGTATGCATATGATTTTTTTAGATAAGGTTTTCTTGCATTAATGCGTTGATTTTCTTTTCATATTAAATTCTAAAATATGTATGTAGATAAAAAGAGTGAGATTACCAATAGGTTTGTGGTGACAAAAACGCAAAAAACTTATTAATAAAGAAAATTACACCACTGGATGCAGTTTATTTGGCAAAAACCGCTTGGGACCAAGTAACCAAAGAGACAGTTCAAAATTGCTTCCGCAAAGCAGGATTTACTCATGCAAATATGCAAAGTGAAGACCAGTTAACTGAGGCTGATATATCTGGCCTAGAAGGTAATTTGCCTCTTAGTGTACTTTCAGGTATCCTCAAAAATAAGAATTTATTAAAATTGACGGATAATGAAAACCTTAATGATTTTTTGAACGTAGATGAAGATTTGTATGTTGAAGATTCAGATTCAGAACAAGAAATTACAAATCCAGTTGAAATACAAGAACTTTCGGAAGATTCTGATGTCGATGAGGTTCCAGTGCCAACAGAAGCTATCCCAAATTATGATAAAGCCCTGACCAAGCAGCTCAAAAGTTTTGTCGAAAATCACGGAGATACAGAGTCTTTGGAGCTTCTTTCTAAATTAGAAATACGATTTCAAGCCGCCATTTTACAGAAAAAGAGAAGACAAACAACAATATATGAATTTTTGTGTCCTTAAAGTGACTATTCATTTCACTGTTTTGTATTACATACTACATCTATGTATCTATGTACATATTATATTATAATAGGGAGAAATTTTATTTAGCCAGAAGTGGTATATTGTAGGCGAAATTTATTTATTTGGAATGTGGCTGGTTATTAAAATAAAAGATTTAAATTTTTTACGTTTCGGCTTCTTTATTCATTATTTAAGCCTTCATCAGAACTGAATGTATACGTTATCGCACAAAGGGTCAAAACACATAAAACTAACAATAACAATCAATAAATTTCATTTATCATACAATTGTAAAGGTATACGTTTGTTTGTCTATAATGTTTGTAATTTATTCGTCGTTTATAATTCTTTTAACGTGTATAAAAAAAAATTGTTATTGTTAGTTTTATGTGTTTTGACCCTTTGTGCGATAACGTATACATTCAGTTCTGATGAAGGCTTAAATAATGAATAAAGAAGCCGAAACGTAAAAAATTTAAATCTTCTAGTACTAAATTTCATTTATCATACAATTGTAAAGGTATACGTTTGTTTGTCTATAATGTTTGTAATTTATTCGTCGTTTATAATTCTTTTAACGTGTATAAAAAAAAATTGTTATTGTTAGTTTTATGTGTTTTGACCCTTTGTGCGATAACGTATACATTCAGTTCTGATGAAGGCTTAAATAATGAATAAAGAAGCCGAAACGTAAAAAATTTAAATCTTTTATTTTAATAACCAGCCACATTCCAAATAAATAAATTTCGCCTATAAATTTCATTTATCATACAATTGTAAAGGTATACGTTTGTTTGTCTATAATGTTTGTAATTTATTCGTCGTTTATAATTCTTTTAACGTGTATAAAAAAAAATTGTTATTGTTAGTTTTATGTGTTTTGACCCTTTGTGCGATAACGTATACATTCAGTTCTGATGAAGGCTTAAATAATGAATCAAGAAGCCGAAACGTAAAAAATTTAAATCTTTTATTTTAATAACCAGCCACATTCCAAATAAATAAATTTCGCCTACATATTATATTATACTTTGTATATATCTAAAGGAAATAAACTTTTTTTTCTTAAGTTTAAAGTTTCTTATTTATTTTAAAAACATTTATAAGTATACATATACGATTTAAATGTCCTAGTTTCTTTAATATATTCATTTTTCGTTAAAACACGATTTTTGTTGTATCTACTGCATATTTCTTTTCTGCGCGGACACCCCTCCTGAACGGACATCTTCAGTTGGTCCCGTTGGTGTCCGTTCAAGGGAGATTTCACTGTATATCAATGATAAATAATGATAGGAATATTTTATCTGAGATAATATTCATTACTAAGCGACAGAAAACCAACATGCCCTTCATCAGTGAAACTAGTTTCCAAGTATAGCCACTATTAAATCTGTGTAGATATAAGAACAAATAAAAATGAAAAAAAAATTGTTTGGTATATTTAAAATGTTATCTTAAAACAAGTTGTCACAAAACGTATAGGTATTCCTACTCGAGATTCAGAGAACTAATGTGAATTTATTTCCATACATGATTTCCAATTCATATATTTATTGCAAATACTTTAGGTGTTATGGCCGTGCTTCACCCGTTATAGTAAGTATACAATAACACTATCATTATAAGTGCTTGTAAAATCAGTAAAGTTTTGTTTGTATATGCATTATCTTATTGTTAACATTACTAAATTTAAAAGAACATTGAATAATGAAGGTATATCAATCAATGTGCTAACTAAAGAGACAAAATGAACTAAAAAGAAATATCGCCGTACATAATAGATTAATTTCCTGCGCAACTCCATTACGACACCATTAAAATGATATTACTGAGCTCGACATGCATTTTCAATTTGCCATACCTATCCCGATAATACTATACGAAGCTAATGTCTATGTCCTCTGGTTTATACGTGAAGTTGTCCGGACTACAATGTGGTGGAGTTGCAAAACGTCATATCTTTGCTCTTGTTCATTATGTGTTGCCCCTGGTAATTTCCATTTGGTCGAATATTTACGTACGTAGATCTACAACATATATACACAACATGAATGTCTTTCTTGCGCGCGCGCGTGTGTGTGTGTATTAGTGATACTTCTACAAACTATCAGAAGTGTTGTAATATTAAAGCAGTCGAGTCTCTTATAGCCCGCAATACGAACTATATGTTACTTACGTGTCTGCCCTAGCGCTTTACTAATTCCCTTTCATCTTCATATCCCATGTCTAGCGCAAAGTGGTAAATAACCTTCAGACATGCACACGAACTTCCTGATATATGCTTTCGATATTAGTAAAGATCCGTACCATAGTATACCGGGTGGCTTATACCTAGAAGCCTAAAATGAAAATTCGTAGTTGAGATTGGATTCTAAGCAGAAAATGCGAAATACCTTTTTCCGATCGGATTTTGTTTTGGAGATATCGAGGCATGAGGTTCTATTAAATTAATAGTAAGTCATGGAGATGTGTTGAAACAAAAGACTTATTTCGCAGTGGTTGGCAGTTAACATGTACTTCAGGTAATGTGTCTCAAGAATCCAGTTTAGCAATGAACAATATGCGAACATTATTTTTGTTTATGGATTTTGCAAGGGTAATGCTTTAGAAAGCTGTCGGGAAAGTTTAAAATTAGACAATAACTTTTATTTTTGTAATTGAAATCTTACACTTTCTAATTTTCACGTGTATTAATGAGACTGTATTTAAACTTTTGCTAGTAGTACACCCTAAAAAAACACTTAGCAACAACAGTATGATATGAGTTTTCCTAATACTTTTTTTTACAAAATTCCAATCTACGTCGACTTTCTTTTTGACAAAATAGTTAATCTTAATTGTTTTATTCATTTTTTACATAATAAATATAGATTTGTATTACATTTCGCAAATGTTCACACGCCATCTTAGTTGAAAAACCTTCCTTGGCACTCACACCAAATTTCACTAAACTAGATCACTAAATAAAAATGTTATAGATTATTTTAGACGGTGCGTCACCACATTCTGCAAGAGTGGCTAGACAACCATTTTCATGGAAGGTGGACAGGCATCAAAAAATCTATTGGCTTTTACTTCTGGAGCCTAGTAAATCAACTCATTTATGCAGAGGGCATTCACAATGAAAAAAATTATGAATGCTGCATTTGAAATTAGATATTAACAAGATTTTGAATCTATGCAGGCTATCGCACACGAAAGTCAGCGATCTCTATATGGAAAACTATTCACGATTAAAATCTGAAAATTTGAGTGTATGCTAATATGGATTTAGCCTAATCGAACAAAATATCAACAACTCTCTAGCACTTTCGGTTATACAGAATGTTGACATTAACTTTCTTATTTTAAATGCAACACCATGTATATTTTCATATTTTGGAATTGCTCTTAAAATTCTAGTTGAAATGTATGTAGGGATCCCTATACGCAAATTCATTTGTTTTCGAGATATTTCGATTCTTTGCAGAAAACTGACCGGCTGCTTGGGATTTTCTTCAATTCACTTGACATACCTATGGGCTGAAGGTAAACGCATGAAGATGGGTCTTATACAGGGCGCGCATGCAAATTGTTAAAACATAAGTTCAAAAAAAAATGCAGAAAACTCAAAAATTGTAAATGGAGTATCTTGTTTTTTCTTCTTTATTATTGTTCAACCCTAAAAATAAGTTGTTCAACCCTATAAATAAGGGCGCTTTACTAGTGCCCTATACCTATCGACATACGTTTTCGAGTTATTTGAAAGAAAAATATTTTCTTAGATTTTAAAAGATGTCGCAAGTTAGCCATGCCCTAGTAGACGACAGAAAAACAATTGCAGTTTGACTATTATACTGACTTCCAGAAAAATTGCAACACCTAGAAGTTGTCGAATGATTTTATTGAAATTTTCAGGAAACGTTTATTTTCATTAAACAAGTTGATGATTAAAATTTGAATAAAATCTAGCCAGTGGGTTTTTTTTTTTGCAGGTTGTTTCCATAGCACATAGTAACTATAAATTTGAAGTATTAGACCATTTAGTAACTGTCAAGTCTGCAAATTGTTGTTGTTACGTCACAATTTCATTCTGCACTTGATAACAATTCCGAGAGTACGTCAGCATCAACATTTTGTCCAATTAAGTGATTTTGAACGTGGCCGTATTATTGGTATGAGAGAGGCCGGACTTTCGCTAAGAGAAATTGCTCGTCGTGCAAACCGAAATGTTTCAACGGTATTGAGGTGTTGATCCAAATGGTCCGAGGAAGGGGTTCAACATCGTCGCCGTGGATCTGGACGTCCTCGAAGGACTACAGATCGCGAAGAACGTCGCTTAAGACTTTTGGCCACAAGAGATAGATTTTCAACAACTCGATCAATTGCAAATGATTGGATGAGAGGTACAGGACTCAGAATGTCAATGTCAACTGTTTATCGCCGGATAAGATCTTATGGATTGCGTTCATATCGTCCATTTTTATGTCTTCCTCTTACACCACTTCACCGTCTACGTAGACTAGAGTGGAGCAACTTAAGGGTTAATTGGGCGCAGGAATGGCATCAAATTGTGTTTAGTGGCGAGTCCCGATTTTGCTTGTGGGCCCACGATGGTCGTAGGAGAGTCAGACGGATGCGTGGAGAACGTAAAAATCCAACATTTTTTGTGGAACGCAACACAGCCCTCACTCAAGGAGTTATGATATGGGGTGCAATATGTTATGGTAGCAGATCACCCTTGGTCTTTATTGACGGCAACCTTAACGCAGCTGGTTACATTGCTAATGTGCTACAACCAGTTGGCCTTCCATATCTTCAGGGGCTGCAAAATCCCATTTTCCAGCAGGATAATGCGCGCCCTCATACGGCAAGGGCTACAACACGGTTTTTGGAAGAATCTAACATTGTCGTCCTCCCATGGCCTGCTCGGTCGCCTGATTTGTCGCCCATTGAACATGTATGGGATATGATTGGTAGGCGAATAGGTAATTTACCGCACCCTCCAGATAATTTACACGATCTTCAACAATGGATTCAAGAAGCTTGGGACGATGTACCACAAGCAGCTATAGATCACTTGATTAATAGCATGCCAAGGCGTCTAGATGAGTGCATTACAAATCGTGGCGGAGCAACTCATTATTGAAAAAACTTTTAAAGCTTTTGTTCTTTTCTTTTTAAAACTTAATCATAACTTTGTTTCATAGAAATAGACGTTTTCTGAAAATTTCAATAAAATCGTTAAACAGCTTCTAGGTGTTGCAATTTTTCTGGAAGTCAGTATAATATGGTATCCACTCAATTTTTCTCGTGAATAGTTTTCCATATAGAGGTCGGTGACATTAATCGTGCGACACCCTGTACATTTAACAAGTTTGAATGTCGATATCTCTAACACGAAGGCTGATTAATAGAAACGTTGTCTCAAATCTTTTGCTTAGAATCCAAGTTAAAACACAAATTCCTATTTCTTGCCTCCTGTATAAATCGCTCTATACATACATATATATTATGAAAGACTGATTCGAAACTGGGATAAGTGGATTTAGTTCAACGCAACGCAAGTACCTACACTTTTCTGAATTTCATCCAGCTCTTCTATTCCCTTATTAGGTTTTCGTACAGGCGTGTCCTTAAATTTAATTAAGTATTTGATTTCGCAGCCCGTGCAGCGGGTAGAAGCGGTAGGTGCTTATGTGAGCCGCCGTAATCCGATTCGTTCTTAATTAATGCGATTTAGTTCGGGCTCGTTCGCGAACGGCAGTAGGTACAAGGAGTGAATCCTCCCGGCGAAAGTGATTCCGATAAATTATGTGAATGGGAAATCACTTCGGGAATGCCTTTTTCCTGCTCGTTAAGCGAAAACTGTTCCTCTAAATCTAATTCCTACTAGTGCGGGTTCCGGATGGCAAAAACGGAGACCCCGTTTTATGGGTCTGCGGTGAATGTGCGAAGAATCCGAATTTGAAGTTCCACTTTTGCCGTTGTTTATTCGATTCCGTTAATTCCGTCCGTTAATTGGGTGTGTTTCGTCGGAACGGTATTAGTTTCATTCTTCGATCGTCGTTTAGCAGCCGAAGTGGGTTAGATGCGATAATAATACCGTAATTTATCTTTTTTCCGAATGTACTTTAAGTATTCCTTGCCGGAACTCCAAACAAAAGCAAAAACATCTCTGGAATTCCACTATGAAGATGTAATTATATTAAAAATTGATTTATTTTCAGCAAATACTGACTAGAAGACAGTATTAGTACAAATATTGTTTCTGGATTTTGATACAACCAAATTAAGAAAAGTTTTAAGTTTGGTACATCCACTTAACGTGAAGAAAAAGTTTTAGGCGTATGTCTATAAGTGTTGAGTTGCGTTTTGACTTCAATGTTTGGTTCAGTTAGCCACTAGTAGTAGACCACATAGTTCATCGGCAGGAGACATTTGGAATTTATTTATGAAACCTTAAAAGTTATAAAAGATATAACTTATTACCTGGCGCCTAAATCTATATCTTCAGAAAGCCGTCGGGGGTTCAGATACTTTTGGAAATAAGGAAATTAAAGCAAGTGCCCAATCTAAAAACCAACAGATTCCCCAGATCACTTGGCTTTTTCTTCCTTCAATTTTTAACAAGTATTATCACCAGGCATCAAGCAATCTATATAAATAAAAATCAATTGCCACATGAATGACGGTGTATCACTTGGGAACGGCTTGATCGATTTGGCTAATTTTTTTTGTGTTCGTAATTGCCAGGACAAGGTTTGTATGAAGGAAATTTTTTGGACAACCCACGAAAAAAGTCGGAAATTTGGACGATATTTTTATGAGAAGAAAAAAATTTTTTTATCAAATTTTGACGTTTTGAAAACTCATTTAAATAGGTGTTGCGTCTTGCTGAAACCAAATATTTTCACTTTGTAAGGTCGGGTCACATTGGGATATAAATTTGCCAGAGCAGGAACAGCGTCATTTCTAATGAGATCCAAATATTTTACCGCTGTCAAATTCCATTCAATAAAAATGGGATCAGTTACATTGTTCTCACAAGCAGGTTGTAATATATCGACATAAGCGGGAAGTCTCATTGTTTGGCAATTCTCCGTGGTGTCCCGCAGTGTACTCGGACCGTTGCTTTATCTTATTTACGTAAATGATTTTCCGTTGAAGGATGCAGTAATGTTTGCGCATGATACTTTTTTCATTATATCCAGGAGCAATATAAGTCAAGCTAGAACAACCCTTAAACCTTAACTACGATTAGTGAATATTTCAAACAAAACGACTTGCATTTAAATACTAGTAAAACTGTATTCATGGAATTTAATTTAAATACTCTAGACCGTGAGTGTTCTCATTGTATTAAGAGTATAGCACAGACAGATTCTGTAAAATTCTTGGGTATTACGTTGGATTCATGTTATGATTAGAGGGGACACATCGATAAGCTGTGTAAGAGTTTGGGCAGCGTTTGTTAGAGGCCAAGTTGGTCTCGAGTTCTTACGTATGTACTATTATGCTCATTTCCAATCTGTGGTTACATATGGGTTGCTAGTTTGGAGCGCTTCGGGTGATATTCTGCATGTAATTAAGTTGCAAAAGCGCGCAGGCAGACGTTTCGTCTAGAACCCGCTGCCGAGAATTATTTAAAAATCTTCAAATATAACGTTGTTAGTTTTTTTTAATAAATCATTCATCACATTAAGGTATACCTACAGATATTATAGAAATACCAACACATCGGAAATAGGTGTAAAAATATCGAGTCCCTTTCACAAATTTTTGTTTGGAAATGCTTGATCGCGCTTTCTATGTATCTACTTGTTAAATAGTAGGCGCTTAAGAACGCTGTTATAGTTATTTGATACTGTCAATGTGATTAATAGTCTATGAAAGCCAACTAGAAATATACTCGTACAATGAATATTGTGGGATTAATTAAAAATATTCTTCGTTAAAGCGTAAGTGTTATTTTTATTGCTGTAAATGTTATCATAACAATTATGACATATTTAATTAGACTTCTAAATACTACTTTAGGTGTTGAAATTTGATTCATTTAGTGCAATGAAATAAGTACTTTTAGTTTATAAGCTTTACTATTACGTTTTATTAATCCCGAATAAGAAATGCCTTAATACCTTCATACCTTCAATATTTTACACGATTATATCTCGTCGGGAATTTCTCGTCCAATTAGAATTTATTACGTCAATTAGATCTAGTAAAACTTCGCCACCTTTTAGGTGCATTTTCTCTCGGAAAATTTAATGCTTTCGTGCTGTAGACGCATCGCTTTACATAGAACGGTAGGATGGAGGAAACGCTTCCATTCATATCTGCAACGGGCGCGCATTATTCGGAATGTCTAATTAAGAGTCGCGAAAATCTTCGAACGGTCGGATGCAAACAGGGAAATCTATTTCAGTATATTAGAAGGTAAAGTCTGGGTTCGCGGGATGTTAGAACGACAGGTACTATGCAAATGAATCAGTATCCAATTGCAAGGCGACGCTAAAGTATTTTGTCGTAGCCGTAGAATAGCGGTTCAGTTCGAATTTCAAGTGTGAAGATAATTGAATCCTAAAGAGAATTGCAATTTGTCAGATAGAACAGTTGATTGTAAATGTTGCCAGTTTTAGCAGGAAACGTAATGGTTAATGCATATATAAAAACGGTTTTCAAACTGTAGGTAAGTATTTCTTTAGGTAACTGTGTCAAATATAAATCTTTATGGCGTTATAAATAGTCTTTACTTCGGTATCAACTATCTTTGAGTTTTTTGTGTAACACCATCTTTATTATAGCCTCATTTTAATCCCTCGTCACATTTCCTTATACAGGTTTCTCACGGTAGCCGTTTGTTAGAAGCTTCCCTGCTTAGAAAAAACTTAGAATTCTGAATTTTTGGACTCCAGGGATAGTCAAGATTCTCTTTAATTTTTAAATGTTTTCAGGGTCGTACCACTTTTGGTTATAGCAGAAGATGCCATTAACTTTCTTATTTTAAATGGAACACTCGATATATTACCTTATTTTTAGATTCCTGATAAACTTTTATGATGTGTTCCATCTGATTCTCCTGTACTTATTTGTACTGTGCCTTTTATCCATGTTTGGCTGATGGTGGCGCTTCTGGGGTGGACGGAAGCACAAGAGTGGCGCTTTCGAAATCCACATTGCCAAGTGGCATATTTATCGCATACAGGATATTTAAAATTTGATGGCCAATTACACCATTTTCAAAGTTGAAAAGGTTCGATTTTTCAAATATGACACCCTCCCCACGATTGCTCAGATTCTAAAAACTCTTTTTACATTTAATCCTTTGACAACAACTATAAAGATTAAATGCGCAGGCCGAAAAGGTAGCGGCAGCTTCATCGCATCCTGCCAAGAGTATTATCTTTCGTTATGATAGTCCGCTCCGTCGCAGATTACGAGGGCACTACATTTTCAAGTGCTAATAACATATTATAATATGTTGCTGTTGCAGTTGCACCTAGCGCAAATACTTAATTTTTGTCCGCGATGGGTATATTATAAAGCCAAAATACTTTCTATGAAATCATGGATATATTAATAACAGTAGTTACAAGAACACTCAAATTTACAATCAAAATAATTACTATATATATAAATAAAACAACACTAGTAAAACGTGGTCGTAAAAACGTACGAGTATGTATATATTAAAATTATAAAACAGAGACTAGGCATCTACAAACATTAATAAACGTTTCCATTCGTAATTATAAAAAGACGATATCAAAAAACAAAAACCTAGTCGGGTGTATCTCAAAGCTGAGCTAGAGGATTTTAGCATAATTAGAATAAAAAAAAGACAGACACATCCAATTTATTATCATTAATAATAGCAATTTTACAATCCGTAACTTTAAATGCCACGAAATGCCGTTATATAAACGATACGAACTGCAGGAGTTAGTAATTAATTAACATGGAATTAATAGAATCATGACCTTTCAAATGGCTACTGGTATTGATTTTATTTTTGCTGTCGCATACATGCGAACGCAAATCTAGTTTATGCTCTAAGTACCGTAGCACAAGATTTCGAAAAATATTATGCCAGTCAGCGTGTAATCGCTTTTCTTATAATTCGTTTGGTTCGACGCATGCAGTCAAGTATTAAATTAGAGATGTGTGTGTCTACACTTCCGTTGTATGGTTTTGTATAATTCGAAATCGATATCCCGCTATGGATAAATGTGTAGAAGTAGATACATATGTTCTTTCCGTAAGGTTTATTTATGTGTTTTAAGTATGTACACATGTAATGTTACACGACAAATCTATTACCAGCTCTATTAATATTATACTCTACCATTTTTTAACTTAAATCCTTATAATTTTATTCAATTGGATTCAATCACATCTATAATTAACATTAACCTGTAGCAGCACAAAGTATTATTATAATCATAAACATTTTCCAATTTGACAAGACCCAGAAGGCAAAAGTTGTTTCGTTTTGTAGTAGTGAATACATTTTTTTCATTATACAAAATACCAGATCACATTGAGACTAATCCCATTCTCTGTGGCTGATGGTCCAGTGACTTGCGCGCTTGGCTATCAGTCACGGGGTCCGGGGTTCGAATCCCCAGGGTCTGCTCTCAGAGTGAGGTTTTCGTGGTTTTCCTCACTCCTTGGCAAATGCTGAGAGACAAACACCTTAAGTCGCTCCACGGGCGCAGGCGTAATAATAACTCGTGGCCGGCCGATGCCCCCTGTAATTGGCGAAAGCTGTTGGGGGATGTAAACGCATGAATTAATATTATTCTCAATAATTATCAATTAAGGGCCGGTCTTTCAATCTCCTAATAAAGTTCCTAATAAAAGTTATTAGCCGAATAACAGAAATAACTGTTTTTCCACCAACTAATAAAAATTATGTAGCTAATAAGCCGATTTATTCTCCTAAAATGTTATTAGGTGGTTGAAGTGGCCAATAAGTACTATTAGAACCTTAATAAGCTCATCGAAAGTATCTAAATGTCGCCAACATAACAAAAAAAAAAAGTTTGAAATTGTTTGAGATTATTTGTAAAGGAGGAACATGAATATTTTTGAAGATTTCGAGGAGTTTGTGGAAAATGATTTGGCCAAACTTGTTGAAGTAGTTAATCGTAAGAGACAGTATAGTATTAGAGAGCCTCATATAAATTATTTAAATATTTGGAACGATGAAGAGTTTGTTAAGAGATTTAGATTGTCAAAACGCAGTGTTCAGTGGTTACTAGAAAGAATTAAAAATAGATTAAAATATACCACAGAAAGGTTACTAGTAAATATGTCAATTTTAATAGATTGCTAACATCTTTAACACAAAATGGCCGCGTTCAATACACGTAGCAAGCGGTTTGGGACCTGTTGACAATTCGCCTCAACAGATTAACGCTGCATGAATAACATATTAGGAAGCGATCGCCATTTTAGGTAGCGGATATAAAAACTGATATCCTTTTGATATGTATCAAAGAAATACCCTTCCGTTTCTATTCATATTTGTATAGCGCTGTCATTTATTGCTTGTTGTAAAATCTTACTGGATATTACTAACATAAACTAGGGTTATGAAAATGCCGAATAACTATTCACCTAATAAATAGTCGTTGAGAAACGGTCTGTTTTTATTTACCTAATATATCTTCCTTATAACTTATTAGCTAAATTGTTATTAGACACATTTATTAGGACATTGAAATACCAGGCCGACAGCTATTATTTATAGGGTTTATTGTTAAGATTATTTATTTTCAATATTGTTTATTGTTAACATTGTTCATTGTTAATATTGTTTATTATCAATATTGTTTATTATCAATATTGTTTATTATCAATATTGTTTATTGTTAATATTGTTTATTGTCAAAATTGTTTATTATTAATATTGTCTATTATCAATATTGTTCATTGTTAATATTGTTTATTGTTAATATTGTTTATTGTCAATATTGTTTATTGTTAATATTGTCTATTGTCAATATTGTTTATTGTTAACATTGTTCATTGTTAATATTGTTTATTATCAATATTGTTTATTGTCAAAACTGTTTATTGTTAATATTGTCTATTATCAATATTGTTTATTGTTAAGATTGTTCATTGTTAATACTGTTTGTTATCAGTATTGTTTATTGTCAAAATTGTTTATTCTCAATATTGTTTATTGTTAATATTGTCTATTGTCAATATTGTTTATTGTTAACATTGTTCATTGTTAATATTGTTTATTTTCAATATTGTTTATTGTTAATATTGGTTATTGTCAAAATTGTTTATTGTTAATATTGTCTATTATCAATATTGTTTATTGTTAACATTGTTCATTGTTAATATTGTTTGGTATCAATATTGTTTATTGTCAAAATTGTTTATTGTCAATATTGTTTATAGTTAATATTGTCTATTGTCAATATTGTTTATTGTTCACAATGTTTATTGTTAATATTGTTCATTATCAATATTGTTTATTGTTAATATTGTTTATTATCGAAATTGTTTATTGTCAATATTGTTTATTGTTAATGTTATTTGTTGTTAATATTATTTATTGTCTATACACTGTGCTTTGATAATCTAAACCTCTTGATAAATCACGATGAACTATTTTAATTAGATTGACCAAACCCCTTTCAACCAAAATTCTCGAAATCTTCAAACATGTCTGGTTCATAAATAATTTCAAACTTGAAAACATAACCTTCTTTGTTGTTTTAACAACTTTCAGAGATTTTCGATGCGCTATTAAGTGTCTAATAATTTTTATTGGCTACTTCAAGCACTCAATAAGATATTAGGAGAATAAACCAATTTATTACCTACATAATTTTTATTAGTTGATGGAAAGACAGTTATTTCAAGTTCAGCTAATAACTTTTATTAGGAACTTTATTAGAAGTTTGAAATACGTGTCCTTAACGTAAAAATACTCGTTGAAAGACGGTCTGTTCTTATTCACCTAATAACTTATTAGCTGAATTGTTATTAGATACATTTATTAGGAGATTGAAAGACCGGCCCTAAATATTATAACCTGAATAATATATCCAGAACGCAATTTTGAAATTCTAATCCATTACATCTGTATCAAGGTAGAAGTTAACACTAACGCCGGTTTGAATCTTTAATCGGCGCGGACCTATTGATAAATGGAGCGTGGCAAACAAATTCATAAGTTATGTCATACATTTCCATCGATTACCAGACAATTTCTCAATTCATGTCACCATAATTATTCACGGTTTATAAACTTGTAAATGTACTAGCACCGCACATGTTCATATAGAGACAACAGAGTAGAAAACATAATATATGAATTATGGCATTAGGTATTATAGAGACCCGAGGAAACAAAACAAATTCCATCATAAAATTCAAACTTAAATTACATATACATTTTTACTAGACAGCAGGCCATGATAAATGTTGCACAAATATACTTTTTCACAAAAATATTCGCAATTTTTCTTTACTAGTCTTACTTGATAACACACCAAATGAGACGTTAATTACCTGATAAGATTATTCTTTTTTCAGAAAACTTCATTTTAGTCTAATCTATAATGCGTTACTGTTGTAGATAATGTACTAATTAGATTTGAAACCCTCTATACATGCCAGTATTGATCGAAGAGAAAAAAAAAAGGCAAATAATTTAGTTTTTTAACAATTTTGACTTCCAAATTCCTTTCATAATATTTTCACATACAAATGTATATGTATTTTCATTTATATAAATAATACTACTGTATGAACACCTCAATGCAAAAACTTAGTATTTATATAACTAAGAATGCAATGTGGTCTCATAGTTGAGTCATTTATTTTTTAGAGGTTGTACAACTTGTAAAGAAAAGTCAGTTTACCAAAAATGATTTATATAAAAGTTGCAGAATAACAGAGTTTAAGTGCCCGTTGTTATAAATTTTGTTAATAATTGTCACCATCTGTTAGCGCAAAGTCTTGCCCGTTGTATACATGACTCACCATACGGCTGTCTATGAATAACATCACAAGCGTTTTCGATGTGCTTTTGTAGTTCGTCTCCAGTATTTACTTCCCCATCGTGATAAACTAATTGTTTAAGAAAAAAAAAAAACGCAGGGCATTAGATCCGGCGAACATGCAGGGCAAGAAATGGGTTCATTTCGCCCTATCCACCGAGCTTCATCATGTAGAAATCACATATTCTGGCTCACATTCAAAGGAACATCTAATAACACTGGGCAACAAATTTTCGAAAAGTTCATGCTTCCAAGCTGAAAATAGTCATTTCTTAATGAATTCAATGTGCTGAACACGAAAATGACTAAGAAAAAGCTGAATTGGCTACGGGTTTTCTGTAATATGTACTCATATTTCAGAAAAAGTGTACTTATGTCAATATTATAATACATGGTAAGAAAACATTTACGCATATTTCAGAAAAAGTGTACTTATGTCAATATGGTAAGAAAACATTTACGCATATTTCAGAAAAAGTGTACTTATGTCAATATTATAATACATGGTAAGAAAACATTAGTCTGCTTCTGGCTTTCGACTTCTTTTGGCCTGCCGTTTGTAGTGGACTTGTGGAGCATCTCTACTGATTATCCAACAATAGTCAGCTAGCATTGACGTAGACCATTTGCCTTGGTACCGTTGCTCCATGGTGGCAATGTCCTGATGAAAGCGTTCGCCGTGCTCATCGCTGACCTGCCCGCAGTTATCAGGAAAGAAATCTAAGTGGGAAGCAAGAAAGTGGATCTTTAAGGACATATTGCAGCCGAATTCATGAAGGGGTGATGCAATATGACGCAAAATTTCGTAATTTCTCACTAAATTGCATTACATTATGCAATAGCATCTATACAATGGACAAAACGTCAATATCTCTGGAACGTAAGCCAATCAACTTTTTTCAATGTGATATTCGTGTTCAGCACGTTGAATTCATTCAGGATTGGGTACTTTCACCTAAGAAGCAATTTCACTGTTGACCAGTGTAATCGTGGCGAAGTGTGTTGAAAAAGTCTAAATAAATTTCACCTGTCAGTGGAGCTGGAAGAATATAAGATAAGCCCGATAAGCGTACCGTTTACTATGCCAGCCCAAACATTCATTGAAACTTTATGCTGAAAATGGGTTGTTGTCACAGCATGTGATTTTCTAGTGCCCACACATGAATTAATTCCATTTCTTATAAATGTTGCCTCGTTGAAAACTAAAATAAATTTGGTAACATTTTTAAATATCTGTTGTTTTGATGTAATAGCCACTGATAAAATTCAACTCTTTTAGGAAAATCTTCGAGTTGTAAACGCTTGTACTCGTTGATGATGGTAGGGAGAAAATTGTTCTTGTCGTATAGTCTTCCACACTTTACTATGACTAACTCCAACTTGCGCTGTTATAAGACCAAGTGCTCGTTGTTGGGTCATTTTCGACAATATCTAAAAATTTCTTTAGGAAATTTATTTATAATTGCTTCTTATTTAATTTAAAATTGGTATCTGAATAGGAACAAGTACAGCGTAAAAAATAATATTTTTTATTGATTATAAAGACAACAAAAATTGGTATGCCATTAGCAAACAGATATTTATCTTCCCAACAGAGATATAAAGCTTAAATTACTGATACACCAAAATAGGTATAAACAACAATAACAAAATGGTAATGACATGTGCGATTTGTGTGTATTCTTGTATCGTGCATACGGTATAATATAAAAAATATATAACTACGGTCTTACACCTGTTAAGAGAAAAATTGTTTGAATATAGCAAATAAGATATATGCGTATATCAGTCACAATTATATATAAACATGTGTATTCTTATCACAATCTATAGCGGAAATGTATTATCATCAAATTTTAAATTTGTGACAAAATCTGGGATTCTTAGAAATATGGATGAGCATACTTGTGACTAAATAAAATAATTGAGATAGGAAAATCAACATTTTATAAGCCAGCCTACTATATTTAAATAGATCGTGCACATATTTAACACTATTGTAAGATGATTAACGAAGGAATAAATAAAGACGGCTCTGGCCTAATTGTGCCAGCTTATTAGTAGGTGATAATACCAATTATTCAAGCCCTATATTTTTTCCATTATCTACTTAAATAATTACACAATTACATATTCTAAATCTTCCCATGTTAATTGTCTGCATTATAATTGCAAAAGCAAATCCAACTATCGGTGTATTTATAATGCAAATTCTGCAAATTTCTGTGTATAAATGTGTATGTGTTAATTGTTAATGCATTTAGTTTCATGAACCATTCATTCGATTTGTATAATTTATAAACTGAATTAAGCCTGTAAACTTGCTCAAATATGGATTAATTAATTTGTATTTCATAACATTTTCAATCTATATCTAATTATCTCTAAATATCGCATTTATTACCAACCTAGATTACTTAAAAACGATGCAGTCGCTAAGCGAATTATAGGTATTTCAATTACGCGCTTTAAACAATTCAGTGCCGAGGTTCACTAACTATTTAATTGATAGTTAGATAATTTTTTGATGCTTACGTCACGTTTAAGTTTTGTTCAATAGTAGACCTTTCGTTTATTTAAAACAGAACACAATACCTGCAAAAATTATGAATACAAAACATGTCTCTGATAACATAATCTAATCAACTGACAATTGCCTTGGTCACAAATTGATTAGTTAATGTAAAAATAAACGTTTTTTATGTATATATGAGTATTTATTGACGTGTACGAAAATGAGTGTTGTAAATTAGCAACCAACAACTGCGTATTATTCGCTTTTAGAATAACTTTTAAATTTTACACAGTTAACAAACATAAGATATACATACACACTTCTTTATATTTATCAAACATGTGTGCCAAGCGTGGACTAGCGTGCTAAACCTTATTATTATTTAGTCAAAATGATCTGATATAGTAACAGTGTTATTCATACTGTTTGGAGGATATATAGATTATTATGAATACCTATTGAATTGACAATTTGATTGATTTCAATTGAGACACAATCTAAAATCGTGTATGATGATACAACACAATTGTTACAAAATTTGGTGCGTATTTTAATTAAAGAAGAAATAAAACAAAAACCCGTTTCTGATTATTTAGAAATATATTGTCCTACGCTCTAAATTTTGAATTTCTTTTAATAATATTTCTTTTTCATTTCTTGGAGAGTTCTTAATTTTATAATTCTTCATAATTCTATTAAAAAAAAGTGTTTAAAGAGATAATACTTACAATATGTATTTCATATTGCTGTTGAACTAACTCAAACCACAGGCAAATATTCTTATTTCACGTGTTAGTAATTATACATCTAAAGACGCAATCCTTAATACATCAAATAAACCTGCCAAAGTTCTTTTAAACGGATTTGTGAGATGTATCAAAGGTGTAATAAATAATGTACAATGGAAAAAAAATAGTTTAAGATTATTTCTGCATTTTATGTACGCTTCAAATTAATTGCTTGGTATCAATGAAAGACTTTTCGGAAGAAAAACCATTTGAAATAGTCAATAGACATTTATTGAAGAAATTATGCACCACCTGAAGGATTTGAGTAAAGTCAATTCAGTATTTTTCAAATAAATGAGACATTAAATATCAAAACAAATTGTGTATTATTGTTAGTATATAACCTTCGACCACATTAGCAAAAGAATACGAAATTATAACATGATAGTCACAATTTGTTAAATATACGGATTTAAAATCACTTAAGAGGCAGAAACTACAAGATAAAAATTGCAATCGTTTAATGATGAAAATAAATATAATAAAAAAGTAGCAATAAAGAATAAAAACAAAGAAAAACATTCTACGAATAGTTGCACCCAAATCCTTTCCTGTACAAAGCTAGGAACGGTGTTGAATTTCACAAACTCACAGCAATTATTTTAAACAAAAATTGAATTGCAAGCCGCTTTTTCAAGAATGGATATTTGCTTCTGGTATGAGTTTCCAAATTTCCAAATTTCAATCAAACATTTTTCATGAATTTTCGACACTTGGTATATTAAAAAAATATATAAACAAGATACTAGACTGCACTTGGTGAAACATTAGCAATTATCAAAAATTATCTGAATTCATATCCCTACAGTTGTGGGTGCTTGGGAATGTTTTACTTGTTTCTACTGTGAAAGAAATTGAAACTTTATTCCAACAATCTTTGCAAAGTCAAATACTTTTCTACTGTTTGAACGATTAAACGGAAATATTAACGCAACGTTATAGCTTTAAACACTAATTATTGTTTTAAAGTCCCCGTAGTTAACATAATAACAAAGTAACAAAATTTCATTCAATTGGACGTAATTTAGAACTTGAAATTGATGTTTTAATAAAAATCTTCTGCAGTGCTTGCTTCAATCTTTTTTATGGTTGCTGCACGCATAATATTTATCGTAAATTGATGGTCTACCTACAGAAAATACCGAAAATGGTGAATTTTAGAAAAAAAATGGGGTTTTTGAGAAAACACTATTGACCATACAAAATTCTTCTAAAATTGGATATCTTTTGATATTTTTTACATATATGATAAATTCCCCTTTGGCACAATCTGCTACAATAAAAATAATTCTTACCGCTTTAAGGTTTGTCAAACCAAAATCTAGATTTGTAATAATAGGAAAAAATGCAATGAAACTACAACTTACAAAATAATCTGTTGGGAGTCTAATATTTGTTAATATATAATATAAAAAAGTTATTACCAAATAACATTTTTCGAAATTTCTTCCTGTAAGATGACAAATATTTGTCACTTTTGCCCTCGTATAGTTTTAAATAACAATAACAAAAAGTTATTCTTACAAAAGAAAAGATGCTGGAAAGTTACATCAAAGACCAGTATCTGTCATTGACTAAACGCCTATGGTGTAGCTAAACAGCAAATAAATTTATGGACAAAACAAGTGCTCTAAAAATTGATTGTCCTTTGCCTTTCATCCGATCAATGCAAAAGCACAAGATTTCTCGAGCCTAAAATAATTGGTTTCTGTTTCTAAAGATCACTACATGTTTATAAAGCACCTGCACAGAATCAAACACTCTACAGCTGACTACCAGCTGTTTTTGGAGGACAAAGAAACAGAGAAGCCTATCATTTGTAACCACCCAACAGCCGTGGGAATGAAGTACATGTATGATCTTTGGTAAGGCTGACTTTTCCCAGAAAATCCTGAGATTTGAACAAGAATCTAAGCTACCTTACGGCCTGAACTTGTTTGATGAATTTTAAGATACAATTCGCTCTACAATAGGTTCCTCAAAAGAAGAACCTCATGAATAATATCCAATAGAAACTCAACCAAAAACATTCATCAAGCAAATAGCTTAATAATGGTTGAAGTATAAATTATACCTCAGTTAATAGTAAATAGGTTTAAAATTTATGGATATAAATACATATGTTTTTCTTCTGATATTTTTTATGACATTGTCTTATACCATTTAAAAAAAAATAACTTGGTTTTAGAACGAATAAATTGCATAACTTGTGACGAGAATTTCCCTTAATAAATAACATTTTAAAACAATCAATACATGTAATTTATATAACGGTTTCTTCATTGCAACCTCAGGTTATCACCCAGCAAGAGCCTCAGCTTCGAAAAAATTACTTTGATAATATTTTGCTGCGTAAGTAAAAGTATTTTATTTTTTTAAAATTGGCAACGGCACCCAACGCCGGGCCTCTCGCAATTCAAATAAAATTGTCCTAGGTCGTACATTTATCAGCGAATTTAGAGTGATAATTTTTTTAATCTGGCCGAATTACGGCGGCCGGCTACGTCACGACTGGCTTTTATTGAGTCGCATATCGCATAAGGACACATAACGCTAAAAATATTGTTTTTGATTCCAAGCTTATAATATATAGAGAATTAACGCTAATTGTTTATACTTTTCCACTGAACGATAACAAAATAATTGATGGTTAAAATAGAGTGGCTATTATAAAGCTGATCGGTCCCTACGTATAATTGAAGGAAATTGCAGTCTAGCCTCTATGTATATATATATATTGCAGGACAAATATCGCAAATATGCAAAGTGGTTTTATCTATCGTAATTTCTTTTTTCTTCTGTATTTATATACTTTGATCTTAAAACACATATACCTACATGGAAACGTGTGCTCTATTTAAGATAAATCTACAGGCTTGCTCATTAGTGCGTCAAAGTCCAATATAGTCTTTAAAAAAATAAAACTGAAGGAATTTATTTTATGAAAAGTGGTACAGTAATCAAAAACGCACATTTTAAAAATAATTTGAAGTATACAGGGTAATGCCCTAAAGCGGGGCATATTCAAAAACGAAACGGCCCTGTATATCTTTTGTGTTTTCTTATCTGCTTTAAATTGTGTTTTCAACGATCCCCTGGTTTTAGGTTTTGAGTGATGCATTGTTGAGTTATTAACGAAAATTAAAAAAAAATGGTCGTACAAGGTTTACCATACTAATTCCATGGGAAAGTATTACGATTAGCTAAGACAACATTATTTAGTAAAAAAAGAGGAGCCGCTTACTACTGGATTTTGCAGGCTAGGGAATAGC
Source organism: Cetonia aurata (assembly GCA_949128085.1). Taxonomy (NCBI): domain Eukaryota; kingdom Metazoa; phylum Arthropoda; class Insecta; order Coleoptera; family Scarabaeidae; genus Cetonia; species Cetonia aurata. Next base: position 62,542,494 of record OX421883.1, on the reverse strand, counting down.
ATATGACAATTAATCATAATAGCGATGGATCACCCGTTATTATTAACTCTAATATTAGGGTGAGCAATCAAGGGATTCCACAATGTACTGTTTTAAGGCCAATCCTTTTTCTTCTTACCGCCAGCGACCTACGCGTATGATTTAAAGATAATTTTTTGGTATGCTGACGATGTCACTTTTTTTGGATTCTGCCACCTCTAAAGTTTCCCTTAAGGAAAACTGTGATAAAATCCTTAATATTTTTTCTGGTTAATGTAATTCTAATTTTTTACACTTTAATAATCGAAAACTGTTAGTCTGAGGTTTCATAACAAACAGAAACGTTGTGATAGGTACGATCAAATTGAACACTGTTAATGAATGAAACTTCGACAGTAGGTACTACTTTTCTGGGCCTACACATTGACGAAAATCTCTGTCGGAAGTGACATTGCGAGAATCTTATCGCTAAATTAAATTCGTTATGCTTCTTGTTTAGAAGTTTAGCAAGCGTATTAACTACAGACCAAATATTTGTCCTTTATCACGCTCCAGGTTCGGTGTTTGTTGTCTTTAGTTCTTGATTGTTATATATTAACCTTAAAATTTATTTATCATTGCAAAATAAAATGTATATCATTTGAGAAAATTAAAACGAATTACAAATACAGGTATTTTACAAGGAATTCACGTAATAGATGCAATAACAAACACGCAACAATTCCTCCTATATAACTGCTAATTTAAAAATGTATTTGAAAAGCTCCTGAATGATGACAATACCTCAGGCATACTTTATTATCCCTCTGTTCTTCACAATACAATACATCACCACTAATGCGGCATTATATAGCACGCATATCCTAACGGATTCCGAAAATAATGCCTCGTAACAGGTATTTGATACTGTCACGGGAAACAAGTACGAGTGGTAATATTTATGGTAATACTGTTTCATCCAACGCATAGGATGAATTGTTCAATTTAAATGAACAGCTTTTTCATATGAATGAAGGCCTTAATTTGAATTTATAAACAATAGGAAGTGAAAATGTACGTACATATATCATATGCAAGCATGTATGCATATCTTGAAGAAATATTTCCTTAAATGTTACTATATGCGTCATTAGAATTATAGGTATACATTGTAGTTTTCTATTAATTCTCCTAATTTGGTTTTTAATCGTTATTTGTACACATTTAAAACACAAAATCTTAGTCTACGCAAATATTAAATTTCACCCAAGGTTTTTGGTACTATATTTATCAACGGTTGTTATTGCCGATTAACTTAGATAAGTAACTCTGTAATATTGTCGCAAGTGTCACAGCTTTTAGAACCTGGAGACCACTGCATGCTGCCTTTGCGATAGTTGCATCACAGTTGCTATAACGACAGAAAATAGTTTCGTTTTCTTCAAGCGTCTCATAAACTTTTATCAGAATACGTTTTAATTGTTCCTCTGTGTATTAGTGTCAATGAGAAAACCCACGAAAGACAACAAATGCATATTTAAATTTTTTTTCTATATCTGTAAATACTGTGAACAAACTGGTGACAAATAATAATGAACATTATTTTGTTTACATTCGTTTTATCGTAGTATCTACCACATAACATTATTGAGAATTATATACTTTTAAAGATTGTCAGATACAGTACTGTCTCATACTTATGTATATATGAATCTTACGTTATGTTAGCAATACATACATACATATGTGCAAATGACCTACCAATGTCAAAAGAGAGACGCATTAAGTGCTTATATGTGCAGTTCTGCACACGTCTATTCGGAGATACGGACGTGCAAGCCCAAATAAATCTGGTGACTGGAGATTTGCAAGCGAGATAAAATTATTTGCGACCTACGACAAGCAACTATAGCCTCACTTATCAGTGACATTATTCGATTAATAATAAATCGGAATAAACATGTTTATTAAATCGCCAAGCCGCGTTTACACCCATTTTTATATTTAGCCAGTAATGGTCTCCTCCGTATCTCTCACCTACGATGATATTGAGCGATATTTATAGGATGAGATAAGGTTATGGCGGACTTAATTTGTAAATGAACTCCTGGAAGTGAAAAAAATATTATATCGTAGTTATAATAACACTTTTAAATTTAAGATAACTTGCGTTTATTCATTCAAAATAAATATAAATTTACCAGCTACATGTTATCAGATCTAAAAATACTGTCATAAAGTGGTATTATGTTTATAAAAATTTACATTTTATGTTAATGAGAAAGTAAAAATTACCTTCACCCTCAGTTGAGGATTTTACAATGACATTTAAATAAATTCCCTGCACAAAATTCAATTGAAAAGCGAAAAATAACAATATGAGAAATTAAATTGTATTTTATTATTTACAAGTATTCACCATTTCATCGCAAAAATTAAAATATATTTATATGTCAAATTAGCGCCATCTATGGAGTCAAATATAAATCATTCATTTATTTTTATGTAAAAGTAAATATTATTGCATTACTACTCAATGATTAATAGAATAACTTAAAGATCTGCAACTAAACCTAATATTTTTTCAATGACATACTTGAAGATCACATATAGGTAGATCACAATAATATTCATCCTCTTAAAGAGACTAAAAGTAATGTTATAGATCAGTTTTTTTAGTGACACCATTTGGAAAACTAGATTGAAGAAGTGTTGACAAGGAGGCCGGAATGGCACTTGTAAGTAGAAAATAATTTGCATGAAGATCACTGAGGTTTCAGAAAGATGGGAATACCTCAGCCTTTTTGAGAAGAAATATAACTATCACACTGACAAAAGTCAATGCTAGGTTTTTCCACTATCACCAAACAACAATGCACAATCTCTCGACGCGCGTTTCGCTAACCAAGTTAGCATCATCAGGAGATGATTAATAGTTAATAATCACTATTAATCATCTCCTGATGATGCTAACTTGGTTAGCGAAACGCGCGTCGAGAGATTGTGCATTGTTGTTTGGTGATAGTGGAAAAACCTAGCATTGACTTTTGTCAGTGTGATAGTTATTGTTACACCAAAGGTTCCAAAACCCAATTACTGGAGAAGAAATATAGTTATTAAGGAATTTCTTGGTGTATCTGCAGCATTAGATAATTAAACTCCCTTCTAAAAACTTTAGACAATTTTTATTTCACGTGCGTAGATGACTTTACCTTAGTAAGTTTGTACCTTAAAAAGTAAAAACTTACAAAAACTGACGATTGAATGTTCCAACGTGGGCAACAACTTTACGCTCTGAAGATGATGGACCGTTTCTTTAGAGGCACGTCTGGAACAGTGAATTTGCCTTGGGTGTTTATGAGGGGAAGTAGAAGCAAAGTTTCTAGGAGTGTCTTTGGGTTCCAAAATGCATTTTAAAAATCATATCAACCTAATAAAAGTTAAAACTACTTAGTGATTAATTGTTATAAAACATTTAGCAAGGATTTAAATGGGCACCAGATCCAAAATATTCATTGCAAATTCATCAAAAACTTGTTAGGTCTTATATTTACTATGCTATTCATAATTTCAGGTTTGGATATGTCCAAAGTTATATTCTTCAATGCATTTAAAATATAGGTCCTAGGGCTGCTTATTAAATATACACCTTGATTCCCACCTATACAATGCTGAAGCTTCTTTCTTACCAGTCAAATATAAAATAGACCGAATGGCAAATAATTCTATGATGAAGCATTTTATTCTTTATGATAATTTTATTAGAAAAGGTTTGTACGGTTGCCTAACTGCAAATGATGAAAACTTGAATTGCTTTACCAGCTGTATATACAAATATAAATGGCGGTTTGTGCACTTTTTACAGTGTGAAATCATCAGAGGAAATAGTGCCCTCCTGGTATTATTGTAATTAAATTAAGAGGCAAATTTTTATACAAATTTTTTTTTCTTCCTAATTTAATTATAATGATAGCAGAAAAGCATTATTTCCTTTAATGATTTCTCATTGTAAGAAGTGCACAAATTGCGTACTATCTCCCTTCTAAGAACTGTATTTGATGTGATTCAAATCGTAGGAAGCTGTCGACTTCATTGGCTCAATTGGCAAAGCGCTCGTCCGGTAAACGAGAGGTGCCAGGTTCAAATCCTACACGAGGCAAAAATTTTTCATATAAAAATTTACCTCCTAATTTAATTACAGTGATAGCAGAGAAAAGGATCATTATTTTCCTTAAAAATATAAAGTGTTATATACAGCACACATATATTTCATCTGAAGTTATTTAACATAGGAAATGAATACGCTACAATTTTTTGTCGTGCTTTAATTAATTGGGTAAGTGCTTTTTACTTTAACGAGCACTATATATGAAATCTTCATTCCCACCTGACTCGCTATAATTGCAACACTAGCTAAGATGTTCTTCACAAATACTCCAGATATAATTATAATTTACGGAGGCTAATATTTTCACCACAAAAATATTTACCGTTAGAATCATAACGCAGGCTACACGTGTCAGTCGAAATGATCAAACAATTAAAACGGAAATAATTATATTAACACTCTTCCAACCAGCCAGCGACGAGCGCTGTACTGCGTAAAAAAAAATTTATTATTTTGACACGTTTCAGTTGAGAGTACATCCAAGTTCGCTCAGTTCACTACCTGTATAATTGCTAATCCGACGTTAAACGTGTCACCAATTATAATAACAGTCTGTCACGGCGAAGGACAGTTATAATTGTTACCCGCAGTTACCTCTTAATGGACAGAATCAAATGCAGGACGACATCGTTAGTATAATATGATCGTGGAAAAGTGACTCGTTCTCGACCGTGTATGCATTATATGTGTGTTCCACGGTGTGGCAAGGTCTGAATGTGTTGCGTGCTGTTCACGAATTAGATTTTACATGCCGGTAACTACTGGAAGAGTCGAAAGGAAAAATAAGAATGAGCTTGGAAATAGGCCAGCTTAATTACTGCGTGAAACAGATTAGAATATGTATTTGTACGCATGAGCGTAAAATATGGAGTAATTTTAGAAGAAAACCGGACGCAACTACACTATATTATACAACTTGAAGAGCATCAGTGATATGTTTTGCCCTAGATTATAGTCGTGTTTCTCTGTACATAGAACATTCTGTCACACTTCTTCTACAACACCTCACAAATTCGAATGGTTTAACTTTAAGGCTGGGAATTTTATTGAAATTAGTATGAGTATCTTAGCTCTTCAAAGAGAAATTTACGGCATTTAGATTAGATTGGAAAAATTGTTGTTTGCTAGAGAGTAATAAATATCTATAATTTATTTGAATAATTTCTAATCTCATCTTTTGCAAACTGACCAGTACTACAAGAAAATAATTTAGTCGTATTTTATAGTTATTATTTCGAAATATCTAGTTATTTTATGTATGCACCGACACAAATATTAAATTAACAATTTATTAGTAAAATATTGTTGTATGTTCCTAATTAAAATATCAGTATAGCAAAGGTTCCTATATACAGATATAGTATATTACCTACAGAAATTGTCGTATAGATGGCAGTTTCTCTATTTCACTCCAATGATAATGCATGTTTGGCATAAACTGTATGCGTGGCAGATATAATATTTACCTATTTACCGGATAAACATCCAATCGGAGCTGTGATCATCAAAACGGCAACCCCCACTGTAGCATAGCAGACCTGATATCTGCAATGCAACCCCAATTTTTGAAGTCTAAATGAGTAAAACTATTTTTTCCCTAGTAGATTGCTATTTTGGATATGAGTTAGGGAATTCAGAATTCGAAGGCTTGTCCTTGGTTCTGTTTAAACTAATTAAAAAATTTGCTCTTCTTGGTCGATCATTTTAACGATTAATCTGATTTAAGTTTGCTGTTTCCAGTAATCCTTCTTCCACTGGTCTTATAGTTTTTGTACCAATATATCGAGAATTTGGAAACCTTCCAGCATATATCCAAACTGCAGCAAAGACATTGTCATTACATAGTTTTTAACAACCCAATAATAAATGAACGCGAAAAATCCTTTCACTGCTCATTTTCGAACCTTTTAATTCAAATACTAGTACAATACAAAGTATAGTTGTGTTTTATGCGACCAATGTGTTCTTAAAATGGTCGCCTGTCGTACCTGTCCATAAATCGCAGATTTATGGACAGGTACGTTATCCTGATGGTGAAAAGACACTTTCGTTTTTGCCAAATGAGCAAATGGATATCTTTTTGATTTTGTCGCTAAGTTGCTGCAATAAATTGGCACCATACTCACCATTTATTGTTTTCACCTTTTTTAAGGTGTTAGATGAAGATAATTCTAGGAGAATGCCAAAACGCAGTTGCCATATTTGCCTCCTTTGGTAGCAGAGAACCTTTGTGTGTATATTGTTCGGACTATTCCTTGGTTTCGGGAGTGTAACCAGTGTTACCAACAGGCGAAATAATGTTTCCACTAGAAGCCACTTGAAATTCTACTGACAGTCGCTCACAATAAGGAAATACCTACCGAAATTGGAAAAATTATGTAATTTTTTTAAATGTTGGCATGAAGTAAATACATAATACAGATACATATAGGTTGGATAAATGCTTAGGTAAATGTAGTAAATACGAATCTTTTTTTTTTCAACGTTTATTATGTGAACCACAATGAACAATCACCACAATAAACACTACAAAAAAAAAATGTTTCTGCAACTTTTAAGTTAAAAAGAAATGTAATAGGTATAACAATTATTCTTCTATCTTGAATTTACAAAAAAACATCAAAATCGAGATCTAGATCAGTGCGTGCTTTGTATGTTGACATACTTTTAATTTCATTCAAGACTTCTCCAGGTATCTCGTAATTAAAGCAACATTTAACTGCTTTTAGACTGCGACCAACCAATCTTTCAGAATGGGATCTTTCAACCAGGCATTTCTGAACTTTTGTTCATACTGGCACTTGGACTTCTCCTTAGGCGGCATGACCACAGTATCGTGGAAACGATGAAGAAATGCATTTTAACTTTTATTGAAATAACAAATTACTAATTCAAAACATATGTCGATCAAAACATTTTAATCTACCTACAATTATTGTGGTACTTACCAATAATTTGAATAAGGTTCACAATCACCATTAACTTCAGAAATAAGTTCACAAGTTTTTATACAAATATAATGAAACCACTCATGCAAATGAGATCTGGCGTAAATAAGGCAAGCAAACACCCAAAATAAACGTTTCGTCGCTCTTTTATAACCTGTTTATAACTTCGGGGCATCAATTTTTATGAGTAAATCCCCAAGTTACGATTAAAACCCATCTAAAGTTTTTTTCTACTACTTGTCCACAGAGGGCAGCAAAACATGCTGCAGATTTACTGTACTACAGATTAAAATCTGAAAATTTGCAGATCACGGTTTGAACATTTTCATTTTTTTGTGTCTCCTGCAAGACAATATTGGTAGAAAAAAGCTACCAAACCAATAATTCAATCTACTAAATTTTCTACTGTACAACTAGTTCAACAGTTTGTCCACTAGGCGGGGGGGAAATCTACCAAATTTAGTAGAAATTCTACTAAGTTGGCAACACTGAGTGTAACGCTACACGCATAGGTATAGCAGTCGCCACAAGTGATGGCGAGCGGTGGGAGTAGGTTCGCGCAGCAGTAGACGGGCACAACGGATTTACCTCTGCATATAATTTCTCTATACCATTGGCGTGTAGGTTAATATTGAATAATGCAACGTTAATGTAATTAAAAATTTAATAAAATGGTTTTATTAGTATGGGATATCTCCGGACAATATAAGTATTTTGTTTACTAATTACTACTATTTACAAGTGCCTACCTACTAATTTATTCCTGGAATATATGAACATATGTATATTCACAACAAAAAACAAAAATATTATGTTAATATAATCTTAATGAACTAATAAACATTTAAATCCGATTAACCGTTAAGGGGCACATAATCCCCTGAATTGTTTACCAGGAAACATCAGCGATGATAATAACAAAAAAGGATTATTGTTTAAACGGTTTATTGAATTTAAACATTATAACCTATTAAACAAATTGAAAATTTAATGGATAAAGTTAAACCTCTTCCGCACTAAAATCGTTGTCGTCACTACTACTATCATTATTTATAATTAAATTTTCGGTCCTGTCGTCAACTAGAGTTTCTGATTGTAAATATTTATTTTCTATATTGGCAACATGGTTGCAGCGTTGTAATATTTGAGCCGCCACTGACAAATACTCAGAACGTATTATTGCAGCTAAGTGGGCGTGCACGCTTTTAAAAGCGTCTACAGCGCATCCCTACTCCTCGCCATCACTCGTGGCGACTGCTATACGCGACAATACGTTTCAAATTTTCTGAAATTTATGAACAAACCCCCATATTCAATTTATCAAATATTATTTTCACCAAAAGACCGTAATTTTGGCAAATCGCGCTAGCGAAACCAAAATAAAATTCAAATACAGTATTCCAACGTCCTTGTCGCGATACGAAACTTAATTTCGATGTGTTCCTTGTAAACGGCGAGCGAACCGACAAAGTAGAGAAAAATAAGTATCGTAAAGGAGATTTTCTACCCATTCCGCTCCGAAAGAACGAAGGAGCCACCCCTCGCTTTTTATATTAAAATGTCATGGTTGACTGTAAAGGAAGCAATTTAAAATGTAACCGTGAAACTCGAAACCTCTAATAACGACGTAATTTCGCGATTTTTTGCCTATTCCACGTCCCGCTCCAAGGAGTTGGCGCGAACAACGCAATTGCAGCGTGCACTCCATTGCACTATTTCGACTGGCTGACTTGTAATTTCATTGTTTCGGTGGAGAGAGAAAAAGAAATTCAGACGGATAAATCCACATACGTGCTACACCTTTTTAATATTTCTTATATATTTGCATATATATACATTGAAAATTGTAGGTTCTGTATACGTAAAACTTATTATAATAACTTTCATGATTATATATTGCGGAAGATTAGCAAATTTATGAGCACTACTTAATAGTATGTTTTGAAATTTCATATTAAATGTAAGGTTTTGCAGAAAATATATCGTACGACATAAGTGCAAACATGTAAATTTGTGGAGAGCTACAGTGCAATTATTTTCTGCTGGCGGATGCGCGATAGCAACAAGGCGTGCCCAATGGAATGAGACACACCCGAAGGAATATGAAGAAAGGTTATAACTCGCACGTCCTATCTTCGCGATTTCTTCAAAAATCGTATGTCAATATGTATTACGCCAACCAAACGACTGGGTTCCATTCGCCTCTTCGAGCTCGTGACGCAGGATGCGCGTAGGGGCTGGGTTACCGGCAACGGAAAATAATTCTATTGTAGGTTTAAGGTTTTTAATTAAGTTAAGAATACAAGCCGACTATATAAACCAACAAAAATCAATTTTTAAACTTTAAATAGCACTTATAGCTCCAGTCTTTATCGATTTTATTGTATACGCTTAATATCTTAATGTAGTCCTTTTGTAGTCGCCTTCCCAATAAAATGTCCTTCAATTATGTCATTGGTTTCCCCGATTCCACCATTATTTTTTTCTTCTTTTTTCGGAGTGGGGAAACCGCATGGCACCTGGCACTGGTTCATTACGCTCATGCAGTGTTAGGCGCTACACCGACTAAAACCTCTCAAAAAATCACTCTAACATTCCGGAACCGCCGCGCCGCGCCGGTCGGACATAACTTCGGAATGCCTGTGGCTTATTTAAACCTGCTCGTCTGACCTCACTCACAAGAAGGATAAAGAATTAGGGCTTGATCTGTCTGTCGTTTCCATTCATCTGCTTCGTTTTTCATAATATCAGGTAGCATGTTCTGTACCGCTTTTAATTCTTATCTCTGTTTAATATTACTTGAATAATGTTGCCGAGATTCAGTGCCAAACCTCCTTATTCGAATTTCATTTCGCCTCGCACAATGGACTATAATGTGTTCCACAGTATCAAAAACCTCACAATACATGCACTTGTCAGTAGAATCCTTACCAAATCTTGCTGCATATGCCCTAAAAACTCCATGTCCTGACAGAAATTGAGAAAGATGGTGATCTGCCTGTCTGAACTCACGACCGATTCATGGCACAATTCTGGGCATCGATATCTTGATCCACAGTCATTTCCTTTCATTTAGCTCCCACCTAAGCTGGCATTTTGTTCCTTTGCAATATTGTGGTAGTTCTGGCGGCTTTTCTTTCGCTCATTGGGATAAGCACCACCCTAGCCAATTTTCATTTGTTAGGAAAAATTTGCTCCTCTAGGAAACCGTTCAATATTACCAACAGCCAATTGATTGCCTGCTTGATTGCCTCCAGTGGTATTTTATCCGCACCCAGGGCCTTCTTGCCTTGATGTTGCCACGAGTATTTTCCTCTAATGTCCACTCCTCAGCTGAAAATGGAAATAGTACACAATGATCCTCGTTCTTTCGGCATTCATTGCGTAGGGTACTAGATAGTTTGCTCTCTTGGCAATTGACCTTTTGTTTCAGGTAGCTCCATACAAAAGTCAGGAGCGGTCAGTTCTGGAGAATCAGCTGAATATGCTAAACCATAAAATCGAGAAATTGGGCGTTTAGGAAACATGTTCCTCAAAATTTCTATTGTCTGTTTGCATGTGTGGGCTGTTGCTCCATCTTGTTACAGCCACGTATTCTCCAGTTTTCGGTCTTCTAATTGACGTGTCCAGGATTGTTGTATAGTGGTCTTCATCATTCTCAAAGATATAGGGACCTATCACACATTGCGCAAAGTCCCGCGCCATACCTGAGTCGTTGAGGATGTAACGCTCCTGGAGAATGTGAGGGTGTTCTAAGCCCCAAAAGCGGTAATTCTGTTTATTTACAAATCCATTGAAATCGAAATGTGCTTCATCGGTCATAATAAGTTTGTCTGGAAAAACATAATTTTATCAAATCCTGATTGTATTGCAGGCGTTGCCTTGGTTATATCGCGTGCACCACCTGGATTTTATATGGAAAAACATGCAAATCTAAGCCAAAATTTGCCCCAAGGAAGTCCGAAAAATGTGTAGTTGTGTAGTATGTCTTTTTGTTGATATTCTTTGATAACCTGCGATGCTTACTCTCGCACATCCAATGTTATTATTTCACCGTATTGTTCGCGGTCTTCCACCATTCCTTTGCATCAGATGTTGCGCTACGAAGTCCGAATTGTTGTTCTAAACGACGTAATTTACAACATTAGGCAATTACCGGAAATCGACATCAACAATGTACATGGTTAAATAAAATGTTGACCAATTGAAATCAAATATCCTGACCAATTAGTTCCGCAGATCCACTTCAAACAGATTTCTTCTTCATTGGGGATATATAAAATCTAAAATACCGGAAAGATGAGTTGAGCGATTTGGGAGCTTTTACTACACGCTGTAGATAAATTTTGAAGTATTTAACAAAACCAATTTAAGTAGAAAATCATCTTAAGATTAATTTATTCTGAATGAGTGTAAAAGAAGTAATAGGTCAGGCAAAACGAAATCAATGAAATGCGTGGTAAATGGTTAAATTTAAATCCGAAATAGTCGTTCCCCATCTTGTGTATTACACTCAACGCTATCTGTATATAATAAACACTACCCTGAGGCGTGTTTGTTTATAGTAAATCCCTGAACCGGAGCCGATTGAAAGAGCGGTTCAACTTCAATTGAACGCGGCTAAGCAGCGCAGCCTGTGTCCTGTTTCCACCCACGACAAACGGAAACGTAATGGTGTATACATACATATATGAATGTGTGTGCTTATGTCTGAACCCGTCGCCAATGTTCCCTTTATAACTTCTTTGCCTCCTCGGCACGAACGCACTTCATTAAATATGTTAAAACCTATACAATAAAGCAATTATGTAGGTGAAACTACAGTTTAAGTGTCTATTAGATTTTCAACACATGTCGGAAGGTTTGTTATAGTATATTCTCTTATTTCCATATTTATTTAGTATTTAGAGCAGATGCTCAAAATATTCACTTCTAGTCAAAGTACTAACTTCCAGTGGATGATCAATAGAATATTAAACTCATTGAAAAATGCCCAAAAGTATTGTGAATTGCATTACAATGATCTACAAAGCGTTGTTGAAAATCGTCTAATTTTTAAACTGGAATTGTAGTTGTCATATTCTGAAGGCCTTAAATATCGTATATAAAGTGCGGATGTCAACCCTTAGGATTTTAATATTAGCATTTTTAAATATTGTAAAAGAAAATTACAAAACCATTTATCGCTATAATCACTGCTTATGAATAAAAGAGTATACTTGAGATAATGACCGTAGTATTTAATAACTGTTCCGATTTGGCTTTCATTTAACAAACGCTTCAGTAGCAGGAGTGCATCTTTTGTTACTTCCCATCAGCACAGCCGAGTCAATTAATGACGAATCATTAAGAATAAGAAATTGCAGGGCAGACATAACGGGAGATTAATCTTCGCTGCTATAAATCACAGGAACTTCTTAAGCGTCTAGCCAAATTTATTACAATTAAAATTCTCATTGTTTTGCCGCGCTTCCATTGCAAAAAGTGAGCAAAAAGAAACCGCGGAGATCTGCGAAGGCAGGAAGTAAGTGCGACGAAACTATGTACGAAAATAAACAACAACCGGCGACAGAAAAAGCAAAAATTCAGAACGAAAATTACACAAAACTAGACATAGAAGTTTATACAGTAGTGTATTACCGACCTAAAACTTTATCATTATTTCATGTATGGTCTCGCGGAAAAACAACGACCAATTTCCTTAAAAGTAGACAACTTAATCAAGTAGACCGCGAGGGTGGGAGCGATAAAAGGGGAACGGAGGAAGAGATAGAGGATTCGACTGCAACTGTTTATTGCTGTAATGGAAAGCCCAACTCCAAAAACAAACCAGCGGCGGATAATTCTTTTATTTTTCGAATTTATGTTGCAAAGTTCGCCGAGGAAATACAGTAATGGTTTAATATAGTTACATTAGGAAGTTGGAATAATAATTTGAGAGATATACAATGAATTCTCGCTATAAACTAATAGGGAAATGTTGCGAGAACGTTAAGATCGATGAATTTGTGGAACTTTGGTAATTTTCATTTGTTTTTAGCATATAACAAGAAGAGAGAGAGAGATGTGATGAAATTACATGCTTAAATAAGCTTAAATTAAAACGAAAAGAGGAACAAGTCCAAGAGCTGCCAATGCGAAGACACGCAAACAGACTGATCGAACTCATGAACTCCGAACAAAATCCTGTGTTTTGTGAAAACACTGAAAGAATTTAAATTTTTTATGTCCACATGCAATCCACTATACAGCTTGCAGTAATTAAATGAAAAATAGCATTGATAAAAAGTCGCACTGTGTATGCTGCTCCGGTACCAACCCTGTCCTCCACCTCGTACCATAATCATGACAACAATCCTTCAATTACACGATAAATCTATTACTGTATCCAAAAACAAAGTATGCTGTATGTTTAAAGAGAGAGAAGTGCAAGAATGCCCAGTTCCTTAAACAAAGAACTACATGATATTCGTAAAGATATGCCATCTGCTATTCATTCATCCTACCAATTGCTCTCTTTTGCAACACAAAAACAACTGAGTGACCGTAAAAGCAAATGCCGTACCTGCTGATCGATTCAAAGTATGCAAGATACCCGGATCTGAGTACCTTTATGCAATACGTCTGTGATAAAATGCGTAGTCCAAATACTATTGAAGATAATAGTTTGCAGACATCATCAACTGGTGCACACCAGCACAAGGTTTCATTAATTTCAATGCGAACATTATAACTGTGTCTGTTAAATTAATTGCATTTATGTTGACAAGTACTAGTGAACGTCTGAAGCCGATATAAAAAAATAATAGCACGATTTTTTCAAAATTAATATGTAATTTATTTTTATTTGTAAGCACAGTCACATTCCCCTGAATCTCAGAATACTGTCTACCGGTAACTAATATGTATATTCGTGTCATCACCATAGCTAATAATAGAATTACTTTGGGTCAACAGACTAAAAAATATATGCAATTCCTACGGAAAATTCCAGTAACGTATAAGGTAAAATTGCCAAAAATTGGGAAATTTACTAAAAAACTTTAGGTATATTTTCTAATTTTTGGTAAATTTACCTTATACATTACTGGAATTTTCCGTAGGAATTGCAAATATTTTTTAGTGTGTAGTGTATTTTTAATCGATTCATTAATAAATCATTAATATAAAGTAGAAACAGCGTTGAGCCCATCACAGACTCCTGTGGAACGCCAATGCTCACTGATGCCCTTCGCGATGGGTGCTTGTTTATTCTCACACATTGAGCTCGATCGGGCAAATACGACTACCAATACAAGACGACCCCACTAATTTTATAAGTCTCCATATTTTCTAGCAATATTCTATGATTAGCACACAAAGGGTTCTTTGGTCCAGTTTCGTAACTACAGGGTTAAGAAATGTACCTAATGCAGTATCTATGTTTTTATTTTCAATAAACCCGTTTTGAAAATCGTCTAATATGTCATACTTGTTGTCATACAAAAATTGGAGTAGTTTAGTATTTAGAATCCTTTGGATTATTTTAGAAAAATATACATACATAGCAAATTTACATATTGCATTCTCTCTATATACTTGTTTGTCCTCAACCTGAACCTACTAGGAAAGTTTGTGGCCCCATCGTACATGAGGTGTTTCACAGGGTAGTCCCTGCGGTAACTATCAGTATTATTAGGAATTTCCTCCATGAAAATCTTATTCCTCGCAATCGCGTTGAAAATCAAAACCCAAGACGATCCTGCTACTTGGTTCACTGCGTGCGTCGATCGCCCTCTCGAAAACCCAAATGGCTCTCAGATAGTACACCAGGATGCTTGGTAATCGTCCTTCAATTCTTTTTTCATCAAGGCTTCATAGACTTTTCCCAGGGTATTGATAAGGTATATTGGCGTAAACTTAGGCTGTTCATGGTTGAAGTTTCGTTGTTGCTTTAGAAGCAGGTTTAATACTTTCAGCAACATTATTGAAATTGGGTTGCTTTAGGTTCTGTTGCTTTAGTGGATAGATGGTCTGGTGGGTGACTCAATGGATGGCTGCAATGGGTGTTTCTAACTACTACTGTTATTTATCGGCTCTGGAAAGAGATCTTTCACTATTCTAATCTTAGGCCACTTATTTGTGGCGTGGCCGTCCTGAAACCATCGACTGGTTTAATTGTATTTTGCTTCAGTATCCCTTCTAAGTCTGCGTCCCAGTTATGAGAAGCTTCAGCTCTATTTTAGCTGGTGCTAGGTCTAGTAACTTAGTCAATCTACACTATAAATAGGTGCATCCATACCATAGGCCCTGGCAAAGGACGCTATTAATTTGCAGACTACTTAAGACGAAATAAATACCGTGGTTGGCGATGGCTTAGTAAGGAAAAGGTTTCTACTACTGGGCTTGAAGAAACCCAGAGGAAACGGGTACGTAAAAAAGTTGTTTTTAAAAATGATAGGTCCAAGATTAGGAAGCCAAAATGAGCTTCTACGAAACAGGTTGCTGTGACACAAGCCCCCATGGCCATCCCAATCTAATTTAATCTAGCTGTCATCGATATTAGATCAGAAACTTATAAAAATGTATATAATCGACTGTGGATCCGAAACTAGACCAATATAATCATTCCAATCTTAATCTACAGATATTAGATTCACCAGTCCCATCATTGCTATTCACATATTTGATTATTCCGCAGAAATTTACTAAGCCGATAAAAAAAATCGTAGTATGCTTCCGATGTAATCCGCGTTAACAACAGTCCCCATAACATAAATCGCGATGCCACGTTGGAATGATTCCAGCAGCCACTATACTGAAATTTTATCGGTTCCGTATCAAATCCACGCACGAAACATAAAACTAACCAGCCCTTTCATCCGTTTTCGCACCGAAATTGGCCCGCGTCCCGGCTCTCGTCAAATTCAACGATCCACTCACTTCCATCTGGCGACGACCCCCCGTATTTTGTTAATATTAATTTATTAACCCGATCGGTCACGATAAACGAATATGACACGAGATTGCGTGCGTTGAAAACCTCACTTGTATTTCCGACAGATTCTGTTTCCACGCTATGTTGGATGGTGATAACATCTATAGCAATTTCTAGATCCAAAACCTAGAAAACGTAGGCGTTACCTTTGCATCCATATAGGTATATAAAAAAAAAGGAACAAAAGGTTTACTCACCTTGGCCGACGTAAACAAAATAAAAGTAAAACATCTGATATTGCAAAAACAGCATGTATGTAAAGGGGTTAAAGAACTTGAAGAAATACCGCCAATATATTTTTTTTAGTGATTCACCAGATAAAAACTCGTCGAACGATAAAAAGGTAAAAGGATTATGTGAAAGTCATTGGTCATTTGTTCCTGCGCTCCACACCAGTGTTTTTTTTTGTCTTTTGTTTTCAAACCGACCTTGAATGTACAGAACTTTATTCTTACTTTTAAAAAAAAGTTTTAAATTAATGCAGTCGTGCTTAGCTTCTGGTGATATTTCGAGGTGTTACCTACTAAAACAGCTTACCCGTTCTTGTTTAAGAATAATATAACCTTGTTTTCTAATCGTGCAAATATGATGGTGAAATATGATACTAATAAACATTATACACATTAAATTCAGAAAAATGTATACAAAATGTCGTTATTGACAGACATGCATGTTTCGCTGTCACCTACAGCTCATCAGTTCTTTAATATGGCGTTAAACGCTAATTTCGCGGCTTCAGTCAATATATTTTCAAATTTGTGTTCGGATCTGAACATATTTGTAAATCTAAATTGACAAATTAGCAAATATCTTCGCTAAAATAAGGAGTTTAAAATCGTATAACTCTCATACATCATTATACACATGTTCCACCGAACTGACTTATTACATTTTTTCGAAGTTTCAGTTGGAATTTGATTTTGAAAATTGGAGACTAGTTATGGTCGACTGAGATCTATTTAATGTAAATATTTTCAGCTTTATAGCCCATCCGATATACAGGGTGCTAGCATCAACTTTATTATTTTAAATGGAATAGTGTGATTTTTATGTTTACAGTTTATTTCTTGGATCATTTGTGATCAGTATTGATATTTATGATTTTGTCAAAATTTTGACGTTTGCACTATTTTCAATAAAACTTGAGGCTGTATGAATGCAAATCTATTCAAAAATTGGTTTTTTGAAGATTTCGTACCAAAAGTAGAGTCTTCTTTAAAATAGCACGGATACCCCAGAAAATGTGTTTTGTTACTAGACAATGTTCCCACTCACCCAAGTGCGGAGCAACTTCAAAGTGGGGAAATAAAAGCAATGTTTTTGCCTCCTGCTGTAACTTCTCTCATTCAGCCCATGGACCAGGGTGTACTGGAAAATTTAAAACGAAATTACAGGCGTTTGCTATTGGAGCATATTTTGGAAGAAGTAGATGAGGGTGCCAATCTCACTGAATGTCTAAAGAAGTTAAACTTGAAAAATGTTGTATATTGGATAGCTTCAGCTTGGAATCAAGTAAATGGTAGAACCCTGGAAAAATCTTGGTCAAAATTGATTCAACACGAGGAGGGACGTATCACAGAAGCAGAGTCCGACCATGAAGAAAGTTTACAGCAAATTTTCACGAAAATACCAGGATGTGAAAATGTTACGGAAACAGAAATTAATGACTGGTTAAACAGTGATAATGTAGAAGATGAAATGACTGACCAAGAATTAATTGAAAGTGTCTGCAAAAATACTAATGAAATAAGCAGTGATGACGATGACGAAGTAGAATGCACTGACAATATTCCAGTAAAAATGTCACATTCAGAAGGACTAGAAGCCTTGGAGAAAGCGTTAACTTATGTAGAACAACAAGAAAATGCAACTGCCGCGGATGTTCTTTTAATAAAACGTTGGAGAGACATTGCGGCCAAAAATAGAAGTAGTGTTAAACGAGTGCAGTTAAAAATTACCTCATTTTTAAACAGTAAAGTGTAGAATGGGATATATATTTTATATTTTACGTTGCATTTAACATGTCTTTTTCTACATATTTAGGCATTTATGTATCTACATACTATGTTAAAAAAAATTAAGTAATAAAAATTAAACAAATTATTTGTTGATGTTATTTTTAAATTAATACATAAATTCAAGTAAAATATTTCATAAATGTTTTGAAGTCGATCTAATGATATATGCATCCTATTTTCCAAAAAAAATTCGGATTAACCAAAATTTCGATTATCCGAAATCACTTTGGTCCACATTATTTCGGATAATCGAGATTGTACTGTATATACATGGTCATAGCCATTAATCGCGGCATCAGTAATCACAAAATCCTATACAGGTTGTTCAGAAACTCGTGTCCATTATACAATCCTTTAAACTAAGAAAAACGGTATTAAGGTTTGGTATGCCTATCTCTGGTAGTTTTTAAAATATTAACACCTATTTCATAAAATCACCACAAATATGCCAAAACTTCTAGTGTTAAGCAAATTATCCTGTTTCGCTGTGTTGCTATTCTGGATAAAATTCTAATCACAATTTTAATTCACATACTCCTTGTTAACCTACGGTATGTGTGTGTTTACAAAATTAAACGTATGTGTTTAGTCACATACCACTATTTATACCACTAGCTTTTATTCTCTGCCGAATTATTTTGGTTCTTGCTGTATTTTCCCATTCTTATGCAATATATTCCTTACTGTATGGTTTTTGCTTACATGTACTTTTACATCCACCTATCATTGTCCTTCCTCAGTAGATGGGTGTACCAGCTTAATTGACCTTGTTTTATAAATACCAGGATTTGTTGAGTTCTCGAATTATGTCGTATTCGCTCGCTGCCACAGATTTTTTGGGATCCCTCTCAACTTTCTCGACATTTCATTCCGATTTTTACTCTTTTTACTCGTTCTAACTACGGAGTGATCAAAGTCAACTGTCTGAGGTTGGCTATACAAAATTTACGTTGGCACTATTGCGCAGTTGACTACTCTGAATTTCCTGATTTATCGGTTAAGTTTAAATCTTTACACGTGGATTAAACACCACGGCAAAAATATCAAATGGCGCGATGACAGATGACAAACAGACATGTAGCCAATTCAGGAAAGTAAATATGAACTAGTGTATAACTATTTTGATATTGAAATAATAACAGAAATGTTCGTATTCCAATCCTTTTTATTTTTAAATATCTTTTATTGCGATTGTTTATTGTTTCGGTCTATTAGACCATCTTCTGGCAACTATAAGACGAAAAATATATTTTTTTATCAATTAAAACGAAACATGTCGCAATAAAAGATATTTAAAAATAAAAAGGATTGGAATACGAACATTTCTGTTATTATTTCAATATCAAAATACATTACACCAATCCCCTGGGACACTATAGATAGTGTATAACTAATTTACGAACCTTTTTGATACCAACTTCAGACACCTGAGATTGATCACGGTATATATTTCACATGCTTAAAAATCATAATTGCATGCTCCAGCCACAGATTTTCATTCAAAACCTTCTTAACAATCTTTTGGGAAATTCCGATTTTAAATGCTCCGATTTCAATATCTCTAACTTTTCACAGGACATGATTGGAATGTTACTACATTTCAAGAGGATTTTTACATCATCTATTGTTGTTCCATTTATCAATTTTGATATGAAAATTCACTTCCTATACATAGACTTTGTATCACCTTGTTCAATTTATTTTGATTTTATCTATGACCTGTTTGCTGGCAAAAAGTACTATCTTGAATATTTCTGTACTTTCCAAAGCCTCTTTTGTGATTTAGATAATTTGGTTTCTGTTATACTTTTCAGTTGGGATTTGTTCTATTACTTTGTCGTGCGCATATCTTCGCTCTAAAGTCAAGTTTTTAAACATGGTTTAAGGAAACCTTGCACTAATTAATGTTATTTGAATTTAGTTACATTATACAGACAGTTCCACACGTTACCCTCAGACCGCATGTTAAAAATACTCCTTTAAGTATATTTTTAATGGAACAGCCTGTTTATTAATCACTCTTCTTAAAGCCTGTTAAATTTACTTTTCGACCTTGATTCTTATACCTACATCGTTGAGATTTTGAGCTACAAGCATTTATTTCAAAATAGTTCCTTAATAATTTATTTTCTAATTGATTTCTTCTGCTGCAACCTGTCCTGTCAACTGTGCTGGGCTCCTTCAAATTGATACCAGCTAGTTTGATGGTCTGCTTATCTTCTTCTACATTTCTTAAAATATTGGTTGGTTTGGTTTTATATCTTCAAATTTGCTATTCCTAATTTACTGCTTATTCTATTAAATTTAATAAATATTTATGTATATCCCTGCTTAGAGCGCACCCTTCTCACTCTTGCAGAAACGTTTCACTGTATCCGAATAATGCCCGACGCTGTCCTCGGCGAGCACATGGGAAATAAATCTCGAACTCAAGCAGTAAAGTGCACTTTATACGATTTTCTGGTGGCATGTTAGGGTAAAATTATACCGGTCAGGTCACGAAAAGCGCATTTTAACACCGACGCGGCTACCTAAAAACAAATGATTTCTTAAAATGGTCATTAATTAAACGCGAAGTCATACTCAAAAATGCTCTCCACCTCTAAATAGAATGGATATGGGACACGAAAGAGAGACGTATTAAAATAAATTTTCCAAAAAACACTGCGTGCAACTGTCGTATGCGCTTGTACTACACGGTACACATTTATTTACAAGACCAAACCGGCCTACGATGTCTGGTTAGGATAGATTTTAAATGAGGTCAGTTCAGAGCGTATCATATATCACACACTATAGAATAAATAAACTAAACATTTGACGTTCAACTGGTAATTTATAATAATCAATAGCAGAGCAATGTTTCTATAATAACCCAATCTGTCTATGAATCCCCCGTGAAAATTTATTACACAGTGTTTTTAACACGTTCGACTATCCAACTTTATAGGCATCATTTATCATCTCCGTTACCGATTTGCAAGTAATATTTGATCGATGGAAACCGGGATGGTTGTTTAAATATACCTCTTGCGTATGGACTTGTTATATACCACGGTAACGCTGATATTGTATCATGCAAAAACCATTAAATAATTTTTACTACGTAGGTTCACAACAGCTACCATTTATTCTGCAAATCATGATGACGTATTCTGAAAAAAATACGCTCTATTCTACAATGTAATAAAAGCAAAGTATTTACAAACAGGAACCGTAAGAATTTCTTATCTATAGTTAATGTTTGATAGATTTATGAACTTGAAAAGTTAATTATACATTGTGATATAACTTATGCCACAGGTCATTGCAAATACAAAAACAAATAATTAATTTTCGAAATTAAATACAAACATTTACCTAAGGAACCACAAATATGTAGTAATTTTAAAAAATCAGCTATAATTCACCATTTTTCAAACACAATCAAGCAGAATTGTGAATAATTATGTTATTAAAGCATGTTGAATTTACAACAACACTAAAACGTTTTGTTTTTCTTCTTATAACTAATTATTTTATTAGTTTCAAGAATTTAAATTATAATTTCAAATATATCTAGCGAGAAAAACAGAAGAGAATGTAAAATTAGTGAAAAAGCAACAATCACTGAATGAAATGAACAATTTAATTAAGTTACGTTGTATTGGAAGATTCCCCGAAGGACCTGCATGAGGGCGGTTGAGAGATCGAGTTCCGAACGCGATCCAACGACATAGGATTGTTTGAAATATAAGTCCAAGTATAATCTACGGAAAAAAAGAAAGAACATTGTTGAAAAATTTATTATTTATTAATCAAACATTAATTTCGTGTCAAACCACACCCTCAGATCTTGAACGCTGTCATATGACCCAAAACATGATTTTCTATATGATAGTCATACATTAATTTATCAATTTTTCTGGAGAAAGTCAATAACTTCCATTTACCGAGATTAAGGTCTAACGAGTTAATGACACTCCAGCTGTGTACAGCTTTTAAATCTTTCTGCAATGCCAAACAATCATCAAATCTGGCCACCCGCCGAAAATTTTTTAAATTATCAGCGTAAAGCAACACATTCGACGAAACACAAGCAGGAAGGTCATTAATAAAAATAATGAAAAGTAATGGACCCAAAACAGAGCCTTGGGATGCTCCAGAAAAAGAGTAATACAAAAATACAGCCTTGATATTCGACGTAGTTTACTCTATTGTTAAAATAGGACCCAAGCAACTGCACAATTTCCCCAATTTTATTAAAAAGTTAACATAAAAAATTTTCAAGAAAAGTTTATTATATACATGTTAAAGCAGACATCAACGCAAAAAGTATCACCGTGCCACAATATGAAACTGGACATCGAGAAACGGCCGAATGCAACAAAGAAGAAGTTACAATATCATGTCCTTGTTTAGAAACACATTGTGGAAATGGTTCGACAATTTAGCACAATAACTTCAAGAATTTAATGAATTCTTCGTCTTTAATTCCCAATCATAACCACCCTTTCATATGTTCTTCGTATAATGCATGTCATCTAGTAGTACTTATGAGCCTTGATAAGGCGAAACGCGCATCAGACTATAGTTCAATAAATTTTAATTAAAATCAGTCGTATTCATTTAGTCGTGTTTAATAAAATTTTATTTACCTTTTTAATCGAAATATTTGGAATGGTTTTCTAACCCGTCCCGATCTGGCGTTCCTATTTTTCAACTTCGTTGCGGTGAGACTGAAACTTGTGACACGTCATGTGCTCTGCGGTTGGCGCAGCGGTGTAACGTTTCTTTTTTTTTTAGTGTGTGTAAATCGTAACCCAGGCAGCTGAAATTATAAACTTACATGACTTTCTGACATTATGCCACGAATTACCGCGCTGCTCTAATTTATTCCAGCAAAGATAAATTTTCTGCCAAATTTATAGAGGGAAGTAGCTAAATATACATTAGGGCCCTTATTTATGTATAAATAGGTGCTTTTGAATTCTCATCAGTAAATCACAACCCGAAGAGGAGCATATGTATTTTTTTATCTTGTTTTCAATAATTATAACGAATCTTTTTAAATTTAGTAATTTAGCGGTTTTAAAGCTCATATATTTTAAAAATCTTTTCTGAACTCTTTCCAGCTGTAACGATTGATACGTATATATCCGATAGCAGATTATAGAAGCGTATTTCGGTTTAGGAAGGAAAGTTTAGTACAACATTTTCATAGTATTGATATTTGCAAATCCTCTGCAAAATCTAATAATGAAGCTGAGCGATTGCTAGGCTGATGCACAGATGGTAGAAATCGGACGAGAAAATTGCTGATCGAAGATAACACCCAAATCTTTAATATCAGTTTGTCGTCGAATGGTAATATTACTCAAACTATATTGATAGAGTAATGATACCACAGCACACTTATCAATACTAAGATTTATCATATTCTCATTGCACCAATTGTCGTTAATGTGTAGTAGATCTCGTTGCAGGGACTCACAGTCCTTCTAATTTGTAAATCGCCCGCATAAGCTAAAACACGACATTCTAATCTAGGCGACAAGCCATTAACGTAAATGTTGAATAGCAGCGGTCCCAGGTTCGAGCCTTGCGGCACTCCGGTGCAGGCGGTAAATATTGTGGAGTTAGAACCGTTGTAGGAGACATAATATAGGAGGCTATTAAGTCGGTGATTTCGGTTGAATATCCGAGACGAGTAAGATTAGTTATTAATATGCCGTGATCGATGGTATCAAAAGCCTTGGCAAAGTCGATATACACTTGCTCTTGCGAATCTATGGTAGAACTTATAAACTGAGTAATTTCAACAAGATTAGTAATAGTCGATCTTCCACACATAAAACCATGTTGCTGACTAGATATGTAACATCGAATGCAGTTGTATAACCTATTTTGGAGAAGTTGTTCAAAAATTTTAGAGCAGCTGGATAAAATTGCAATAGGCCTATGGTTCTGAATATCGCATCTACTACCTTTCTTAAATATAGTATTAATCCTGCTGATTTTCAATTCTTATTTATTTTATTTATTTATTTATTTATTAATAACCTAACAGACGTTAATTCTATTACAAGGTTATTTATACAAAAAATTATGTAGTACATGTAAATACAAAAAAAGAAATAGTAGAAAACGCACATAGTTTCTGAAAAAATTGAGAAGTCTGCAAATTATGCACTACATACAATATTAGGTAAATTAAACCAAATCATTGAACATAAAACACTAAAAAAACACATGCTCTAAGTTGTTTTACAAAGTGCAGACAATTGTTATTAAATACATCTAAGGTGTAACTAAAAGAATTATACAATCTACACATTCTGTATAATGGGGAATTTAACAAATGGTTCGTATTAGATACATCGTTTATAAAAGTGACAGGATATCTAGACTTTACTCGAGGTACATGAAAATTAATTTGGCTTAAAAGCTGCGGATCATCAACTATATTATGAATTACTTTAAACAGAAAACTAAGACACAAAATATTCCTACCACTGGATAGTGAACGAAAATTGAACTCATTTAATAAATAAATATTATATGACACATTGAAATCAGGATAGTGGCGAAACCTAACAAAATATAAATATTTTAAAAATCTCTTTTGCAAAATTTCCAGAATATGAATATATAAGTAATATGAAGGTGACCAAATTATGCAACAATATTCTATCTTGCTACGAATTAGTGCATTATACAATGACACAATACACTGTTCAGAACGAAAGTCTCTACACGACCGTATAATGAAACCTAAAATCTTATTACATTCAAAGTGAATTTCTAAACTATGATTATTAAAGGATAACTTAAAATCAAAAGTAACCCCTAAATCTTTAACCGCTAAACATCTTTCCAATAACACGCCATTAATACTGTAAGGATATTCTAAACTTTCTTTTTTTTTCTAGAAAAACTTATAATTTTACATTTTTTTATATTCATTTGCAAACAATTCACATTACACCACTCAATTATCTTGTTCAGGTCGAGTTGCAGAGAATAACAATCTTCCATAGAGCTGATACTTTGAAAAATCTTCAAGTCGTCCGCGTACAGTAAGCATCTCTCGATGATATACCTTCAGAAGTATCATAAAAAATATCATGATAAAAAGGACAAACATCAATGACCCGAGATTTCATCCTTGTGCTACACCACTGTGCGCCGTAAAAGTTCTTGATTGGTACACCTCATATTCAACATACTGCCTCTTACTCAAATAGCTACAAAGCAAGGTGATTAGGTCAGGTTGGAAACCGTATTTGGTGAGCTTTCTCAGAAGTACACTATGTTGAATGCGATCAAATGCCTTGGTAAGATCGGTGTAGACAGCATAAGCCTGACTTCTCTCATCCATAGCCTCGAACATGTACTGGGTGAAGTTAACTAAATTGGTTGTTGTTGATCGCCCCTTCATAAAGCCATGTTGATTAGCATCGATAAACGGTTTTACATGCTGAGGTATAATAAACTCTTCTTCTGGAAACGTGCTTGTTCCAAGGCCAATGTTAAATATCAAGCATAATGGAGTACACAGAATAAATGTTTAATTAATATTATTAATTTTTAATTATTAATTTAAAAATTAATAATAAAATTAATTAAATTAAATTTTTCGGAATACACAAATACTGTAAACGTTTTATAACCTTTGTAACCCTTATAATTCGTTTAGCACGAACTGAGGCCATTTTAAAATATCGTGACGGTGACTATAGGTACATATCGAAACTGGAATATAAAATTTTCGGCCGGCTGAGTTTACTTAGGGGTTTAATGAAGATTAGCATAATCGGCCGAGTTTACAGCCGCCGATATAAATACGTACCAGTAACAATTTCTAAATTTGAAACCAAAAAGGTGAAGATCCGCGCGGATTAAATTCCCATTAAATAATGATAAAAATAGATTAAATTAGCCAGAGAAAATACCATATGTGGATAAACTATATAATTCCATTAGGATAATTCCACAGTTATTACTAAAAACATATAAACGGGAGTAACTGTTGAAGGATATATGTGGCAGTCAGGACGGGTAATTTTTTAATGTACCATCATCTCTAATAAATAAAATATTTGCGCCCCTTTTTTTTCCTCACTCGTCAACATAAATAATGCATCAGTATCAATTGATTTTCCGATAAAGTGGTGGGTATTCCGCCGGAGTTTAGTGGAAACCGCGGGGAAACTTAATATGTGAGGAAGTTACCGTGTATTTTTCTGATAAGCTCACTGGCCTTAAACTTTGTAGATAGTAGTAGGGAGGAACTACCAGTAATTGTATACTTTATGAATATAATAGTGGTGGCGTGTTTGGATATATAATGGCTTCTGGGTAAACTAATTTTACTAAAATCATCGACCCTCCGGACGAATACGCGCTCGTGTGGTTCTCTCTGTGTGTGTGTATACGAATAAACGCGTCTGTGCTCGCACACACGTGTATATCAATGGACCTGAACGACCTACGAGCCTACGAGATATAACTAAAATCTACGACGATAATTTTATTTAATATATAACACAGCGTGAGATTTCAGTTTAATTAATATTTAACCGGCAATCATTTGTTTAAACAGAAAAAAAAGGACAAATTATAATCCTTGAACGATTCCGAGACTGTCCAAGGATGGGTCGTTTTAATATTAAGGTCATTAACCTCGAACGAAACATACGTCTACATAAAAATTTCCTTTTCCGATTTTTTCTCTCAACCAATTTGAATGAAAGCATAAACTGTACGTATGCATCAACAACTGCACTCGTATAAAACCAATTGTCATAAACATGTTTGCGTGCATCGAGGTATTAATTGCTGTTGAAGCTTTGATACGTAAAAAGTAATAAACAATATTTATTACTAGGAGCAGCTCAAAATAGAATTTAAAAACGTTGTGTTAGATACTCGTATTAGTTAGAACAAACACACACAGATTGTTTAAAAGTAATTCCCCCCTCTCTCTAGTTTACTTATTTCAAACTACTTGTTAGAGCGACAATTTTGAAATGCTCCATCGAACGAGCCCAAAAATATTCAGATTGGTTCAGGAGATATTAAAATTTACATATTGAACATGGCTTCCCCATTCCTTATTATGGCAGATACGAAAAAAAGTCATTAAACAAAATAATGGGACATCAACTCAGCTTTCCAGTGATCCATTCAAAACTATAGCTTAAAAACAAGCAATTTTATGAGATAATACTGATTTTATGATTGCACATAGCAGGTACGCCGCCCCCTAGCGGGAAAACTTCGAAGATTAAAATAATTTTCGGATACTTCTGGTGGCCACATTGGTGATGTATGTTTCTGTCCCGAAGCTCTAGGCATAGCAGTTTTCGAGATACTGCCGCTTACCACCCTTACTGAATCACCCGGTACATTAAAAACATGTTTACCGTCTCAAAGTCGAACTTCATCAACCTCAATTCGCATATACTTCATATTAGCTCATTACCTTTATCTATCCTTAGAATACATTACCAAACCCTGTAAAACCCCCGAGATAATTCTTTGATATTTTGCAACACCAGTAAAACATAATGCATTAAGATAAGGTTTATTAGTTTTTCAACTATTCAAATGAAATTTAATCTTAATAAAGGTATATTTTTACTAATTACATCAAATAATATAATAAACAATGGCTGTCATAACCAAAAAAAATTACCACAATGCTATCTCTAAATTGAATGATAAATACGAATTTCACGACCACAACAAGTGTTAAACATTTTTTTAATGCTAACCTAGCACAAAATATATGCACTTGCGTTACAATAATGGGAACTGATATGGCTATTTAAATATTTTCATGGTTTACAAGTTCGCACAATGACATTTCAAGTTGGATGGTATCAAGAAATTTCCCGACCAAAATAACTGTTTACAATATAATTTTTAATAAATACTATCACAATCAATATTAATGTATCTTAATGATGCAATAATGTGAAATATCAAAGGGCATTAAAAGTTAGAACGCTATTTTTAAATCCAGATAATATATTCGCTATAATTCTTAGAATTAGAGTAAAATGAAACTGTTTGTTAATATACGCAATTCCTTAATCTTTTCTTAATTTAAATAACATTCGAAAGTAAAAATATAACAGATGTAGGATATAAATATAACTAAAACAACACTTAAGTACAAAATAGATAAGATATGACGTTTTAGGCTTTAGACAACTTTTTGCATCGTCTGTTTCTTCTTAATTTGATTATATCCCCATGAAAATATTATATATTCTTTAGTGTTCCTTTGCAAATGCTTATTTAAAATAAAACTGAAGACAACCATAATATTTATACACTTAGAAAAATGTAGAAACATTATATTTTGCCAAGCTAATTTTATCTTGTTACCAATAAAATTGCTTCCTGACAAAAAATTCTACAAAATTTCCAAAGAGCAGCTTAATCACTTCCAGTTTATTCTTGCCTAGAAAGTTCATTGCCTGAACGCTTAGACCATTGAACTTTTAAATTTATCTGCCTACACAATATTAATTTATTATAAGCTAGGTATAACGTTAATAACGATAACATACAGATTTCATCACGCATCGACTTACAGTTATCGTCAAATCTGATGATAAAAGATACTGGCAAACTGTCTGGAATCCAAACAGAAGCAAACACGTCAGGGGCATTGACCGTGAATCTTCTTTATCAGCTACAATAAATTTGACACTTAAAGGCTTTCTATAACTTATTACGTCTAAACATTGAAACACTCAAATGAAATAATGGCATTAAATCAAAGATATAGAACAAACAGCTTTAATCGCGAAAGGTGGTGGAAAATAAGGAGGTTGTGATATGAAGCGTTCCTCATCAATGAGTCACCCGTTATTATTTTTGTAAACGGTTATGTGGTGTACATCAAATATGTATGTATTTCCATTATCACTGGAGCAGTAGGGAATAGGCATTTAATAATTGAATACATGTTATTGGAGTTGTCAAGATATTTATAACATAGACATTCACAATTAATACTAGAGAAAAAAAAACAAAAATTTAAAACAAGTCAAACCCTAGAACATCAGTAAAATATTACCTACTTACAATCCAAAGACTCCTGCACAGAATAAAAGCCGTTTTCTTCTTTCAAGATAAAAAAGGTTTTGCCAGCCTTGACAAATTCCGATAGATCATTACTTGTAGAGACAAACCGATAGTGGTTAGGGGCCAGAACCTTGGGGAACACCGAGCTCCAAGTCAAAAATACTCGACTCTGCTCCTTCCAAATTTACTATCAATTTACGATTGCTTACATAGGATAAGATTCAATCAAAAAAGTTTCGTGTTTTAATCGAAGAATGGACATAAAAACTGTAAGTCTCCTGATGATCCTTAGCATTACATATTGAGTCGATTTTAACAAAGTTAGTGCAAACATTAGCAGGTGTGGTTTCGTTTATCGAATTAGAAGTGTTCTACGAAATACCTATCATTTCGTTTGATTCTTTGGAATAAATGATGTTTTAAACTCAAAAATATTCAAAAGCTACAAGTATCAAGTATTATACTTGAAACTTCAAACGCTTCTCTTGAGAGTCACGTTTGAGTTTTCTCAAATTTTGGCTCTGATATTCTATCATAGATTACCTAGATTTCGACGTATTCGATAGAAAAAGGTTATGATGTGGCAAATAAGAGAAAGAAAAGTAGTAATTTCTGTCTGAGTCTGTAGAAACCAGAGATGATATTTATTGGTCAAAAATATCCGTCAAAATTCAGAATATAGTGTAAAGAAGCAGTTCTCCAAATTACAGAATAAGCAGATGCATATCAACCATGTAAGGAAACAACTTCTAGATTGTTGTAGCAAATTGTGTAAGAACATAGAATTTTGGGGGTTTGCAGAAACCAAACAAAGTTATTAAACGTAATTTAAAAAATTTCCTCTCATATTCTGGTCTTCATTCTGATTTAAAAACCAACATTTTATCAAACTGCGTCTTTTTTGAGGTTCTTATGATAGATAAAAATTCTAAATTTGGATTGAGGTAATGGCATTTCCACATCGGAGGAGAAACCAAATTATTTTAGTAGAAGAGGACGAAGAAGAAGAAAACATACAAAAATAACCAAAATTGAAGAATCTCATTAACTGAGACAATGAGAATCTATGCAATGATAATTATATGAGTGGTAATATACTTTACTCTTCCTCATTTTCCAGTGGAAAGTGTAATTGAAAGAACCACACGCGAAAATACTAGAGCAGGCATTAAACATCAAGGTGGTCAAACCTGGGACAAGCTTGAGCGATATCTAAATCGTCTTTGTGAAAGAATTTACCAGGAAGCTTAGTAGCAACACCGAGCAGGATCATAACATTAATTTCAAATTAAACAATAATGCCATCAAATAGCAGAAGCGAACCTAAAACAAGGATATATGTGCCCAGCACCAAATATTTTTCGAAAGCTTAAGCAAATATATACGAATATTCTCGAGGGCGGAAACACACGCTTTCGAGAGGCATACCTCCATTTTAATATAGACAAAATTATCGAAAAGCAAAAGATTATCATGATATCTGATATTCAAGCAAACACTTAAGCATTGAACGAACGTATCAGCTCTGAGATGGTTTGGAGGAGTGTCTGAGAAAAATTAAACGAGTTAGGCAGAAATGCAACAAACTTACACTTCTATGGATTCTGTGACACACAGAAGTTAAAAGAAATAAACGAAGTAACCTACAATCTTGCGAAAAGAAAAGGACTGGAACACCCTTCTTAGGGAGGTCTCAATCCTTTTTGCGGAGATAAGTGGCAATAACCATACTGGAAACACTAAAAAGAAAATGAAGTAGAGCTGAGAAAAAAATCCAAAAACATTGAGAAAATTTCTAACGGATGAGGTAAAGTTAAACAAACTCTTCCGGGGACCTGGAATGCATCAACTTAAATAAAAACAATGTTTAGATATTAAGAGAGATCATATCAGGCCATTGCAAACAGAAAGGACTTCTGAGTATGTTTGGAATAACAGGAGAAACTGCAAGTGAAACCGGATGAAATATATATCTGCTTCCTTAACTCAAGGACCTTGCACTTGGGAGAGTGTGAAATCGAAAAAGAAGAGTTATCCAACCTAAAGTCTTCTGACATCATAGATGAAGAATGACTAGAAAGGAATGAGACAGCTCTTTCAGATCGCAGTATATTATCACCTTTATATAAATATATATACATGTAAACATTAACTTATAAAAGAAAATGTATGCAATAATTTTTCTTCTTTTTTTCCTATTATAAGCCTACTCAGGCAAATTTCAAAGGTTTTCTTATCTCTTACTAATTCATTTGATCTCTTGCATTTTTCTTATCCTTTATTTTCTATTTTCTATTTTTTTTTTTTATATATATAATCTAATCACTTTCTTGGTCTTGGCCTAATTCCAGTTCTTTTAGTCTGTATGGCCAAATTTCTTTTTCTCTCTAATATTATTTATGATTACTCTATGCATTAATTGATACATATAATCTTGTTGACTCTTTGGTAGTATCATAGCCACCACTATTAGCCAGAGTAAGATTTGTTTCCTCGACTCCTAGAAGCATTCCATATGCTAAATGTGGTCTTATACGGAAGTAAAGAGTTTTAGATGACATCAATTATGAGTTAAGCGCAGAAAATAAATAATACGCTCAGTGATTTGATAATAAATTTAATGAACGTGTTTAAGTACTTTGACCGCAGCGACCTTCCAAAAACTGAACGCGCATCATAAATTTCACAGAAATCTCTTATAAACTGCAATTCAGTTTAATCTTCGGTCCGAAAATAACATTGAAGCATATCATAAACTGAGCCCCCACATAATAATAATACTCAATTTGTTGCTAATAGCGTTGCCTGAATGTCTGGGGTCCCGCGTCGCATAAGCTGGTTTATCTCTGTTATTATATTTATAAAAAAAAAACGCTGTATAAATATAACTTTTCTTATCACGTACTTTATTATATTCGCTAATATCTTGTTTACCTGTCTGCTGCTTCTTGCCTTCTTGCTTAGGAGAAATGAAATAATAATCCTTCGCTTTAAAGAAAACGTACGTAAAATATGTTATATATAAAGAACCTGATCCACACCTTGCCATTTGCCCGTCATCATTATGTTTATATAGGTAACATACATAAAGGTGTTCCACTAAACTGACTCGTTAGAATTCTTCTACTTAGGCATTTAATTTTGAAACATATCTATCAATTTATCATGGTTAATTATGCTAACCTTATACACTTTCGGTATATAGGGCGTAAATTTTATATAGGTAATTGTCCATAATTAGATTAATATAAATTAAACTAAACACTTCGGTACTTACCTCCGAATTTTTTTTTATTATGAGTGTTTAGTTTCGACTTTTTATAGTGTTCTTCGGGAGAAAAATCCAGCATTCACAGTAGCCAATAATAATGAAACTATGAAGAAGGACATTGCGGGATGAGTTTGAGGAACTACACCCTTTTCCAATGCCTACCTGGATCTAATGATTAACGATCGACTACTACAGTAATCGATCGTTCGTCATTTCTCGTTTCTCTTCGCCATAGTTTTATTATTATTGACTATTATGAATGCAGAAGAAGAGCCGAAACTGAGCACTTATTGTAAATAGAATAAAAAAATTATTTTATTATTAATTTTATGTTTCCTCATTTTAAGGGAAATGGTAACATTTTAAACTATAGTTATTTTATCACACTGTAGGTATCTAATGATTGTATTTTAGGCTTGAGTACCATGCAGAACTTCTTATAAAACTTTTCTTTTTATAAAACCAATTTTAAAAATGTTTCCCATACGATTCCAACATAAATGGACACATTTGTATACAATTATGATCAGAGAAACAGCCTGAAAGTTCGATAATTTTTAACGGTGCAACGCGATGTTTATGCTTACAAGTTGTTCGGAGTATCTGCACGTACGCGGCTGGAAACAAAAGTGAAAAATAAGAGGAACAACACGGCGTCGAGGAACAAACAAAAAAAAAAAAGACGAGAGAACTGTCGGCAAAAGTATGTATTATAAATTCAGGATCCGACCCGATGCATATGTTTCATTGCACTTTGCGTATCTCAAGGTCGATGGGTCTGAATTTAGAAACGCCGGATTTTTCTTGGCCCCAGTTCCAAGGATCAAATGTGTTAGAGCAATACGCGCGGATACAATGACTTACAAAATTATAACCCCGCCGATTTGAGACGGCCAGCGGGAACGGGTAGGCGTTACCGCCGTTGAAATTCTCAATTAACGCGATTATAACGACTGCAATTAATAATAACGTTAATTAGTGTAATCTGCGGCGCTTTCAGACAATTTGTTGTTGATAATTGCACAAATAAAAGCACGTAATATACGGACGCAAGAAAAAAGCGAACGAGTTAAAAAGGTATTGTACAGTTATATTTAATGGAGCAAGAAAAAAACGTAAATTCCAAACTAAATCCCATCATAAACTTTATTTCTTAGTATGACTGTTACAGTAAATTTCTAATTATGTTTTTCTACAAACAAATTCACTGGTCATCTTCTGAGATTTTATAAGCAGTAAGTAAAATATTCTCTGACTCACATTTATATTGCGATATCTAAATTACTAATTCTGAGCGTAACTACTTTCACCATACATCATTTCTCATAGTAGTAAAAAAGAATTTGAAACAACATTTGTTAAAATCTATAAATCTACAATAAACAAATGCTAAAACTTAAGTGCAGAATCGTTAAATATCCGTATTGGCTTTGCATATTAAAGCCAAAGAAAATAAGGTGAAGCGGGATAGCGATTCGAGAAACACTTCTACACAATAATAAAAATATTGTTAAAATTAACAAATTTTGTTGTTCTAGAAAGTCCAGAAAAAAAATTGTTTATAATAAATATATAACATCGCCCAAAGTTGTTACTTTAATTTTATGTTTTCTTAAAGGTTAAAATTCTTTTTTTAGCTAGAACAGATAACGACTGTCACTAAATAATTTCATTGTTGGAATTGTTACGTATCTCCCAGGTAATTTGTGCCTTATGCCTGCGTTCGTTTGCTTCTATAATATAGAGTGTACACACTGCAAGCAATGATATACTGGCTTCTCCAGGAATTTTCTGTTTAGAACCTATATTTATATATAGTGTATGGTAACTTATGAGCATGAGAGTATTCTCTTTTGCAGTTTTTCCTTCCTTTCGAAGCTGGTCGTTGAGATTTTTGAAATCTGATTCTACAGAAAGTTTCATCATATTTTTATTGTTTTAACAACGTCCTCTTCATTGCTCACATCTGGTTAAGATGGTTCTAGAATTCAGTTTATACCTTATTAACCCGTCTGATTGTCGATGTGAGACCCATGTTGTATGTAGTTACGCACTAACGGCATCCATACCCTATGCAATTCTATCAGACTTGGTGCACTAATGATCTCTGGTGCAGTGGCTATGTGTGCCGCTTCTTCCAATCTCCTACTGGATTGTCTATCTTCCAAAGCCAGCTATGGAATTAGCAAGTGACAGTAGATTGAATCGGGTAGTAGTTTGGGATAAAGGCAAAAGAAATGTTTGCTATATTTGTATTATATAGTATATGAACCTAGCCACCTGAGAATATATGTTAAACAGTTATTTCTCTTTCAAATTTTTGTTATATAATGTTGCACTAGCTGGAATAAAACTTATAATTATCTACAAATTGGCTTTTATTTGATAACACTTAACGATAACAGAAAAATCACAGTACAATTTCATTGAATATAAATGAGTATTTATAGGGACCAGAATTTACAGCTAGATATCCCTCATCATATCCTGATCGCTACTAAGTTAAATAATTTTTCGTTAGCAGGAGGGCAAAATCAATTGAGAAGGGGGTGGGGGTAAATTGAGGTATGATTTATAAATGAATTTGTTAAAGAGTATCACAGATATCTTTGGGAGTTATTTAATTGAATTAAACAAGGATTTAAATTCTGAAATACATAATTAAAATTAAGAAATATACTCTACGAGTTTTCTAGTAAAATATTAGTTTATATTTTTAATACGAATTGAATTATGTTGCAGTTGATGGCTTACTGTATTGAAAATTTTTAAAAGTATTATACACAAAATTCCCTCTCGAGTCTACATAAACTTTATGCGAGACGTAGAATGGAGAACACGTATATACGAATACCGAGCGCATCATATTTATCCTAGTTCAATTAAAATATTTAGGCGACATTAGCTTGTCCCATTCATGTAGGATTCACTTGTCCGATATGCAACGCCTGTGTGTTTAATATGTTCGAGCGGCGATGCAAGCATGTGGTGTGCGCCACGGACGTGATCGTGCACTTCCAAGGTCATTATTCTCTAAAGTCTGTCGCAGGCACTAGAGGCGACAACCTGACGGTCAATAATCGTGAGTCCCCGGACAGCATTTACGCACCCGTTGTTATGGTAAAGTGACTGCCTGTTCTCCTTTGGCGACTGGCTTTTTACCTAAATTATGTGTGCATAACTAATTGCGAAGTTTTCAGTTTATTTATCTATTTAGTGTCGCAATGTGTGCGACGTCTGTTGGTGTGCGAATGTATGCGTGTCTATGTGTTTTCTCTACAATGAATATAATCGTGGAGCATACGGAATGATAAAATCATTCGAAGAAGCTACGCGGATGTTATTATTCTTGCATTAAATTATATTAATTGTGTTATTTCTATTCGAGGCGTAGTTTCATTTGTATTATAAACAGATTAGTAAAGCCACTATTTAGTTATCTGCTTGTATATACCAGTAAAAACGGGGAAAACAACATATAGTATTACACTGTAATAATATTTGCTCAAATAGGCTATATCTCTCATTCTAAGACTCGCATAATTAGAATTGATAAAAAATTAGCGCTAAATACATATATTAAAAAAGAACCACCGACTACAAATACAAAACTAGTTTAAAGGAATAAAATCCGCCGACTAGGTTCACAGAAAACGGTACTTTGACGGCGTCAGCAGCACTATTAGAATCCACTAAAATTTAATTACTTATTTCATTAAAAAAAAATATTTTTGCAGGAAATATCTGACTAACATTTCTTTTCAAATAAATCAGATAGAGCAATGGAACTAAACCGAGGTGAAATGAGAGACAGTTTGTGATGTTTTGACTGTAGACATACACATAAAATGTAAGATAAAGGACGTAGCTATCTTTAAAATTTGTGTTATTATTAACTACAAATTTAGAAATTCATAAAACTGTTTCCATTATCGTAAAAGTAATGTTCCAAATGAGCTTTTATATGAATCCATTTAAACTTTTAAAGAGAGCTATGCTCCCTATCTTGCATTTTACGCCAAGTGCGTATCTCTATAGTCAAAACTAGCGAAAAGATAAGACAAGAAGAGTCACTTGTCATTCTTAACAGGTCCATCACTCTGTAAATTCATATAGAGGGCGCCACTACAGTTATTGGTCGAACGTTGCTGTTGAAAATCGTTGAGAGTAATTATTTAATTTAATATAAACTTAGTTACACTTAAGCTTTAATTGCAATTCATACAAGATGCTAGAATCGAATTCTTTCGTGCTTGGAAGTTATTCATCGTTAAAGAGAAAAATTAAGAAACATATAATGTCATAGTTCTGTAGTTAGGTTATTTTTCGTCCGCGCGCATGTTTGAGCTTAGTTTATTATATAACAATCATTCATTATGATTTGTATAAATTAAATCTTGTGCTAAAATAATGTATTACCGTTGTCAGTAATTTGTTGGTGCCACAAACATCAAAGGCGCCGACAGAAACTGACCCTTCTGGTTTTATCTTTTCGTTGGTCAATATATGACACATTCTTCAAAATTTTCTTGTCTTGACCTTATAAATTTTTGTTTTATTGATAAATTCAGTGCTCTTTTTTAATATATGTTTTATAAATTGTGCCAATTGTGTTATGACATATGAAAAACATTATCCTCATAAATGACCAAGGTTTAATAAATAAACCGAAACGTTTTATTAATATATTTATTATTTTTATTAATGAACACCTAAAACCAAAGAAAATATTATACATAACATCACACATTTTTTTCTAATTTCGCCTCGTTTTCCTTTTCAAATTTACCGCCTCAGTCTATAAAATATAGCATATGCCAGGAAGAGTTACAAGTTATCAATATGTACCAACACTACCAACCAATTAGAATTTTCAGCAAAATAACCTCCTAACACCTTGGCCGATGATACAAGAGGAAAAAAACTTGCTGCTCTTAAACAACCCATTCCTTTTATGTTTAGTATTATTTTCCATTAAAACACATCTTGTTTTCTCTGTATCGACAGTTAGTTTGCTTAGAAGCATCCAATTGTGCACAGTGATAAGAATTGAACTAGCCAGATCGAGCAAATCAGCTAGGTACAGGTCTATTACTGGTTAAAACAAGATTTATTAATGGATGGTGTAAGGCATTACGGAAATTCGTTAGTATATATAAATTAAAAAGAGTGTAGGTCCTAACACAGATCCATGAGGTAACTCAAGATGAGACTATATCGGCGCAGCTTTTATTCCATTGCAAATGACTTTCAGAGTTCTCTCCCTTAGTAGAGATTGAAACCAGCTGTTCACAATCCCGCAAATCCCATACTGCCCTAGTTTATCAAGAAGAATGGAATCGTTTATACAATTAAAAGCTTTTATTTAGTAAATAGAGAAATATAAGTAATACTTCAATAATCTACATCTTATAAATTCGATTGAAGAAGTACTGTCAGTGAAGCAATTGCTACGAACACATGTAACAGACCAAAATATACTTTCAAACGTGCTTAAGTGACTTTTTTATGTCTTAATTCCCTAGTAGATATACGATTGCACTAAACAGATAAGCGTTAAATACCTCAAATATAAGTAACTATACATATGTTGTCGCATGTCAAAGGTTTGTATTTTGATGGTCTAAGCGATGGCCTTTTCAAATTTTTATTGCTCGATAAATTTCAGCAGAATTTACAACGGCTTTACACATAATAAATATTATATATATACAACGTTCCACTTGTCGAACTTAACGAGGCAGAAAAAAGTGCGCATCCTTGGCTGCCCTCTCTTAATAATTCAATTTTCTCAACGACCACGTAAATTTAATAATTAGTGGCAGCTCGCCTAGCGCAATGAGGCAACAAAGCGCAAATGGAATTCATAAATTACAGCGATTAGTTTTACTATACGAGACTACTCGTTATACACTAAAGACGGGTAAGTACATTACTACCAACTCAGAAACGCGCTCCTTAAGACGCGTATTCGTCTACAAAGAAAGATGTTTTTAAATTATGAGCAAGTACTTTCGTGTTAATTATAATTGCAATTAATTTTTTTAACAAGCCTAAAATATTTTGATGTTGCAATTAAGTAATTAATTAATTTTTAATGTTCTTATCTAGTGATACACTTCAAGGATCAAATTAATGGTTTCCCGTTTTTCTTTTTGGCTTTAAAAATAAAAAAATTAAAAATAACAAGAAGAAGCACGAATTTGACTCTTGATATTAGCAAAATAACTTTAGTCGTGGCTTTAAAAATATGTGCCTATGCAATTACAACAACAAAATTTTGAAAAGTTTTGTCCTTGACAAAAGTTTCAAAAAGTACCACAAATCCCCACTGAAAATGTGCTAAATATAATTGTATTATACAAATTTTCGTAAAGATGGCGCTTCTCTTATTTCACTATACCAGCAATGCATATTCACATTATAATTTAATAATTAATTTATTTGGCAGGCACCGCCAAAATATACTTATCTGCAAGGGTGTTACCCTGTAGATGCGGCTTTGCAAAACTGCAATGGGAGTCACTTTGAAAGTTAAAAAAAAAATGGCGCAACACTCCAGTAGATATGTTTCGATTGTTTGAAAATAAAATGTAATTTTGTTCTCAATTCGTATATCCTCAGCGCTCTTGTGTACTTAATACCATTTTCACTATTCTTGCCGTTGGATACAGCAATATCCAAAGTATTCTCTAATACGATAATGCATTAGACTAGATGGCTTCCGAAGCAACTTCCATTAGACTACATAAAGGGAGTTTCTATAAAGCGAAAAAGGTATTGGGAAAACATATTTGTTCAGTGTGCGATACATAAATTTGAAATAAACACGACGCGGAAAGCAGTTTTTTGATCTCTGATTGCAGACGTGCATTATGCCAGACAGATTCTGTAACGTGCTCTTCTGTGTCGTCGACAATTTTTCCTAGAGTAATGGAATGTTAACGTATCGATTCCTATATAGTACCTGAGAGATAAACAACTCAGAGCGTGCAGCTCTTTCGGTGAAAAATTGAAGTTACACACGTCATTTCCCGGTTACATATCAGAAACTTTAATCTGTTATCGGTTCCATTAAAAGTTGCAAATGCAAAGTGAATTATTTCTATTTCCGCGTCTATGGAGCATGTCTCCAGACGTATACACCTCTACGAATAAAGAGCGCACAGCCATATGTAAGTATATTGAATTATTCTTGTGCAGCAGAATTTTCGTTCGGTTCGATGCGCCTGTCAGAGACTTTCAGCGTCTCCCGGTTCACAATCGCATTTATAAATTTAGATTCAGTGTATTTGAAATTCAGGAATACGCGTAGTATTCATAATAAAATTTCATACAGGGTGCGCCATTAGCAGGAATTTAGCACGAAAACTACGGAAGATAAGAAAGTCCAATTTTCTGTACGTATATAATATATCATTGCCCATTTTATGATAGTTATTTACATTAGAGTGTGGTTTTATGTTGAAGGAGTTTGAGCGCTGTAAATGACCTGACGCACGACATTTGTATTAGATTTCTTAGTTGCGAAAATATTTAGAAACCTTTATTTAAAAAAAATATGGTAAAATAGCATCGTTGGTAAATATAAATTGGTACCACTGCATTTTGACAACTCGACTCAGCTGTCTATGCAAGAGTGAATTTTTTTATTATGATTTCTCGATAATAACAATTAAAACAATATTGTTAGATTTCCATAATTTTCAAACAAAACTAAGAACTTAACGAAACGTCAAATATACGTATGCTTAAACATGACATTTTACGTCAGTAAGTCTAGTAAATTATGCTCTGTCTGATTTAATAAATTCATATTAATGATACCAAGATATTCTTTTTTACTTGAGCTAGAGAACAAAATTAGTTTTGTCTATTTTCAATTTTTTCTCTTCTTTCTTTTCTTAAGTAAGAGACTGAAACATCATGTGGATTTTATATTTTCCAACTTTTTATATTTTTGCGTTTGCGACATCCCACCCTGTATAAATGCATATCCTTTAGAGTTTTTCTCTTTTTACTCCATTAATTCAGCACGCTTTTCCCGAGCTCAAATTGCTACGTTTAATTTCACGAACATATAAAAAAAAATGGTGTTTTACAAGCGCTGGCCTCTATAACGCCGCTAATAACAGCTCATTTTCCAACCTTTTCCCATCAACTCCGGCCGATTATTATCAATATTCTCTTTTTCTCGTCGTTTAATCGCATCTCCGCAGCGAAACGCAGCGACGGCGCATCGCCGACATCTAACAAATAATAATTTAACGCCACACTGTCGGCCGTTCGAGGACGCAACGTGAGTGTGGACCTGACCTAGGCTAACCTCGGTGCAGTAGGCGGGAGCGGATCAGCGCGGGCCTCGGAACGTCGAGCAAAAACAATCGCACTCAAACCGAGTGACAGCCCGTCAGTTGAACCCGCTACGTCAGCCGGAGGCAATGAAACAATTGAACTGTACGCGCGTACACACGTACAGACACATTTACACGTGCAAGTTCGCTCACACAACGCAGAATATACTCTACATAATAACAGCTGCCATGGGCGTTCATTTCATTTTCGCCGTGAGGGCGAATCTACAGCCATTAGCTAATAGATTACATAGTAATCATGATGAAGGACTTTTTTCAACTCCCGTAACTTATAGGATTTATATGTAAATATTAAATGTTAATTTTAGAAACACTTATATAGGCTTGCAACTGATAGGATATGCATACCTTCAAACTTGAAACCATATTGATGTAGGTACGCACAAAACATCTTTAAATAAAGATTTAGTTGTAGACGCTTCTGGTTAAATTAACATGATGTTGATATCAGTAAAAAAATATGAAAATAAGGATTGGCTTTAAGATTTAATCCTCTACCGAAAAGTTTATACTACAATTGTTAAAATTGAAGATTCTGGGCCGTACAAAATAATGATCACAATTCAGAAAAAAAAAGTAGGTATTAACATGTTTATTTATTGTAAAGTATACAATTGTAATACAAACATTTATATTATATTATTTATTATATATATTATTATACTCCTAAAAAGTGATCCCACCGCACGGATTGAACGCTCCATCATCAAATCCATAAAATCCTCATTTATTCCCCCTGAATTGCACAAATCCTTGTTACCTAGCGATTCCATCTCTCCTAAACTATACGGTCAACCTAAAATGCATAAACTCAATGTTCTTTTACGCCCTATTGTTAGTACCATTAATAGCCCTACCTATAAACTCTTCAAATACCCCTCCAATATACTAAAACCCTACACTGGCAATAATGATTCCTTTATCCGAAACTCCAAACACTTTGTACAAAGACTAAGTGAACTGACAATAGATTTCCAGGATTTACTAGTTGGCTTCGATGTCGAATCCTTAATTACCAAAGTTTTTTCATTTGAAACCGTCCAGTTAATCCGTGAGATCTGATCTTCCAGCCTCCAACCTGAAGACTTAGCT
This sequence comes from Cetonia aurata, assembly GCA_949128085.1. Taxonomy (NCBI): domain Eukaryota; kingdom Metazoa; phylum Arthropoda; class Insecta; order Coleoptera; family Scarabaeidae; genus Cetonia; species Cetonia aurata. The sequence continues at coordinate 62,500,605 of OX421883.1, read as the reverse complement.
GACTTGGTGGAAACCTGTCTCACCTCTATCTATTTCCAATTCCACGGTTGCTACTATGAACAAGTTTCATTTACAGCTATGAGCTCTCCTCTTTCTCCTATTTTAACCAACATTTTTATGGAGGCATTTGAACAATAAGGTCTAATAATCTATTTCCAGAAACCGAAGTGCTGGTTTAGATACGTTGATGCCACCTTCGTAATCTGACCACATGGAAGTGATTCCTTAGAATCTTTCCTTAATTCCCAAGATGTCCTAGATGTCTTAGTGAATCCTCACTCCGATGACTCGTTGGGAATTAGATTAGGAGATTATGATTATGACATGAACAGGAATGAGGAGTTTCTAAAGTCGTCGATGAATCCATTGATTTATACTTTATCCCCACCTAACTAATATACCTATTTTTTTTTTCATTTTAGTGTTTTGTTTGTTTCTATTGGCGAATCAATTGTTGATTGCTGTTACTTACTTTTGTCGATTTTGACACACCTAAACTTTAACTATATTTATGTATAATGTATTACTGAATATCGATAGCTACTATACCGATTTTATATGGCCAACTTGGTTCATCAATTACACCTTTCATACAGGAAGGGCATACGACGAACCGCCACTATATAGTAGGAGTCATTTTCATAGATCTATATATTGAAATAGATGCCGACTTGATCAGCTGATATCATTCAGTCTTAACCTGCGATCTCTTAAATCAATACTATATTTGATTTCAAGATAATATGCATCCAATTCCAAGCATTTACAACCAATAAAAAAAATATGTGTTTATTAATCACAAAGTCCATGGGAACTTCATAAAAAAAAAAACAAATTTGCATAGAAGTGAAAGCAATTTTATTACACTTGTAGGTGTATAAAAAGATTTAAAGTGAGAAGAAATTTTATGTCTAGCAGACCGAAAAATTACATTTATAGAAAAAAAATAAGTATGCAGTAAACCATATAAAATTTATAAAATTACATAACGGAGAACGATCGTGATCGTTATCGAGTGAACACGTTTGGTCGATGCATCTTAATTTCTCGTTGTTTTTTGATGGTTAGAACGGTTTTGTGTGGTGTTAGTTAGTTGACAGTTGGATCACACAGGCCTGATACCTTACTTAAGATAAGTGATTTCCGTTTATTTTGTTAATTAAGAATTTTGTTTTTTGTGTTTTCCATTTTTATTTTTCAATTGTACGGCTTTTTGCGGCTTGGGTCCCGCGCGCTTGCTCGCCTTGTGCAGGGCAACGCGTGGGAGAAGTTTCGGGTGGGGAGTTGGGGATTTCACTACGGCTTATTGTCGTTGTTTGCATTTTGGCGTTTTAGTAGCGTTTAGCTATGACGACTAATATTAGCCACACTACTTCTGATAACGGAGGTAACGTGGAAAATATGAATGACTGTTTAAGAGATAATATACATAATGTCGATAATACGGTATTAAGTAAGCCACGCTCATTTGCGGACGTGGTTCACAAATTTAAATTCCCGGATAGGGCCCAAGCTATTGTTTTCGATGCTGCTGATAACACAAAGAAAAACGACTACATTATTGGTGTGGGAACGCTTATAGGGCCGCGTAATATTATATTCGCGTCCAGAATAGCTAATAATAGAATATGTATATATCTTACCTCGAAAGACTTAGCTGATAAATTTGTTACGGATTTTAAAGGAATTACTTTAGGAAAGTCTTTTATTCCGGCTCGTCGGCTGGTATCACCGGCAAAACGCGTGATCTTGTCTAATGTTTCACCGTGTATTCCGCATGGAACCATCGAAGACGTATTAAAACAGGAGGGCCTTAATGTAGCATCCGGCATCACATTTATTAAAGCTGGTGTAAACCACCCTGATTATAGGCATATTTTAAGTTTTCGCCGTCAGGTATATATTAATCTAAAACCAGATGATAAACTACCCGACTCGTTAATAATTAAATCTAATGAAAATACCTTTAGAATTTTTCTGTCAATGGACGAAATGAAATGTTATGTCTGCAAAAAGGTAGGGCATATTGCAAAGAAATGCCCAAATTTTAATAATACCGGTGAAATAACCGCGATTGCGGAAGTACACACTAATTTAGAGACAACTGAGCCCCAACTTACATCAGTCATAGTAAATGAACAATTCAATGATGTGGAAAATAAATCAGATTCCGGTAAGATCGTTGAAACCGATAATAGATCCTCCCTCTCGAAAAAAAGAGCTGCCTCTTCACCAGTAGATCTAGATAAAATTAGCGTTGTGCCAGAAACGAACAATCAATCAGAAAAATCAGATGCCTTAAATTTGCAACCCCCCCTTTTAACTTTTACCCAACTAAGAAAGTTGAAAAAACCAAAACAGGATAGTGTCAAATCGGACAGTGAGGCCTTCCTAGAGTTCAAAGACATTTTTGTAGATAAAGATATCAGCTATGATTTATTTTGTAAATTTCTTACTGAAGCGAAAGGGAAACAAGATGTATTATCAATTACGAAGGATTTGGATATTAACGTTGGCAGCCTATTTACTCTATTAATTGAAAGTATACATACAGTTAGAACAAATTCATTAAAGTCACGTTTAAAACGCATGGTAAAAAAACTGAAGTCTTATGGGGATCTTTTCTCCACTTTATCGCAAGGTTATGCTTCGGACATTAGTTTATCGCAAGAGTGTTCGGACTATTCGGAATGCTAACTTTTGCCTGTTCGTTTTTTTTTTCTCTCTAACTTTCGCTTTTACCTTCAACTCTTTACATAATACTCACAATTTAAATATTATACAGTGGAACGCACAATCTGCAATAGCAAAAAGAATTAATTTAGAATACATTATGATTAAATATCATGCAGATATAGTAGTCCTAAGTGAAACTTGGTACAAGCCAGGTCAAAATGTTACCTTTAAATATTATAATGTCATTAGACAGGATCGTGTAGATGGCTTTGGTGGTGTTGCTGTTCTGATTCGTAAATCTATTAAATATAAACTTTTAAATGGTACTCCACATAATACTCCTAATAACCTTATGATTTGTGGCATATGGATTATAGATTATAATTTTTCTATTTGGTCGTTGTATCGAACCCTTCAGTGTAGAATCTCAGCTACTGAATATACGGAACTTTTTGCTCAATTACCAACCCCATTCATTGTCTGTGGGGATTTTAATGCTCACCATACTGCTTTCGGCTCTACCAAGAACGATAATGCTGGTAATATTTTGATTAATGTGTTAGATAACTTGAATTGTGTTTTTTTAAATGACGGAAGTCCTACAAAAATTAGCCGCCCTGGCGAAGGTCATTCGGCAATTGATCTATCGCTATGTTCTTCCTCCCTTGTTAATAAATTGAACTGGTCTGTTTTAGAGGACTCTTTTACATCGGACCACTTTCCTATCCTAATTACTGTACAGTATAATGGTATAACTCCCAACAAAATTTTTCCTAAACGCCGTTGGAAAATAACCAATGATAATATACGGTCTTTTACTCAATACTTGGATAGTATATCTCTGCCTACTAGCGCATTCGATTCTGCCAAGGAAAAAACTGACTTCTTTATACAAGTCGTGAGGGAAGCGGCCGATTCCACCTTTAAGATCAATCACCCTTTCATACCTAAGAGAAAAGGAGTTCCACCCTGGTGGGACGCTGAATGTTCAGCAGTAATTAATGAGAGAAAGAGTGCTCTCAAAGCATTCAAGTACAAACAAACATTAGAATATTATTTAAAATATCAAGAAATAATGTCCTACTCTAAAAGATTCCTGAAGAGAAAGAAGCGAGAAAGCTGGCAGAACTTATGTAATGGGCTGAATAAAGATACACCAATTGCCGAGGCATGGAAAACAATAAAAAAATTCAATAGAACGTGGAGTGGGGACAGTAACGTGGATGTATATACAGGGAGTTTGATTTTACACGAACTAACCCCGGATTTTGTTTGTAAGAAGCCACAAAGTTATCCTGCAGGTAGCAGTGATCATTTTATATTGCAACCCTTTACGATTGAGGAATTAAATACAATCTTAAAAAATGCTAAAGATACAACTCCAGGTATTGATGACATTAGTTATCAGATGATTAAACACTTACCAACTAAATTTAAAGAGTTTTTAGTAAATATTTTTAATGATATGTGGCTCAAAAAAGAACAGGTCGAACATCTCAAAACAATACTAATTGTCCCTATATTAAAAGCCAAAAAAAGCCCTGAGCTTGCTAATTCTTATAGGCCAATTGCCCTTATGTCTTGCATCATTAAAACTTATGAATCAATGATTAAAAATAGATTAGATTGGTGGCTTGAATCAAGGAATTTATTACCTAAAGGACAGTACGGTTTTAGGAAGGCAAGAGGTACCTCGGATGCGCTTGCTGAATTTGTAACAGATATACAGATCAACCTTACAAAAAATCAAACAACTTGCGCCATGCTTCTGGACTTTAAAAATGCATACGGATGTGTCGATCTAAATGTCTTACAAAACAAAATAGTAGAAACTGGGTTGCCAGAACGAGCAGCGGAATCCATTATCAACCTCTTTCGTAACGTAAAAATGTTTGTAAGATTAAAAACGAATGAAAAAATCGGACCTAGATTTTCATCACAGGGTCTTTTGCAGGGATCTAGCTTGAGTCCTGTGCTTTTTAACATATACACTAGAGATTTTCACGATATCTTCACGCCACCTCTTAACATAATTCAATACGCGGATGATTTCTGCTTATATGCGTGTAATCAAAACGTCAATAGTCTCAACTCACTTATGTCAAGTAATGTCAACAACCTCAGCAAATGGCTAAATTACAACTCCCTAGAGTTGGAACCCCAAAAAACCAATGTAATATACTTTTCACGTACCAGGGTACTTCCTACAGGTGAAATACAATTAGGGCAGTGTAAGTTTCCGATACGGCAGGATGTGAAATATCTTGGGCTACATATAAATAACAAATTAAAGTGGACAAATCATATTAATGCAGTAATAGCAAAATGTGAAAAAGGCCTGAATCTGATGAGAGGCATTACCAGAGTGTCATGGGGTATTGATTTCAACACTTCTATAAATATATATAAAGCATTTATAAGATCTGTGATAGACTATGGCTGCACAATATACGCAAACATCAGTAAAAATAATTTACACAGGGTGGACTTAGTCCAATATAAAGCCTTAAGACTGTGTGTGGGGGCTATGAGATCTACCCCCGTGGCGGCGCTTCAGGTAGAGGCCCGGGAACCTCCACTTTATCTTCGCAGAAAATACCTTGCCGTGAAATATATTTTTAAACTAACTTCAAAGCGGTCGCAAACATTAAAAGATAAATTATACAGACTTTCTGTTAATGACCTGACAAGCTCATATTGGGCTAAGAGAGACTCACCACCTTTAGCTGCTGCGTTCCAGCAGACAGCCACTGCTCGGGCACGTATGTGTGCGCCTGCCATTCTTGAATTATCGTATTTTGATCTCTTTTTATTTCCCAACGTTCACTTTCCAAAATATATTGGCCAAATAAATCATGACCGAAACCTATTCTTGTCAATTATCAAGAGACTGAGTGATGCCTTATTAATCTACACAGATGGGTCCAAAAGTGCCGGAGGATGTGGTTGTGCCTTTTTTACGCATGCTGAAGGCAAAGATATTAAAGCTAAATTTAGGCTGGATCCCGAAACTAGTATCTTTACGGCTGAGGCTATTGCAATTTTAGAAGCGCTTAAATATGGAATAATGACGACTTATAAGCATATAGTAATTATGACCGACTCAATGAGCGTGTTAAAAGCGCTTCATCAAGATAAACACCCTTACAATATGCATCCAACTATTATAAATATTTTTAACAGTTTAAAAGGTCTTAAGCTGCAAGCCAGACAAATAGACTTCTATTGGGTTAAAAGCCATGCAGGACTCCAACCAAACGAACTGGTAGATCAACTGGCCAAGCAAAGTATTATCTCCGGACAAGAATATCTACCTGCTCTCTGTCAGGCGGATGTCATAAATGTTTCCAGGAGAAACATTTTATCGAACGGATGGGATATAGACTGGAAAAATACTTATACCAAAAAGATGACACAATACGCTTTTATACATCCAAGCGTAAGATCCAAGTCTTGGTATACGGAATGTTGCACTTCACGTCATTATCGTGCGACCATGGCGAGACTAAAGTTTGGACACGGGCGATACCCGGCCCACTTATATAGAATAAACTTAATTGAGTCGCCATCATGTGCATGTGGAGAAGTTTATGCATGTTTAAATCATGTTTTCCTGGCATGTAGGCTACATATAGACAGTATTAATTTTTTATACAGGTATTTAATTTCAGAATCAATTCCGCTCCCCACTAATATCGTATGCCTATTGAGTCTCAACAGGAAGAACATATGCGATCAACTGTTTCATTTCTTAAAAAAAGTTAATATCACGATATAGTCAAGTAGTAATCTGTATGGATTCCCTCCTACTGATTCCTTTGTGGGGTACCTGTTTACCGTTGGCCGTTTTGTTGTTTGTATCATAGTTAGTCAGTTCGATAGGCCCCGAACTGTGAAGGGTGTGTCCCTGTCTTTTCCTTATTCCATACAGATTAGTGGAATTTTGGTGGCGAATGGGCTATGATCCCGCAGGCCATATATATATTAAAAAAAAAAAAAAAAAAAAAATTACATAACATGGAATGAAGGTGATATTTATTACATGGAATAAACATACTGTTGTGATTAAAAAGAATATAACAATGAGTCCCGACAAAATATTTAAATTGAGAAAGAGTATATAGTATTTGTTTTTGCTAGTATATTCAATATTTTGACCAACAATAAAACCGCGCGAATTTAACTATAAACTACAATAACCTCGTTAACTTTCATATATATGTAACGAATAATTTAGAGACCCGTGTCTGAATATTTTAGCCGTTACGTAAGAATAAAAAAAAACTAACATTGATGGATTGCCCTTGGAAATTTTCCATTTTACATTGGTTATTATATTCTAGTTTTAGTTAAGCTTATTATTAAAGATATTGTTTCTGTGAATGGTTATACCGAGTGTTTCAGCTCGCAGGTGCCATAACTTTTTTGTTAATAGATATTTTTTTATCAAATTCGAAATATTTATAAATTACTTTATGTTTTTCGTTGTATTTTGATGAATTTAATTTTTTGGGTATCGCAGAGGAAGTTTATTCTGACGTTTCGCCAATATAGATATTGGTTTTTTTTCAAAGGAAGCTGTAATATTAAAATTAAATGTTAGTTATCTAAATTTAACGATTAGATAGATAGATAGATAGATAGTGGTGTAGCATAACAGATATATAATAATAAAAGTATTAATAATAATAATAATAATAAATACACATAAAATAATTTAAATAAATTTATGAATAGAATACCTACATAAATCAACATCCAGAGCCAAATCCATCATTCTTGTATGAAATATTCTGCGAATGAGTAATAGTTTTCGGCTTTTAAGTGTAATTTCAATTGTCTATTAAACCTTGCATGAGAGCAGAGTTTCAGAGCATCAGGTAGAGCATTGTAAATTCGAATACTGTGTCGAATATAAGATGCGTAGAATTTATTTGACCTAGAAAAATCACAACGAACAAAATCTGACCGTCGCGTGTTGTAGGAGTGTGTCGTCGAATTCAGCGGAAATTTATTTATGTTATTACGACCGTAGCAGGCAGCTGCATGTATATAAAGATTATAAACTGTTGGGACACCCAGCTCAATGAAATATTCTCTGCAGGAATCTTTCCTTTGCAGATTGTAAATAATACGAAGAGCTTTTTTCTGTATCTTAAGTATTAATTTTGTATGTGAATTGACCCCCAAAAATAATAGACCATATGTCAAGTGTGAGTTAAGATATGCAAAATATATTGTTTTTAATGTATACTAATATCGCAATTATTTGATTTCATTTTTCTTAAAACATATAAAGATTTGTTTAATTTAGAAATAACTGAATTAATATGAATATCCCATTTCAAGTCTTTATCTATAATTAGCCCTAACAATTTCAACTCCAACACAGAAGTGAATACATTATTTTGAATTTTTAACTCTAGCTGCAAACTGTTTTTCCCAGAAAGAATTAATTCAGTTTTTTCAATGTTTAGAATTAGTGTATTTTCTCGACACCACACCATCATTTCATCCGATACGAGACGGGCCTTTTCAAACAACTCCTCTCGGGTTTCCGCAGAAATTAAAATTACAGTATCATCCGCGTACATCATAACACTACCAGACAAGTATTGCGGCAAGTCATTTATAAAAACAACAAATAGTAGTGGACCCAAGATTGATCCTTGTGGGACTCCAATAGAATTGTCTACTGTTTCAGATCTATATCGTTCCACATTACCATTATTATTTCTATGTTTAATTTCAGTAAATTGTTTTCGCTGGTACAAGTAAGATTCAGAAATACTAAGTGCAGTGCTTCGTACACCATAAGCAGATAATTTCTCTAATAATATATTATGGTTAACTAAGTCAAAAGCTTGCGAAAGATCACATGCAATACAAGCTACTTCCCTGTCAGCATTCAAGTTATTTAGAGCGTAATTCATTAAATCAGCCAATCCCGTACTAGTACATCTGTTTTTATAAAACCATTTTGATTTTTTGAAATTAAATTGTTTTTAATTAGATGACTCATTAACCGAGATTGTAATGCATTTTCAAATATTTTTTAAAAGGCTGGCAAAATAGCAATTGGCCTATAATTTGCAATTTGATGTCTTTCACCCTTTTTATATAATGGTATGATTTTTAAAATATCTGGAAAGGTGCCGGTTTCAATAAAACTATTAATGATATTTTGAATTGGTGAACTTATTAAATGGGAAATACATTTGATAATTGGAACTGGTATCTTATCTTTTTTTAATATCGCAATGGGGTAGTAGAATCATTTTTTTTAATAATTATATGATTTTTTTTTTAATTAAGTTATTTTTTCTTAGAGGTATTATAAATAATTTAAAGGATTAATTTTCTTAACACCTGGAGGAGAGGGGGCAGAGGGCGACTTTTTTAATAATTAAACTTAATTTTTGTTTAAATAGTTAAATTCTTTTTCTCAACTCCAACAGAAAAGAAGCACTAAAATACTTAAAATGATTAAATAATTTTTCTGTGAACATCGGAAAAGAGAGGTTGATTTTTTTTTACTTATTCAACTTTTTCGCGCAACATCTGGCGCTAGTAGTAAGGATTAAACCTAATTTGGTAACTTTTCAAGTGCTCTCGCTCTTTTCGGTGTTCCAAAAGTTTCCGCCCAATAAAAAAAAAAAATTTAATCGTTAAAAAAAATTTATAATTGAAAATTTAATAACAAAAGTATATGCCTTCAATAGAGATTAAAATCTTTTAATCTAATCCAGTTTTTGCAATAATTAAAAATTTATGGGAGTAAGATTGCTCCCATCAAGCACACATTCAGCAAACGGGATTATTAAATATACTATACCTAAGCACACTTCAACATCACACCGGCAATTTGCGCCAATTCGGATTGTTAACGGGGCACCCTTGGGAAATTATGAATCAGTTTATGCGAATGGGTTGCCGTTTCACAAATGCATCGAAAATTATAGACCGACCGACGCGAGTGCGTTATCTACCTACAAACATACGCCACGAGGTATGTATATAATGCACAGACCTAAATGTGTACATATGTAAAAGGATAAGTACAGTCGAGTATACTATTAATTATGAAAAGTATTTAATGACCAACGCAGAACTGCAAAGCAGAAATAGAGCTTCTATTCCTACACCGTATAATAAAGTATTAAGCTGCGTGCTGTACGCTGATATTACACTAGCTGCAATTTGGGTGGATAGCAATTAAAAATGTAAAAGAAAACCAGGAACGCTATACATGTGTTTTCAGTTATACGGGTTGTGCGTTGGAGAAAATTGAAGTAATGTTCGAAATACACGTTAGGTTTTGAAGAAAAATAATGTGTTTAGTTTTAATACTAAATTGAAGTCGATTGAAGCATTTTGTTTACACATTTTGGTACATAGTGACAGGTGGAATATCACTTATTTTGTTTATCTGTCATGGCACGCTGGTAACCTCTTCCATTGATATGTCGTATCCATGGCACGCTAGAAATCTATTAGAAATTCAAAAACACAACACTTTGATTAATATTTAAAATAAATATAGATAGATATATATGTGTTTGTAAAGCTCACAAAGTTTACTAGATAATTATAACATAGCCTGGCTATGGTTTCCATTTAAGAAAAAATATGACGTCAAAAATTTCGGACGATTATTACAAAATTGATTTTGTTTCTAGATCTCAAATAAAAAGCTATATCAAAAATCTCCAAACACTCTTTTAAAATTTGAAATAATAAGAAAGTTGTAACGCATAATAGGAATTGAGGAAACATTTTTTTTAAATATCTTGAAAACGGTAAAAATTAATTTTTTTATCTCGCAGCTCATTTTTATATTATATTTGCCCATTATGTACATTCAATTTGGTCCAACCTGTACATATATTTTTAATAAATAAATAACTATAAACTTTTTTTACATGATACTGTCTACTGTTGAACTGTCCATCGTCTAACTGCTTATAATCTTAAACAATGCCAGCTACTATACCCAGGGGTATGCAGATGACATTGCAATACTGATAATGAAGAAAAATGCAAGGCCCTATTTCAGGAACCATGCAAAACGCTCTAGAAACAACAGAAGGGTGGTGTATATAGAAAAACCTAAAAGTTAATCCAGGAAAAATAACAGTAGTTCCCTTTACGAAAAGAAGATAGCTGAATGGTCTAAAACTGCCAACTATTCATAATAAAATTCAGCTTTAAGCAGCTAAATTCTTAGGGATGGTTCTTCATTCGAAATTAACCCAGAATCAGCATCTTGAATATTAAACAAGGGCAAACGAGTATGAATGACAACTAAATTTATCCTTCTTGGATATTTATATTAAGGGAAAAGCAAGAACGGGGCATACAGACTCAAAGATCAAATTCTGGCACTTATGTTATCAGTTTCTTCAAAGGAAGTTTGTTGAATTTGCCGAAAAAGATCTCGTTTCATTATAGCGAAATTTGGAAATCTCTGATGGAACTCGTTTAAACATAAACGCGGCGAATAAACCCAGTTACCATTTTCACTAGGATTTCCGTTACTGTAATATGAATTTTACTGTAATATGATTTAATAATTCGTACTTTATGTTTTGTTTGAAACATTTTGAATGATTAATCTGCTGACTTGGAACATGTCAAGTAAATGTCAAAAAATATTGAAATAAATTAAATCCAAAAAGATGTTGATCATATGATATACTAGACGTTTCATCGCTTGTATCCACTGGGCATCCACATTTTTATTTTCCAGACTTTTCCGTTTATCCAGTATAATAAAGGATAACATATCTGTAGTACAACACGCCTAAATAAAGTTCATCACATACCAACTGCTGGTCGATCATAAACTGTGTTTCAAATGGATATTTTAGATATAAACTATAATATATAACGTTGATTCGACTATTTTGTATAATATTATGAAGGGTTACCATTGTCAGTATAAATCAAAATTAAACATTTTATTTTCTTATTTATATTGTTGCTTGTGGTGATGAATTTGAAACCATTTATAGAAAAATCGTTGGCAGGATTTATATAATATTATATTATTGTATTTAGTTCCATTTTGGCCAGAATAAAACAGTTCTTTGATGATAAATGAACAGAGGGTATCATATGTTCCCGTTGACAAGCAACCACTAACGGGCCTTTACCCTCAAACACAGGCAAATTTCAACAAGTTAATATTTGCGCCCGGGTAAGTGAAAATTTCTGGTTTGTATTTCAAATAGTCACATACACACAAACGTTATCTGTACATTTACAACGCGTTTATATTAATCCCTGAAAACACAAAGGAGTAATTAATAACCGTTCCTGGAATTCTACATCAGTTGAATCCTAAAAATTAATGTTTCGGAATTAAGTTTCCCGTAAATTAATAAACAGGGGTAATTTTTCTTACAGACCAGCTTGAATTTATTTCATTGTGTGTGTACGGATCAACAACAACACGAAAAGATATACGCGTATATATCTTACATATAGAGGAAGGGGTATATAACAACACGTTTACTGCTTTTTTGTACATCTCTATGTTTGAAAACCAGTTCTTTGAACGTTTTTGTAGTTTATTGGCACGAGGAGAAGCGCACCGACTCGGGCGGATATATAGAAAAGAAAAGCAGACGAAGACAAGGAGAAGGAGCAGCCAGCACTTCGCCGGAATATGTTTTTCCACAACTTATTGGGTGTAAACAACCTCGCTGCACGGTGCTTCATAATTTTCGCGAGGGGAAGAAGAAAATAAGAAGGTGGAAAAGCACGAAGCGGAGTCGAAAACGTGTGCAATACTGGGTATGACTAACAGTCTAGAAATATCGGACCAGGAGGAGAGAGAAGGCCATAGACCTTCCTGAGAGGATAAACCATCGGGGCAGGTAATGACACATCTGTAGAGAATTCTAAATTATATCAGGCAACAACACCGGCCTCCGTAATGAACTACGATCTGCGTGGAGTGTGGAAAATAAAATTCGTGCTACTTATTTTTAATATATATTCAAATACTTGTATTGTCGATTTGAATATTGAATGAAGTAACCTCATTTTACTGTGTTAACCAATTTGAATAAATCTTTGCAACATTTGCAAGACCTATCGGGTACCATTTTAAATTATTCAGTGACAAATTTTAATTTTTGGGGGAATAGCTGGGGATGATGGGGTGCAAGGATGTTTTATGTATATATGCCACGGAATTACTTTTGAATATATTGTTTACGGGTTCCTTATCAATTCTTTTTCTGCCGAGGGGTGGGGTTTAATTGTAACAGAGTTAGAAAAAACACAAAATAATAATATTAATGATAAACCCAGGAGATTATTATCTAATTTATTTACAGAGTTATTTCTACATTGCATATTTAGCGAATGATTAAGGTTTCCGCAGTTTACAATGTCCGTTTTTAATTCTGAACTTGATGCTTGCGCGAAATAAATAACAACGTAATATGTGACTTACAGCAATGGTGTAAATTGTAAAAAACTAAATAATCATCGAATTTTTAAGGGCGGGTTTGACCCCTCTAAGGTGAGTTGGAATGTATGTATCAGGAAAATTGAAATATTGAAAAATTGGAATATTAAAATATTAGAAAATTGAAAAATTTGGACGAATTAAAAATTTAAAAAAAAGTGAAAATTCCAAAATAAAGAAAAATTCTAAAATTAAAAATTCAGAAAAAATTAGCAAATCGTGACGTTGAGAAATTATAAAATTGAAAAATTTGGAAAAATAGAAAAATTGCAAAATTAAAAAAAGTATTCGAAAATTTAGAACGAACTGAATCGTGACATTGAGAAATTATAAACTCGAAAAATTTGGAAAAATAGAAAAATTGCAAAATTAAATTAAATCTAAATTTTCGAATATTGCCATTTTTCTATTTTTTCAAATTTTTCAATTTTATAATTTCTCAATGTCACGATTTGCTAATTTTTTCCGAATTTTTAATTTTTGAATTTTTCTTTATTTTGGAATTTTCACTTCTTTTTAAATTTTCAATTCGTCCAAATTTTTCAATTTTCTAAAATTTCATAGCCGAGACACGAACCGTCGAGTTTTCCAAAACGAAACGCTCAAACGACAAAGACATTCAAAGCCGTAATGGTAGAGCGATTCTTCCTAAAACCGTGTTACGAATCATTTAGAACTTTATTTCTATCTAAAAAATCACTAATCCGGCCAAGCATCGCATACTCGAACACTTTAGAGAAAGTTAAAGGCAAATCAATGCGGCTATAATTTGAAACGTCCAGCTTACAACCTTTTTTATGTAATGGTTTAATACATGTAGTTTTTAACATTGCAGGAAAATTTCGTTTTGGCATAGAAGCTTTTATTAACTATGTCAAAGGAGCAGAGAGACCATCCACACATTCTCGAATGATATCTGAACCACTGGACCACTTGTTCTGTATCTTGGATCTTACCTCACACTCTGAGAATGGTTTAATGAAGATTATATTAGGGGAATCTACGGGAATATCCTCATAGAAAAGACTTTCCGATAATTTAAGTTTAAAGTTGCACATATTATCCTCACAATTAAAATGAATTATATTTACATGTGCGTTCAGAGCACTTGAATCTGAACATCTGCCGGAGATGATACAAAAAGACGGGCACGCATAAATTCATTAATTCATATATTTGCGTTTAGTTTCAATTAGACTTTATCGAATGACTAAGGTAACTCAATTTTTCCTTTATAATTTATTTATACCTGCCAACATAAACGCTAGAGTAATTAAATTTTAGTGGTGCTTAAATAGCAAGCAGTAAAATTTTATGGATTCGAAATCCAACACTTCTGCAAATTGCACGGGTAAGCGCTAGGCTGGTAGGTACAATATATTTGTAAATTTAGCGAACGCTCTAAACGCATATTCGTTCCATCAGGGAGTTTTATTTCAGCACACTTTTGTAGTTTTACTGCGGTTAACAACAACGTTAACGCGATTAGGTGCCAGTCTACTTTAGAATATTCAGTATTTGATTATGTATTTCCACAGTATCTACTCTAAAATTAGATAGACATAGTTTCACAATATATTTCTTAAGCGTAATGCAGTATTGATTCAATTCCGTCCAGCTCAGACAGTAAAGATATATCGTTCACTAATAAAGGAGATAAGAAACACAGCAGGTACACTCCATTGCCAGATGTTGAACGTTGTGAATCTTGCAAGCAGCCGTCATGCAAGTATATTTAAGAATGTGTACCTAGGCGCTGTAATTAATTTTTTCTCACAATGTGAAGGCTCTCTACAGTCACATTTATACCCGGTACATACACTGCCGTCCACTGAAATTTGGTCAAAAGAGATAATTTTACAAATACTTTATTAAGTTTTATTGCATTCAACGATGCTACTCTTAATATGCATTTCACTAAAACACACTTTGGGTTGGAGGGGACCTATAGAATGGCCTGCCAGATAGCCAGATGTTACACTACTCAATTTTCGCCAGGGGCATCTTAAATCTAAGATGTATGCCAGGCGTTCAGCTTCCTTACAGGAGTTACGCCAAAAAAAATTGTTGAAAAATGCCAGCGAACAATTCCAGAAATGTTGCTTAATGTCAGGAGAGTATTTGAAGCAAGATTGTACTATTTTTAAGGTTAATGGTCATCATTTTGAACATCTAATAAAGTAAAATCCAAATCATTCCATTCTAATCGTATTTTATTACACAGGTTGCAAATTAATCACTTCAATAAGGGTCTTAGACCATAATATACGATTTCAAATACGCAAATAAGATTTCGAGATAGTATTTGTTTAATAAAAGTATTGAAGGGAGTAAATGCCTCTAATAAAAGCCTTTGTGGTAAGAAAAGTTCAGTGAGTTTATGACAAAATAAATATGGCTGGCCTAAAATATTAACTTGATCTGACAAAACATACACTCCAAGGTTTTGAAGGGAAGTCAATAGACCTGATGACGATGGTTAGTCAACAACAAACTCCGTACCCACAGCTGAATACAGTTCTCAAATTGCTGTTTACGCTTCCAGTTAGGAGTGCAAATGCTGAGGGAAGCTTCTGCATCATGCAGAGAATAAAAACTGAGCTTCGCTCTACTATAACCATTGACGAATGAACGACTTTCCAATTTTGGCAATATTGTTTGTTGAACGAAATAAAAGTCAGAAACTAATGAAGAACTCTGAACCAATTATTGAGACATTCAGAAATGTTGGGCGAAAAAGATTGAATTTCAAAAAGCATAGTTTGAAATTGCGTCTCTCTCATGCAAATTTCTGTAAAATAATATACAGTTGCCACCGCGAATAAATAAAAGATTTTTCGCCTAAATTGTTTCCTTTTTCTAACATGTTTTACTGGCGCTTGTCAGATTGTCAAAAAATGTATTTTTACCCATGAAATTGCTGAAGAATTTGTTGGCTTCCGTTAGTCCTTACCCTGCCAGTTTTGAAAAGCTAGAACCGCCATTTTATCAAACTATATGCGACAGTGCCTTTCTACATCCCTGGGCATACTAAAATAACATAATATTTAAATCTGCGTCGTGGTATGCAGGGAACTGATGCAAGCGTATGCTTTCTAAAGACATTCTTGGTCTTCGGCCATCTATCAAGGCGGATTTGATGTTTACTGTGCGTTTGTAAAGATAAGGGAGATAAATCTAAGAGATTGGAACCCAATAAATTTATATGAAGGTTTATCTGCTTATTTATATAGTTATATATAGTTATATCAATTTTATCAAAATTAAAATATGATAGTACACTTTGATAGGAAATATAGCAATATACGTACTTTCTTGGAAATTAAAATGCGAAGGTCATCGAAAAAAAGAAAATGTAAACCGAAAGGCTGGCAAACTTCTTTGGATTGAGTTAATTTATTGATGCGACACAATAAACTTCATAACCTTAGTGTACCAACAGTAGTTTTGACATATGAATTTATAGCTGGTTACTCTTCTTCTTTTATATCTTCATCCTTCCCTTGTTTAAAAGGATAGTCGAAGTTTTTGTCAAAATAAAGAAGCGTTTAATGATTTGAGTCGCCAAATTCAATATGCTACGATAAGACAATGTAAATATGGACCCACCGACAGATATATATATATATATATATATCATGTACGAACAAACAAAAAAGAAACAGTTTCTCCGGATATCGAGATGTTTGAGAGATGTCGTACACGACGACAAAAAATCCAGACTATCGGGGTTACTTTGTAAGTCTAACGTAGTACGTGGCCCGAATGTATAAATGAAACCAAATGAGACGAGGCTGGTCCCCAAACGTATATAGTAAGACCCTCCTGTTCCTATATAGCCGCTCCGAATACGTAGGTACAGGAAGAACCCGTTTATTTTGTATACTTTTACCGAGTCAGCGTTTTATATTGGATTTCGAACGCCTTGAGCATTAGATTATGGTGCATCCCTATCACTTAAAGCGCCTTAATTTATTGTAACTTATAAGTAAATGGTATCTCTGTACCGATCATTTTGGAAGCGTCGATTTGAAACTGGTTATAGATGATCGAAATAAAAAAGAAGATCTAAAGAAGCTTGTTTATTGAATGTAACACAAAATAATTTTTGTTTCGCTATTCACAGGTTCGTCTACCCATAGTCTATGTATAACACCACAGTCTAATTCTGTTCTGGTTAGTAGTAGTCTTGTGAATATCGTAGTAAGGATTCCATACGACTGACGCATATTCTAATTTTGATTGAATTAATGAAAAATACAAATTCAAAGTATGAATACTAGTAAATTGCCTTCTGTTGCGGAGCAAAAAACCCAGATTTATAACTGCAACAGAATCTGCACAAGTGTTATGGTCACCAAAGGATAGTTCTTTATCCAATACAACACCTAGATCCTTACTATTGCTTACACGATCCAGGATTTTATGGTCTATGGAATAATAATATAAAATTGATTTTTTTTTTTCGTGATGTATGAGAATGTTTTACATTTGCTTATATTGAGACTAAGTCGATTTGTTTTGCACCGTTTAGACATAATGTCCAGATCTTTCTGAAGAAATTTACGATCGTTATCGGAGTTAATTGTTGAAAAAATCATCAGCAAATATTAAGATTTCGCAAGTTTAAATAAATCGTTTACGAACAGTAAGAATAACGCGGGGCCAAGGTGCGAACACTGTGGTACCCCAGGTTTGATAGTACATAAAGTGGAGGAATAGCCATTATAATGAACAAAAAATTTACGATCTCCCAAATATGATTGAAGTAATTGAATAAGGGAATTACTAAAATCTACATTTTGAATTTTACTACAAATCAATGCGATCAAAAGCCTTAGACATGTCCTACTAGGTGGGGTGAAAAGTAACCTCCTTGGGAATAAAAAAAAAAATGTTTTTAAATGTTTTTTTATTTTATTCAATATAGTCCCCTTTTAGCTCGATACACTTATTCCAGCGATTTTCCAACTTCTTGATCCCGTCCGAAAAGTAATTTTCCGGAAGGTCTGCAAAATACTCCTCCGTGGCGTCGATGATTTCCTCGCGTGAGCTGAATTTTTTATTGATGAGCCATCTTTTGAGAGATAATAGTCCGAGGGAGCCAAATCAGGCGAATACGGTGGATGCGAAAGCAATTGGAGCCGAAGTCATTGATTTTAGCCGTGGTTGCGATGCTCTTGTGCGCCGGTGCATTGTCTTGCAAAAACAGAATTTTTTTTCGCTTCATGTGAGGCCGTTTTGTAGTGATTTCGGCCTTCAATCGCTCCAATAATGCACAGTAATACTTGCTGTTGATGGTTTTTCCTTTTTCGAGGTAGTCCACGAAGAGTATGCCATGACAATCCCAGAAAACCGACGCCATAACCTTTCCGACCCATTGAGCCTCCCTCGGGCGCTTCGGAGCACTCGTGCCGGCTTCAGTCCATTGCCGGGCACTCATTCTGTTCTCTGGTGTGTAATAGTGGATCCAGGTTTCATCAACAGTTACCAATCGACGCCAAAAGTCCGCCAGATTCCGTATCAGCAAGTCCAAACACTCTTTCGAAGTGCTCTCGCGTTCGTGTTTTTGGTCAGGAGTGAGCATGCGCGACACCCAACGGCAGGAGAACTTTTTCATATGCAGAATATTGCCCAAAATATGGCGTGTGCGCTCACTACTAATCTTTGTGGTATCTGCTAGCTCGCGCACCTTAACTTTCCGGTCAGCCAACACCATTTCATGTATTTTTTTGACATTGTCCTCTGTAACCGCATCGGAGGGCCTGCCGCTGCGGACTTGATCGGTAGTGGAGTTGCGGCTACCACGAAACTCTCGAAACCAATATTTGACGGTGTAATCTGACGGAGCATTAGCCCCAAAATATTTAACCAACTTTTCTTTTGTTTCCTTCGCCGTTTTGCCTCTCAAAAAATAATGTTTTATGAGAGAACGAAAATCGTTTTTGTCCATACTCAACATGATGCCAAACACGTCAACAACAATCAGCTGTCAAAACAAAACTAAATACAGTATCGCACTGAAATTTGGCATGTCTGCCTAAATATGAACGGACTTCAAGGCACCATAACCTTTTTTGCAGTAGCAGCGCATTCTGGCGGTCAAGGAGGTTACTTTTCACCCCACCTAGTACGTCAACCTGACCTTGAGCATCTAACGTCTCAGACACAAATTATGTAAAACTGCCAAGTTAGTAGCCGTAGTACGCTTTTCGACGAATCCGTATAGACCAGGAGAAATAGTACAACGTACTGCGGAGTAAAGGTGTTTAATTACAATTTCAAAAATTTTGGTAATATTTGATAAAACTGATACTGGTCTGTAGTTAATAATGTCAGACATATCATCATTTTTAAAAACGGGACAGATTCCAGCGATTTTCCAAACTGAAGGGAAGGTGTGATTGCGGAGGATGCAGTTAAAAATAGTATGTAGAGGTTGAACAAATACAAGAGCACAGTCTCTCAACAAAAAAACTAGATAACTGATCAGGATCTGTGAATTTATTTTATTTTTCAATTTTTTTAAGGCGGATAGTACACCGCCTTCCGCAAAATATTTGACGTTATTCAATGAGCTATCAGAAACAAAGTCACCACACTCAGCAAAAGCGGTTGAATCTTGGAACACAGCGCAAAAATAATCTGCAGATGCATCGACAATGGAGTTAGATTCATTAAGTTGTCCACCGCTCCCATACATGACAAGAATTCGACTAGTATTTCTGCGAGTATTAACAAATGACCAAAGGTAGTGAGGGTCAGCCGCAATTGATAAGAGACATGAGTATGTTTGCTTTATTTGAAATTTTACCATTGCGCGCTGTCTTCTAAAGTTTAACAGATCAGTGTCACACCTTGATTTCTTGAATTTGTTGTGTAACTTGTTTTTAAGCTAAATTTAATTATTTCATAAGTGTACCAACTGGGGTAGTTACCTTATATTTTTTATTACTACTGCAATGAAGCGGTACAAATTCATCAAACAAATCATATAAAGTAACGTAAAATAAATGGCACATATCATTAACATTATTAGAAGATTCTTAAGGCTGTATCGTTTAGATATGCGGTCCAATAACTAATCCAATATGTTTTCTCCCACACGTTCCGTGATTTCCATAAACACTGACCTATAGGTAGTAGTATGTACATTAATCAGAGCTTATGTAAATTAACGTAACCCCGTAGAAACTAATAAAAATACAGCGAAACATTTATTATACATTTTTTACTTCCAGATTTATTTATTTATATGTTCGGTCGTAAAGTTTTATATTATATTTTAAAACATAAAACTAAATTATTTCGGTAGTATTATATTATATGAGAAATGAATCATATTACGTCAACAAGGAAAACGTAAAAATCGACAGAATATCCGCAGAAGCACTAAAGCTTCGTCTTGATGAATAATTCAAATAACATGACATTAAAAATCTGCATCTGTGGCAGCTGAATTTACGGTAATGGTTAGAGTTTCCTGCAAAACTTTCCTATAGGTACATACATGTCCATACATGAAGGTCGACATAAATTATAATTCACAGTGGTGTTCGACATATTTTTAAGATCATTTCCAACATTCATGCGCGCTTGAATATTCAACACGTGCTTAATGCACTAAGCAATTTTTCCTTCAATAAGGTATGCGTATAAAATAAGACTTTTTTATGCATTTAATAACAAATAAATACTGATAATATGAAAAATAAAGTAATAATTAAAGATCTAGTTTTTGCTAGGATACCTGTATATCTTACTTATAGTTAATTGAACACGAAAGTGTTGCGTCTCTGGTATTCAAGTGACTACACTCATTGCCACTAACTAATACTGAAGATAGATGTTAATTCTGAATTTTACATATTATAAAAACTATATTTACATTGAGAAGTGCAATAGAATGTTTCCGCGATAGAAATTCTTTAAAAAAAAACCATTAATGGTAACACAATTGCTCCAAATTACTTCTGCAGGCACAATTTTGTTTCCAAATGAAAGCTAATTTAATTTTTTTGATTTATTTATGTTTGTGTGCAGTATAATCTACATAATATATGAAAGTAGTTTTAAAAAATCAGCTACATAATTTGTTTTAACCTCACTGTTGCCGTTAAATGTTGTTGCTAGGCGAATTCTACTCTATGCTGTAAAAGTTTTAGAATTGTTGAAGTACACATTCCATCTTCTTATAAATTAATAACTTCACTTTCTTCAAGAATATAACAGCATTCGTGAGGGTACTTTTCCACGCAATCGCATGCCTTGCGATACTAAATAATGGCCATATGTACGCCTGGTGTGGTGGCCCTGTGTAATTTTTAAATGGATTTAGAAATAGTTGTGGGAGTCTTGGAGCGTTACAGGTGCCATTGTTGTCCCAAGGGTGCGGTACGAAACCTACCCTAATGTAAAAGACAGATGAGAGCTGCAAGACATGACGTAGTACGTTTTTCGAAAGATAAACTACTCGACTAGAGGTATAATTTTTTAATGGCCTTTGCCTTCTTCGCTCCGGTCGACTACCTGTGTTGTTGTTGGGAAAATAAAAGACCTCGCAGTGAGGAGTGGTTCGGCTATCGTACGACGCGGACAAGGAGGGAATATCGCCCCGTCCCGAGAAAGAAGAGTGGAACAAGAAGAGGCAGAAGCGAAGAAGAGGAACAGCAGAACATCAAATTAAAATGTGCATACGCGATAATTAATTTGTTTGTGCTTTGTAAACGCGAGGGCCGTGTTTTCTTTGTCGTGATGCTTTTATTTTTTTTTTTGTTTTTCAGATTTCCAAGAAAAGAAAACGTACAGTTGCATTGTTTGTGTGCAACAAAAATTATAAATTATTACCGCTTTTTATTTCTCTCGCTTTGGTGCTTACGTTGGAATACGTATATATACCTAAGTATGCGTTTATCCGGTGTGCTAATGTATTCAGTAAAATCATCACGTTAGTAATTCTGGTAATTTTACAGTCTATAAAGGTCGTAATTTATATTGAAGGTTTTCATTTACTTCGCACAAAATTAATAATAAAAAAAACGGGTAACCGAAATTTATTCAATGATTTGTGCGAGTTTAATACTTGATAACGTGGCCTTTATTGCTAATTATTGCCCTACATCTGCTAGGCAGTGAGTTCACCATACGTTAACATGTTTCCACTGGTATGGCGTACCAACTCTGTTGGACCGCTTCACCCAATCGTTTTAATTTTGATTTTTCTATGTCGTAATGAATCCTTAACACACTTACATAAGTTTTCAAATGGATTAACGTCTGGCGATTGTGCCGGCTAATCTAAAAGTCGTACGTTATGGTCACGCAATCAATTTTGAGAACACTTGGAAGTGTGTTTAGGGTTAATATCTTGTTGATAAATCCAAATAATCGGCATGTTTAATGTTTAATCTGCGTATGGAAGCATGTTGTTTAGGATGTAAATTTCTTTAGTCATCACGTCTTTAATCCAGTGAATTGGACCTAGCATACCATGAAAAACATGCCCAAAACATTATGTTTTCGCCACCGTGCTGTCCGTGTTGCATATTTTGAATAGAATACTTATTTATTGGTTGACGAACGTAAATCCTGCCATTATATTCTACTAAATTAAATTTGCTTTCATCACTCCAAAATATGTCACAGTACTTTTCTGTTTTCCATTCGACGTGAGTTTTCACAATTGCCATTCTTGTTTTAATATTTTTTCGGGGCAACAAGAGAACTTTTTTTGCAGCTCAGCTGTGAAAAATATTTTTGACTAATCGTCGTCGTAAGGTACGAGTGCTGACATTTCTATTTATTTCTTATAATATTGTTGTGGACGTTGCGGTGTTGTTTTTTCGGTAATAGTCTTGTCTATGGATCCTTTTTTGGTTTTAGAGCATTTGAAATCATATTTGGGGAACGATTTAATATGCTTGCTATTTCTCTGATCGTTTTCCCCTGCCCGCGCATAGTTTTAATAACTTTCCTCTCACTCCCTGAACAAAGCGTGCTGCGATCCATTTTATCTAGATTTAACAAGTAATAAAGGCAATATGTGTACATGTGATAACTACAAGGAGGACTTACTTACAATATCTGATGGTAAATTTCAACTAAAACGCAATTTTCTATTGTTTTTACCAATGTACCTATTTTTTGGGCCATTTATCTGGAAATATGAAATTTTTGTTATCTGGGAATAACCGGCATTGTTTTACAGCGATATTTACATTACTTTTAGTATATACCTTCCAATGTGTTTGTGGACATTTACCAAGGGATGTCGCTTGATATTAATGATAAGCAACAGAGTTATAGGGCTGACACTAAAGTGATTTGTCTTGTACCTATTTTTATGTCCACCACTGTAAATTGGTTATTAATTCGAGTAAATATATGTCATAATCCATTATATTTTCAAGAAATTGCCAACAGACAGGTGTGTTAGCGTTACCTCTCACCTAGTAGCAATTAAAAATGTTTAAATAGATATTAAGTGAGTCTAAATACATGTGAAACACGCGCCCTTTAATCTATAAACAACAAACATCCAATTATTTACTGTGAATCACTATCTAATCGTAAGATTCTACTTTTTTTTTTTTTAAATGTATGACCTACACGCAAGCTTCTGATTAAATCATCTAGCTGACACAATACCGGTAATCACCACCGTCATCATGTAGTACCTGTAAACATACATATGTAGTTGCAGAACATGAGGCGGACACATACACATACGCGCGCAGGTATATAATCCGTGTAATTATTTTTCAAGCATCCAATTTACATTTTGTATGTTCTCGGCAGCGTTCCAGGTGCTGATTAGAAGTTAATTGCACGTTTAATATTGATTTTATCGCATTGGCGCTGTCGATCGAACGCACCGAAAGAGAGCCAGTCGAAATTAGCGTCGGTTATGTAAAAAAGAATTTAATTAAAATACTAATTGTGCCTGGAGCGGGCCGGCGAAGAAAAAACTGAATGCGAATATCATTGAATAACCATCGTCCGGTACTTCCCGCGCGACCATAAACGTGGGTGTAAGTTTGCTGATATTGTAGTATAAACGAAATCGGTGATTTACTCGAAATGATTATCTAGCGATACAGAAGTTCACTACCTCTCACAAAGGGGAATTTTCGAAATTAACTGCTTTTTGAAAACGTATAATTTAATCGCACGGACAGCCCCGATTGCAAATTTTTAATATGGTAATAATGTAATTTAAATCTCGCAGACTATGTAATTACCTACACACAGCGTATTAAGATATATTATGGCGTAGACAGTGATATGATTACTCAAATATTTATACATTGCAAATACAATAATTCCATGTCTCGGCGCGTAATGGAGTCTCTTTCCTTAGGGCCCAGTTACTTAACCGCAACTAATAAGTTTAGCATCATATATGTACAACCTACGTAAATTACTGCTTCGCGTCAAAATTTACATAAGGCTAACTTACAACTTTCATATTACAAGTAATATAAAACACAATTCTGATAAATTAGTTTTAAATGTATGCTGGATGTTTTAATTAAAAATCTTCTTACGAATCTATATAAAAGATAAGGAAAACTGTCTAATACGTTCGGAAGATACAGAAAAATATGATACTAACTACAAGTTTTATTAACGCTTATTACATCAGCCGATTGCTGCTATAATGTAAATGTTCGTTCATTTTATTAAGTCATATAGAACCGTTAAAACAAGTTAAATACGTTGTAGTACAGATTTTTTCCTAAAGATGGCGGTTCTCTTATTTCATTATTACGTCTAACCATATTTAAATATGAATAATTTAGCAGACATCTACACGTATTAACGTGGTTCTTTCTCGGGTAGATCAATTCATTTCCTTCTATAGTATTCTGTATTTTATAAACCCTTAGAGATAATAGTCTCCGTTTATTACGGCATAGTCGTGCATACCAAAATACTGTCATAGGAATCCCTACACTTTATACAGGATGTTCATAAATCGATTGTCAACTTCGGTACATTTAACCTTAGAAAATTATTTTCTTTCAAATGTAACATTATATTTCTAGTTATAGAATTCGTGCAGTGAATTCTGTGTCAATATGCATTAAGTATTGATATTAAAATTTCAGTACATTTCTTGCAGTGGGCTATGAAAAAGACCAGTATTGACCAGTAAAAATTATATTCAAATATCTTTCCTCTAAAAACAATAAAACAGACAAGACAGACAATA
Organism: Cetonia aurata; assembly: GCA_949128085.1. NCBI lineage: Eukaryota > Metazoa > Arthropoda > Insecta > Coleoptera > Scarabaeidae > Cetonia > Cetonia aurata. Next base: position 62,475,235 of record OX421883.1, on the reverse strand, counting down.
TACAATAATATGAAATTTTAAGCAATAAAATAACGCATATCCTTCAAAATACACTTTGACATGTTTTTTTTTAACAATATATTATCCTTTTAATTGTCAGTAGGTATAAATTGTTATCATTACATATTACTATTAATAAATTGGAATTAGCCACTTCCGGTGACTTGCAAATAAAATATTTTGCTATAGTAAAATCCACTAACTACCAAAATGGTCAGCCACTATATAAAAATATATTGTAGCTAAGTTTTCGGCCGAAAAGCTGTAAGGATCCCTTAGTCACATTTATTTAATTCTCCCTAAAGATTTTGGGCCTTGTGCAGGATTTTATTAATAATTTTGCGATTTCGTAATAAATAAATATTTTAATGAAGGTATATTCCCAGCACACGAGTTAAAACTAGCTAAAGTCGTTTCAGTACACAAAAATACTCAAGACATAAGAAACTATAGACCGATTGCAGTTTTTCCTCTAATATCAAAAATCTGAACAAATACTTAAGAACAGATTGGCAGGTTCTTTAGAAAAATATGACTACTGACATCATCTCAACATGAATATACATCGAGAAAATCCTCAGTTACGGCCATGCTAGAAGTGATAGAAAGCACCTTCGAAGCGGGAGATAAAAAGGAGTCCGCAGAGGTAATAGCTTGCGACTTCAGTAAATCTTTCGACTGCGTGTCACATAACATCCTACTGCAAAAGTTATGGCACTGCGGAATCAGAGAAAGGAAATCATATTTAAGCTTCAGGAAGCAAAGAGTTTGGTGGTAGAATATTCTGTCCGATTCGAAATGCCTAAATGTTGGGAGTACTATAGGGCTCTATATTAAGCCCTCTGTTATTCGCTATTTACATCAGTGACACCCTAAGTAATATTCGGAGCGGTGTGGTTATTATTTTTGCGGACGACACTTCTATATTAACAAAAGACACCAAAGATGAAATGGAATTCATGCGAGCTAAAGAATTAAATTCGGATGGCGTATTTGACACTAATAAACTTCAGGTAAATTGTACCTAAACGCAGATCCTAAGATTCGCAGCACTACTAAAAGAACCAGCAGCATCCATAAATTTCTTGGGTATCATGTATTGACGATGAGTTGACTAGGAAAATTTAAAATATTAAATTTGAAGACTCTGTTTTATAAATACATGTTGTCTATTTGATTTGACATGTCACGCAAGTTTTGATGACCAATAACAGATCAAATTAAATCGACCATTGAAAAATAAGGCTTACTAGTAGATGAATAACTGAAGATACTGGACAATAAAACAGTTTAAATCATTATGAGCATCACAGTAGCTAAATATATTAGGGCATAACCTTTGATTTTACCTGAATTGTATTTTTAAATAAGATTTTTCGAGCAAAAAAGGAAAAAAGTTTACTTTTTAATTTTCTTTACCACAGCGGAAAAAATATTAAAATGAAGGTGTGCGTATATTTGTGAGGAAACCAAAACTTTGTTGTAAAGTTTTCATGTTTGAGCTATCACTTTCTTGCTTCGTTTGTTCAGTGATTCCCCGTATTTATTCTTTCACCATTTCTAAATATTTAAGACTAGATACAACGAGTAGAACTGTAAGTAATTTTATAATTATAACTAATTCACTCTTAAAAAGAAAAAGAAATTCCACCTTGTGCATGCCAAATATAGTAATAGTACACACGCATTCGCTCGCCTTTTTTTTTAAATTTACGTTAATGCCCCAGAACCGACGCGATAAAGAGTCACAGGCTCGAAATAAATCGACAAAAGCGACACGAAAAAAAAAAAAAACGAAAGAGGGAGAAAAAATAAAACGTGGAAGGATAGAGCGCCAGGCGAGGAAACGGGTTTCGTGTAGCTCATAAAATTAAATTTATCATCAGAAGGGGTGATTTTTTAAAATTAGCAGCCGCGATCGGAGCTCGGCGAATGTTTATTGATTTAATGTACACAATAATTTTATTGTCACGTATTTTAAAATTTCGATTAATTTGCATGCGAACGTGACTCGAACCGTCCATTACTTAGATTTAGTGTACCGACTGTAATTTTCTCCCCCTTCACTGTACGGTACAACGCTGCTGGCTGTCTCTCCGGGTTTTATTTTTTCCCGGGGTAATTTATTACCAGTCGCTGTTTACAAGATTTTTTTCCCCTATGACATATATACCTTTACATACACGTATAGTCACACACACATAGCTCTACGTAACATGTATTTAGGCGTACAGGCAAGCAACACTAATGATATTATTAATAATCTTCATAGCAACTACGTATAATGAATTTCTGTAAACGAAACTACATGCAAGTGCACTAATATATTCTGATGCATGTTACAGGTTAAAACCTGCACGTTTTATCTAGTTTATTCGATAAAATTAATGAGATATATGTATAGGCTGTCCCACCGAAGACTGGGTCTTTGATTACAGCTCTATTTGCCATTTTAGAAAGAAAGCTTTTCTACAAGAATGTTATAGAATCCAATGCTGCATCACCTAAAAATATTTTTGACTATACAGAGTGTCCCAGAAGTAGGCAAACGGATACTTACTTCGTTATTTTAAATGGAACACCCTATATATTATTTAATTTTTCAATTCTACGTAGAAAAATAATAGGACTTCATATAAACTACTATATGTCTATCTTTAATAACAACGTTGTTATTTACTCTTTTGTCAAAAGTAGTCCCGATGCAAAGCATCGGTTAAGGCGGCGTGGTTTATATTTGCATTTGTTTTAGACATTCATATTTTAAATATCATACACACATACTTAGTCTGATTCAACATTGAAATTAAAATCGATGTAATTGTATACAGGTGTCCGCTATAGCCCTGAACATTTGCTTAACTTTAATCCAAGGTAACTTGATTTTTTTAAATAGCACCCTATATTTTTGCTTGTGTTAAATTAATCCTTGCCCAAAACCCTATCAATCCATACCAAACATTTATGATGCCTCATGCACGACTTCATAGTGAATTAATGATTTTAAATAAAGCCCATAATTTTTCCGTTAGTTTTCAGCTCGCCTTGATATATAAAAGCTAAACAATTGAATAAAGCTGCGAATTAGCAAATACATGTCAGTATCGGGTCATAATATAAAACTAATAATAATATAAGTTTTTTAAAAAAAGAAATATTTTATGTCATTTATGTATGATCAGAAATTATAGAACATATTTTTAGTAGGCCATGGTAATTGTTTCGCAAATAATTAAATCTCAAAACTGTCAAAAAATAATTTTGTATATATAATACCTTTTCCTTGCTCTCTCATTGCTTGTTTATTTATTTTCTTATACATGTTGTTATATACTTCAAAATATGCAACATTCAAAAGAAGAATTTCTTGATGTGATGTATTTGATTGGTACGTAACCATTTATGTCATTTTCCCAATTACATATATTTATATCTATTTATATTCCCGTTTTACACAATTTTTCAAATTTTAGATTTAGGTGAATGTGGACGAAATTGTCTTTTGGCTTCAAAAATATATAGACAACGGTATCCAAGAATGGAATGTTTGAATATTAAACAGAGGTTTGAAAGCATCTGTGCTGTTTAATAAACGTTATCATCATATTAATGAAGATAATGAGTTCAATGTTTTTGCTTCTGTGGTTGAACAGTGAGCACGAAGCATATCAGCAGAAACGCTGAAGTGTATATAAGAGTACTCAGAAAAATGTATACCAATGTCGTTATTGACAGACATGCATGTTTCGCTGTACCTACAGCTCTTCAGTGTCACTCGACGACATTTGTAATTTACGCTCAAAGCGTATATATGCTATTGCACTGTTAATAGTAATGTATGAGAGTTATACGATTTTAAACTCCTTATTTTAGCGAAGATATTTGCTAATTTTTCAAGTTAACGTGGATTCTCCCTGTCCTAGTAATGATCATTTTTTCTATTAGAAATTCCGTTATTATTGAATTTAGATTCATCACTCCAAAGAATTAAATTTAACAAATATTCATTATTGTTAAGCCAATAACAAAATTCCGCTCTCCTGTCAAAATCACCAACTCTTAAGCCTTGTACCAATTTTATTTTATACGCAGTCATTTTGTTTTTTTTTTTTTCTTTTAATATAGCAAATATTTTATACCGGATTAGTCCTAAATCAGCCATCCAGTCAATACGTCAGTGGATGTGCTCTAAATTACAATACTAAAATATCATCATCATTTACGGCACGTCTATTTCTGGCCCGTACCAGAGCATTAAAACCGCCATTTTTTACGTAAGTTATGTTCCAGCTTTGTAAGGTACGAGGATGTGGATGTCTCCTTTCTGGATACATCGCATATGCTTCTCTATTATTGCCATTACATCTAATGTATACAATTAGCATATCCATTTTCTCATCATTAGAATAATGATCACCCATTTTGTGCTACTTTTGATGAAAATAATAATACGCATGAATTTCCTCAGTTAATTTGACAATAAAGCTAATTTTTCACCGCCTACCTTTTTTTGAGCGTTGTGTTCAATTTATCCAAGCGTGAATTTGTACCAAACTTTTAAATCTATGTTTTTAAATGATTAAATTACTATGACATATGATATATTGTTGTAAAGAGAATTTTTTAGAGTTTTAAATTACGTAATAAAATTGGGAACAAGTTGTTCTAACTGTTCTTCTCTTAACATTTTGTCTTATCCCTAACAACAGCCGAGATATCTGGTGTGACAGCTAAAATCAAACAGACTGTATATACACTCATTTCGTGTCTGCTATTTAATAACAAGTTCAAGAAACATTAATTTCAACTCTTAAGAATCCCCGAGTGTTTAGTATAAAACTCCTTAGTGAATCCTATCAAGACCAATAAACGCGAGTTATACAGTCGCTAAAAAAAAAAAAGGCAAAGTCCCCTGTTTTACCCATTACTAATTTTAACTATAATTTTAAGTACAATTGAATGTTTCTTGTGTATATTTATGTAAAACACCATGTACAGATGTAGACAGATACCTATCTACTTAGGTTTTAACAACTAATAAATTAATTTTTAGTTAGAGATGATTTATTATTTCAATAAACATTATTTAATTTTTGTGGAAAACCGATAACTATTAAAACATTTGAACACGATTTACAGGGAAAGACAGACCATTACCGCAAAAAATGATAGGCAATGGAACCGCAATGGCAATTATCACAATCCAAGACTACACGTTTTTCACTAAAAAGATGAATTTCGTAATAGAATACATATCACTTCTTCCTGTTTACAAACCATAACTCTACAACATGTCTATGATTATATTTCTATTAATATAATTGTTTTTACAAGGGAAACGTGAATTTGCTGTTATAGCTGGATATAAACATGCTTGTATCGTTTGTCACAGTATGTATTTTTAAATGTTTTTTTTATATGGATTCAACCTAGAACTACCGCGGAATCACCATTTTGAGACAAATGTCAATTCACTTCGAATATTTTGTATTGTTCTCCGCATATTTTTACTATGCAAGTAGATGTGTTAATTTTCTGTGATACTTTTATTACCTTTAACCAGTATAGGTGCATTGAAACATTTATGACAATGATATAGATAATCTCTCTGTTTATCTGCACCTATAGTAAAACATAAATTGTATTCATATTAGCCACAATCCAACTAGAAGGAGAATAACTCTTAGAATGTGTAGGCGATCCGAAGAAGTCAAACATACCAAGTATATAAAGAAAGATACACACACCATTTTCTTTATCTTCTATTAATCGATTATTATAAGCTAAAATAGCACATTTCACAATTCTAACTTAATGTTATAACACAATGTCAACAATGCAATAAGTGCAGCGAATATTAAAGAAGTAGCATATTCTATCTCATAATGTAGGTAGGTATAGCACGGATATTCATAATCATGCTAATTGGTTTATACCCTTTTTAATCCGAGAACTAAGAGATTATGAAACATACATTGAATGTTAGTCACTGAAATGGCATAACTTAAGAAATTTTTGATAGAAATATTAATTAACATGGATTTATGAGAATGCTAGAAACGGTAATGCGATAAACAAAACGTCTTTTTGCAAAAAGTTGAGCGAAGTAGCACCTGAAATCGTTGGAGTAAGTAGATACTAGAAGGATCCTATATGACAAAACAGTTTTCCGTTTTTCCTTTTGGCAAATTTGGGCATTTTTTTAAAAACCTAATAGAAGTTAAAATTTAGAGTCATAGAACACCATCTTCAAGAAATGGTAATTGTATAGTTAGTCACAAATATGATTTGCTAATATTTTGCCGGTTGAATTACACATAGTTAGTGTAGATTCTGAGCAAATTTCAGATTCGTATCGTTTCTAATTCCGAAGATTTTAGTAGTTGAAGGGGACGGTCGAAATACACTCTCAGCGTAACATCTCCGAACATGAACTTTCAGACTTGCTTCTGTTGGATATTCCGCCAATCTACTTGTTTTTTTTTATTTATTTTTTTATGTTTTATTTCATCCACTCACAATCAATGTACATAGCCAACCAAAGAAATAATACTATATAAAAAATACAATGCAACACTAATAAAATGTAATCTTAATTGATTAATAACATGTGAATGAAAATCCCAAGGATATGTTTGGTTAGAGTGCATGAACTCTTCCATTCTTCCACATATCCTTGTATAAATAAAAAAAAATATGTAATCAAGTTTTTGTGCCTATAATAACTTAACCAATATTCTGCGATGAACACGATTTCCATAACTAAACAATTGAACCATATGTGTATACGAAATTATACAAAATTAAAAGAAAAATTATACCAAATTAAACAAAACTTGTTCCAAGTAATTGTGTACCAAATATGAGCTGACGCAAACATTTCTCAAACATGGCTGGCGACATTTCTTTAAACGGGCGGGGTATAGCGTTATATATCTTATATATCACGTAAGAGAATGAACGTTCGAATAGTGCAGTCCTGTGCAGTGGTGGTGTAATTAACCCACGTGACCGAACATTTATATGATGGACATCCGTACGAAACGATATCTTATTGTAGAGATAAGGGGGTTGTCGATGCCTAATAATTGTATGGCACAATCGTGACACGTGCATCAATGTTCGATTACGCATATTGAGCCACTTGCAATAAGAAAGGGTATGTGAAATACGTTCATACTTTCTGATATTATATGCAAATCTTAAACACGAATTTTGGACCCTTTGTATTCGACTTCGATCATTGAAATCTATGCATGGACCGTACACAGCAGAACAATAGTTAAAATGAGATAATACTAAAACATTACATAATGTAAGTTTAATGTCTGTAGGTAGGTAATACTTATGTTGGTATAAAATTTTTAAGTTGCAGTATGCACGCTGAACATACTTGGACACTTGTAGCTTATATCTAAAATCGTGGTCAATGATTACACCAAGACTTTTAGCTTGGCTTACCACAGGCAAGGCCTCACCATCAATGGACAGCTTAAAATCCCGCGCCAACTCCATCCGACATTGCCGAGTACCAAAAAAACATAACAGCAGACTTCCTAGAATTAATATGCAACGAGCGGAGAGAACAAGCACGGAGAATTGTATCCAAATCCTGCTGAACACGATACATAGCATCTATGTAGGATTCTTTACGGAAGGAGTAGTATAATTGCGTATCGTCAGCGTACATGTACTGTTTGTACTGTGATTTCCATATCTAATGCTTATTTTACTATACACTTATACACATTTTATTATGATTCTGGAAGATTGGCTATATCAGATTTTTAACCAACTTCGATCCACTGTGTGGCATCGCTTTAACCTTTAACTGCGCTAGCGCTAGCTTCTCCTCTCGTCGCTGTAAACCAATCACGTTGCTGCTTAATATCGTAGTGCTTTGTGTTTATCTGTATAGATGGTACTGAATTAAGTAGCTTATTATAAAGAAACAAAATGAAACATAATGATTTTTAAAAATCTCTTTATTTTAGCCATTTAATCATTATTTAACAGCAACTACAATACAAAATTTATACACTATAATAATATAATATAATAATAATAATTATAATAAGTAATATAATACAAATGATGTACAAAATGGTTTGGTTTTCTCGGTGAACTTGAGAAAATGAGGGACTTATCATACATGAAGGATCATATGTAAAAATATTGCTATTTTTTTTATTTAATCTTAATTATCGTGAGTTATTTGCTTCACGAATTCGTTCGTCCGAATTAAGAAGTTAACAACAATGTCGATATATATGTATATATATATATATATATAGATGGTGTTTCATTCGAAACAGGCGACAATTCCCAAAGGTACAAATGCAAAATTGAATCGACTCCCGTTTCGTTTGCAACACATCACATCATATATTATTGCCGATGATTTTCTGATTCATGTTATTAACGCTTCAATTTTATTTCTCTTTCGCATGTTATTTTATATATATATAATATATATATAATAGTTTGTAGTATACAATATAACAAAAACAATTTTTACATGAGCAAGTTTATACACACTTTATACAATAGCCTGAAGTAATGCAAGAAATGCAGAGCTCTTAGTATGTGTACTGTCGTATTCAATAATATAATATAAAACAGGTAGATAATAACAAAAAAAAAAAAGAACAAATGAGCCAAAGATAACAGGAATAACAAAATATAAAGGAAAGCTCCTAAAGCTATATTCAGTCACACGAACAGGTTAGACATAACCTCAAACTCTGCCTTCCTCGTCAGGTCTTAAACAAATACTTGGGTACAAAAATACACCGAATATGTATTCTACATATTTTTTTTTTTTTAATTTACTTTTTTCAGTATTTCATAATTATCAATAATTATTTCTTGTTCATACTGTACCAGGCCTCATAAAATTTCAAAATTCGAAAACTCTTATATAATTATTATGTATATTTTTCACTTATTATATTATAATAACGGACAGTCCAAGGTCTAAATTTCTCAGATAGATCCTAAAACATTGAAAGCACATGTAGAAAAAGACTTTTACACTCCAACGGTTTCGGTTTGCAAGTATTTCGTGGGCCGTAGTTTATTACCGAATATTTTATTTTAATTAGTGAATAGTTTTTTTTTTTTATTTATTTAATATTATTAAATATCGATGTTGCATCACTAAATTCTACCATTTCAAAATTACGAACTCAAATATGGATTATAAACGATAAAGTTATATTATTTATATCGTACACTATAGTTTATTCATTTATTTATTTAATATTTTGTGCATTGACTTCGATACAAAAATTATAAGCGTATATTCATAAAAAATGCAAAACTGTAGAGATATATGCTTTTTAATAATATTTTTTTTTATTAATATATTTACTTATATACGTATATAAACACAAGAAAATCATCTTTTTTTTTATATATAACTATGTACTTATAATATGTACATGTAGACAACTTATACGTGCCATATTTTCTTTAATATTATTAATAATATAAATGTAATAAAAACAAAACACTTAGTAAATGCCCAATCGTCGATACATAGCAGCGCGACATTACTGTTATCGTTCAAATCGTTTAATTTCAACCCTCCCTCATTTGCGTGTACGGTCGTTCCAAATAAAAACGAAAGGAAATCAGTCAACATGTGAGAAATGAGAGACGCCCTGTAAATAAGTAGAACCACCCGAAATAATAAATTTTTCAAAAATAAATTTGATTGACTCAAAACTTCAAATTTCATATTAAATTCGCGGACGCTCCCATTCAAATACAATAACAGAACAAGTCATATCTTTGAAGTATTTTCCAAAGGCAATAAGTGAAATAACGCACCCGGACCTCTAATATTATTAGACAAATATATATATACCTATATAAACTAATGCGAAAAAACGGGCTTTTGACAACTAAAACATTGCTCATCAGAAGAATTGATGAATCACAGCCTGATTTTGTGGCCCGCTATTAAAAGTGTATATCCAAGTTGAAAACCACCGACAAATATCTAGATTCGCAAGAATTATTTACCGAATCTTGAATGTTTGTTATTCGAATTCAACCCGCATATAGTTGTAATAACCACATTTTTTATTATACATCATTGATAATAATAATATTATCATTAAATTTTAGGCAAGGTTCTGAATGATGTTGCCGATAATAATTCGACAGCGATTTTCATTTTTAATATCAAAGATCTCTCTCACCTAAGTTCCTATTTCCATCAGCATCATTAGCAGTGATGTTAGGCACTAACAACAACTGGTTGAATCCGGGGATGCTTCTAACCGTAAAACAAACCAACTTAAAAAAAAAAAAAAACCAATACATTGCAATACAAATGTAAATGATAAATACAATTACAATATTAAGAATAAAATGAATATGAGATCATATTTATTGGATAAATCAGCTATTTATAATATTGTTCACTTATTTAAAACTTGGTTAGTGCTTATTTATATTTTATTAAATACCCAACTTTTGAATCGTATCAATCTGCTTTTTATTTTAAGAAACAAAACTGGTGGTGGTACAAATACCGAAAAAAACCAAAGTGACAGAACCGAGGTCATCTCACCAGATCGATTCAACTTGATCGTCAATAGACAGCGCGTAGTTCCTCTCCACTTTTATTTTTTTCATTCCTGCTGCTGCGTTACAAAGAAGCGTGGTCTCAGTCTTCCTCATAGTTTCACTACTTTCAACAGTTTGAGAACAGCGTTTTATCACTCCAAATAGTTTCGCCTAAATTGCACATAAAATCTTTCACGTCGGAAAAGTCCAAATGGGAACCGGAACTATTTGAAACGGCGTCGAATGTTTCCAAGCCGTCCACCAAACCGTGTAAGGGAAAGAAGTCAGCCGGTGTGGAAAGTAGATCCGTTATTGCTATATCCAACGAGGGATCGTTGAATCTTTCATCTGGTTCTTCTTTGACGTAATTTGTTAACGTAGAAACCGATTGGTCCAGGAGGAAGTCATCGTAGAAGGACGCACTCTCGGGAGAATCGGGAGTTTCACAGGAAGGACTGCTCGGCACTTTAGCTAACGTTGTCGTCAGCAGGTTAGGTGAGTAGAAGTGGGTGTTCACTGGAGCCGGCGTATTGATGGAGGTCGTAGCAACAGTGGCCGCCGGTTTAGGGAGATGCTGTTGCGTAAGTCTACTCTTTAATTTGGACGTTACGTCGACGCTAGTGCGTCTGGATGGAGGTGAAGAATATTTCGTCAGCGAATTAGTATTGTTGTTGCTGTCGTTCCTGCTTTGCAACTTTGAGCTTTTCCTCGGCTTCTTGGCGGAGGAATGCGATTTGGGCATGGGCTTCGTCGTCTTTTTCCTCGGGCGGTATTTGTAGTCCGGATACTCCTTCTGGTGGAATTGCCTCAATCTCTCGGCTTCCTCGATGAAAGGCTGACGTTCCTCCTCGTTCAGCAACTTCCACCTCTTACCCAGCTTCTTCGAAATCTCCGCGTTATGCATATCGGGTTGGACTTCGCAGATTTTCCTACGTTCGATCTGCGACCACACCATGAAGGCATTCATCGGCCTCTTTATGTGATTCGGATTATTCTTCTTCGTCTGTAACAAGAGAGAAATACTCTTCAAGCAAATACTTCACGGATTCTGTCGAGTTACTTATTATTCAGACACACATGATGCGTACGCAAATAAAATCGTGACTTAGTTCCTGATCTCCGCAATCTATAACCGACACCATTTATCAACGTGAACGTTAAAGCAAGGCCAAATCGACATAATACCGCCCAAATAAGGCTGATGTCCTTTCACATTGCGAGGGAAATAGAACGATACAACCGATATACCGCGTTACTCTATCTATCGTTTCTCGCGTAATATGTTAGGTGCGCAATCGCGGAAACTAAACTTGAAAAATTTGTCCTTATGTCCTATACATACATGTATGAATATACCAAGGATAATCCTCATACGTGTATGGATTTATACATTAACGATATTTAAATAATACTTAATCATGGAAAGGAAAATGTACTGACTGACTGGCGATATACTAAAACGAAATTTTACCACATTCAGGCAGATGTAATAATAAGAAAAAGCGCATATTCACGTAGAATGGTGCAATATTATAATTTCTTATAACATTCGAGGATTGCGCGAATAAATGGATGTTGTTATAAAATTGCTTTCGCGCAAACGAAGGCCAAACGACGATACCCGATTACTCTGAGGCTCATATTACAACATTATCGTCATTAAATTTAATCATTTCCAGCTCGAATTTGAAACTCTCCGCAGTACTTAAGCGATTAAAGTGATATTCGTTGCGTTATTAACGCAACACGTAATGCGATTCTAAGTTTAGCAATCTGTAGTTCCTAAGTTGAATCATTTTTAATTGTTTATATATTTTAAAAGATGGTGATTTCTCCATTTATTATATACAGTGATATACTATATTAGTAGAATATAATCTCTTAATTATTTTACCCTACAGGTACCTAAACTAAACCCAAAATCAGTAATCCTTTAAGTAGAAATAAGCCTACAATGAATAAGCTCTGTTGATTTATGTTTCAACTGTACTTTATAGGGTGTATAATACACATTTTAATATTCTGTATGATATAGGGCAGTTAAAATTTACTACAATCCGGCATAAATTTTTAGTTTAAATATTTACCAACTCAAAATCTTTCCCTGTAAATCGGTGCATGTAAATACACTAATATTTTATTAATATATTATTTATAAAAATTCATTTCACAAATCAAATAAAATTATATTGCCATAAAATAGAAGTGTAATCTAAAAAAGGCAATAAATAAAATTTAATTGATAAATTTTATCATCACACCTTTTAATACCTTCCAGAATTTCCAATCACAATGGTCATATCCCAGATAAAATATCTATTTAATCAATTTATTTATCTGCAATGTTGAAATGTTGCGTTAGATATTATAAAGCGATGATAATAAAAAATTCGTGGTCTTTAGTGAGGATTTTTAACATGTTCTAACTAGTCGAAACCCGCATGTTACAAGCGACGACATGATTCCTATATATGTATATGTACATACATATTTCCTTAGCGTTTCAAGACGAAGTTCATTAGAACTTGCGCTACACAAACAGCGAACATATGTGAGGATAACCTTGAGCGTTTTCTAAATATAGGCGAGATGGAAGTGACAATTTCACAATTTTCCTCGTTCGAAACGGTGGCAAACTGATTTAATATGATTAGAATATATTTTTTTCTGGATTGCAATTCGAAATAAATACAGAATAAAATTATTTATGTATACTAGGAAGAAATATTTTTCTGGGGATTACACCAAGTTGAATTGAATCTAGTCCGATTAATTAAATAAAATTAAAACAAAAATTCTGACTCCAATTCAAGAATAAATTATTCATATGTTCTGCTAGGAAAAAAATAAATTTGAATTAAATCTACTCCAATAAACTAACTTATTTTTACAAAAAAAAATATAAATCTAGTAGTCCATGAACTTCCATGACCCGTTGCACGGATCTCAGTTGTTTCTCTCTAGGCACACTCGATTTATTTCAAAAACCAGTTTCCTGAGCTTTGAGGAACGGAAAGAAACTATGAATCTTCACATTATCAGACTGCCTGACTGAGGAGAGCCTGGGTTATTAGTTTACGTTTTACATTTCGCTGCATATAGATTATAATACCTTGCCTTGACGGCCGTTTGATAAATTACCGGGTACTATATTTATGTGAAATACCACCACAGAATGTACAATTTTCAATTACGCCGCCAGAGCGTTATTTTACCAGATATAGATTCTGCGTTTCTACACAACAACTATATACAATAATATTGATGAATTATGACCTCAAAAGATACGTTCCTCTCATAGTAAATAAAAATCCTTGATAGGACACATAATATAAACAGGAAAAGATAATGCTAGCGGCATAAAAATGATTAAATTAAATAGGAAATGTTAATGCTTATAATTTTATCGTTGTGAAAAAAAAAAACAAGTTTATGGCTACCACATTAACTCTGCTCGTCCGTATAAAGAGATTATTTATACTGGTTTTTCTGGGGATATTTTAATTTAGTTTTAATAAAATTAGTTTTAGTGCAATTTATCCTACAGGTAATTGAAGCAAAGTTTACTGGAGCGAGTTCAATCGAAACAGTGAAAATAAAAACAGGGATTGTAGAGAGCCGAGTGTATCAGGTAGTGACTCATAGAAAGACCTTGAATAGCGCAAACACCTCGAGCGACCAGCTGATTGCACTGTCACCACAATCATGTACATTTACTGTTGTACAATGTTAGCTCTCTTTCCGTCTGTAGCTATTTATTATTTTCTTTAAAATAATGCCGACATTTTCGGGATATTTTCCAAAACAATAGTTTTAATAATGTTTGAAGTTCTGTTTTAATTTTGCAAATTCCGAATTTTCTAAATTTTGCGCGTAGTTGACCAAGTAAATTGTTTTTCTTACTTATTATGTCATTTTTAAAACACTTAGGATGCAAACACAGCACAATTTTTCCACTATATCCACTTCGCCAGTCAAAAAGTGTTTCCCAAAATATCGGAGAATAAATGAGACAAAACTCGACAAAACCTACCTGAGTAGCATCAGAGTAGGGTGTTGCGGAATTTTCGTCAACAAGTTGTGATCCAAACATCGGTACTCTGCTATTATTGTTATTATTATTGTTCGTGTTAATATTAATCGTATTGTTATTGACAGGACTGTCTGATCTCCCAGAATCCATGTTCTGTTGAGGAACCATCTCAGTGGTAAAACCAAATAATAAAAGTTTTCAAATTGTCCACACAGCACTTATCCGCGTAAATTCAAAATGATTACGATCCACAGAACGAGAAATTCGCTGTAGCGCGAATGAAATTAAAGACGTTCACTTCGCGATCTTCTCTCGCCTAAGTCTCTACATCTATGTTAACACACTATGTAGTGCTAGCATCCTGCGATCATACGACACGGCGTTTGCAGCGAAACTGATCTATCGCTGAAGTTCCCCGAGTGTTTTCTATTTCATCGCAAGTTCGGGCTCCCCCCTCCGGTTAGTGGGGATGATCATGCGCGCTGTACCCGAAGGCATATAACCACTTGTTTTCAAAGTTGTCTTCAAGCTACTTTTTTCTCGATTAAATATCCTTATCTCCGAATGATTAGCATTTATAAATTTTATATCGCGCCTGTGTGTTAGGCTAGAACGATGGCAATACCATATTTTCCACTAATATAAATACAATACTGGATTCTAAGAATTTTCTCATAGATTCGATCGAATATGATTTTAACCTTCCGCTTTAAAATACGCGAATTAGTCCCGACATTTGCGAGTCAAAACATACATGCGACGTGCGATAACAGAACGACGCGCTCTCCACGGTGTCTGTGTTTAGAAATAAATTTCTCCCACTACAACTCGCACGTACCTGTTCAGTACCGCGTTTCGCCGCCCGCGAAACCGGTGGCAGCACTTGTTAGACTTCTCTTCCTTCAAGTATAATATAATGCGTTAGGAAGATAGTTTACGGTTCTCACGGCAGTCGTAGTGCTTGTAATTAATTGCCTTTCGTTAATTAGTTCTTGTTTAGATTAATAAACGCCTAACAACAACAATCTGTTAAAAACTTATTTGATATTTATAATATGCAAATAAATACGCGAATGTGTTTACGTTTTTGTATGTAATAACACTATTTAGTAATCAGTTCACGTCGATATACGTTTGAAAGGTAATAATGAGATACGTATTGGAAAAAGAAGGAATATACACGGCAATCCATTACTTTAATTACTAATTAAAAAACAGATATATTCTACAACAAACAAATAAACACACTAGGATGATTTAGAGATGAAATCTAGTTGAGATAATTAATTAATTCTAATATTAACCCACACAGTTTAGATTATCTTCGCTGGAAACTAATTTTTTCATAGGTAAAAGTAATTATTATATAATTTTATAAAGGAACTATTATTAAAATAATTTGATAAAATTGAAAACCAATAATTATGGAAGATGTCACATAAAAGTATCATGAGGACATAACAATTTAGTATTTATAGATTTAAAACTAATTTAGTCGTAAGACCACTTTACCATTTTTCTTTATACAGTGAGGACGCGTGGATTGGAACAAATTCATTTAAAATTCAGGGGTTTGTTTTTTAGAAAAACGCTTGGACATGTCAATTTTTATTTTTGGTTGCAAGTTTTTTTACGGTAAATTCATGTATACAGTGTGGTCCAAAAAAAAGTTACAACCACGAACTATATTTTCGCAAACGAAAACACCTATTTTTTATTTCACTTTTGAATTCTACGTTGAATTTTGATGAATGAATGTTTCATGTACCATGCCCTATACCTAAACCCAACAGGTCTCGAGAAATTTGTAATTGATTTTTTAAAATTTGTGAGGACGCGTGAGTTGAAACAAATTGATTTAAAATTCGTTCGGACACGTTGATTTTTACTTCTGGCTGAGATCTTTTTTCATGTACATTCATGTATACAGTGCCGCCCAAAAATAAGTTATGACTACTAACTAATTTTTTTTAAATGAAAATACCTGTTCTTTTATTTCTTTTTTGAACTCTGCATCCAATTCCAAGTATCTTTCTTGTGCTATACCTAAATTCATTATCGAGGAATTTACGATGGATTTCTTTCAAAATTAGGGAGGGCGCGGCAATTTTTAAAAATCATTTAAAACTCAAAGGTTGGTTTTTTTGTAAATTTATTTAAAACAAAAACAGAACAAATCAAATTAAATGTTCAAATTGTTGACCATTAACTTCCTGACAATAGGCAAGTCGATATTCAATTTCTTGTAACACTTCAGTTAAAGTTTGTGGCTGAATTTGTTGTATCTCGACTCTAATTCTATTCTTCAGTTCTTCGATATTTTCTGGTTTATGGAGGTATATTTTGGATTTTAGATAACCCCATAGATAAAAATCTAATGGGGTTAGGTCTGGAGACCTAGCCGGCCATTCGATATAACCTCTCCTTCCGATCCATGTGTTTGGGAAAATATTATGTAGATAATCTCGTACTGTTCGCGAATAGTGTGGGGGCGCTCCATCCTGTTGGAACCATATCGAATCTGCCGGTATATTTGGGTTCTCACAATTCGGGTAAAGTGCATTTAAACTTGGTATTATGGAATTTTGCAGTAGATTTAAATAATTTTCAGAATTAAGTGTTCCCTCAATAAAAAACGGTCCAATAATTGAGGTACCCGCAATTCCGGCCCACACATTTACATTTTGAGGGAATTGTATGTGACTTTCCATACTCCAGTGAGGATTTTCTGGTGCCCAATAGCGACAATTTTGCGTGTTTATCGAACCATTCAAACAAAATGTTGCTTCGTCGGTAAAAACTATCTTACTTAAAAATACCCATCATTATTTCGCAAAATTCTAATCTGCGGTTGAGATCATCTTCAATAAGTTCCTGAACTAAATGTATTTTGTAAGGGAGCCATTTGTGCTTGTGTAAGTATTTTAGAACAGAAGATTTACAGACAGAAAATATTCAATTGTGTGTCCTGTGGAACTGGAAGATGGTTGGTTTTATAATTATCTCTTACGTAGCCCAGGTCTCTAAACTTTTTTTCTATCTTACTAACCACCGATCGTGTAATAGGCCTCTCCGGGTATTTATTATTAAATAATTCGCAAACTTGAGCTTGTGTTCGGGTTCTGTCGCCATATCCTACTATCATCAAAATTTCTATTCGTTGCTTCTGAGTTAAACGCGCCATTCTTTCAAACTTTATAACTGCACTTGACAATTACTTACATGAACTGTCACACGTTGACAAGTGACAAGTCAATTATCGAAAATACCAGAATTAAAAAAACAAAATAAATACAAAATCGAATATTTTGCGTGATACAAAAAAAAATCCCCAGAAATATGGTCTTAATTAATTCAATCATAAATTTCTCAATAACTGTTGAGTTTAGGTATATTAAATGGTACACGAAACATACTTAGAATTCGATGCAGAATTCCAAAAGGATATAAAAAATAAGTGTTTCTATTTGAAAAAATGTAGTTGGTGGTCGTAACTTGATAAATTTTATGATGAGTTCTAATAGGTTTCCCTCTATACCTATTTTCAACTGCTACTTAGATATCTTGATTTTGACATAACAAGAAAACCGTTGTAAATAGGTATAGGGAAAGTCATAGCGAATCGATGCAGAATTAAATTCTGCATCTGATCATCCAATGATATACAGGGTGTTCCATGTGGATTTCGAAAGTGTCATTCTTTTGCTTCCATCTACCCTAGAAGTGTTTATTACCAGTCGAAAATGGGCAAAATATACTGTGTTGCAAATAACGCTACATCTTTCAAAATTTTCAAAAAAATCAAAATATCTAAGTAGCAGTTGAAAATACGTATAGGGAAACCTATTAGAACTCATCATAAAATTTTCTCAGGAATTTAAGAATGAAATAATATACAGGCTGTTCCATTTAAAATAAGAAAGTTTATGGCGACTTCCGGTATAACCGGAAGTGGTAAGACCCTGAAAATATTTTAAAATGAAAGAGAATCTTGAATAGCCCCTAATTCCAAAAATTCAGAGTTCCAGGTTTTTTCCAACCTCGGAAACTTCTAACGAACGTTCCTTATTATTTATTTATTTATTTATTTATTTATTTATTTATTTATTTATTTATTTATTTAATTAATGTCCAACAGGGCAAGCCCCAACTCAGGACATAAAAATAAGCAATACTGACAATACAACACAATACATATTTGAAAGTATGTGCACATCAAATGTATCCTCCAACACAAATTACAAACAAAACATAGAACATAATTAGTATAAAGTGTCCTTGGCGTTTCCCAGCCTCATCAAAACAGTCACTGGTGCCCGCTTATTTTGTAACTTCAAGCAATTATCTTATCATTTTGAGAGAAAATTGTACAAATTTATACTGCATATTTACAACTGAACAGTTACGTAAGCACATAATTGACAAACGAACCACCGACTTCCAGCAGAAATTGCATAATTTGCAGATAATATATGGTCCCTTGTTTGGAGGGTACAGCGTAATTTGAGATCCTGTGATCCTTTGCCATGATTTCTCGTACTAAACTCCGGCTTTGTTACGTTATTAAGTCAGGTGTAAAGAAAGCGATGATGCGGTCGTCTGGAGGTAGCGAAAGGTTGCGATGCGGTCGCTACCGTTTATTTCCTGTGACTGCTATAATAAGAAAACGAGCTGCTGGGAAATTGAGAAGTTACGCACGCACCAGTGATCGTAACAGTACTTCCTTATTTTTCGGCAGTGCCAACGCGATGTTTCTCCTGGGGCAGGAAATGTTTTCAGAATTGTGCATTCACGATTGAAGAACCGTCACAGATAAATTATGTATAAAGTGATAAGGAAAAAATTTGTAGAGCTATAGGTTTCCTTTTTAAGGAAATAGTAAATATGTTTTTTTATATTTAATGACTTGTTAATCAGAACAGAACTTTACTAATAGCATAAAAGGGAGAAAAACTACCCCAAAAAGTAAATTTCAACTAGGAAAACAAAAAGAAAATATGAGCAGACAACTATGCATAGCAAATAATCGCAAAAAGCAAAGCCTTGCGCTAAAAATTATATTAGAATGTTAAAAAAATTCTTCACTGAACCAAAACTGGGTCCTGAAACAATGAAAAAATTCATTATTCATACACCCAGAAAAGTTATGATGTTGAATTAACAAAATGCTCTTTGTTTAATTGTTTTGTTTCGTAATTATGACTAAAATTTGAGTTAAACTAAAACAACTACTCACATTCTATAAATACAGAATTTAGCTTGCGTTGAACCTGTTTAGTTAAGTTAAAGTCGTAACTTGTTCTGATTAACAATGAATATGATTGGTTTAACATTGCTACAAAGTTAACACTTTTTTTTTCATTCAACTATAAATACAGTTAGATAGCCAAACCTAATGTGTTATTCGAATCTGAAGAAAATCAGTACAATAGTAGCGTCAGATCTATTTTTAGAAGTAGGTACTGAAAGAAACGCACAGGTGTCTATTCCCCAACCGTTTTTCGATAGTACGAGCTCATAATGCATCGATTTGTAGTACACGTAGTATCAAACTGGTACATATCTGATAGTTCGAAGAGATAAACATGTGCAAAGCATCTGTACGGGTGCAATGAGACCACACCGCAAGAAGCATTATATGTGGAGGCAGGAGAACCGCCCATACAAATTCGGCAGCAATATCTTGCTAATAAATACATTCTCAAGTTGAAAAGTATGGACCCTAATAGTATTATTTACAATATTCATAGGCTTTCAGTTTTTGGAGTTGCTATCATCATACTGGGCCAACAAAAAACCTCTTTTACTTAGGTCTGCCTACCGTTATATTACAACGTTAGGACTTTCTTTTAGGCCAACATTAGATTTTCGCCAATTCATTAAGCCAACCCAAATCTTCATTCCGAGATATACCAGTCAAGCCGTTACAGACAGAGCAATACATGAGGAGATTGTTAACAATCTCGCTGGTTACACTCTTATTTATACGGATGCTTCCAAAACATCGGATGGATGTGGCTGTGCGTTTCTTGACTATAGTTCAAGTGTTAGTAGATCTTTTCGTCTTACTTCGTTGACGAATATTTTTTCAACTAAAGCTAATGCAATTGTGGAGGCTCTTGAGTATGTAAAGCACCTGGATGTCGAAAATGCTGCTATAATGACCGACTCTATCAGGTTTTTACAACCATTACGAAAAAGGAAATGGGTTTCGAAACTGCATCCATTGGTGTTGGATGTTCTATTGAGCAGTGCTGAATTGGAGGGGCAACACAGGACAGTTAAATTCTTTTGGGTGAAAGCTCACGCTGGTATAATTCCTGATGAGGAGGTGGATTCTTTGGCTCGGGAGTCAATAGGCAACGGCGAAGCTATACATAAAACTGCTTACATGAGAGAGGTTAGTGCTAAAATCCGATGTCATTTCCTTCGCGAAAAATGGGAAGAGAGATGGCAAACAATATGCAAAGAAAAACCCACACAGTACTCCAAAATTCACCCATATGTTTTCCACTCCCGTTGGGATAGTGGTCACGTGGTTTCTCGCTATTTTTCTTCCACGATCGCTAGGATGAAATTTGGGCACGGTTGTTTTCCAACACACCTCTATAGATTAATTGCTCGTGTGGTTACGAATTAGCTGAAAATATTAGAGTAGTGTATAATAATTTGTTATAATAACGATAAAGTCTTAGGTCTCAAGATGAAAATAATTCCAAATGTTTCAGATTGATCTTCTTGTTACTAAACCACGAGAATTGCTTAAATCCTAATTTACTTTTTATTACGAGGTTGAATCGTATTAAATAGAATTGTGTTCAGATTTTCGTTCGAACGAATTATAATTATACATAAAATTTTGCCAATTGTTAACGATAATGTACGTAAGTAAATTTTTTCGCAATACATAATAGTATTATTATTTTGATGGTCAATATGCTTTGTAAATTTTATTTTAATTATTCATATAAGCATATATGTATAGACGATTATATCTGCGCATTATACGCAGTCTTTAACGACTAAATGTAAACAATTGTAGAAACAATTACACAAAGTAACTTATTTAAATAATAATCTAAAAAAAAATTACCCAGACACCAAATACGTACATGTAAATAGATACCCACTAAACAAATCATTCAACCGTTTTATTCCTATGTAGATAAAGAGGAAACTATGGTAAATGGCAGAGATTAGTAGACTAAAAATTCAAGGTAAATGTAAGCGCACAAAAATGGAATGACACTCTTTGCTTCTCGCTTCCTTAAACTTCAAGGGGACGCCGTGTGGAGGTTACAGATAACGACGATATGTCCATAACAATGACGAATTTCCAGGTATTTGAGCGTTACGTAATATCTAGTTTAAAATGTAAATGTTTTATACGCGCGAATACTATTATATGAGAACGTATCATTAAATCATTTGCCTCGTAGCCTGAAATAATTAAATTGTGTATAGCAACACATGTTTCGATCGTTAGTATTATTAGTAAATGATCTATGTTTATTGTCTTTTATAGATGTTATATCTTCTTCTTCATTTATATGTATATAGGCTGGGTGACCTCATATGGCGCGGGCTCTATATGGAAAAGCATAGGATTTTTTAAAATCCTTTTTATTTACAGTAGGATCCCGATTATCCGAATCTCGTTTATCCGAAATCCACTTTATCCGAAAGGAAATCATTTTTTGAATTCTCCCTGTTATCCGAAATTTATGCAATTGCTTATCCGAAATTAAGCGCATGCGCCATGAACATAACGTTTGTTTTGTTTGTGATATTTGCATTTATTTTTTGAACAATTATTCATTTCAACAAACATAAACTATACAGTTTACAAAATCTATGTATATACACAAAAAAAATTGCAACTCGTATAGCAAATGTTGCCATGCACTGTTTTTCCGTCTTCATTCTTCATCCGAGCATACGAGATGGTGCACTCTTCTCGAACTAACGGTATCGAAGGCGCCGGCGCCGTTGGTTTGGTCGTTTGGTCCTTCTTACATATTGTACTGCCGGTATACCTCCATCTTTACCTTGCTTTTAAATTTAACGTGTTTTAGTGTCATTGTGTGTTTTGGTAGTTTATGGTATGTTTTGATCGCATCAGGTGTTGGCAATTTTTCATATTTGTAACTTGTGTTTTTTTCTGTTCTTAGGTGTGAATGTCTTCGTGTTTTGTGTGTGTGTATTTCTGTATTAGGTGTGGATTTGCAATCAGTTTTCATTAATTTATTGTCGATTTTATGTATTGTAAGGAGATTTCTGAATGTTATTAATTGTTGTAAATTTAGTTCTTGCGTCTTCTCGTAAACGTCCTTTGATGGTGTCCATTTGTCCATGTTATACAATGTCTTTAGTATCTTGTTCTGCTGTCTTTGTAATTTGTTTAAATTGTGTTTAGTTGTATGGCTCCATATGTTTATTAGATAGCTAATATGGGACGTAAATGTGCTTTGATATACAGACTTCTTCAGATATTCTGGTACTGTCTTTAATTTTCTGCATTCCTGCTATAATCATGGTGTTTCTTCTTATCAATTTTTTTACGTGGGTATCCCATTTTAAGTTATTTTGTACGGTTAATCCTCTATATTTTATTTGGCAGGTTTGTGTTTTAATCTTGATGTTAAAAGTGGGTTTATATGTTTTTTTTGTAAATACCATGTACTCTGTTTTGTTCTCATTGATCGTTATTAGATGATTATAGCACCAATCTTCTTTTTTTTCCACATCTTCTATAATGTGTTGCTGCAACTGTTCGTCGTTCTTGCTTGAGCAAACGATACATACATCATCTGCGTATGCATGATCTTCAAATTAAAGATGTGATTTGTATAGGCTATGTACAATATCGGTGATATATTCCCTCCTTGGGGGATTCCATATTCTGTTTGTAGATGTAGACTTTCTATTTTGTTCACTATTGTTGTTTGTTCTCTATTTGATAAATGTTTTTATTAAGTTTCTATTTGCGTTCTTTATCCCCAGAGCATCAATTTTTTCAACTAATTTCGTTTTGGAGATAGTGTCAAACGCTTTTTGCATATCTAGAAAAAGTACTACTACTGTCTTGTTTTCCTATGTTTCATTTTTTATTTTATTTATTAAATCAATTGTAGCAGATATGGTTCCCGAGTTTTTTTGAAAAGCATATTGATTTTTATGTATGATGTTATTACATTATAGATATTCACTTTGTAGTATTTGGATGCTTTTTTCTAATATTTTGTTTAATGTGGAAAGTAGACATATTGGGCGATAATTTTCTATCTTTGTCTTGTTGCCTTTTTTATGGATAGGTATGATTATTGTACGTTTTAAAGAGTCAGGGTAATGTCCACTTTTTATAATGTTGTTGGTTAATTTTACCAATATTGGTGTTAATTTATTTCTGTTTTGTTTTAATATCTTTGTAGTTATTTTGTCAGATCCTGGTGCAGTATTGTTTTTTAATTGTAGGATTATTTTGTGAACGGTTTTCTCTGATACTTCCTCGAATTGCAATTGCGTTTTTACAATGTCGGTTTTGGTTGTGACGGGTAATTTATTTGAATTTGCAATTTGTTTTTCTGCTAGAATCTTGCCTATGTTTGCGAAATATTTGTTGATTTCGTCTGCTATTTCTTTTGGGTCCGCCTTTATGGTTTCATCATCCCTCTCTAATTCATAAATTTCTCGATTTTCTTTCTCTCTGCTATTCAGTTCTGTAGTAATTACGTTCCACGTTTTAGTTGTGTTTCTTTTATAATATGTGGTATGTTGTGCATATGTCTCCGTGTATTTTGTGAATGTACATATTTAATAAAGCTGCTGCAGCACATACATATGTAGAAGAAAATTGACAGTGAACGAAGAAAAGTTGTCTTCTCATAGAGATACTATCCAACGTAGAATTTAATTCGCTTTCAAAATATATTAAGATTCCCTATACCTAACATGAATAGTTTTCTTGTGAATAGCATTTAATTTTTCCAAGGAATACATTTAATCTAATTTATTTAAATTCATTTGGCTTTGACGTCGTTACTAATTTTGTATAAGCAATTTCTCATTATCTCACAGCAGTCGACTGTTTATCTTTAGAAAAAATTGTAAATATATTTCAAGATTTGCAGGAATTTTAATAAAATATTCTATATAAACGATTTAGCATTTCGCTCGGGTGAGTTCGCTGGGTATATATGCATACATATAGCGGCATTATTGATGATCGGGTAGAAAGGTTATCGAGTGCATAAGCATGACAGGATGTACCAGATCGAATTATTCTCTCTCCGGAAACAACTCGGAGAAGCCATGCTTCAAGAAAAAGAGATCAGCGAACCTGAATCGGTCGCCTCGAACGCTCGAACCACCTGAGAATTGTCGACGTCCTTCAACGTCGCCTGGCATTTTATGGCCAATGATAAAAATATCAAACGGCGCGCGGATTTCTAATGGCCACTTAATGCGAACCTCTTTAAAAATGTCCTCCTATATCTGCGCATATTTCCTCCGTACAGTAAATCAGGCATTTAATCCAAAATCAAATCGTTAGGGATCGTATTTTAACAAGATCTAAGTGACTTCTGCATTATTTTTATCTCTGATCTTTTTGTACCATAACCGTTAGCCTAAATCTTTCTTATTCTCCAAACAGGAAGTGTCACGATTTCACAAGCGATGTATTATAGGTTAAATGTACCGCAACGCTTCG
Organism: Cetonia aurata; assembly: GCA_949128085.1. Classification (NCBI taxonomy): domain Eukaryota; kingdom Metazoa; phylum Arthropoda; class Insecta; order Coleoptera; family Scarabaeidae; genus Cetonia; species Cetonia aurata. The sequence goes on along the minus strand of OX421883.1, from coordinate 62,449,913 downwards.
CCGTCTAAATTGTACTTATGTAAAAATATTTAATTCGAAATCCATTTGCATACAAATATTAAGTCACGCATTGTAACATACCTACATAAATAGCTCCTGGTACGTATATATTTACATATTTGTACTACGCACCTATGTAGGTATACATAAAACAAAACTAAATACGCCTACTAAATATACATATAGAAATTTTACGCTTCTCACTTTTACTACGCATGGAACTGTTGAATTTTCGTCTATAAATTTAGGGTTATCGCTCGTTTTTATCGCGAATGGACCTTTTTATTGTTGTATTCTCAACTATATAACAAAAAAAAATTAATATTCATTTCGTACAGGCACCGGAACATGCTAATGTTGTCCGGCAACACTCGCAGCTTAAAATCATTAAGTTGGACCGCACGATTTGCTATTTACTAAATTCGGAAGCGGAATTTTTCATACATTTATATAATATTTCGCAATTAATTATTTTATTATTTTAGTCAATGATTGTTAAAACGTTTTGTTTGATATAACGAGCCATCGAAAAACAAAATGTTTTAATTCTTGCTTTCGGAAAATAGAGAGAGATATGAAACTGTTATATGAGCAACGCTTGCAATTTCAGTTATGATGGAACTTATAGCCGTATTGTAAACTCCTAGATAACATGACATATTAAAACATATGCAAAATGGGTACGTCAAACAAAGATCGACTTCCAGAGCAATGTTTCAATTACAACAAGAAATTATTGCGGCACTAGAAGCAGGGGAAACAACATTAAGCCCGTTTATGGACTTGTCCAAAGCGTTCGACTGTGTGAATCATAAACTACTTACTGAAAAATTAGAGAAGTTGGGATTTAGAGGACTATCCCTCATGTGGATTACCTCGTATCTCTCTAATCGACGCAAATGCACCATTGCCTATGAAGAGCTGAGCAATGAAGTAAGATCTGAATGGATGCCCACAACGTATGGTGTGCCACAGGGCCCGATTATTGGGCCATTGTTATTTCTGCTGTATGTGAACGATTTGCCAGAGATCATTCCTGACCATGTAGTTATGTTTGCGGATGACGCTATAGTTATAACTCACGCGACAAATAGCAAACAAAATATCTTTTAAAATTGCTTTAGTTTTAATAGCCGGTTTTTACGTATTCTTTTGTGCTGATTTCAGAAATAATATTGGTTTTTTTTCTATCACGTAAGGTTTGTCTACAAAATGGGGTAAAACTTTCAGGGAAAATTATAAAATGGACATGTATTTTATATCGATTTTACTTATGTACCTACATGTTATATATAGTAAATCTTAAAAATAGAGGAAGCAAAGTTAATAACACCTTTACAAGTCTTTGTAGTAACGTTTTCTTTTTTCTTCAAAACTTCGTTTGGTACTTTTTCTACTGTGAGGTTGAGGATTTTCCCTTTTTAATATCCAGCAGTAGTCAGTCATCATGTTAACGTTCCAGCACCCTTGATATCTGCGTTCCATTTCTTTTATATCTTGGTAGAACCGTTCTCCTTGTTCCTCAATTGTATGTGTGATATTAGGGTGATAGTACACTGCGACCTAAAAGATCTATTGTGTCCCCTCTTCTCGCTGTATTTACAGCTGGCCGTCCAGTCTGATTCCTTTTAAGAAGTGCAGAATGTCCGAAGGCCCCAGATTAGGTAACTCTCCCTCTTCGATTTCACATGCTCCCAGGTGCAGCGCCCTTGAGTTGCACAGTGCAACACAGTTTGTGAGTAGATGAATGGACGTTTCGTCCTGTTCCCCACAAAATCTACATTCGACTTCCTTCGCTATTCCAAGCCTGCTTAGATGTCGGTTCAGTTTACAGTGGCCTGTAAGGATCCCTGTCAATATCCGAATATTATTTTTACTCAGGTTGATGCATTCCGCAGATCTCTTCTGGTTATAGGTACCCAGAAGAGTTCCTCACTTATTGCTCTAAGATTTTCCGGAAAATAGTGCAGATGAGAATAAAGGAAATGAACTTTAACACTGATATTGCAGCCCAACAGTTTATAGTTATTTAACAAATTGGCAACAATATTCTTGTAGTTTGGGTCTTTTTTATTTCCTAGAAAGTCGGTTACCATTTGTTTAAAGACTTCCATGCTTCCTTTCCTGGTCTTCCAGTCCTTGAAGTTTACATCCACATTGACTACAGTCAATAACTTGACCTTGCAGTGGAGACTGGTGAGTAGACATAGAGTGGAGGGGGGAGCAGGAAGAGAGGAAGGGGTACTGACCAAGACAGGATACTTGCAGCAAATCTAGTATGAACCGGATTCTACCAGTTTTTTAACAAAAGAATGTTGCCAACATAAATTTAGGCTGGTTACTTTCGCAAAATAACTTATTTAGCTAAAAATATTATAACTGAAATTTTATAGATTTATTTCACAAAGAATACAGTTTTTACGTATTATATAAAAACCTTAAAAGTAAAATATTAATGTGTGATTTGTGGATAACCAAAGGGTGATGGATTTTTTTCAGTATTTTTTCTGTAATCAGCGCAAAAGTTACCATAAGAATCACTCAAAATTTTTGAAACAATTTTATTATCGCGGACCTGTGTAATTCGTCTGTTGTAAATTTTCTAAATTTTTGGCTTAACCACGACGGCGCTGCAATCTTAAATTTTACTCCAGAGAACTTTAAATATAAAATTTAAGAGTTGATATTTATATTTTAGAACACATCGTAAGTAGATTTTCATATATGCTATACGGAACATGTACTTTACGGAAATTATTGAAAAAAAGTTTCCCTGCCGATACACGTATGCACTTACTTATTCCACATAAGGAAAATTGGTTACTTGTGTAATAAAATTACCCCAATTTATTTAAGTCCGACCGCAGCGAGGAATAAATGATATACAATCACGTATATCCCATCCGCACCCACGGACTTGTATACGCAGCGTATAATCATCATCAAATGACCATTTCGAAATTATATGTTGGGTCCGCGATTCGAACAATCTACACGTTAAAATAACAATCGGGAAGGTGTACGCGTTCTCCTGGGCGCAACGGAAACGGATGCGGTCACAGCGACAGGTGTGAAGTCACCCACTTGCAGGTCGTTCTAAGCTACGACTATTAAAGTACGAGTGAGACGAATGTTTTTCGTAATTCGTTCTACCCCGGGGTGCGTGGAAGAATTAGCAGCTTTGATTAACAATATTAAGGACACTGGCACCGTTAAAAGTAATCCATTATGTGCCGTCAATTTCGGTTATCTTTAGATATTAAGCCTGTCGAAAAGTTGAATAATGTTTCGGAACTCCATTTCAGCAAAAAAAAAAAAGAAGAAGAACGTTGAATAAAGCTTCTTGTGTTTTGTTTTTTATTACTATTATCGCAAGCCTTCAACAAATGTTAGTATAATACAGAAGAAAAAGCATTTAATCAATGCAAAATACGTTAAGTCAGCACACCTTTTAGGTTATCAACTGGTAAACTGCGGACCGTTCACCCAGCCAATTAAATAGTCGTTTGATGACGGATTACGTCCGCTAAACCGTACCAACCTCCACTACCCTCGTAGACACCTGTGGTTTGGGATCGTCGGTACACCCTGTATATTAATTTTTCTTAATTAAAAATTACACACACTGTTTATATTGTAATAATAAAACGTGAAATTGTCACATATTCGTTTTTCTTAATTAGAATTACACATACTGTATCATCATTATTTCCCGTTGTAACACTAAAACAATCGAAGAAAACACAAAATTCTTATCTGTTTTAGATATCCGTCAACTATCGATAATTTTCATACTTGGTAACTGACGTCTTCTGAATAATGGTTATTACATTAATTATAATACAGTGAAACCTCTATATTACGGACACTCACCGGATTTTGAAAAGTGTCCGGTATAAAGGAGTGTCCGCATTAGGGGAGTTAAGTTCAAAAAAAAAAAGTCGAGTACATAGTTTATATTCCAATATTCAATATTACAATAGTATTTACAATAATATACATATGTATGTACAAATAATACACATATAATACACATTTAAACATTTTTGAAGAAGTCAGTAATTTTTGACTGTTTATTAAATTTTATAGCGATATTTTCCTCTAGATGCATTGGCTAAGTTAAAACCTTTAGAGTCGTTATTATATAAACAATATTGTTTTAAAATTTGAGATAAGCGGAGCGCTTCCGCAGAGTCTATAGGTTGTATACTATGATCTATATTTTCCTCACCATCACTCATTTCGTCTTCTTCGGGTGGTTTAATTTTATCTTCAATAACATCTTCCACATTTAAAGATTCGCTTTCGGTAACAACTAAGTTGTCAATAAGTACATACCATTTATGTCTATTTTCAAAAGGATTATTTTAACGACTTCCTAATGTATGGGGTAAATTGTGTTTATGATGGATCTTGGTAACGAGGTTTTAATGTCCGGATTAAGAGGTTGGCAATTTTACCTGGGATCTGAAGATACTGTCCGCGTCCGTATTAGGGAGTGTCCTTATTACAGAGGTCTTTTTACATGCAAAATGTGTAGCAAGTGCTTCGGACATTAAAACAGTGTCCGTAATAAGGAGTGTCCGTATTAGAGAAGTGTCCGTAAGTAGAGGTTTTACTGTATTAATGTTTTACCATTTCTTCACTGTGGCATTTACAAAATTGGATGTGGTAATTTTAGGGAGGTTGACATTAGACAGGCGAAACGTGCAATCAAATCAAATTTTAAGTAACATATAAGAGATTACGCTATAGGAGGCTTGAATTGGAGCGCGGTACAACACACGAATGATACCGCACATGGTATTAAAATAGAAAACCTTGAACTAATCAAACATGTAATTTCATGAAGAATATAAGATACTTATTGAACCGGGAACATGTCCTTCTTCATTGTGCGGTGTTGATAGGTTTATTGCAGTAAACAGATATGCATGTGCAAATGTCTTTCCAGACTATGAATTTTCGAAACAATTGTCAAGGTAGTGTAGCGCGGAGTGGTTGAATATCTTGCGCATTGTATTACGTAAGAGTCGTTGCTGTATTTCCCTCCTTCAATCATAAATATTTCAAAAATTTTCTATATATTTTCTCTACAGTCAATTTATGGTATTAATAATAGGGATTCTATATTAGGAAGCCACACTTCAGCTTCGATTTAACATAATAATATGTAAAATAGAAAATTGTAATAGTGCTTACATGAAAAGAAAACTGCTCTTTAGCAGAAATCATAACATTTCCATGACGAGCAGCTTTAAATGATGATAAGAATTTTGTTTTGATAGATATTTGCGATATTTTCTTTACGTTTTTGCTTATTGTCGAGGCCACCTGCTGTAATTAATATTCACAACTTATGTAATTTGCTACAAATACATACATAACTCACAATCCATGCAAAAATATCGACGCATATAATTCATTCTGACCGAAAAAAGGAAAAACAAAAAAAAAACTAATTGAAAATATTGAAATGCATCATTCAGAGCGCTATGTAAATCGATGTAGGGCTCGTAAAAGTTAATTACTGTGGACGTTATAAAATCGTCTCGTACAAATTAGAGGAATTCGGATGGGCAAACCGCTGCCGCCATGGTCCTTGCATATAGTCTACGCGGCACAGAAGAAACACCGCGACTTTAATTAAGAGAACGGCGCTATAAATTTGGAAATAAGTTAACCACCTCGTAAAGTCGGTTTTTATTGGTTTTTATAGAGATTCTATTGCCCATTATGGGTGTTCGATTTACATATATGCAAATTGGGCGGTCCTGTGTGGTATATTCCAATTTTCTAAGTTCGGTGCAGTTGGAGAGGACATGCCGGTAACTGGGCTAAATTAATAATCGCCGTTATTTGGACAAATGATGGAAATAAAATACGATTTCATTGTAGTAAAATAATCCCTAAAATTTTTGTATCGAAAAAACCTTACGTTAAATTAATTATGTATCTACATTAATTCCTTTTCAAATATTTTCTCTTTCTGGGTAAGTTATTAAAGAACTTTATTCTCATATAGTTCGGATGCTTTTCAGTCAATGCAAACTTATGAATTGGGTAACTAGAACTTAAAAGACGAGTGAGATAAGACGCTTGTCTTTGCAAATTAAAACTGTGTTTTCAGTAAAAAAATCATCACGTTCTGCTTCCCTGAGGATGCCACGACAAGATTATCTAAATTCCATTTGGGCAATTCTGCTTCAGTGAGCTATTTGTTTACTTATCTGTGGTATTATACACACAGAAAAACGATTACTTGTCACAAGTGATTATTACTCAAGTCAAGTATACGGCACGTTCATATATACGCAAAGAAGTATTTACTTCGACGAAGAAAAATAAATTCTTGAATTTTTAAGGAAATATGCAATTGATTTAAATATTCGCATACTTGGTACAAGAGAAAAAGTCCCTTAAATCAAGAAAACATAATAAATATTTCTTTAAATCCATATATTCCTTCTTACACTTTGCTTTTGGTATATCACCCATTTCCAAAGAGTCTGAACTATCATTATCGTTAATATCATCTAGACTGTTACATAGCAAAATATGAGCAGGCACAACAGATGATTTTCCACTTGTTTATCAAAAAGTTCATACAATTCCCATATGTTATTTTTCTTTATTTAATTTGTAAATTTATAGGAGATTCCGATATTTTTATTGGGATTCGTCAACAGTAACTATGCAATTATGTTTTTCAAAGTTTGATATTGTCTCATAATTTAATTATCTTACATTTTAGAAACGGACACGAAACGACTTAAATTAAATTGAGGTTATGTTGGGTAATCTGTCAAGTTTGCTAACCATAAATCCAACAAACAAAAATTTGACAATTTTTTTTTACAAACTGGGTGGATTTTGGGTTGGTGACGTCAATTTAACAATTTTCACCTTACTACTGCCTTGGAAATAAAAACGCACTTTACATTATAGTAATTCAAATACTAGGATGAAGAAAATTTTTATTCGGTTTCAGCAATATTTGAAGAAAATGAAATATTTTATGCAAAGAGGTTTAATTACTTAAACCTACAACATTTTCTTGAACGAAGTAAATATTTACTCGTGTTAAGTGAATATAGTCAAGAAAATATTTTTATTTCAATCAAGAAATCGTTTTTCTGTGTGATATTCTGTAATGCATTGACTTGTCTTTTTTAAAACTGAACATAAGAAAATATTAACATTGCATGTTCAGAGTTAAAAAACCCACACTATATATCGGGTGTCCAGCCTAAGATGCAACGGTCCCTAGCCGATTTATCATTGTCTTTTTGAAAAACTGTTTCAAATAACGCTCGAAGTGTACGTACGCCATACATTGGATAGAGTAATGTAGTTTGAAAAATGTGCGGATTTATTGATATTCCAGTAATGTTATGTTTTCTTTTATCTTTGCTATGTTTGCTTGTTTCTAGTGGTCCTATTGTGTTCTGTTGGCCACTTTCTAAGCATTCCAGTATTATTGCTGCCAGTCTCAAGCCTGGTGAAATGCGAGGGGAAGGTGGCCGGCGGCGGCGGCGCTTCGCAATACGTATCTATCGGGAGAAGCTGAAAAATTGCGAATATCTCCAAAACCGTTGGAAATAGACACAATGATACCCGTATAAAATCGAAAAAAAATTAAATTTTACATCCATTTATGTAAAAATTGCTATACCGTTCAATTTAAAAAAAAAAACAATTTATCCATGATTTTAGCGTTCGAAAACTACAGATCCCTATTTAATAACGCTGTAATTTAAACGCAACAATTTTAAAATAAAATACGTTGCTGTTTCATGGTTAAGCGAAAACCAAAAACCGCATCTTTCTAACTTTCGTATTGCCTGAGGTATTTCCAAACACCGAAGACACTGCCAATGTAATTTTTTTCGGGAAACGTCATCTAATTCGGAAACGGTACAGCTTAGCCCCAATGTGTCCCTAACGTATTGTTATTTAAATTTAACAAGGAATCCAAAAGTGCAATAATATACAGGCTGTTCCATTTAAAATAATAAAGTTAGTATCTACTTCCGGTACAACCGGAAGTCCGCCATTACTGAAACTAATTTTAGCATATGTGGAATATGATTCGAGGCAACATTTATTTGAAATTTTTTTTCAAAGAGGCAATAATAAATTGGCTAGGAACCGTTGCATCTTAGGTTGGACAGCCGGTGTATAATATATACCTTTATGGATGCTTTTAAAATCACGATATCAAAATGAAATTTTGTTTTAATTAGTAAAAGAAAATGGGAAGCGTAGGAATTGTGGGTCATTAGATGGGTACGCCAGATTACGTCGGGCATCAATAAATTATTTTCTATCTCCGGTGAAAAATCTCTAGAACGACCGAAACGGCAACCGGCGAAACACATTGTCCCGAATCACTTATTAACATTAATTAAATTTCAAATTTGTCCATGAATTTATAAAGCCTATACGGAGGACCCTAACACAACAAAGAATAATTACCTAATTAGAAGGTGTTCCCCAATTGTGGACGATTAGAAATGGTTTTGGATAAAAGAAAAAACGGTAATTACCTCCATAAATTTCTACTAAATAGTAGCGATAGAATCTCGACGAGGTGAGTGAAATTAACACTGTTCTTTAAGGGATATAAAATAAAGGAAGTTAAATTCAGATGACGAAGAAAAATTTATCTATAACGGTACAATATGTTGTATATACATATTATGCAAAATAAATTAATGTTCCCTTCATTTTTCTAGGTACATTATTTAAATGCGAATTGTAAGTTTAGATATTGCTACTGCTACATTATTTGTATACATTTGATCCGGTGTAAGATACATCATAAATTTATTATAATTAAACATGTAAGTAATTTCAGACATGCATGCGCTTCTTTGTACTTACCTAAATACACACATATTCACGTGGTACATTCAAATTTGCGCCCATTACTACGAACTACGCAGTTTTTCCTGTACCAGGATTCTTTGTTTCAAGAGTAATTTTATGCAGATTCACTAATGATAAAATTTCTTGGGCGCTTATCTTACTATTAATATAAAAATACTAACAAATCTTATTATGCGATTATAATAATAAGCACACCCTAGCCGGAAAAACAGAAAACAGATAAATATCTAAATTTCCAAATTTATTTTTGCTTGTAGGAAGTTATGCTAGCCTCGCATCCGCAAAATTATTGCATGTAATTCAAATAAAAATATTAATCTTCTTGGCGTAATTATGTTATTAGCGTGCTTTGTTTCTTTGTTTTCTTTTTCGGGGAATGTAGTGAAAGGGATCACTAAACATAGGCCAATGGCCCCTATTTAACCAAAAGATAACATTAGAGAACATTTAAATATATTCTTATTTCAATTTGCATCCAGTTTGGTCACAATATTATTAATCTACAGCCTAGTATGTAAAACAGAACCCTTTCTTTTACAACATATGTTGTAGCCTAGTACTTATACATCACAATGTTGTACCTAAATTCAAATGTAAAATTGCGTTGAAATCTAAACATTCATTCAGTAAGTAACTAGTTTTATGTAAAATGTAAACATACTTTACGCCAATTTGATTATTCTTTTTATCTAAACGATTGTTAAAATTTAATTCAGGGTCCTTAAAGGGGTTCAAATTTAACGACACACAAATACTCCAATAAATTTGCCACCTTTCTGAGGGCACCTTTCTTATGTTGGCTCACGTGTAATGTACAGATTGCAATCGGACTGAAACTTGTTGGTAACAATAATGTAATTCTACCGCCAAAACTTAAGATGGTGTGCTTCTGTGAGTGGAGTGATCAAATTGTGTCGGATACTTAAAAAAAAAAACAAATATTCAGGTAAAGTAAAATAAAATATATAATCAAATAGACGAAAATTGCGAACAATTTTAGCCGCCGAATGTGTTCTGGATCGGCTTCTCGCAGTAAAAGTAGCGATTTTTCAGACCTCAATTTCTTCTATGCCGTGAAATCTCGGAGTTCTGCGATCCATCACTCCAGGTGAGTTGTTTTACTGGTTTTGGAATATTTTTTTACTGATTTTTGAATTACTTTTAACACTGATTCCCAAAATACAGCTTCTTCAAACCCACGCCAAAACTTTTCTCTGTATTTAATTTTCTAAACAAAACCTTTTTATTTCCATAGATTCATGGATTTCATTTCAGCGAAAGTACGCCGGTGAAATTTGCATCTTCTGACAGTCGTCAAGTTTGGTTTGATTCTCGGAAAACATCCCGGATCACGTAACACATTTTTAATTGTTTATTTCGCACAAATAGCGTCCTTTTGCCTTAATTCTGAGTAACTTATATTAATAGAATATTAATTCATTGTAATTTTTTATTTAGCTAGCTCGCAACTAGTTTACAAGGATCTATATTCACTGTCAAATTTTGAATTTTTCTGTTCTGCCATTAGATGACTCTAGCTTGACAAGTTATTTTTAAATTGTTATTATTAATGATTTAATTCTAAATTCAAGGTTCATTGCAGCTTGATTGAATTTTATTAAACTTTGAATTTAGTTTCCTCGACTTTCCTTGAATGACATGAATATTTATGTTTCTCTAATTTGAATTTGCATTGTTTGTATAAGAACATCTTTTAAATTTTGAACATCTTCATTGCTGTAGTACACCAGCTCATCTTCAGATGAATTGTAATGGTAAGAAATTTTGTCCTCTTCGTCATGGCCTATTTGGCGTCTCACAGAATTTATCCTTTTCTTTTTCGGATCCTTCTTAGCATGCCGTTATATTTTTGCAGGCGTGTTAGTTGCTATCCTGGATTTCGCGCGCCAAGACACGCGCGATTACTTTTCCTTGCTTGGGCTTTCGGGAATGGGTGGATAATTTCAGGGGATACAAATCCTGCGTTGCCAGAAGTTACTGCAGTAACTTCTGGCAACGTACCATAGTACGTTCGATTCCAAATTATTGTTTGAATTAGATTTTGATGTAGATGCTTCATTCCCTTCCAAATTTTCACTAGGCTCACAAGATCTATCCGACACATAACAGTAACAAAAATCCAAAAGAAAAAGTGAAAAAATCCTTTACCACAAAAATCAAAGATACAAATCTAAATACGTATTTCGGCAACTAAGTTGCCATCTTCAGTAGAAAACAAGTGAAGAGCAGTGTTAAACTTAGTGTTTTCGGCTAAGGTAAACCTTGGAAGATATGCTCTTCACCAAATCACTAGTGGAATAACACTGACATCCTTTACAAACAACAAGGCTTATATACTATCTAAATCTAGTGGAACGTGACGAACTAGCAATTAAGTTACAATAATTCGTATAAGCTGGACTCGGGTATTGGTCCTTTGTCGGAATTCATTAATTTACATTTGTTTTTAAATATATAAATACTTTCGTAACTATCTAATTCTCTAAACAAAGATTTTTTCACTTTTTCTTTTGGATTTTTGTTATAGTTTTCAAGCCACAGTCTCCACCCATCACACATCACAGGACAAAAAGTCTTCTTCCTTAAAAATAGACTTGTCATATGGCACAATACCGAACCTAAACCCGGCTTTGATGTTTGTAGGTATTGCGGCCCTATCCCAAGCCTGTAAGCATATAGCAATCAGGTCGTATATCGATATTGTTTGTCCAGGATGCATAAGTAGTCAAAAAGATACGCCTTGATTAAAGAAGGTTTTAAACGGACCAAACACCGTTCTGTCAAGCGGTTGAAGTTTGTAGAGGTATGAGGTGGTAGCGTTAACACAACAATTCCATTAGAGCGGCAATATTTTATTGCGGGTTCCGATAAATGCGAATTATGATTATCCATGGTTAATAGAATTTTGCTGTCAGGCGAACATTTCGTATGTTTTGTAACAAGTTTTAATGCAGCTAAAAAATGATCTGAGGTCATCCAACCACTTGGATGTACTAATCCAAGGGTGCCACAATCTGAAACATCAAGCATCATCTTTTTTCCATCCATATTTGAAATTTCCTAAAGTTTGGTGAAAATTCAACTTTGTCCCTTTTCTAGCGCTACATTGACATAATTGTTGAGGCTAGATTTTGAACGCCATTGCTTTCAGCACTGTCTCGGTAAGAGAATTATTTTCCATAACATCTACTACCGCTCGTTTCATATTTTTTGGGCAAAATTGGCTGGCGGTACTGTTCTTGTACGATCTACGGATTGTATAATAAAAATAACAGAATACTTAACTACTGAATTTTCATTACAAATACTAGGCAGAAATTAACATGCTACTAACCTGTGGGGAGACATTGGGCAGTCCAATGTGTCCCCACAGTTATTGTCTCCCTCTAGTACCTTAAAAGTCAAGCAAAAATTTTCACGCGAGTATCTGTTATTTAGCTTCACAGGTACATCACCTCAATTATCAATGCCCCATAAGTTAATGATCTGGTAATTTAAACAAATTCATCATATACGTCTAACAAATTACTCACCACTAGCTTGGACAATATTAGATCCAAATCTCGAAATTTATTTTTCTTTTAATATCACTGGAAATGCTTAAGTTTATTACTTAAAAAGGCACATGGCACACCGAAGCGGCTTAGTAAGTTTCCTATTAAGAGAGCGCGAAATTTGACCATGTCCAGAATCTCCCCCTGTCCAAAGTGTTCCCACCCTCCGCTAGTATTTACGTTTACAAATAGGCAGAATACCGAAACTGTGGCATTTCAAACGACGCCGCTGATTCATGGAACACGATTAGTCATCTCTGAATTTGCATAACCGTTTTTAACGTTCTAGTTAATTAAAGAAGAAAAAAAACTGACCGCAAACTTGTAAAAAGGTTCCTCCTTAAAAACGCGTCAAAACACGTCTTCTACATATATTCAAAGGAGCGATCTCATTAGCTACGTTTAATTTAATATTATGCGTTTGTATTGCTGCAATTTTTCATAACTTTATTCAACGGAACGCTAAGCACTAGAAGTGCATTCTACGAACAAGACAGGTGTAAGCTATCATCAGCATCGCCTAGTGCAAACACAATGTATAATATATTGCGCTGGTCAAAGAGAGTTCGCACGGTAATTCGTGGAAAGGCGGAATGCGCAATTAATTCCGTTTAGAATCCCGTCATTTTCAAAAGTCACCTTTATTTTCGAAGAATTCCCGCTGGCGTTCTTACTATTGTCATCGAGAAGATTCAGGAATGCGTATGATGTATTATTCAGCATGCTAGATCAATTTATTTATACCAATTTCGCATCGTCAGCGCAAGTTTGATTTAGATCCAATACGTAAAAGATACAATAATAAGTATGGGAAGATTAAGATATGAAGAATTGTCAAAACACGATTCCGTTTGCTTCGATATAGAATCACACGTAATCATTAAATCGTTAAATGTAATTGGAAATATCTAGCCAGCCGCTTCAACGCGGTCTCTTCTTCTGCCTCCTCTGATTTAATGCAGCGATTCGACAATTACGGTTCGCCTCTCTCGCGATCTCGATTTTCTCACACGATCGCTGGCTGACGTTTTCCAGTTCCGATTCGTCCCTATTACCGCTAACGGTAAAACTAACGATCGATTAATTATTTCTAGTAGCGCGCAATGATGATATCATCGCGTAATCGGACGGTCTTAGCGAGAATTATAATTCTATAAAGTGGCAACATTTGTGTAATATGACGGCGTAATTAGACGGTTGCCTTCGAGCGAGTAATTATTACCTGGCATCGGGAAAAGTGCGATATACGTGACTAAAAATAAATCATGAGAAATAATAAATTGATACCCGCGATAGTTTTCCGATTCTTCAATTTGCATGAAACATGTGCCGACATAGACAAGACAGTCGGTCATTGTTAATATTAGATGACCTTTAAACACGATAAGAGCGATTGATCAAAATTAATGCAATATTTTCCGAGTAAAAGGCGTGGTAGAACACTACTACAGAAACTTTACATGTGACGTAGCAACTAATAAGGGAACATTCCGGTGTCTCTCACAAGGACTCTCAGTTAATCCACATAAAACAAAGTCGGTTGCTTTCACCAACATGAGGAAACTCAATGACCTAGGCGGCATTAGACTGTTCGGGCAGGAGTTACAATTAACCAAAGAAGTAAAGTATCTGGGTGTAACCCTCGATGCGAAACTGAAATGGAACAATCACCTAGTTAAAACAACGACCAGGGCTACCCAACTGTTCTGGCGCTGCAGGAGAGTTGTGGGCAAAACCTGGGGACTGAAGCCGAGGGTGATCCATTGGCTATACACGGCTGTGGTGAGGCCGGCGATGACGTATGGGGCAGTAGTCTGGCGGAAAAGGACAGAAGTGTCCTCCACAGTGAAGCTGCTGACTGCTGTCCAGAGACAGGCATTGCTGGGAATCACTGGTGCAAATAACAGCACAGGGACCGCTTCTTTAGAGGCCATCGTGGGCCTCCCCCGACTGGAGCTCTATGTGAAGGCGGAGGCAATGAATGCGATCCTTAGACTGAAAACCACCAACTTGTGGCATATCAACATTAAGGTTGGAGGGCACACTGATACTACGGGTACGATACTGGACGGACCATTGCTTCAAATGCCAACGGACAGTATGGCACCCGAAATTATCTTCACTCAAAAGGTGAAAATCTCTATACCGAGCAGAGACCAGGCATGTAGGGTTACTAATGATTCCAATAACTGGTTTACGGACGGATCCAAATCCAGCCAGGGCACAGGAGCCGGTATTTGCGGACCGAGCCCTCATCAAAGGGTATCCATAAGCCTGGGGAAGCATGCGACGGTCTTCCAGGCAGAGATATTCGCCCTTGCAGCCTGCGCAGAAATGATTGCAAAGGGGGGCTGCATGAGGAGGAAAATAAGTATATTGATTGATAGCCAGGCTGCTATCAGGGCAGTCTCGAGCCCTGTAACTAGATCAAAACTAGTTAGAGACTGCAAACAATCCCTCAACTCACTGGCACAGGATCACACGGTGTCGCTGATTTGGATGCCGGGACACGAGGATATAAAAGGCAACATAACAAACTAGCCAAGGAGGGCTCCAAGAGCCACTTCATAGGTCCAGAGCCCGTATGTGGGATTACAAGGGATTCTGGTAAAAGGGAGATCTGGACCTGGCTGGACAATGCAAGCACAAACAAATGGAGGACGACAGAAGGTCAACTCCAAGCTAAAGCGCTAATAGGGGATGGGGATGCCAAGTTCTCTGATAACCTACTTAGATGCAGCAAGAAAGAAGTTAAAACCATTACTGGGTTGGTAACTGGACACTGTCCCCTGAAGAAGCATCTTTGCAACACAGGCTGAGTAAGCGAACCGTGGTGCAGAAGATGTGAGCTACAGGAGGAAACGAGTTTACATGTAATCTGCGCATGTGAGGAGTTAAAAACACTCCGGCAGGAACATTTCGAGAAGAGTCTATTGGAGCCCTCGAAGGTTCTCAAGTTCCCACTGGGCAAGATACTGGGCTTTATAGAGAACACCAAGCTGCTCGAGTGGAAGTAAGAGATTTAATAGGGACGGTACAATGAGCACCTAGCTCAAGTGCCTGGAGTAAAGGTGTCCCCCTAACTTTATGAATGATGAATGATGAAGGGAACATTCCAATTTGAATATAACTTGACACCACCAGCAAACTGTGCAGTACTAAGCCATTGCAATGTTGAGCAAGTGTTCGACATTATCGATAGTGGACTAACTATAGGGCATTTTTGGCGGCCTGTTCCCATTCAAAACCAATTTTTTTAAACCTTGGGTCCAAACCTGTCATTTTATTTTATGTTGCGTAAAATAACAATGGCTTTAGTAATCAACATTATTAAAATAATTCTCTGTCAACTACATTTTGGAAAGTATTTAGGAAAGGAGATTATTTCCATATTTCATGTGGACTACATGAAACAGCATTGAAATACCTACTAATATAAGCCGATTAAATATTATATTATAAAGTTTACGTATCTACATTTGCACATAATTCAAACAAAATACTTACCGCATAATATCAATTATTGGGGTATTACTCGCAGCGTCCGATAAATCTGTTTCGCTTTTCATTGTATTGGCAAGCAACAAAACAGATTTTAAAATTAAATAATTCACTATACCGCCTTACTTATACTGTAGCTTTGAGAGTTTGATACAAACACCTGGAAAATTTCAGTTTGATCGGGGAATCTCTAGCTCTTCGACTATTATGTGTGCGTCAGTCAGTTTTTCCTTTACATATGCGTTCGCTTATTGGAGTATTTGAAATTAGACGTATATTTTATGGCTTCGGGTCGTTTATAGCGATGCGCTGAAGTGGGTGCTCGTCGAAAATAACACTGGAACGCAGAGTTTTACGAGGAAGTTACCGATAATAAAATGTTCGCTAACAAATGTGAATTCGCTTTATATCAAATTTTTGGTTTCAGGAAATATCGCTTAATATTTTTTATAATAATGTAGTTGTAAAGTATTGCAGCGCTAGTCAAAACACATACATCATCAGAAATATAATCTGGTACTTAAGATATTGAAAAGCTAAAGAAAATTACAAACAAAAAATAGAAGAAATATTCAAAAAATTAATCGAATGGGAGAATACGTGTTTAAACTCCATCTTCAAAACGTAATAAACACAAGAATGTTAAGGAGTAAAAAATATATTGAAATAGTAGTCCACAACAATATTGTTTCACCACACAGTGGCTTCATCAGGTGGATGAAATTAACTCTTGAGTTCTTCCTTCAACCAAATTCTTTCTCCTACGTGTACGGCTTTCAAAGATGAAAGGCTCCTATGGTTGGTGGTAAGTTTAATATGTTTCGGAGTAACGTTGTTCTTCTTGCACAAGTGTAGAAACCAAATATTCTGTTCAATAATCTTGAATTTCAACCGAAGTTTGAAAAACCAAATCCCAAGTTCACCATCACTGGTAGATTTCAAAAAATTAATCGAATGGGAGGATACGTGTTTAAACTCCATCTTCAAGTAGTCCACAACAATATTGTTATTACTCCTTCACATTCTTGTGTTTTTTTACGTTTAGAAGAAATATTGTTTTTCATGGAATTGTAACCTCGAGTAGGACACATTTGATGAGTAATGAAATTGACGTACAAGGGCTGCTCTGTACTTAGTATTTATCTGTCAAACAAAGATTTCTGTAAACACATTTGTTTTAACAAGTTGTGTTGAGTTAGAGTAGTAAATCCTGGATTAGTCATCCAGGATTTAAAGGTCTGCAAAAAATGTATGTGAAACTTACACGGAAACACAGACGATTGTCTTTTTAAAGTCTTGAAATGTTTGACGGGTTTACAGACAGATCTAGTATAAGAACATCAGCAGCATTCTTAGCTGCTAAATCGCCCGTTTTCTGAGGGTGGGGCACTCTATCGGCTTCACCACAGACTACTCAACACGACGTACTCAATGTTAATTTGAATGCTCATTGTATTAGTTTTCTCTCTCATTTTAAGGCAAAATGGAGGTAGAGGGCGCCATAGTAATTCCCGCTATATTTCAAAAACTCTTCTATTATGTATATATTGTATTAGATTTGAATCTGTTTAATGATTGTATTTGACAATATTGCTATTTACATTAGAATAACAATATTGTCAAACACAATCATTAAACACAAATAATACATCAGTAAGAATAAGAAATACAATTTTATGAGTATTTTAAATGTTTATTTCAAACAAAGCATTAGCATTAATTCTCTGATGCATTGAGCAGTATAAGGGTGTTTTGTTTAAAGATTTAGAATAAATAAACACAAACAGCTTTTTCCTGTAATACAAGAATTTCACTTACACACATTTGAACTGCGTAGAGTGCTGACACCTATACAAAAGTATTAGAAGTAACAAGTTAATCACACCGATGATGTTGGTTGTCAAATGCAATGGTAGATTTATATCGTTGTTTGTTAAGCGTTTGTACTTACAATGAGCAAAATAAAGGAAGTCATTGAACCCGTGTATTATTAAATCAAAGCAACACCTACCTTATTCATTTACTAATATGACAAAATAAAAAATTGGTTTAGAGTAGATGTCACTGCGTATAATTAACTTCTTTGAGGGATCATTGATGTCTGGATGCTTTGCACAAGCATATGTTTGTCCCCCTTTTTCAGTAAAGCATGAACGTAATACAATATTGAGAAATATAGAAGGTAGGTAGGTTTATGTTATTAAAGTAAAATGATTACTTTCAGAAGCCTCTCGAACGAAATTGGATTTTTCTTCTAGATTTCTATATGAGGCACACAAATTAAATTGGTTATTTTTGAAGCCGTATTTGCAAAAATTAAGATCAAATACCATCAACACTAAAAAGAATATATATATTTTATAATATTGAACGTATTGCTGTATGCGAATGTATATCAAAAACAAAAATAAATTATGTTTCAAACAAGTTCTTGCACGTATATAATTCGTTTCAACAAGATATGCGTCAAAACAGTTGTAAATATATCGAAGCGTTGAAAACAGAGTATAGATATAATTTTTGTGTAATTAATTATCCTAAATTATGGGATCCTATGAATACCGATACACCTTATTGTCTGGATAAACATCGCACCAAGGTATCAATTAAGTAATTAAATCTACCATGGATATTTTTCAAAGAATATATTCGGCTCTGCTGAACTTTCCAGGTATAAAACGGCATACGTGACTGTAGAATCGTAAAGCGTAATATACACAAAGTTAAATTCTAATGTGATTAGTTCTGACATAAATTAGTGGTAACTTCACAAAATTAAATCAAGGTTTTTATTTTATAAAAAAGAAAAACAAAATAAAAAGGCATTTTACCTTAGTTTAAATATTATCTACGGCGTACAGTAAGCGAAAGCAATGCAAAAACTAGTTATAGCAGCAATATCGGTTGCCTTTTGTCTGTTATATATCACGTTTTATTAGAACGATGACAGGTGGCCTGCGGTGTTAATAAAACTGTATGCAAAACAATATTTTATTTGAACAAATTACCGACGGTTAGTTTTTGTGTTT
This sequence comes from Cetonia aurata, assembly GCA_949128085.1. Taxonomy (NCBI): domain Eukaryota; kingdom Metazoa; phylum Arthropoda; class Insecta; order Coleoptera; family Scarabaeidae; genus Cetonia; species Cetonia aurata. The sequence goes on along the minus strand of OX421883.1, from coordinate 62,430,916 downwards.
TTTGTTTTAGAAACGACCATTGGGAAATCGACGCCAAATATTTAATATTCCATTGATGAAGAATACCATTTTTAAAAGTGCACACATTAGAGGAATTACAAGAATGTATTGTTGAAAAGTGTCGCTCGGTGCTATCTTCTTCGGAAAATAGAAATCCTGATACTAAATATTAAATATAATGATAACATCACTAATAACAATGCAAACATTTTAAAAACTTTTAAGATAAAAATAAATATTTGCAAAAAGAAAATTGAAAGGAGAGTGACACTTGACAGAATGCTAGTTCTTCAATATCAATTCTTAATAGATTTTGTTTGGATGTAAAAACCAGGTACTTCCACGTATAAAGTGAGCACTTTTTATACTGCACTAAAAAGATTAGAAGTTTTTATTCATATATTCATTACAGCTGTTCTTTGGAGCAACAAAAGTACTTAAAAAGTTTTCAACTTATCGTAACTTCAATACTAAAGTCTTAACATTTTCCAGAGACCAATTGTTATCAATTACCAACAGCTAACAACTGATACCGGTTTATTTCACTTGGTTGGTTTGGTTTCTATTACTATTATTGGCTGGGACATCTGTTGTGAATTCATACAATTTACCAAAGAAATACTTCAACAAAATATATGGTAAATATATGATGTATATGAGAATTTTCTTCGTTACAGGCATGGATTATGGGATTGACAGCTAAAATAAAATCTTCATTTTCAGATTCACGCCAGTGATTTTTGCCTTAACAACTTCTTAGAATCCTTAGACACCTAATTTGAGTTACCAACAGAGCGGTTAAGTGTACATTTCGCAAATAACAAGTCGTTTAAAATCCATTCAACGTTGAAAGAGTTCTTTAATGCATGTAGTTTATAGTGTCAGTAATTATTATTGACGTATATATGCACATTTCCAAGAACAATTTTTATCCCACGTTGTACAATGGTCATATAATCACGGTGCTTATAGGGTGGAACAAACTATAGGTGGTGTGTTTCGTTTTGACATTAAATCCTTGCTTTTACAAAGATTGTGCTCAGCGAATTTGATGCAAATAGTTGTAAGTGCAAATGCTCACAGAAAAAAACTATTATAGTTGTTCACTCATGGACAGACGTAAGCATTAAGCATGTCATACCACCTGCGCTCTCGTAAAACAAATATTTCAAAAAAAATGCGTGCGAGCGTACATTTGTATGAGTATAAAACAAGTAGGCTAATGTAATATTCGAGATACCATAATGGTGTTAATAAGTAAATATAGCACCAGGTGTTATAGTAAAGTCCAGCGTAGCAGGGTATTTAATATTCATGTGAAGTAAAAACAATCATGTAACGTCGTTTCCTAAAGACGACTAATGAACTACATACATGTACCTCCATATATACATAATGTATAAGGGCTGTTTATGTATCTAAAAATTACCACACATTTCGTGTGTTGCCGTACTCTATAATTCTTACATCAAATATTATTCAGACATTATATAACTAACTAGTAAAGTTTGGCTCAGTTCAGCTTTTAAAAGAAGTATTGCTCTTAAGGAGATCGCAACATGTCAGAATGGCTTAGCAAATTTTAGCTTGGCACCTGACGGCATAAAAATTCTACATATCACGTTTTATATTTTTGCAAAATAGGTTTTTTTAAATGCCAACCCCATCTTTATTGCCGTTTTCTATAGACGGTCAGACTGCTTAATACATGGTGTAAAAAGATTGGTACCTTAGATAACTATTTTTTTTGAGAAAATTACATGCTTAACGTAAGAAAAAATTGTAACTTTAGCGGAGGAACAAAAAATCCCAACCATTTGACACTGACCGATACACTTCGCACAAGAACACACTTAATAATGTATGTAAACTTGTTTGTGAAAATTTAGCGTTATCACCTGTATATTACTATTGACAGGTGGAACGGAAACTAACACTCGCAAATTTGCAAATTTCAAACATCACAGGACAAATATTCTACTAAATAGAAATTAAAATGCACACCAACCACATACAATTAAAAAATCATAATCATCTAACTAATTGATAGGGCTGTCCAATTAACTAATTCTGTACATATACAGACCAAAAATACTGTTAGACATCAAACAAACATTAAGTTCAAATGATTGAAAAAACCAATCATTAGATTTAAAATAAAACAAACGATACACTATCATCTGTGTCGGTCACGTTGAAACAAAAGTTCCCCGTGTCGCAGAGATACTGCTGTTTATATTTTTTATTAACAGTACCACCACATAAATAAACATGTGGAAATTGTTTATTTATCTCCAAAAAGGTCGTGGGTTCTATAAGGTTTTATTGTTTTCTAATTGTAATTGCCAACACAAAAAATTATATAAGATTCGCGTTTAACATGCTCACTTCTTAGAAAAATAGAATTCTAAAAACAAATATCGCACTGGCGCCATTGGATATAGATAGCTATTTCCGTAGAATAATAATCTCTCAAATTTGTTATAATAAGCAATATGAATAACTGATGATACTTGTAAAGATAAATGCATTGTTTAAAATCAATAAACAGGCAATATTTACTGTTTCCTATTTTTGTTTTTTAATACATTTTTTTTTTTATTCCTTTAAAACCTTTCTACCGTTAGGCCGCCTTTAATACATAAGGCGATAAATAAATTAAAAAGCCTCCTTATACCTCTTCTACTAAAAAATAAAGTCTCAGAAAAAGTCACTTTTAATAATAAGTTTTTCTAGTCTTTAAACACCAAAACCTAGTACCTCTTACTTTTATGGTTTTATGTGTAACTATTGGTGTCACGAGAAATGGTTTCTTACGTGTTTTGTGCTAGAATGCTGCAATAAAACCAGATTTTCAACAACGGGTTAAGAGAAGAGACAGAAGCAACGAAGGCTGGAACCGCTTTAGCATTAAAATCCGGGAAAGAAACCCCACGAACATCTCTCAGGAGAAGGGCATTACAGCTAAAAATTAATAAATGACATCTATAATTCACTTCAGGTTTTAGATGGTACCCAACGATGCCAAATTTACTTATGTATTTAAATTTTCGTATATTGTAGCTCTAAACATAGAATAACATCAAGTAATATTAATTGTTTTATTATTTATTCGGGGGCAATACCATAAGAGCTTGTATCTGTCCAGACAATAGTCTAGTATCACTAGGCCAGAAACTATGATTTGGCTTCGCCTTGGCTCCACAAATGATACTCGCACTCGCAAAAGAGTTTCTTGCCATGTGTTACACATTATTTTTGTGTCGACAAATATTAATTTTCTTGAAAATAATAAACAAAATTGATGCTAGTGAGTTAACACTAAAGATTGGCAATACTTATGTATTATGTATGAATTTTGAATTTCAAATCAGGGTTAAGATACCTTAATATCCTGACGTTTTAATTTTCTTGGTAGTTTTGATACATATGGAATTATTGACCAATACTAAGGGCAATGGAGACCCCAGCGCATATTACAAATTATTCACAATTTATTAGAAAGTGTAATTTGTTAATTTTTTCGTTCTTTAGGTACAATAACTAGACAATCATCAACATAGGTAACCGTTGTGTACATTATAAAGACACCATTTCAGTTCCCTAGGATATAGTTCAATGCCTATAAGCAACAAAGCTTGAGGTTTGTCAAAAAGACAGCTTGTTCCTATATATATAAACACAAGATCGAATGGTATTTGATAGAACTATTAAATTTAATGAATCACTTTCGTTACCATGGGAAAATTAGCATGCACTTTCTCCACTTGCAAACATACCTACTAAGTAGCTTATCCGATGTCAAACTAACATAACATTAAAATGCAATGTTCTGACAGATGAATTAAATCGTCCATATCAAAATTCACAACGCAAATACAAGTTATTGACAATTTATTACCTCTAAAATCTTCCAAAAATTGATTTGGAAAGATATGAAGTAATTAATATATTGTGTAACGTCATTTGTCATCGAATCTACAATTAATCATAGAAATGTCAGTAATTCGAATATAGTCTTTTGGCTACCTGTAGTGGTTTTTTTCATATCTAGTGGACCTAGGTCGGACAATGGTATGTTCCCGATCGATTTAAAGTAATGCAAAATCAGTGTTTCATTGGAGGGAGATGCAAAAAATTGTTGTGATTTTTACCTTTGATGCTTAAATAATGAAAATATATATGGACTTGCATGTACATATACAGAGGTATGCTTACAACAAATTGAAGATCATCTCTATACCTAATCATAACTATATCTATAATTTCACTCATATCAAAAAGCCAATATGATGTTGATAGTGACGATGAAGCCATGATGACGAATGTTAAATTAATAATAAATTCTTTGAGTTCGTCTTGCATCTCGTCCAATCTAAAGACATAACACAATTACGAGCTTTCTAACCAAAAGTTTAGAGAAACTGTGGAAATAGGTGCTCGTCTGTGGATCTGTAATAACATGTCTGCCAATAGATTTTTGATCCACGAAATAGGGTCTTTCTTGGATCGAAATTTAAATAAATTTTCAAACTGCGTATTTGCAATATGATGGCTCTCCTGGTTATAACTCTATAAACTCAGGAAACTATACAACTTCCAAGATTTAGGGTAAAATTGTTGGAGAAGCATGGTGGTGCCCAATCCATACCCACTCATTTTTAGATTTTCATCTTTGTGGAAGGGTTTAAGCAAACTCTGCAACGTGCAATTGCGTCATTAATGTTTCAAGGGCAAAAACTGTAAGAAGTATAGGATTCTAGTTGAGCTATGCGCTAATGAAGACGATGAACAATATTTCTTGTTATCGTTTCAATGCCGTTTTCGTTTTTTGTAATCTCTTAGGTCGTTGTTGCTTTTTATTTAGCTTACGAACAAATTTTTCAAGACATGTATTAGCTACACACAAAGTAATCCTGGATTTTGGGATTAGAACAATCAAAGTTTTTTTAAATAATCAAAGAAAAATCCTTCTTTGTAAGTCAAATTGGAGGTCACAAAAAAGTCTAAAACGTTTAATTACTTTTTTGAGTTATTGCTTGGTTTCCAGCGATTTTACCTGGGAATTCTTTGCAATGTAAATAAAACAAAGAGCGTCAACATATTTCACATTAAATGTTATTTACCAATTAATTAAATCAGGACGTTGCACCTACGCCAAAGCCCGATAGATTTTATTTCGTCTGCAAAACGAATTACATTTTCCAAGTATTCTAGTGTCTAGAATGGTTTCCTCCCAATTATAATAGCATATTCCCATACATACATGCATATATAAAAAATTCCTGGAACGTTTGGAATCGCCTTGTCCAAGCCATTACTCATAATTCGGTTTTACCTAATTTCGGGGAATTTCATGCAAAACGCGACGACAGGCAACGGGCTACGTTGCTATAGCGCACCTGTTCATATGTATGATTTTATACGTCTGCCGTTCGCGATCCGTTTTAAATTATCGAGTCGAATTTGCGGGGCCACCAGCAGGAATATATATATATTTGTGTTTGTCTGTGTGTCCGATGGTAACTCGATATACCTTTGAAATATTACCAAGTCTCTTGTGAAAAGCCGCCGTCCGTCGATCGCAAGTTTATCGATGCAGAATGAATTCGTGAATTATATTTTTCGGTTGTTATTGTTTTTGCATCGCATCGGCGCATAAGGCGACTCGTGCATAGCCGGCGTGTGTACTTGTGTTTGTGTATTGATGTGTCTGGCGGCGACTTCTCTCCCTATACGGACATGCCACACACGTTTTTTCATGTTGTTTTCGCCAGTTAATTAGGAATAGCAGAATGAATTTTATAAGATCTTTCCACACTAGAGGAGATGGCTTATCGGACGTTTCGAATCTCCGTTGTCTACGGAACTGCAACATAGATAATTTCCTGTAGAATTTAAATTACATAGATTATATATATATATGTATAATTCTAACATGCACTGCTAATCAGCAGTCTTAGGTAGTCAAAACAAATACTTAAACTGCCCATTTTACGATGATAATCCTTTAATAATGCATTCATGAAGGATCCATTCCAAATTTTGGTCGCAAATATTAGCTTCTTACTATTATTCTTTATTGTTCTCTTTAAGAGGTTTGCAATTATTATACACGGCCTTCAAGGCAAGTAATATAACACATTTTTTGTCCTTTAGTAGTAAGCGTTATTTCATACTTATTTATGCTTCAACTCGATAGAAAAATGCTTTTATTAGATCAGCGATCGCCTGCACATGGTTTTCAGCCTTGTGATTGCCCAAGAAACACAAAAAAAAACTACAATAAAGCTTTTTCAGGCCACTTTTTCTTTACGAGTGAGGTCCTTAGGGAAGTCATCACAATCCAGGATCTTCTTCATTTGTGGTACAACAAAGACACCGGCCTTGACTATTGACTTAGAAAGATTAGGAAATAAATCTTTAAAGTACTTGAAAACTGTCAATTCCGTATCTAGAGCTTTTACTAATTGTTTTATGAGTCCCAAGTATACCTACAGTATCTTCAGGGGGTTTACCAGTGGCTCCCATTTGACACTTGTTTTTTTCTCTACAGGAAACTCTATTCTCTGTGGCCAGTCGCGCTTGTTGTGGTACGCAAACAGCCTTCTGCACCGGTACCCAAACGATGCTGGGTGCGAGTTTGTTCACGCGCATGGTCAGTGCACACCAATCGCTGAATCCAGAATTTTTATTAACGGAAAACCGTTTCTTAATTTGTTTTGTACTAACTTTCTTTCTGTTGAATTTCTTTCTGAAGCTTCAAGCATTTTCTACTTAAATTAAAATCAATTTTATTATTTGTTTTATAAAGATATGTATATAATATACTTACACACTAACAAACCGACATTAGCTGTCATTTTTGGCAGATGATCTGACGAATGTATTTTTCTACCAATTGCAATTTCAATTTTCATTTAATTTGTGAGTTTTACCAAAACTATCATGATGGAGAAATATTCATAAATATTGATTGATTTTAAGGAAATCCAGAGGATATGAAAAGTGAAGGTAGTATTTTAATGACATAAGAATTGTAAAAACAAAATGAACGGAGCTGTTTCATCTACAAAATGTTCGGTACCAATGTGATATCTACTCCTATCCAAAAATCTTCAGCCGAACCGATGATGTCGTGGTTTTCTAAAGGTTTCCCTGAAACTCTGTGACACACTTCGACTGGGGGCATGTCTCGTAATGAAAAATTGTGCGTATGGATAGGCAAAAAATCAACGTCAAGACTGACAGAACCGAGGTTAAGTTGTCCCTGTCGTTCCTGGTCCGATGGAATAGATAAATAAAAATGAATAATGCCAGAGCGAGACCAAAAGCACGTACCAATACTGCATCGAATCATGCTAGCGATTCCATTGCAGGTACTGTAGTAAACTTCTTGAAGAGTGACGCATTCGCAACATTAATTAACAATTTACTGAAGACACAATTCAACGAGTTCAAAGAGAAAATCAGTAGCTTGGAGAAGGAAGTCCATAATTTGCGTCAATCAAATACTGAACTCGCAAAATTAGTAACAGGTGGACCAGCACAGGACACAAACGTCAACGCTAACCTATTAGATTACTCAGATGACACTGTTCTGTCGGGCGAATCGGTTATTAACATAAACGTGAAAATTAACAAGAAAAAAGACCGCTTAAGAACCAATGACGATGGTTTTATGCCTAGGAATAAGAAACAAATGAAAGAACGACAGGTATATCAAAACAAACACGAAGATTTAGACTTAGTGGGATCATGTTGTGACGAATCACACAATGACATACCATTTACAGGGGCCAGCAGGAAGTCATGGTTGTATGTAGATAGATGTGAAGCAGGAGTTACACCCGACCACGTGAACCAATACTTAAAGAGGAAGTGCCCTGGAAAGAATTTTGTGGTGGAGAATGTTAGGCAGAACGAATTTCGACCATCATTTAAAGTCGGATATCAACCTGACTTGGAACCAGTTGTACGCCAGTCAACCTTTTGGCCAAAAGGTGTCGTAGTGAAGCGATTCAAATTTTTCAGAACTGATCCCAAACGGCACCGCTTGGAACCCAGACATGTTAATTTCTAAAAGACTCATGAAAATTATTAGTTGCTAAATGCAAACGGCAGCTTTGTTAGCTAACATACAAAAACAATAAGAAATCATAAGGAATTTGCAATAAAATAAATTCCGCTTTACAAAGTATTTAATAACAATATAACCAGAACTGAAACAAACTTTGTACATACACTACACATATTCCGTAGCAAGAACTTTAATCAAACACACTTGAAACTTTAACTAAAAGCCGTTTGCCTAGGACAACAAAATTATCTGAATTACCATATGATTCAAAATCTTGACGTGTACCATTCTAAGAACCGGCCCGGCCTCTCTACAAGATTAAAACGGTAGATAAATACATTGTTCATTTCCTTTCATAATTCTTCTTTTCCATCTTCCAGTCCTTTTTTTTCCTGAACAAATGAAGTTGAGGAGAGAAAAGAACACAATTTTTAATAAATGGCCCATTCAAAAAATCTACCAAACTCACTAATATTCCATTGTTTACTTAATATCTATTATTATTTGTTTTGAACAATGTAGTTACGAATATACAATATTATTGTTACTATTGTTGTTTTCATTTAGTGAAACATTAGTCTTTTAAGTTAGATAAAAACTGCGATAAGTGTAAGAAACACTTACCAGAATTTTGCCATGCACTTTTTAATATTAGTTATCATCTGCAATAAACTTGAAAGATCTTTTTAGGGTTAATATAGGTTTAATATACAAGACGTGGTAAAACTTCATTGAAATAATTGTATGCGTAACTTTGTTATTCGTATTGTACGTCAAGTTTCTATGCTTACAAATTAGATATGTCAGAGATATTTCTAATAGATGATACGTCAAATATAAATACGGAGGTTAGGCCACAAACTTTTCTTGTGCCTAGTGTACACTGCGAGAATATTACATGTAATAACGTTGTGAATTTACTACAATAAATCATATAAAATCTGTTTTATTTATTTCTTCAACGTTATTTAACATGGAAAAAGAAATTTCGGTAACATTCAAACTGTTCATGTAAGTTTGAGACGTAACGAAAATGCAAGGAAAAAATATCTGAAAAAATATATATGAATTTGCGTTTGCTACTAAAATTTACTAAAGAATTTAAAATTGGCAATTTTTTTGGGTGTAATTTCATAATAATTAAATTCATAGTAGACACATAAAAATCAATGCTTAATTTAAAAATATACTGTTCATAACAAACATATAGTGAGTTCCTATATGCGTGAACAATTAGTTATTTTTAAATAAGAATAAATTTAATCTTGACATAAACATATAATATCTTCTAAATAAATTTGCTATTTATTTAAAAGAAGCCTGGGTTAATAAATAAAGTATTTCATAATAAATAGTAATACTTAATTTGGAAAATATTTATTGTGTGTTCTGTGCAGCCCCAAGAAGATAAAACCTCTGAATCCATGAATCGCAGCTCACCTATTTTTCTAATGCAAAAATATCATTTACAATTTCTTAATTTAAAATTACCCTTAAATATAAATCTTTGAAATGAATATATCCTTAAATTTAAACTTATGATATATTCCTCTTAAAATCAATTATTGTTGTCTATTATTACAGTGAGATTATGGGTATCTTTACTTTGAACATTGAGAAATGTTCTTTTTGATATAATTCCTTTGTTTAAATTAACTATTGTAAAGTTTGTTTTAACAAAATAATATTCATGTTTAAAATATTATTTAAACATATCGTAAATTCTATATAACAGAATAAATATGCTACTTACAAATAATGTATTTTCTACTCAAACTTTTAATTTTTGAATAAAATATATGATAATAAATAAATAAATAAATACATATGTTTAATTTAAAAATTGATTTTTATCGGTGTAGACTTGGATATTGTTGTAGAGATTGTTTGGTCACATAGGTTTGTATGTATGGACTATAAATTATTAATTATTGTGCCAAAGAGATTTTTAAAATATTTGCATTTTAAGAAGCATAAATAAATTCTTATACTATATTATAGGGTAAAATAGTTTCCTAAGATACGAAGCTATTTTTAGTAATAGCAGACTTTTGGTTGTATCGGAAATAGATTCTAGATCAACTTTGTTATATTTAATTGAACGCCATATAAGCTTTTCCTCTTTTCAGTTTAGTTTTTTGTATTATCTGTTCAATAGTGAATGATCTTGTACACTCCTTCCTTTTCTGAAGCTACTTTGAGATTCTATCACGGTTCCTTCTATTATATTTTTCAATTTATTATTTAAGATTTGTTCATATAATTTCATTCCAGTACTTAGTAATATTATTTCTCTATAGTTGTTACATTCTTTTTGGTCCCCTTTTTTATACACAAGCAATATTATTCCTATTTCCCAGTCACTCGGTATTTTTTGTTCTCTCCAGGCTTTATTTCTAGCGATACTTGATTTCCCATTACTCCCATATTCTTCACCATTACAGCTGTAATTCTATTTTATCCTGGCGATTTACCGTTTTTCAGTTTTCGTAGTGCTGCTTTTAATTCACCCAGAGTTATTTGTCGTTTAATATCTGCTATCCGTTTTTTTTTTTCTGTAGCTACTTTTCTTTTTCTTCTTCTCCTGCTAGTAATTCCTTAAAGTATTCTTTCCATCTATTCATTATTTATTTTCCTGTTAATATTTTGAGTGCTTTATATAAATTATCTGATTTGTTTTCTTCTCTCTTAGATTTTTCATTATTTTAAAGAATAACTTCTGATTGCTTTTAGTATTTTCTTCCATTTTTGTTCCAAAATCTATCCATGTTTTTTCTTTTGCTTCTAGTATCGTCATCATTTTCCATTGTTGTTTATATTCTTCATAGCTGTCACCTGTTCTCTTTTGTAGATACAATTTCCATTTTCTTTTCTTTATTCTTACTTGTTTCTGTATTTGTTCTGTCCACTTTTTCCAGAATTAGTTGTTTTTATAACGTAACTGTACGTTATTGCATTTTTTTTTTGGATTCCCTGTTAAATTTAAATGGCACTTTGTGAGGCATATATTGGATCTAACAATAAGTCACGTGGTTTTTGAATTAAATAACGTTTTATTTTTTTAAATTGGCAATTGCCTGGTCTTCGAAATTTGAAGATATCTCCGAAACTAAAAAAGTTACAAAAATGCGGTTTTCAGTTTTCGCTTAAGCATGAAATCGTGCAGTCGTTTATTCAAAAAAAAACGTTGAGTTTAAGATACTGGGTGATTAAATACGGATCTGTAATTTTTTAGCTCAAAATTCAAGAATAACTTGATTTTTTTTAAATAGAATGGTATAATTTCTGCACAAGTGAATGTAAAATTTAATTTAATTAAATATAGCTGCTTGTTATTTGTGTTAGGTAGTCTGAATTAAAGCTAAAAAGAAACGCATTTTTAAAACTGTTAAAATCAGTATTATTATTTCAGGTATTCGGATCCCACGAGCATCCATTTGACAACATTATATTTTATGACGTCGCTTTGACACGAACGCGATAAAACGATCAAACCGGCTAATTCGGTACGGAAGAGATGTTTTAACATGAAACACGAATTTCATTCAGCGGTCGGCAGCGAGGGATTACTTAATTGAACTCCCCAAGTATTACCGCATAATACCCATCACTGACAGTCGAATTCGGTTCGAAAATATCGGATTCCCTTCCACCTCTATAATTTCCGTTCTCACGCAAATATTTCTGCCTTTTTTGCGGCTTAGGAAAGGAAGTGCGAGCGGGCACATGCTCGACGGGGGAGAATTCCAAAGACTTCTTCGCCTGCTCGGACAAATTGAATTGCTTTTTAATTTAATACGCTTTTCAAGAGAAAAAGGGATGATGTGTTTTTCTTTCCTCATTAAAATTGGAGAGATTCTTTTTTATCCTGTCGTCGTTTGATAAGGGGAGATGCAATTAGGTTAATAGAACGTCCGGACATACATCAGGTAAAGTCTTTCTTGTGAACATCTCACATTTATTTATTATGCCAAGAGTTAGAGGATACGCTAAAGTGATTGCGTGTTATAAATAATGTTTTCAATGAGTTCCAATACGCTTTTGCATTAATAATAACGATAACCTGAGATCCAACCCCAAATCGTCCTTTGGCACGCCAACGCAGGAGCGTGACGGCGCTCATAACAAACGTTTTGTATATCGGCATTAAAGAAACATTAAATACACTTTTCCCGGTTATAGAACAGGTTAAATCGATTCAGAATTTGGTGTTAAAATTTCGGTGTTTCGATCGAAAGTTTTCATCTAATTTAACTTTCCATTTACGTCGGATAGTTCTAAGAATCTCCTTCGGCGGCGTGTGTGTAATATACGGTAACCACTTATGGAATAAATTTATTTTTTATGTTATCGTAGAGTTTTATGAAAAATGCGCCTTCTGAAAGAAATTTGAAATACACAGGCTGATTCATATAAGCGTAGCATAAAGTATTAAACACCATGTATATCCTTTTATTTTTGCAGTCTCCGTGACGATTTGATTTCAACGATCTATAACACTTATGATCTAAGTGGTTAATTACATTAATTACCAGGTTCGTACTGGCTAAGCCTCCAGCTGAAATAATCAATATTTAGTGAATTTCCCGATGTGTAAAAATAGGATAGTAGTACATAGATAACTATCGACGGATTTCGATACTTTCGAACTTCACAAAAATATTTGAAAATGTTATTTACTCCCAAATTTATTACAATGTGAAGTCACACATCTATCTGCGTTCCAGCACGGTTTTATACCAGGAAGATCTACTGTAGCAAATATAAATACCATCGCACAATATATAAGTGAGGCTCTAGACACTCAAGGCCAGGTAGACGTAATTTACACAGATCTTTCTAAAGCATTTGACACCACATACCACAATGCTCTGTCGAGGAAGATTTATTTATTTCGTATGTCGACCGGATTTCAGCATTTCATAAAAAATTATTTATCGAACCGAACAAACCAAGTATTCTACAATGCAAATTACCCTGCGCCCTTTATTTCAACTTCTGGCGCACCTCAGGGCTCCAATCTAGGTCCGTTGCTATTTATATTATATCTGGATGACCTTTCAACAGTCTTAATTGTCCCGTATTGGCCTACGCTGATGCAAAAATTTATCAAACTAGTTTACTACCATCGATGACGTGGAGCTTCTGCAAGACAATATAAACCGCTTATCACAATGGTGCTCGTTTAATATGTTGAAACTAAACGTCGCTAAGTGCCAGGTGGTATCCTACACACGAAAAACCAATACTCTGAACGCTTCTTATTTTATCAACAGCGAAGTTTTGTCTAAAGCTGATACTATGAGAGATCTGGGCATAATCTTCGACAAACGTTTAACTTTTAGGAACCCTATTGATGACTCATCAACATCTACATCTAAACGATAAGGATTTATCATCAGAAATTGCAAACACCTTCATAATGTTAATACTTTGAAGACCCTTTACTATGCCTTCGTTGTAAGCTATTTGGAGTACTGCTCAGTAGTTTGGTCACCGATTTATATATCTCATCAGCTGACCATTGAACGCATTCAACGGCGATTTTTAAAATACTTATCATTCAAGCTTGATAAGAAGTATCCCTTGCGAGGCATTGATTATAACTCCTTATTCAGGCGACGTGACTTCGATAGTCTTACTGAGCGTAGACAGAAGCACTCATCATTTTTCGTATGAAAGCTGGTGAATGGATGCATTGACTCCAGTGATCTAGTATATAAATTGAACTTCTATGTACCGTCTCGTCCATCTCGATTCCTAACAATTCTTTCGCTACCCACACCTAAAACTAATCTACTAGTGAATTCTCTCATAGTGAATATGTCTAAATTTGCTGATATTCATTGCGTGGGTATTTTCCTCAAACAATTGTAGGTTTTATGTACTATGTGTTCGTTATATACATACTATATCAAACTTTCTTTTGTATGTGTATGTTCTACTGCTTAATTTGTCCTGTTATTAGAAAACGATCACCATCAAAATTTCTATACGATGAATTTCTGTTTAATATCGCATTGTTTATTAAGGAGAAAATGTCTTTCGAAAAGAAGTAATTTACTAGATGTGTGTGTTTCTGTGCCTTTAAACCAGTGATTCCTAAAGTGGTCCAGGTGGACCCCCAGGGGTCCACGAGAGACCCTACGGGGGTCTACGTTGGCGTGACAAAAAAATAGGGGTTCACAATTCGTAAGCGGGGGTCCACGAAAATTTATCTGGTTCCGATAGTGAAGAACTAAAATGTTGGCTTGAGTTCACCTATCAATGTAGGCAGATAATATTTTAAGAAGCTCAGCGACTGTTACTTGTAAAAACTTGCATATTCCATATTCAGTACAACGTGTCGAGTTTCTGGAAAGTAAAGATCCATATTTAAAAGAAAACCTGATCAATTTGAAAGCAGACATCGCGTATTTGACAGATTTGTTAAAAAAATTTAATGACATTAATTTACAATCACAAGGGGACAGCCTCAATTTAATAAAAACAAAGGGTGTAATTTCAGCTTTTCTTGGATAATTGAAATTTATGAAGCAAAATATTAGTCGGCGCGAATTTTCCCAGTTTCCAAACTTGTCGCAGGTAGAATGCCTTGATGAGGATATTCACACATACGTTCAACATTTAATTGCTCTGCATGATTACTTTAAAATCAGATTTGGAGATATTCTGACGATGGAAATACCGCAATGGATCATAAATCCACTTGATGAAACGGAAGTGGAGAATGTGATATGCCAAGAGGAGCTACTCGAGCTTAGCACTAATGAGGAACTGAAGGTGAAATTTAAAAGAGGGTGTCAAACACTTTGGCTGCAGGCAGAAATAGCCGAAAAATATCCTGGACTGTGGGGAATTGCGAGAAAGCTTTTGATAGCGTTTCCCTCGTCATATCTTGTCGAGAAAAGTTTTAGTGTCGTTACAAACCTTTTAACAAAAAAAAGGAGCAGATTGAATATCACAGAACGGGGAGATTTGCGGTTATTCCTAACAAAACTGAAGCCAAATATTGATAATTTGCTGTCAATCCATCAAGTACATCCCTCCCAGTAAAATTATGACTATTTTGTGATTGTCGTTGTAGAAGTTACGTTACGTTATTAATATTTAATTTTAATTATATTACGACTGTTATCACATTACATTGTAATATGATAACAATAATAATTAATAGTGTAATGATTACATATTTGAATAAATACAACACAAGGAAATATACTATTTGTCTTTTTATTTTTACCACTCCGAATGGGGAGTTTTCTAAATAAAATATGTGAGAATTCATTGGTTTCTTGTGCTGTGAGTAGATGTCAAAGGAGGAAAGTTGGATGGAATCACTTTTTTGATTGGTAACTTTACTTTTTTGACATCCACTCACAGCACAATCAATTAATTAATTAACCAATAACTCAGCCGCAAAGCAAATTTCCTAAGTTAGATCTAATCTTCACATTTTTTGTCGAGTTTTGGGAATATGGTAGAAATGTAGCTGCAGGGGTCCACCGGAACCAGCAAAACTTTCAAAGTGGTCTATGAGGAAAAAAAGTTTGGGACTGCTCTAGACTCATATTAAATTTATTTTATTCTTTCGTTGCTTTTTATTTTGGTGCAAACAGCAGTCAAAATTCGTATAATGAATGTTTTTTTGAAAAATTGTTTCAGTATTTTCCATGATACTCTACGATAACGTGAAAAAGAATTTTATTCTATAAGCGATTACCACACTGTATAAGCAGAATAATTGATATAATACAAAGTTTATATCGTAGAATATAGAGAGGGTATCACCGAAAGGAGCCCAGTCAGGTTTTTATTGGTCGAAACTTTTACGGTCGTGACTCAATCTTTATTGAAAATATGTAACTCGTCTGAGATATTGTTGTACTTAGAGCGTTCTTTCGTAATATCGTAAGGAGCCTTTCTGTGAGCTGAGCTGAGCTTGTGTGTCAGCATATATTTTATATGCATATACTTACTTGGGCGATACTCTGTCGTAAAATAGATTATTTTCGACGGGCATAAAATTTCTGTTGACTTCTTTATTGTTACTCATCAGCACATAAAGTGTGGAATTAAAAATCCGTTGCAAGAGTTGTATGAATGCATCTTGGTCTTTTGTTGTATTGAATGTGTCTGGAGCGACGCCCCTGTAAATACATTGTATTGCTGATGTATAACTAAAGCGGGTTTAACAATTGTTTATAATAATAAACAGTTTATTAATCGATTAACAAGTATATATATATATATTACAGATATACAAGTTATAAGTTATAAGATTTACATTAATTCTAAATAAAACATATTAAAAAAAATATTTTCTTTAACGGAAATCAGAAATTGGTTGTAAGTCTCCAAGTTATAATTAGAATTTATTATACACGTGATGCATTCGATGTAACAAAAATTTTCTGCACTGATTGGGAAAAGAATCTAAAATTGTCAATAACACTAATCCACAGGGTCCTGCATAATGGACTCCCATACCTCCGCTACTAGTTAAGTTAGGAATTTCATTCATATATCGACTTATAGTGGATAATAGAGTGTATCCATAGAGATGATAGAGTGGTGATATTGAACTCAAAACTGCCATCAATTGAAATGCGCCATATTGGAACACAAACGTTATCAATGACATAGATACCATGGCGGATATTCAAATAAATAAAGTTAAGGATATCAATAAATATTAATAGCACTTGCAATTTGTAATGATAATTAGTAGCAGATGCTAGATTTTATCCTATGTATTTTATATGGCATTGCTTTTTTTTATTAAAGTTGTGGACAACTTAGAACTATAGACAGTTTCTAAACTTACGATGAACTGGTAACATATACTTCATTCGTTCTCAGGTTTAATAAGAGAGAAAAGAAAAAATTTCTTTCAACGCCATATAAAAGTACGTAGGAAAAATGTAAAACAAGTTTCATGAGATCTTCACGACTTGTCATCACAATCCAACATTGTATGTTGTCTTTAGGAGTAAATAATATACTGCAGTAGTTGTATAATTTATTGATGATTAAATAATATTAGTTTACTTAATTTCTTCCTTATTGATTTTCCTTGTATTTTTTCTGTAAACTTCTTCGCTAAATTATGAAATCTAATTTTGCTATAAGACGATATTATGGTTTTACTTTAAATTAAAACATGAGTTTCTTCCAGAGGTGACGTATCTAACAAATGATGGTATGAACTAGAAAAAATGTTTTGGTGAACATGACTTGATAGTAAATAAACAAAAGTCTTCTTGTGGAATCTTGTTTCCTGTCAAGACCATTACTTTCCGAATTTGTTTTTTCAGTGAACTGGCAAATATATCGTACCTCTTTTGATGGGCAGATTAATTTACCTAAGAAATAGTGAAGAAAATTTAAAGAATTATATGTATGTTATACATCATTTATTTACCTCTACCCTTTGTTTTCAGGAATATCAAGTGATTCTAAATAAAAATATACTTTTTTAGATTTTCTTTGTCCGAATTCAATGTTGGAATAACTCCCTCTTTAATTCGCACAATCTGTCCCGTTCTATCAAAATCCTTTTCGAGGAAATGTAGTGAACAAACATATGCACGCTTACTTTTGCAGGGATTTATGGTACCCCCTGTAACAGTAATCCACATAACGTTTGGGCATTCTACAAAAAATTATTTCACATAGAAACACTAAGTATTATCATAATTCCAGAATATTTTTAAGCTATGGCATTATTCGGCAACTTACATATGAAAAGTTAGTTCTGCGTCATTTTGGTAACTATTGCTTTTGCAGGATTTTACACGACACGATGGCATCACTTTTCTTTAGGAAAAACTACACGGATTAATTGTCATATAAGCCCAATTGTTAATGCCAGAACATGCATACTTACACCACAGCCTTACATGTAAAACAAAAATATCGGGTGAATAATATATAATATTCGAAACAGTCCGTGAAAGAATAAAGCAAAGAAAGTAAATAAAACAATCAAACTGCATGGTTAGGTAATATCAATAACACTTGTCCACTTGCAAAAACTTAACGTGACTCAACGCAAATACTTCCTAAAGGAAACTAACGTAAGCATGACGCTACATGAAACATGACGCGTATAATGACATTAATGACGCCTGTGTTCCAAGATGTCCTTTAGTCATTTGATGGTGCGCCGTAGCGATGCGCATACGGTTAATTGGCAGTCTATCAGGTCTGTGAGTGTATCTCAGGAAAATATTTTAAGTAATGGCGAACTTCCAGTTTTACCGGAAGTACTTTGTTATTTTAAATGGAACATGCTATATACTATTGCATTTTTGGCGTCCCTGTTAAATTTAAATGGCACTTTGTTAGGCATACATTTGGTTATTTTTGCACGAAAAAGAATAACAAATTTTACAAACAGGATTTAATTTCTGCTACAGATGTGACAATCACTAACAAAATGATTTAAATTACTGTGAGGAAATTATAGAATCATGCTTGGTAGAAAATCTGCAAAGCCCATGCGTTGCATATATTCTAATAAACAGGAAATAATTTCTCCGGTCTTATATATCCCATTTTACGTCGGACCGTATTGTTGGCGCTTATTTCTCGGAAACGGATCTAAGTTCGACAATGTAACACTTCAGGTACTCACGTCTTTATTAAAGGATTTCGTGAGGGCAGAGCCGCCTTCGCGGGCGCAGACCTTTTTGTTTGGTAGTTGAAAAGATGTTCCCATTGTAAGACGATTAAATTGGGCATAAAATATTGAACGGGGGACGTTTATGGTTATTGTGCGTTTGATTATTATTCCTGGAAGTATAGTTTACGGAGAAAATATTTTAAACGATACGTTTTTTTCAAGAGGACACGCAACTGGAGAAACGAAAAAAAATATATTCTTTTTCTTTATATTTTCTTTTATGAAACTAGAACTCTTACTGTACAAAATGTTTAAGTCTATAAATCGATTTGTTTTCTACCAAACAGATGCAAAATACCTAAATTTAAAGATATCTTTTGAAATCAATTACGAACGAGAAATACTGAGTGTCTGCTTTTCGGGAAAATCTACTATAAGATGATTATCTGTTCTGCTTGTTTCTTATAAGCTAATCAATCAACCAATTTGGTGAAGGCATCGAAGTATAGAGCTTTTGTTAATGAAAAATCATATGAGAAGTATTAGTGAAATATATAGTTAGAACCTATAAACTATTGCCTCTTTAATTGGACAGGAAGGAAGGAAAAATTCATACTGAAGGATATTTCAAAACATTAATTTGTACCTACCTCCCCCTAGCCATCTTCGATATGATTATATGAATATCCTCCACTCCCCTAAACTTGAATCTTGATTTCTGCTATACCTATAGAGAAAAATGACGCTATAAGAAGTGGAAATGTTCATTAGAACTAAGATAAGCGCTGGACAGTTTCTATACAGGCTGAACCAAATTAAGTGTTCACCATTGCTATCTCGGTTATTATAGGAGCTACATGGTTGGTTAAATTGCCAAATATGTAATATTTTTTTCGTTGATTACGGTACTGAAAGCAGAAAAGCAATGGAACATGTAGTTTCTGAGTTATTTCAAAAGAAAATGTATATGTGTCTAATGGAACACCCTGTACATTTTTATTCTAATCGATGCATAATGAATTTCTTACCAGAAATGTTCAAATGACCTTTTTTATAAAAAAAAATTGAATATAAGCATCTGGATCATGCTCCAAACAAAATAGTTCGAGAATCTGTAAGGCACTTTATCTGTAAAAGTGACAGTGTGACAGCGGTTGTCAAAATAACTAAGATTTTGGGTTCAAGAAATGAAATGTGCGTGCGCCTAATTATGCGCGCAATTATTATTGGGTTGAAAATTAGTTTGAAAAAATGTGATGTGCCGGAAGCAAGGTTAATGTGCCAAAAACGTAGCGAAAGAGCCATTCAACGATACAGTGAATTATATCCTGGAGACGTAGCACCCCACCAGCATTACCTATTAAAACTGTATCGACAATTTAGAAGTAACGAAAATGCTTTTGTCAAGAAAATAACGAAGAAGGCCGATATTATTTTAGAAGGATATAGTGTGGAAGTTTCGTGTTTATGATGCTTTACTTCGCCATAGTAATCGTGAAGTATTTTGAATATTGTTTGTGTTTATGATTGTCAAAGCTACCAGAAGGGTCCAGCAAAAAATCAGTACAAGTCTGTTTGCGCCTCCCCCCCCCCCCTCCCCTAAGAAAAAAGAGTTCTGTACATTCATCATGTACTTTCAGTACAAAGGCCAAAAAATCAGTACAGGTACTGATAAATTAGTACGTCTATTAACCCTATAATTTTTTTACAAAATCGTGAGTATCGCAAAAACGGTTAAAGTTAGAGAACTTTTGGTAAAAATTGTATTCAAATACTCTATAGAACTCATTGAAATAAGGAAAAACGTATGATTCCATTTAAAATAAAAAAATTGTTATCGACTTCCGCTATAATGAAACGTTTCCGGAAGTTGAAAATATTTTCAGAGGATTCTTCAGATGAGGTTTTGTCATTAAATTGTTTGTGGCATGACTCTAGCTACTAAAGATCGCGAGAAAAAGTTTTGTGGACGAGTGATCTGAAACACCTAGGGTATATTCTTTTAGAAGTAGAATTCTAATAAAAATAGGGTAAGGATTTTGTCGATTTGTTATGTTTCTGCGTGGACTATTTTCGGTGACCTATTCTGCCTACTTTACAATTAATAAAGGTCTTATTGTTGGTATATGACGAGGCATAATTAACAAACAATGTCAAATTTAAATAGCTATGTTTTTATAGGAAAATATCGGTCGCGTAGCATGCCATCTCTTAACAATTATGCGGTCGCATTATGCAATGATAATAATTAGTTAATGGCCGGCATAGATCCAGTAAAATTAACCTAAAACGTTTTTAGGTTAAATACAGAGCACGACCATCAAGTTCACACGTATAATCGGCACCATTAACGCCAATTAGGAATTATTACGGTAGACGAAATATCACAAGACGACAAGCAGATACCCGAACGTTCAAATAAACAACCATTGTACGCGCACAGGCAAGGCCCCTGGTACGTCTGGTACCTTTCGCGTTTCCGAATAATACAAAACACGAATATCTAAGCACACACATACACAAATAGAGGGAAAAAAAACACATTCGTACACAAAGAATGCTGGTTAGATTAACCTATAACAACCGGTAACAGTAGCTGTTGATGGGGTAAGGGATTATAGCGTTCTGCGTTCGGCCAGTTCGAAATATACCTTTAATTCCACATGGGGCCATGGTAAATGTAAATTAGTGTAACTGTAATCTCGAGGGGTGACGTGACCGTATAGAAGTATCTATTTTAGTACCTACTCCATGAATTGGTTTCCCACCACGTGACTGTTTTATTCGATGTCAATTGGCTGTCACAAATACCCTTACTGTCATGCAAATCTCCTTTTCAACAGGATTCACATAATGGTAATGATAATAATAATGCCGTTCGCTCCGTCTGCAGTCGTTTCTGGTAGTACAGCTCGATTACGCTAAGTTGCGTTTGCAAGTTCTCGGGCGTCTTGATGTGGATCTACTTATTGATTAATACTCGACTCTTAATAGGCATCTCGCTTTTAAAGATTGAGGATATGTTTATATTTAAATTGTTAAATGTTGTGTCTGGTATGAACCCAGCTAAATATGCTTAAGTACATACAACATTAATTTTGACAATCTTAAACCTTCGGCAATAGCATAAAAACCCAAAATGTCTGTATTTATACAGTTGGTTCCTAAATTTTATGCCAAATTAACGAAAATGTAATTCACAAAAAAAGCAAGAAAGCAATATAATTTGCAAGCTTGCTCTTGTTCATCTATACAAGTACACGGAGAAAAATTTATTGTTAAGGTGGCACCAATTGACGCACATTGAACAACAATTTGTGGGTAAATATATGACAACAACAACCATTATTCAATACAACCTAAAACTTGTTGTCGAAAAACTTTGTTAGAACTGCCACAAAATTTGGAAGGATATAATCCCAAAACATGTTATAATCAACCAGTTGCTTGTTGTTTAACGAATCACAAAAATATGGTGTTTTCAACAAAATTGTGTGAAATACAGTATTAAAAATTGTTTATCACTACCAAAGCAATTTGAAACTTCAACAGCAAGTTGTGGATATTTAACAAACAATTGAATTTCCGTCATCATTTTCTACGTTTATAGTGTCACTTGATTTTGATTTTTGTAATCGCAATTTCTGTTCAAAGCGAACAATATTTTAGTAGATTCACACACAAATTCGGTGCTGTCTTAAATGTAAGCTGTGGAGGGTTTAAGTAAAATATCAGTATAGGATAACACATTTTTTTATTAATAATTAACAAAAAAAATAAACAAGATAAATTCTAAAACTGGGAAACACTAAAAATGAAGATTAAAATTTCAAATGTATCCAAGTCTTATTTTACAAATGTCTCAAGGCAACGTATATTCTAGATCGCTTTGCAACTTTTAAACAGGGGAAAACACTAGGTAATTTATCGAAAGGTTTAATGTACTCATCATTAGCAATCTGTACTTCGTACGCATAATATTCCATTCAGCTAGGTTCTCTGTAACAAAATTATCCATATCCAAGAGTCAGTAGACGTCAGAAGTGAGCCACTTTTCTTCAATTTTAATACACTGTCGTTCTTTTACACAAAACTAATAAGCTAACACAACGTCACAACCGAAAATATATGGCGTGGTCTACTCCGCCTGGTAACTAGCAGACTAGTATGTTTCTTCAAGGCTATGTAAGACCAATGAAACACGCGGTTAGAATCACGTGATACTACTGTCCATGCCGGGACTTCCCGAATCACAAGTTGTAATATCGACAACGTAGGCGCCCTGTTGCGTCAACTACAATTGTGTGTAATGTAAATATTTCTTGACTGTACTGGTTTGAAAAATTGTGTTTACATCTACTTCACTTCATCGCACAGGTTGTTCTGTATTTTAGATCTGAAATAACTACAACTATAATCTTATCGCCAAAGCGATTATTTGTACCGTAAAATATTTTAACACCAACAAAATTGTTGTTGGTGGAACAAAACAAAAGTTTTGGAATATACTTACAAAACTTTACTGCAATACCAATTTATTTTTGAACCGGTTGCAATGTAAGGACAATACTTTTTTTGTTGGATTTGCAATGTCATTTTTCTCCGTGTATTGCAAATATTTGAGAGCTATGATTCCTGCAAATGTTTCTTTTGCATTTTTCGCAAGCGACATTTGTTTTTGTGTGAGCCACATATATGTCAAATTCCTGAATGAGCTTAAGTTTGCCGAAATTCTTCCACTTTGTACCTCGACAAAGCGAGTGAAATATATTTTGAAAGTTTGACCATATCTGCTCTTCTTTCCAGGTGTTCTTCCAGCTGCTTTAGTAAGGATGAAAAAAAATAATTTATAGATATAAGATTTTGCTTATGCATGTTGTTTAAAAGAAAAAAATTTTGCGCTTTTATACTCGCAATGTCAAGCAGCCTATAGAAGATAACCATTGGCCACCGCCTAGTGGCCCATGAAGTTAAAAAAGTTGAGCATATATAATCCACTGCATCGTCTCCTTCTTTAGTTTTAATAATCGATTATTATGTCTGGTTTTTCAGTTTCCAGGTCCAATTTGTCGGCATCGCGCATTGTAGACATCACTAGAATAGCCTTCTGTTTTTTTGTGACGTACGAGACAACAGCACACAAATTATCCTGAAACCCGAAATCGAGGATTCAACCAATCCTGATTATGCAGATAAAAACTGAGGGGGTATTGCTTTCCTGTTTGCTCTCAATGTACCTTAATGTAGACTATTTTCAAGAAGGTATTCCAATTGGTAGCCTGTGTAATAATTGTCTGTTGTAATATTCCGCTTTGTTTCTTCAATAGGAGCCACTATCCTCTTCAGTGTATCTGCTGGTTTATTTAACACTTTGCTTACCGCAATAAATTTCAAACTTCCAGGTATAAAAAGTTTTATTTAAAATTTGATTGCATACTTTGTTGGCTTGTTGGTCATGTACTGTACAAACCTGCTTCGGGCTCTGAATGGAACTAACATCCCATCTATAGTGACATATTCTCCGAGATTATAATTTTCTTGGCAGCTCATGAGAAGGTTTCCATAAAATTCTCGAACTGCCGCAAGTTTGTCTGTATTTTCATTATGTTTCCTTGAATTGATATCGTCTAGTCGAATTGTAGCCCATTGCCGCACAAAGCCGTGCCAACCATGATTCATGATTATTCTTTGTGTTAAGTGTCTCTGTTGCTGTACTCGTCCCTTTTACAAAATTTTAATGTGTAAAACTTATATTGTGACAATGACTGTGGTTAGGATTTATTAACACAGTTTACTTCAATTAAAATTATTGTTTCGTTTAATTGAGAAAGACTTAATAAATAGTCGAAACGTTTTAAAAAAAAAATTAATTCCTTGATTTATCCAGCTTTATTGCCAAAAAAGGACTAATTAACTTCATACATTAAAATACAGTAAAAATACATTAAACTTAACCGTTGTGATAATTACTTCACACAGAGTCATCACCAAGTCTGGCACAAGTCACTTCACAGTTTAAAAGTTTTCCATTAAGAAGATGAACAACACTTCTGCAATTATTTATTTCAATAACGGATGTCTCACATTGGATCTTATCACATACCACCCGATTAATACCTGAGGAAATTACGGATTAATGATGAAATTACACTTATATTGTAATCCAAAAATTCATGATTTTGATCTGTTCTTAAGACCATATACGACAGATTAAAGATAACGCTTTCTGGTGATTTATTTGACCAACTCCTCACCGAGATTGAATCACAATCCAACATCTAAAAAGTGTATTCAAAATGTTTGCGTAATATGATGTTTTGGTTTTTGCAACAGTTTCTAAATTATTTGGATTAGAATAATATGGAAAAAAACAAACATATATTGATAAAAACAACTTGATAAAAAATAATAATCAAAACATTGTCTATATGATTTTAGCTTTAGTAGACAGCCTGTATTATATTCGTGGATGCAGATATATATGCATGTATACGTTCAGATCAATTACGAATTGAACTGGACCCTATCAGACAATTAATAATAATCGCGATCCCTTAGTGTACTACCTACTCCAGTTGAATCAATAATAGAACCTAATTAACATGGAGATGACATATTAATTCACCCGTTAGCTGTTGATTTCGTGCGGTTGGTAATTTGTAATTTGTCAACGGGTACTAATATATACAATCCAAATAGAGTTACGAGGATACGTATATGTAGTTTCTGTTTAAATTAAGCAAGGAAACTAATACAAGTAGGGTTAACATATTTGTCAAATCATAATTAACCAAGTTTAAAATACACTGTGTGAGGCCGAATATACACGCATATTTTTCTCTCTGCAATTATTATCAATTTTATCATAGTTATTAAAGCGAATAATATTGTATTCAGTATCATTGTGCTGTGTGAAAAATCCTCTTTCTTTTAATAATTGTGAAGCTTTACGCTTTCATCACGTTTGCTCGCAATCACTGTGGTAAGTTATTTAATTTTCTATACGGATACTGTACTACACGTTGTTTTTCCTTCGCGCTGTTTTTTTGTTTTTTCGTTTTTGGTCTTTTCCTGTTGAATTGTTTATAAACACATATTTTAAGTTGTAAACATATATACAGTCTGTTCCCTGTGTTTTCTGTTCGGGGACCCTTCCGTTGGCTTCTTCCTTTTGTCCTGTGAGTTATAAAGTCGTTGTGACCGCCAGCACAACGTGAAGTGTGTGTCCACTGTCTCTTCCCCTATCTATCTTGTTGATAATGGTAAATATAAACTGCACTTGCTGTAAAAAATCTGCGGCGCAGCATAAAATCGTTGACTGCTGCATTTGCACAAAACCCTACAATATTGAGTGTGTTGATGTATCGCCCTCCGAAGCCAGAAAAATTCATCAGAGCACTGGTCTTACTTGGACATGCAAAAAATGTCTTGCGCTTGGAAATGACCTGAATAGTCTTAAGAAAGTAATAGTAGATCTACAGGAGGAAATCAGGAACATGAAAGATACCCACACTGAACATCGAAGCGTCTCACTATTGGATATGGAGAAGGTAGTCCAAGAAGTCTCTGAACGAGAAAGGCGTAAGTGTAACATCGTGATCTTTGGATGTGAAGAGACTCCATGTAGAACGAATAAGGAACAGTTACTAGTAGATGAGACTTTTATCAAAGAGATTTTTTCCGAGCTCGGAATGCCTGACGAGCAGTTGCGACCTGTTAGACGGGCAAATTTGACATAACCAACCAGAATCGACGTCGTCCTTTGAAACTTACTCTATCTAGTGAACTCAAAGTCATTGCCGCGCTTAAAGAATTTGGAAATCTTAAAAGGTCTAATAAATACAACAACTTATACATGAATCGCGACAAAACCCCCATGCAGCTGGAAATTTTCAGAACAGTAAAGTCTGAGCTTACTCAACGAAGACTAAACGGTGAACAGAACTTAAAAATAAAACATGTGGGTGGAATACCTAAAATTGTCTCTTCGGAAAACTAATGCAGCCCAACACAGTACCTCTAACTTTACAAATCTACTATCAGAATACTCGTGGTATATGTTCCAAAACTGATGCTGTATATGTGGGTGTTTGTGAACTATCTTTCGACATAATTGTGCTGACAGAAACTTGGCTTAACCAATCAATTAACACCGCAGAAATCTTTCCAAATTGTTTTAATGTTATTAGATGTGACAGAGACTTTACTACTACAGGGAGATCCAAAGGCGGCGGCGTTCTAGTAGCTCTAAGACGTGAAATTAATTTCTCCAAATTAGATACACAGCATCTATCAAATATCTCTCCACTCATTGATGTCATAGTCATGGTTTGTAAGCTCAACTTGTACGGTTTCTATATTGTAGCATTATATATTCCACCCAATCTCACGACTAATGATTTTGAATGTTTTTTTGAAGCTTTAGAGCTTGTTATTATTGATAAACCCGTTCTCATTATCGGTGATTTTAATCTTCCCAACTTTAACAATCCCACCCTGTCATCACCTAAAAGCCGAATATTTCAGTCCTTCTGCAGTTCATTAAAATTAAAACAGTTAAATAATATCTACAACAACGATAATAAACTTCTCGATCTAATACTTACAAATAATAATTGCAACATGAATATCAACCTAGATCAACTACCTCTTGTTCCGGTGGATTACTATCACCCAGCTCTCTCCATTGATATCACATTCCTTTCTGAAAACGTTCCAAAAGTATTTCCCACATCTTGTACTCCCCAATATAATTTTCGGAAAGCAGATTTTAATAAACTATATGAAGATCTCCTATCCTCTGATTGGACTTTTCTTGATGACTTAAACAATGTCGATGATGCATTATCTACGTTCTACTTAGCTCTTTATGCAATATGCTCTGATTCTGTTCCAAAAACGTCTCCGAAAAAACATACTTACCCAAGATGGTTCACTCCCAACTTAATCTCAAAATTAAAACTGAAAGAACATTATAGGCAACGATGGAAGTGCACTCAAAATTATTATTACTTTCAACAATTTAGAAGACTTAGGACTGATTGCAAGAGGGAAGCTTCCTTCACCTATAATACATACTTGCGTGATACTGAAGAGTCAATTAACCAAAATCCTCAAGAAATTTTCGCCTTTATTCGATCTAAACAAGGCTCTTCTAGAATACCCGGAAAATTACGCACAACGGAAGGAGTTATTGACAATCCGCAGCTCATTGTTGAAGCCTTCGCGCAGTTATTTTCGAATAATCAAACAACAAGCAGCAACTGTCATCTTTCAGAAGAACATTGCAATATACTACCCTTCTCCCTACTACCGGTCTCGGAGGAAGAACTCATCAAGATTATGGCAAAGTTTACTCCCAAGCTCACGGCGGGTGAAGATGCAATTCCCAGTTTTTTTATTCATGATGCCAGGTTCGTACTAGCTAAGCCTCTAGCTAAAATAATTAATATTTCCATTCGAACTGGTAAATTTCCCGATGTGTGGAAGAAATCACGTATTATACCAGTACATAAAAAAGGAGACGCTTCACTTTTAGATAACTATCGGCCAATTTCGATACTCTCGAACTTCGCAAAAATATTTGAAAATGTTATTTACTCTCAAATTTATTACAACGTGAAGTCGCACCTATCTGGGTTCCAGCACGGATTTATACCAGGAAGATCCACTGCGACAAATCTAATTACCATCACACAATATATAAGTGAGGCCCTGGACACTCAGGGTCAGGTAGATGTAATTTACACAGATCTTTCTAAAGCATTTGACACCATTGACCACAATGTTCTGTTGAGGAAGCTTGATTTGTTTGGTATGTCGACCGGATTTCAGCATTTCATGAAAAATTATTTATCAAACAGAACAAACCAAGTATTCTACAAAGGATTTTACTCTGCACCCTTTATTTCAACGTCTGGCGTGCCTCAGGGCTCCTGTCTGGGTCCATTGCTTTTTATATTGTATCTGGATGATCTCTTCAGCAGTCTTAATTGCCCAGTTTTGGCCTACGCTGATGATGTAAAAATTTATCAGACCATTACTACTATTGATGACGTGGAGCTTCTGCAAGACAATATTAACCGCTTTTCTCAATGGTGCTCTTTTAATATGTTGAAACTAAACGTCGCTAAATGCCAGGTGGTATCCTACACACGAAAGACCAATGTTATCAACGCTTCTTATTTCATTAACGGCGAAGTTTTGTCTAAGGCTGATAGTATGAGAGATCTGGGCATAATCTTCGACAAACGTTTAAGTTTTAGAAACCATATTGATGACTTATCAACATCTGCATCTAAACGATTAGGATTTATTATTAGAAATTGCAAACAATTTCATAATGTTAGTACTTTGAAGACCCTTTACTATGCCTTCGTTGTAAGCTGTTTGGAGTACTGCTCAGTAGTGTGGTCACCGATTTATGTATCTCATCAGCTGACAATTGAGCGGATTCAACGACGATTTTTAAAATACTTGTCATTTAAGCTTGATAATCAGTATCCTTTGCGAGGCATTGATTACAACTCCTTATTGAGGCGACATGACTTCGATAGTCTTACTGAGCGTAGACAGAAACACTCATCATTCTTCGTATGGAAGCTGGTGAATGGATGCATTGACTCCAGTGATCTACTACATAAGTTGAACTTCCATGTACCGTCTCGTCCATCTCGATTCGTATCAACTTTTTCGTTACCCACACCTAGAACTAATCTATTAGTGAATTCTCCCATGGTGAATATGTGTAAACTTGCGGACACTCATTATGAGGACATTTTTTTCAAACAATTGTAGGCTTTATGTACTATGAGTTTGTTATGTGCATACTATACTAAATTTTTTTATTATATGTGTATATTCTATTGCTTATTGTTGTCCTGTTATTGGTACTTACTGTTGGGCAATAAACAAATATTATTATTATTATTATTATTATTATTTAACGTAGGAGACTGTAAAGAGAGGGAAGTACAATACAAACTAATAAACAGAGGGAGAAGATCTTGAATCGGTCAAAGACAAAATTTGCAATAATATGATTGTATTTAGTTAAATGTCGTCTAGAAAGCATTGCTTTTGCTTTTCGACGTCAAAGTTCATTCCAAATATTCGGAAATCCTCGGAAGGTCAATTATGCTACTTTAGCTAGCTACTTTATTTTCACTTTAAAATCTGATAGATATATTGAAGCTGATTTTAGTTGTACGTATTCTTAGTATTTAAATGGAATATACATTAAACTTGATCTGAAATTTTGAATTAATACCGTATGAACACGAATACTTTTTTTCTTATCACTCTAGTGATTAATCAAGTTTACGTTTTAAATGCTATGACTAACTATACCTTTGCTAACAATAAATATTTACGTAAAAGTTAAAGTTAAATGGATTGTTTTACACGCCATAACAATTTTGAATTGACTATAAATATCAATCATAACACAGTACTACAATATAAGACTTATCCTAAACACAACATGACGTTAAATTATTATAGTGTAGTAATATTACTTTAGTCACCACACTATAGTTTCGTAAAAAAAAGTGATATACATCAAATCAGATTTAAAGTATATTTTAGTACCAATATAAAAATGTGTTCAGTAATAATAAAATTTGTTAATTTGCTGCAACTACATCTGAACATGTTACCCCCAGAATCCTGGAAAGTAGAAAAAATGCCGAGAACATTACATGTCAAAAAACTTATATTCTTTAGAAACTAATAAAATGCATGAATTAAAATTAACTGATTGCAAATGGTTCATATGGTAGACGAAACAACTGTAAAACTATTCTTTAATCTTTGGTGGTTTTGATGAACCAGCAATGTTTCACTATTTTTATAACAGGTTTTTTTTGTTTAATTTCTAATGCACTTTATTTATCTTTAAAGACCGCAATTTTTTGTTGCTTCAATCAATTATTATGTATCTATTCCACTTTTCAAGATAAGAATAATGTCACTAATTTGTTGGGGGTAGTTAGGGCTGGTGCTAAGGAACAGTAATAGGGACGGTAAAAAAATCTGTTTCGCACTAGTTTGATAGACCTATCGAAGCCGCATTTAAGCCTAGTTTACATTGATCGAGAAAATGGTAAAGTGAACGGTCGAATGGAGAAAATATGTCCACCAGACGGGCTTAAACAATTGGTCGAGTGAATAGTCAAGTGATAGAGCTTACAGTATAGCAACTGGTCCATTTTTTGTCTTGCGCACTACCTTCGATAAACTCAACTCCTTTTGCTTCGGCGCAATCACACGTGATCATATTAATATTTAGGCAAAGATGGTAAATAAAAGGTCTTCTACCTCATCGATTCTTTAATTAGGTGACCAATTTAGTCCTTACAAGAGCATCTCCAGGCCAGAATCAATAGCAGTTAGGATGGTCAAAATACTTAGTAGCAAAAATTAGAAACCTCAGTGCTGTTGCCACATGAAGATAGATGTTCATCAAATGATGAGAAGCTAAAAGGCGCTTTCAAGAGCTATCCAAACACCTCTTGAAAATAAAATCACAAGACCGTAAACATATAGGTGGCAAGCAAAGTTTATGACACTAAAAGGGTTTTGCACTAATTTAAATAAAAGATAGCAAGACGCTGGACGAACACATTCTTATTTTGTAAAAGAGAATGCCAATTGGCTAACTTATCATTTTGATATAGATATGTCGAAGGCAAAAACACCAGAGCCACACCAAGACACCTCAGAGTTCAAAAAGAATTTTTTTCTGTCACGTGAAAAAACAAAACGTTGAAAAGTGGAACATTTGAAACAGAAGAAATTTTATTTGCCGTTAAATCTGTTTTACGAGATGAGGGAAAACGGGTACCTGCTGATATTAAATCTTCTATATAAGAAAATGAAACATTTGGGAAATATATCGCTTCAACACTTGATAAATTGCCGCCAAGAGAAACCATCGTGGCACAAACTGAAATTCTAGGTATTCTATGAGGATAAAATTAGAGCATCCGCACACAGGAAAATTATATTTTGACCGACATCAGTACCCCATCCTCAATAAAAGTATATGGTCAAGACAACAGAGAAGAGGCAGATAATGTGCAGCAGGAATTTAGGAACATTATATTTAATGCATGCAGTACAGACAATGATGGATTAGAATAAAATTATGTTGTTTCTTTAGCTGTATCGGTGGCTGAATGGCTTACATGCTCGCCTTTCACCCTGCAGGTGCTGGTTCCCAGACTGAGGCGGTGATTTTTAAATGTGGATAAAAATCAGAACATGCCTTCTTCTCGAATAGGAAGTAAAGCCGTAGGTCCCGTGACAATACGATGTTTGGCACGTTAAAAATCCCTACCGAAGGTTGAAATTCCTTCGGGCTCGCCTTCGCCCAACAACAAAATACAAAATACAAAATGTTGTTTCTGTCTTTCATTTCTTACTTATATATGACAATATACTTCGAAAATTATTTTGTAATAAAGAGAAAATATAATTATTAGACAAACGGTTTCGGGAGAAGTTTTCTTTATATTAAATTTAAATTAGGTGGAGTAATGTTTGACTTGTTTATCTGATTTTTATTCCTTTTTTGGCATTGTATAGTAGAAAAATATGCGTTTTAATGCTTTTTTGTCAAAAATTTTTTTTGTCTTTTAGTCTGGTCATTAATAATAAATTATACAATCGATTAGGAAAATATGGTGTAAGTAAAACTACGTCTAAATGCAACCCTTTAACAAACACGTATAACGCAACAAAACTCGTATACCTACAAGGAGGTACCGACTGAATCTTCCACTTCTTCAAACTAAGGGTGCAACTAGGGGTGGTCGCGCTGCGAACAGAAAACTTTAAAAACTCTCCAAGTGGTTATTTTGTGTTCTCCGGGCATATTTAACAATGGGGTGAAAAGAACTTTAGGGTTGATTTTTCACACTTCCCTTTTTTTTATTATTTATTTCTTTCCGCTGCCGCTTTTGTTAGCGTCTCCTCTCTTTCCAGGTTCTCCATACAGTAGATACATGTGTAAATGATGTGTAAATACCAGTCACAGCAGATTTGATTTGTTACCCGACATTAATCATATCATTGTGTACACGAAAATATTGGAACATTATTTGTTCGCCGACTATATTGTTGATACATCAGGTCTGCGGTTGATAAATAAGCGTTAATTTATCATATTATACAATTTAATACAGTGGAATAGTGGTAGCTACGGAGTAATGGGAAACGTATCATAATAACGCAATAAATAATAAAGTGATTTCAATAGGAACTTAATGCGTGTAGTAAATATATTACGTGCATAGAAATGAATGTGGCATAAGTATAAATGCCTGTAGCTAGTAGTACTTTCGAAGAATTCCTTGGTTGGAAAGGAATTTTTCATATATAATCATGAACAATATGAGTAAAACATATTTTTTATACAAAACTGTCTTAACTTGCATGGATTATAGATTATACTGTTTTGTTTCTCTCAAATTCTACTCCTAATCCAGATAACTACCAATAGAAACTAAATTTGATTATATATACAAGGCGACTTTGAGAAAACTACAACGAGTGTTATCTTTTCACAGTCATCTTCTTTGCGCGTCAATAATATTAAGAACAAGTTTTAATGCATACCTTGAGGTTTGAAAGAATTTGATCGAGCTTTCTCATGATACATAATTAAATAGGTTTCCGTTTTCCTTAATTCTGCCATATTATTTTCCATATAGTTACTTAGTAGTAGTAGTAGTAGTATTTATTCAATTACCCAAGATGTCGAACACATAAAAACATTAAAAGTATACAGTCAATCAATAAAAAGCAATAGTAATAATAATAATAAGTAATAAAATATAAAACTAGTATATATAATGAAAGACATTAAACATAAACATAGTACATAGTGGGCGTGTGCACTCAAATATTCAGGCAGGTTAACGGCCTAACCGTCAAACGAATACTGATAAAATTCATTCAACCCATAGAAACACTTTTCCGAAAGAAACGCTTTAAGCCCGAGCCGAAACTCTCGATGTGACAACGACTTCAATTCAGCAGGTAGGTGATTGTAAATTTTATTACCAACATGTAAATAAGACCGACGGTACATGGGCGATCTCACATGCTCCGATCGAATGAAATTAGGGCATCTTGTGTCGTAACCATGAACATCCGCATTACTTAAAAACTTATTATTTGAATGAAAAAGGGACGCTACCGCAAGAATATACAAATTGTAAACGGTTGCTATTTTCTGACGTAAGAAATAGCTCCTGGACGACTCAGTAAAATGTAAGTTATTGATAATGCGTAGAGCCCGTTTCTGTAGAAGCAAAATCGGTTTTAGATCAGTTTCTAAAGCCCAAATTAGTAGACCATAGGTAATCTGTGAATTAATATAAGCAAAGTAAATATTTATTAAAGTCTGGATATTACACATTTTTTTCATTTTGACCAACACATAAAGGGATTTTTTCAATTTTGAAATAACAACAGTCATATGCATATCCCATTTTAATTTATTATCTAAAGTAATACCCGACACTTTACAGCTCAAAACTGAAACCAATTCAACGGTACCAATGTCAATTCGTAATTGCTCGTCTGTATCAAAGAAAACTATATTTGATTTTTCAATATTCAAAGCTAATTTATTGTTGTTAAATCAGCCGACCAAACTTTGAAGAACAGTAGAGCAATTACTGAGAAGCTCACGCATGTTAGTGCCAGTAACCACCACATTAGTATGTCGGCGTATAATGTGGCAGACCCTGGAATATTTATAGGTAAGTCATTTATAAAGATGACGAACAATAGTGGACCCAAAATAGAGCACTGCGGAACTCCCGAAACTACATCGAGCAGACCGGAAGTATAGAGTGGGGTAGTAGAATAACTGCATCTACATTTAACATTAAGGTCAACAGCGAAGAATTACAACAAACCAAAACAACAAATTATTTAGGACTATGAATACAAAATAACCTAAAATGTAGCAACCCGCTCAAAGGAAATATCACAGTTATGGCAGGACTACAAAGAAGAAACATGATACTAGAACATATGGAGAAGTCTATATATCACTCAATATTCACGTCACATATAAGCTACCTGGTAAATGTATGGAGCAACACAACAAAGATAAACATTAGCAAACTATAAAGACAAAAAACAAATTAATAAAAACAAAGAACTTATTAACAAATAACAAAGAAGTATTTGTATAAAATACACGAAAACATTCTCATATACGAGCAGAACGAAACATAGCCATAGAAAGCAATAAATATAAAGTAATTCTTATAGAGAAACAAATTAGCTAAAGCAATAACGATTCAAGTTCGCGCGCAATTTTAATCTTACAGGTTCAGTAATTTTATAGCCAACTACTATGATTCTGGTTCAATTATGTCTTCACAATCAGAGGAAATTAAAACTGTTTTTAAAAAAAATTTTAATATTCTCTATTTTGAAAACAAAAAGCTTGCCAATAATGGTCTATAAGATCTCTCTTTTATTATTTCCTAGCTTTCTGTAGTGTAATATTATGCATTGTAGTTTACTAATAGTAGATTATATAGGCAATTTTTCACGATATTAGAATTGAATTTACCACATTTGTTATATGAATTAAATCGTATCAATGCCCCTTTTATCACAGTTATATTTTAAATATGGTATTCAAACGCTGGCATTATTGGATTGCCTTACATTACGCATATAATAGGCATAGAAACGGATATAAGGAAACGGTTTTCTATTCCAGAACGATTTTATTAATCACGTTTATACCTTTCATTAATCGTCTTCTGAATAGAGAATGCATATAAGGTTGTAAAAGCGCTCTACCCAGCATCTTTCATTAGTACACATTTATAAAAGTTCGCCTATTTATGTTGGTACAATCGTTGGGACGATTCAAATACATGGATAAAAACTACTGTTTCTATATGACTTACATATGTTCGACATACCTTTTATACGTTGCTGTGCCTTGCATGCTCTTTCGTTCTGTCACGTTTTAATTAATTAAGGAGGTAAAGAAATGTAGATTTCCTTTTTGAATGTGTCTTGCATGACCGGTGCTTGTTTTTGTTTATTGAAACTGGCGTTTAATCAAAGTTTTATGATTCAAGTTATCAAATTTGAATAGATAAATTAAACCCTTTTTATTTCTTTAAGCACTGATGTTTTTATATGTAATAAAATGCTAGAAAAATATCGGCGAAACTTCCTTTAATATGAAATAAATATAGATTACACCAATAATAAATCTTAACATACTATTTACATAATTCATATTCTGTTGAAAGAAAAAAATGAATTCTGTCCATTAGCAATTAATCATTATTCCATTTATTTGGACTTTGAGAGATATCAACGAATTTTATTCTTCAATTCAACAAGTCAGTTAAACATATGCGCATCTTACTTGTTGTATACATACACTTACGTGACAAAAAACCTATTTTTGTTTTGAGATTGCACATTGGAAATATTTAAAATATTATGAAGCGCATATTTAGTGACTTGTGGTCACAATTATTATCTTCGGAATGTTACACATTATATTGCTTACGTAATATTATGGATACTTTACGTTATGACTAATCTACTATCGTGTACTATTGTTTTTCAATTCAGAATGAGCGTCTTAGCATAATGTTTTGGATAAATCCAGATATAAGAACACAACAATTTTTCTAAATTACAAATAATGCTTTTATTAATTTATAGATATTCTTTATAAAACGTTAATGTTAGCAGGGTGCTAATAGACAATGATTTTATTGAAATAGTTATTTCAATAAAAATCCTTGTCTATTAGCATCAGTATGTAGTAAAGTGATCGGATGTTATTTGAATAAAGTGTTATTTGAGTAATCCATTATTTGAATGGGTATCCCACCAATATTCAAATCGCAAATAGGAATAGCTGGCAACCAGCATGGGTGTCTTACTGGGCTCCATTATTTTCATTCTGTACGTTAATGACATAGACCTTTACCTTATTTCAACACTGTTGGCATCCTATACGGATGATTTTGCTCTGATAGTTCCGTTTAAATTAAAAAATAATTGCGCTAAAAGCTAGTTTGGAAGCAAATATCATAAGCATTGCCCCCTATTTCAAAGACCACAATTTAAATTTTAATATCAGTAAAACGCATATTGTCCGCTTCCACAACTGGCAGTTCCCTAATTTACGTGTTTCATAATTTACAAACTATTCCTGACATTGAGCAATTAATCACTATTTATTATGCTCAGGTAGAATTAAGACTGAGATCCATCGTGTGCCCGTGGAGCAATTCCACTATCCTTTCCGATGGTTTCTCAGCGCAAACACGCAATTTTGTCGCATTATTCTGATCCCTTCCAACTAGTTCCAAACTAATCAGTTTGTTTCTATGAACAGCGAACTATTTATGTCCTGTGTAACAGATAATAATCAAGATGTATTGTCGAAACCTCTAACAGTAAAACAAGGTGTGCCACAGGGTATAAGTATATTAGGGCCGCTGCTTTTCAATATTTTCATTAATGATATTTCTGTTATGTTATGGCTTCGTATGAACATCTTCTAGTAAACTATGCTGATGATACTAATATTTTAATTCGTGCTAATGATGCTAGGCATCTGAAAAGAGAGTGTGATTTTTTCTTTTCCAAACTTAATGATTGGTTTAAGACAAACAAACTAATTTTGAATGCTTCAAAAACTTGCTGTTTGGTATTTTCTGCCTCAAGCGCTTCTCAAACGAAATATACTATTACTCTGAATTGCTCAACTATTGATACTGTATCATCAACAAAGTTCCTAGGTATATACTTTGATAGTTATTTGAGATGGACATTACATGTAGAGAAATTGTGCAATCAATTAAATAGTTCCTGTAACGGTGTGAGAAACTTAAAAAAAATTTTGATTTTGCAACCCTGAAAACTGTCTACTTTGGAATTTTTTATCCGCGTATAAAATATGGTATAATTTTTTGGGGACGAAGTTCGGATATCAGCAAAGTTTTCTTGGTGCAGAATTATTTTAAATATGTCTCCATACGATAGTTGCAGAAACCATTTTAATACACACAACTTGTTG
Organism: Cetonia aurata; assembly: GCA_949128085.1. Classification (NCBI taxonomy): domain Eukaryota; kingdom Metazoa; phylum Arthropoda; class Insecta; order Coleoptera; family Scarabaeidae; genus Cetonia; species Cetonia aurata. Next base: position 62,393,122 of record OX421883.1, on the reverse strand, counting down.
ACAGTTTACGGAATCTATATTTATAAATGTGTAGTGTTTTTAATTAAACACCAGTTTCATTTCACTAATTCAAAAAATTAACATTTGCATAATACTCGTTTTAAAAATGCCAATTATATTTATCCAATACATAGATTCTCTTTGACCGAGAAAGGATTATTTTATTCCTATATGAGACTATACAATAAGTTGCCAATGTCTATCAAATCCATTGCTTCTATGCATTGTTTTAAGCGTAGATTAAGGTCTTTTTTTATTGATATGGAACCATATTCTTGTCAACCTTCTTATTGTTTCATGTATACTTTACATTGAAATAAATATTATATTATTATTAGTATTGCTTGAAATCCAACATTTAGTTTCCGTCATTAAAATGTAGATCACATTGCGTCTAATAGAAATATATCATCAAATCTAACTTTTACCAAAATTAAACCATGAAATGTATTTGCAATTTCTGTTTGAGTGTATTTCTTTTTAATATTTTCAACTGATTTAATAGGGATATCATTAAAGGTATTTCGTAATCTTATATTGATTTTTTCGATAATGCAAGAATTTTAATTTCAGCACAGTCTGAATCATATTTTTTAGAATTCTGACTCAATTACGTCTATTATCACTAAATTGATCAAAATTATTAAGTAACCGCGTTATATTTCGGGGATAATATTGTTTAGAGAGTTTGAAAGTCATACGCGGATTATTTTGATTAAAGTGGTTTTGATAATATATGCATTCGTCAATATCTGACACCGTTTAAAAATTGATTAAAAAATATACTCGAAAGCTATCATCACATGAATGTGTTTCCTCGTCGGGAATTGTTCAGCGCGTATGCATCATATTTATTGTGTGAATGCCATTTAGACTGCACGTCGAAAAGTGCATGAACGTTCACATAATGCGAGTTATTATCGCAGCTTTGGCGGCACATTAATGTGGGAATAGGCTCTTCACAATTCAACGAATTTCCATTAATACACTTTTACAAATGCGAACAGACCCCGAGCTTTAATATCCATTCGCAACAGCCACGGCGGAGTTGTACAGAGGCAATCTGCGCGCAGATATGCGGCAGGGGGTAAGCCGTTCGGTTCGTACGGCCCTTGGAATCCACTCGTAAATATACCGAACGTCCACCCTTTCATTGCCTCTGTTCGTTAGTTCCTTCCTCCGTAAAAAGCTTAGCCTAATGCGTGCACATTAAAATAAACCGTTGGTCATTCGAAACTTGTAAATGCGTTAGATAAATAATAGCTGCTTAGAAACTTAAATACATACAGGCGCATATGGTGCGTAACGCAAATATAAATGCGATACACGTAATGATAAAAGAAATTTAAAGATTGTGCTTACATGAAAATAAAAGTCTCCGGCTTAACTTTGTTAAATTGCCGAGCCATTTCTATAACATGCGTCTAAATAAGAAGACGATATTGTAGGTCGACGGTAAGCCACTAAATTTGCGTTATTAAATTGACACTAGTTAAATTATTATTAGCAGATGCCGCGTTTTGCCTTACCAAGGCTCATCAGTGCTACTAACAAGCAAAGTGACAGAACTGATCACCCACGATTTTGATAAAAAATTGTAGGCATGTTTAGTAGTGAAAATTAATCGACTTGTATTTTTTGTTAGCTACTGATAGTCTCTTATAGGGGAGTCACAGACCCTTAAAGTTACACCCTTAAAATACATTTTTAACGATATCTTTGAAACTAGAAGAGATATCGAATTGAACTAAGAAGGAAAATGTTCCCCTTGATCATTCGGACGTTTTGGTTTAATAAAGAGATCAGTGGTGCATGATGGGGGTTAAAATCAGAAGAAATTTTAACCCTCCGAGCATGTAAATGAGAAATCCATAAACTACATTAAAAAAGAAAATTTACCTATTTTTGGACTTTTTCCAAAAATATATTATACAAGGGTTACATATGAAAGTGCAATTTTTCTTACAGTGTGAAATCATTTAATAAATGCTTTTCTGCTTCAACTGTAATTTTTAAAATGAGGAAATTTTCTATAGCTTAGTTAGCTTGTATATTGACTTGTGTATTCTCACCAGAGATAACCTATATTCTGACCATAGACAACTATTCTGACTTTTGACTAAACAAAATCTGTCAAACGTAAGAACTGTCAGAGAACATAGTTAGACAAAGATCCATCCCCCTTCATCGGCGGAAATTTGTGCCACTGGTTCTATACGAGACCCGCAATATAGTAGTATTACATATATGGGTATAAGCAATGTCATAATTCATAGGAGCGGCATACTGCCGTCATTCATGCTATTATACATTTTTCTGGGATACTTTTCGAAAATTAATTAAAGAATTAAGACATATTAATCTTTATTCTAATCACATTCATATACTGTCATTGCAGTGAAAACATAATCACACGCTAATCAGATCCAAGCTTCCTTAAATAAAATCTGAATACTATATATTACAATTTTTTTCCAATAATGTTTACCCAAAAAAAGATATTAAATTATTTAATTCATTTTTATGATGGACCAATTGACAGCGGTTATCCAGGCGCTTTCACATAGAAAAAATTAAAATTCATTAACAATCTAACGAAGTTATTTCAAACCTTACAACCATATAAAAATACAATAAAGGGTGTGTTTCTTTTTTGTTCATTATTTGTATGGCGATCTCAAGATACGCATCGGGCTAAATGGAAAGATTCGCATCTTTATAAGCCTAAGCCAATTACGCTTTTGCCTATTTAAGAAAATGCATGGTTAACTAGATATTTGCAAAAAAATAGAAATTCACTAAAAACCTTTGCAGTGCTGTATATCTTTTTGAATATTAAGGAATTGAATGTCAAACAACGACATCATTTTGAATTTTTGATTCGCTTAGTATTTTTGAGTTAGGGGGCAAAGTATATATTTTTTTTTAAGTGATGGAAGTCATAGTTGACTATGACATATTCTAACAGTGCATTTTTTTTTGCTTGCAATAATGTAAGAGTCCCAGCACTTATTTTAATAAATAACAGTGCAAATCACTATTATTATGTTTAACAAAAATCATGGCTCAAATTTAAATACTTATTGTAAGCGCATTATTATAATGTTATACCACCACTTTTCATTAACATTGTGGGTACACTTCAATGCTACAATAGGTAAAACAACCAAATATTGAGCTATTGAATAAATAAGTCTTTAATGACACAGAGCGATTGCCTGTAAACTCTTCGAGTACATATGTATATAACTATTATATAAGATATTAAGATACACTTGAATATACGTGTATAATATCTAATGATTATGGATAATCTTAAATTCTTTATTCATCATTCATTATTTACAAGACAATTGGAGTGAAAATAAGACGCATTAGGTACTAGAGAACAACAAATATCCATTGACATTGTTTTTTAAAATCCTTTATTATGCATGTGCAGCCATCGAAACAACGAATAGATAAGAATGTTACCTGATGCGTAAACTGTTATAAATCTACTTATTAGTCAGAGTAGAATGAGTAATCCACAGCGCACATAATTTCTCGCCTACAAAAACTTGTACACATGTACCATTTCGAGGAACATAAAAGGACATAAATATCGTTTGTGATAAGAGAATATAACTAAGATTATTCACGGTTAAATTGCATATTCCACGTGTAGAGGTGATGATTTCAATATTTTATATTTGAAATGTTCGCAGAGGCAGTACCTGACAGTTTCGTACTAGTCGTTTAGGCAGTAAAATAATCATGATTGCCTAATCACAATTCTTAACATGATTGAAATGGTCTAATAGAAATGACCACTTTGTGATTAGCTTGATATCACTGCAAACAAGCCTATTAATTTCATTTCAGTACAGTTAGTTGTTGTCATCAATTAATAATAACTACACTAACGGGAGCTCTTCAATCACAACATAAAAAACCATATTGTTCCATTTGAATTTTTAGAGATAATTAAGAAAAACTCGTATAGTTGAGGATACGCCATCTGGTACATTTCTTGAAAACTAATCGTTAGTACAAATTATGACGTTTAAAGCACCTCGATATGCCCTTTCGAACAAGCCCAAGTTTTTTTAAATTCGGGTAAAAACTACAGAAGTCGTAGCAGATTTTTTTTTCAAAATTCAGGAACGCCCTAATACACTTAAAATTCAAAATATGGCAAAACGTCTTTAACCAAACTGGTTAATAATGCGTTTAAAATTACAGCTCATTTTGGAACTTTCTCCAGATAATCTACAATTTACTATTGACCTTGGCAACTGGGGCTTCTGGCGATCACGTTAAGAATTTAAAAATATTTTGATTAAATTTCTCCCTGCCACTTTAGTTTTGAAATTTTTTCTCCATCACTACTGCTACTCTAGTTTGCAAAATATCGCGGGTCTTATTGAGACACTCGGTATATACAGTGTGATTGTAAATGATTGAGGATGGTTTGAATTTCACGCTGCACAACATTTTTGCCACGTTGGTTACGTGACGTTTCTCATCAGTGGCGTGCCAATAGGAGGATTTGATACTGTAGTGATATGATCTAATAAATATTGTGGTGCTTGGGATATAAGAATAAAATTAAATACATATGCCTTAATTGCGTTTTCAATTAATCCAATAATTGTCTCGTCAGTTTTTCGACATTGAAGCACGAATTTTAAATAAAACAATTTTAACAATCTACATGTTAATAATAAAAAGCATAAATTTACTCTTCTTTTTACATTCTCCAATACACGCAATAGATTTTCATTAATATTTTGAATTTCTTGTTCGATGTCTACTTGTAATTCCTCCAATTCCTGTTTATTATGCTTCCAATTTCCAGTACTTAAAAAGTTTTCTTGAATTCTTCGGAAATGTGTTCGGTTAATAGGCGGCAAGTGAGGATATCGGCTATTAAATACTCGGCAAGTTCTGCTTCAATTTTATTACATTCTGTGAATAAAAAATAAATTTAAAATATCTTAATTTCTATAATTATTAAAATGGTTTTCCATTTTTGCTAATGCAATAAACACGACAACACAGACCAAAATAATTTGACAGATCACTTGAGTGTAGACTGATATTGTTTAGTAATGCTCCGTAGTCCGCACAGCCTACTGAGTGCCAATTTTCTATGGAAATACTAATTCAACCCTACATTTTCTGAAAATCACTAATTCTGAAAGAAGCGATTGAGATAGGCATAAGAACACTTATAGCTTTTCGATAGAGAATTAAATTCTACATCGCATAGTGTAAAAATATACAGGGCGTTCCATTTGAAAAAAAATACTTTTAGTACTAAGAAGTTATGCCAAATCAACCCTAGGTTGTGAGGCACCCTGTATGATTTTGTTTACTTTTTATGCCTTCGTTGAATAGTATAGTACCTGTACCCTCCACAATTAACATAAAAGCTGTCTACCTTTTACTGTATGGCTGTTACACCCCTTTAATGCATCATCTGTTTTTTTTTATGTTTTCACAAATATCAAAATAACTCCGAAACGGTAACCGATAGCTAAAAAGATGTTTTATAAAATTCGCTTCAAAATTCCATATAGAATCTAAAAATGTGACTAAAAATATAGGTATGTATTTATAATATCAAAGTTGGCCATGACTTTCGATGTAACCGGAAGCGCGACATTGATTAACTTACTTTTTCTAAATAAATCATAGCCAACTATGCTTAACGCCGAAGTTTCAAAATCGAAATATCACTGCAAATTAAAGAACTTTTAATGAACAGGTTCCGTGAATCAGCCTGTATAATGTTACGGAAAATTATGTTTGACAAATATTTTTCTATTTTAAATTTCTTTTCTGATGTGACGGTTATGTTGCAGTTATTATTTTAAAAATGTTTCTTTTTGTAACAAAATAGTTGGAAACTAGGAAGGAAAAACAGAGGGTATGCCGCATACGATAAAAATATGTTAGATAAACTTTTGAACATATAACAACAAAAAAAAACATTCTCTAAGCAAAACTATTTATTTGCTTCTAAATAAAATGCGTCAGCAGTATGCAAAGTGTGTGCACTATAAAATTCCGATCATAAATGCACTAGATTCTGCTCACTATTACCTAAATCGAAACTTATACTCGATTATTAACAAACTCCGAAATATCATAACTGGTGGTACTTGTTTCAATCGACTCGATTCTACACATTACTAGTTGAAATGCCCAAGTTCACAACTTAATTGCAAAAAAGAAAACATCCTTAATGCATGTGTAAACACGACGAAATTTTAAGTATTGTTCCTTTTATGTTTTCACACGTATTTTACGGACGCGCATGTATTTACAATTTAATTACTTATAGAACATTGTATCACCTCTTTTACGAGGACCATAACGTTGCGTAACAGAAGTCGCCCATAAAGAATTCATTTGCAGCCGGAGGTTTATTATTTAACAGGAGCTGGGTATCAAATATGCGAGTGGCACATCCGCGCCTACATTTCTATATGTTATTCAGGCGGACCCGACTGCAAAAAAATAACGTCAAAGTTGTAAAAATTTTTCGACTTAACCCCACCGTCAGCGTCCGTGAGAAAGGAACCAACTAACACATGCTGGAAGCTATAATAAATGCCCTCAGAAAATATTTATACTGACATATGACTCTTAATAGAGAAAAGAAACCAGCTCGAAGTCTTTCCCCTTGAGAATCCAACGTCCGCAGGATATCCCGCTCTCTTTTCATCTCGCGCGCACCTAACGCAGATCACCTTTGCCCGCCGCATTTATGTGCAACAAACTCACCGGCTTCCATACAATAATCCTAATCCTAATCTTATTCTTATGAATATTTTTAAAACGAGAACACCAGATGAAAAAAGAAAGTTTATTACCTACCGCCTTTTTGGAGGATGGGATGATGATGCGAGAAGGAGAGGGGCCGATGAACGAGTCGGTGAGTTTTGGCTTGTTTTATTGCTGTTTATACGTTACAGGAAAACGTATTAAGGGTGAAGTCGTGTAATTTTTTTCGTATGCGAAAAAGTTTTATGGTTTTCGGGTGCCATCGGGGCACATTGTTGTTCGTATATAGGTGAATTTATTGCCACAGAAATGGATCACTTTGTTCCAAAGTTCTGGTTGCTATGTGGGACAGCAAGATATTTACATGAGGGTAATCCTCTTATCCGTTCAGGTCAGGGCTGCAGTTGTAAAGATAAACTCAAAGAATATATTTATATATTATTTCTCATGTTTGCTCATGCGTGCCATATATTACTTACGAACAAGTTTAAGGAAAAGGTCGAGAGAAAAGTTCTTTCATTCCCCACCGAAGACTGGGTCTTTGATTACAGCTCTATTTGCCATTTTAGAAAGAAAGCTTTTCTACAAGAATATTATAGAATTAAATGCTGCACAACCTAAAAATATTTCTGACTATTTAGAGTGTTCCAGAAGTAGGCAAACGCTTACCTACTCCGTTATTTTAAATGAAACAGCCTATGTATTATTTAATTTTGTGTGTTACCCAAGGGAACTTGATTTTTTTAAATAGCACCCTATATTTTTGCTCACGCTACATTAACACTTATGCAAAGCTCTTTCAATATAGGTGCCTGTGGCACACCATGACTAATATGTGTTTATCCAAAATCTCTCTAGCACACATTTCAATTTTCAACGGCATAGATTTCAGCCTGAAAAATCGTTGTGTATTGTCCAAGGTTTCAGTATTTCCTAACTCTTGGATTGCGACAGAATATTCCTGCGCCTATACCTTGCTCTGTTTTCGAACCCTGCGTAAACTAGCAGGTGTCTGCCTGCGTCAGTGTTTTTTCGTTAAATTTCCATTCCTCTCTGTTTGGAAAGGAGGTAGTGAAATATATCTCGATCATTGGTCGAGTACAATGATTTGATAAAAAAACGGTGTGGCAAATGGTTTGGTAAATGATTTGGCAAATGATTTAGCAAATGGTTTGGCAAATAATTGGGCAAACGGTTTGGCAAATGATTTAGCAAACGGTTTGGCAAATGATTTGATAAAAAACGGTTTGGCAAATGATTTGACAAACGGTTTGGCAAATGATTTGATAAGAAACGGTGTGGCAAACGGTTTGGCAAATGATTTGACAAACGGTTTGGCAAATGATTTGATAAGAAACGGTGTGGCAAACGGTTTGGCAAATGATTTGATAAAAAACGGTTTGGCAAATGATTTGACAAACGGTTTGGCAAATGATATGATAAGAAACGCTGTGGCAAACGGTTTGGCAAATGATTTGATAAAAAACGGTGTGGCAAACGGTTTGGCAAATGATTTGGCGAACGATTTGGCAAATGATTTGATCATGATTTGACAAACGCGAATAACTGGAAAAGTGTAACAGTGAAAAGTGGAAAAGTTCAACAGTTACATAATTGCACATTTCTTTTTTTTATGAATATTAAATATCAATGCAATTCTCTTTCATTATGTACTTGTGAAAACGTTCTGGCCACCTAGAACTGCATTTCCCACCACTGTGTGACAGTTTGCAAACCGTTTGAACTGCTACAGAGACAAACCTATTACATATATGACTAGCGATTCGGAATAGTTCGTGATTCTTCATGTGTTCCTGGAATAATATTAATTTATTCAAGTTATAGTTTTAAATAAATAATTAATAAACAACCAAAAGACAAGGCAAAATAAATTGCTGAGTAAGTGAAAGGTAAAGGCATTAAGCAAAATTCAAGTTTCCCACTTTTCAATGTACAAATGAATACATAATTATTGGAAATTTTAATTTTGTTTAATGGGCTTAAATTTAAAGATTCTTTTCTATTGACTGCTATAGTTAATAGCTATTATGAAATATAAAAAAAAATAACTGATATGGATATCATGTAAACCATCGGATCTGTATTCATAGGTTTTTGTGAATATGTGATAGTCGAGTACAGCAGTTCTGAACCTGCTGTATTTTAGTAGCTGCTACTTTCTTTACACAAAAGGAATACAAAACACCGCCATAATTAAATGTGGATAATACTGAACATTCACACAGTAAAGATCTGGTGGAGCTATCGAAAAAACGTCGATTTATTTTGGAGCAATACTATTTTAACTGTATTTAAGTCAAGTTTTAGTGGAGGTTCAACCCATATTTTTAAACTTTCAACACTATTTAAAAAGGGATTATCATCAGATGCTATATTAACATGTAAATTGGTTTTAATATTATCCCGTGCACGCTGCGAGCCGAAAACAATTAATTGAGTTTCTGCGAGATTGATTTTTAATTGGTAGTCGGCATCACCGATGTGCTGGGCTTCCAAATAATTTTCAGCTTCCAAAGACAGGTAGATGTATCATCTGCATATAAGTAATATTGATAGTACTGAATGACAGCAGACAACGCAGAGGTGTAAATAGAAAAGAGTAGTGGACTCGATATAGCTCCCTGTGACACACCATGACCAATACGTAATGGAGAGGAATATTTAGAATCCAGCAGAACCTGCTGAGAGCGTTTGGACATATAGGAAGCTGTAAGAGACACTACAGAACAACCAAGACCAACCACAGATCTTATCTGATAAGATTGTATGATGAATTATGTCAAACGTGCGGATGAAGTCAAAAAGAATTAAGACTTTACCAGCGTCATTGGCCCGAAGTACATCAACAATGTAGGTAACAGCTCATACACTGCTGTAACCGGGTTGAAACCCTAACTGAAAGACAGGAAGAATGTTATCAGAATTTACAGATTCCAGAAGCTGATGATCGATGCACCGCTCAAATGTTTTACCAAGTGAAAGGAGGATACTAATTCGTCGAAGATATTTCAAACTATTGTTAGTACAACACATGACCGAACAAGCTTGACACGTTTATTGGAGATAATATAAGTATTATAAATTATTTTTTGATATCAAATAAGTACGGAAAATTTGAATAGATTTGATCGTGTGGTTCCCAAAAAAAAAAAAAAGAAACATAAAGAAACCAATTTTTCGTAGTAACTAAGCATCGACTCCCTTGAGTCAAGAAAGCTGTAGTGGTAAATGAAAAGCATTGAGGGAAAAAGTATAAGCAGGAATTTAATATAATTACCTATAGTACGCCGCTGTAATAGCTATTTCTCTCTAGATTTACAACGAAAAGGATAATAAGTAAGTAATCCAATTAAAAACTAATTTTCTCTTATATATTTATAGATTTCCCCCTAATTTTTCCCCTCCCAACGGCACAACAGCATAAATCATTGTCATGCGTCCGCATGCACATATTTCGAACCTCAGAGCAATATTTCTCTGCGTTCGATTTTATTCCATTTCCTTCCTGCGTGCTCCGCACTGTTTCATTAGTCCTCTCGTTTCGCGTTTCCTAAATTAATTGCTTTTCACCAATTCCAATAATTGCACTCTCTTTTGCGGTTTATCGTATTATTGGCCGAGATTTACAATTTAGATAGCCCAGCTCCGTAATGATGTTAGCGTATTTGTACAGGCTAGGTGTATCTACGTTTTACTTCTTTTTCCATTGACCAGTCTGTTTTAGACCCGGCCACTTTTTCTTTCTTTTTTTTGTGCCGTTCTTGTTTATGTAGCTTATTTATGGGCACCAGTAACGTTGCAGCAGCTTGTGCGGTGCAGTCCAATACCGCACTATTTACATTAGAACTGGATTAAGATTGGAAGCAGTTCGAATGCGTTTGTGTATGGATTTAACAGGGAAAACAATAAAAAAAAAATACTTCGGAAAAGTATTATTCAGAGTGCATTTGAACGGATTGCACTGGCGTAGATACTGCAATTTATTTTAATTGATTTAACTTGTTGATATGACTATACAAAAGTAAATGTTTCTACAGAAAAGATGCCAATACAAACTAAAAAAGCACCTTTCGACATGCTAGTTTGTAAACAACGTTAAATTGTAGGACAATCTTCTACAAAATATAGTGAAATGCTTTACAATATTTTACAACGCATGATGAAGTGGAAAGCCTGTAAGAGATTTTTTTACGATTATTTGCAATTGTTGATTATCTGAAACTGAATTATAGCAAAGTTTTATACCCATACAGCAGGAGTATCATGATATCTACAATTGACTTAGGTGTGATACAGAAATTATCGCAAAGATGGCACTGCGCTTGTTTCATAATCGGTGGAATTCTTACTCAATTTAAATTGTGCACCGTAAGCGCGGCTATGTAATATTTACTTGATGCTTTCACATGGTTAATATCATATAAATGGTACTGTGGTCTGACCTCCACAATCACGCTCAATGCGACAGCAATTCGCGCGCAGTTACGAGCGTTAATAAAATTTTACGCAACCGTATTAATTATTGCAATAGGTTAGTTAATTTGTATGCAAAATTGTTGACAAAATTTACTGCAGAAGTTTATAGTATTTTAGTAGAATGGTTGCACTTTTTATCACTGGGATGAACGTACTATTTGCAACAAGTGACCTGTGTATGTTACTTTAAAATATAAGTTATGTTAAAATAAATTGTACAACAAAATTGCTCATTTTGTTGCAATAATTTTCCTCAACAATTTTGTAGGAAATTTTAATAGAAGTTGTTTTAAAATTTACAACATTCTTTTTTTTTTCTGTGAGACAATCACAACATCCAATTCATTTCATTCTACCGTATTATCCTAACAAAAAGCCACTTCCGCCTCCTTCGATCTGCTCCGAATCTCTTTCCAACGCACCAAAACATTTATTTATTTAGTCAAGCATATACAAAACACAGCTGACTAACTTTTAAGGTCGGTAATTTAGTTCAATACTCTTTTCGCATTAATATCTGTGATTCCTATTTTCTCGCTAAATTCTAAGAAGACAACGTACGAGTATTTATACAGGGTGTTTGGGTCGGATTCCCCAATATTCATAGAAGATGTTAGTAGGAGAAGTGTTTTATCACTTTTAATATGAAATGAGTTTTTTATTATTGTTAAAAGTTTAACACTTAATTACTCCGTGTATTGTTTGGGGGTTTTGGGGTTGGTTCTTTTCTGCAAAAAGTTGCCCAATTGTATATTTGGCATCGTTGCATTATTGATATATATTATAAATCATTCAGTTTTTTCACTACAGTACCTAATGTAAATAAAACGGTCATAAATGCAGTAAAATTAACCACAAAAGAGTAATTTATTTATGTATGTACTTATATGTATTGCTACGAAACTTGTAGACAATACTTTTAATTTTAATTACATTTTTTTACAAATTAACATGCACCAATAAAGCAGACCTTAATTTGATTTTGCTCCCGTACAGAGCCGAAAAGGCAGTTTTATTTAATCAGTTACACTCAGGATGTAGTAAGTTGATGTATCGCAGTGAACTCTGCTCCTTACATATACATTATATTCTCACTAGTATACAATGAAGTTGTACTGTAATTGTTTAGTTGTCGTTAAATGATGTATTCCTATACGTTTTATCAAATAAAAATCCCGATTTAACAACAATTAATACCAATGAAAATGTGACAAAGAAATAGTCTTTTAATATATGATGTCAGGCGACTAGGTTCATTTACTATATAAAAACACAATAATAAAAACGTCTTCTATCATAATTCAGACTATGAACTCAATTCAGTCGTTTCAATGGTTACATTTACTAAAATCTATACGACCAAGTAAATTGCTAGTAAGAATTTTACAAAAATACAATATAATGATATAGTAAAATTTACTGTAAGCTAAGTAAAATAAATAATAGTACTCAATTCTTTGGATAATTGACATTTAATATAAAATAACAAAGCAGTATGTATACAATGATTTTTATCATGTGGATTTAATTTCTTAGATATTGCCATCTTTGCAAATATCACATTGCATACCAAAAAAAAACCTCATGTGATACGATTGCAATTAAAGACCAATTAGATTTTCAAAGGTTTCACACTTGTAATGTTTCTATTCAATTGTAAACAGCAACCTGGCTTGAAGCTACTACAGATATACACAGAGACACGTTCCTAGAATATCATCTCCGGGTAGGAGCTGCCAAAACAATACATTTCGAACTGAATTCGCGGCTTGCGATGCGTAAATATTCATACATTTGTTTGGACTAATTATTAAACTTAACAAACAACCCATTGTGGTTCCGTAAAATCATCGGTTGTACTTCATCTACCTCCTAGCGCTGTGTATAGACAGTGGCACAATGAGGAAAGTGAAGCGAGCTGAGCTGAACAAATATATACATCTGAAAACGGCGGAGCTTCACGTAATAATCAAAATTTGTAATTACGTGAACAGCGGATTGAAAATAATCTCCCGCTCTGTGTTTCCCCTTTTTGCAGGGCGCTGTTACAGACGGGAATGCGCTCAGAACCCTCGTGATTAATATCAAGAACTGGCAAGGGGAGTCTCCATCAGATCTTGTTTTTAAACAATAAAGTTCTCGATAATTTGCCGTAGTACTCAAGATTTGTAATAGAATTTACCGCGCTTCGGGTAGGACGTAACTTCCCTGACATTACTTGTACACAATGAATTTCTCCCTCATTTTATAATAAAAATATTGGCATTGAATTTGGTTTCGCTGGTAATACAACGACTTGAGTGAGAAAGTAGTACAAGAGGCATAACAGGTAATAATTCCATACGGAATAAGCGAGCGAAGCACGCATCTACAGGCTTAGTAAAAAGTCCCGGAACGGTCGAATAACTTTGTTATTTGAAAATTATGATTTCTGAAATTTGGTATGGGAGTATAGTTAATATAAATGCATTTTATGCAATACAGTTAATATTTTTTTCACTTCCGGTTTAATCGGCAATACGTCCAATTTGTTTTTTTTAAATGGAACGCCCAGATTTTTTTAACACTTTTGAATGCAAAATAAAAAACTACGTTCAGGAAGTATTAAGATGTTTATTTTTATTCACAAGAAAACAGTTAAAAAATTAAAAAATGTCCTAATACAGAAAAATCAAGATACCTGTCTATTCAGGTTGCGATTACAATAATTGTTCAAAATGCTCTCCATTTACAATTTGACAAAAATGTAAACGGTCAGTAAAATTTCTTATTGAATTTTGTATTTGTTCTGGAGTGATGTTATCGACCTCAAAGTGGTCGTCCGGCGCTTATATTCTTTCGACGCTTCAAATCAACTTAATTTACATACCTAATTATACTTCTCAGGCAAGAAACTTAACCTTATAACTAATTCAAATTTTAGATTTCCTTTTGTTAAATTGTCAGTGTATTACTAAAGATTATGTTGACGTGATCACTGTTGATTACTTGAATTAGTATGCTCTCCACTTTCTCAAGTTTACTGAAATGTGTGCGTCAGTGAAGTACTTACAATCTCTTTGTTTTGAAAATTTTCGGTTATCCGCTAGTTACTACGTAAAGGTTGGGGTCTAGCTATTTGGTCTAGATCAGGAACTCATACTACTCAAATCAACTTGGATAACTTTTCTGTTTAATGTTTGTATTATTGAAACTATGTCACAATTGCAATGGTACTGTGCTATAGACCTCCTAATAATTCTACTTATGATTTATCTCTGTTCACAGGGAGAAAAATGTAGGAAATTTTACTACAATTGTCAGCATTTATACTACACATTGTAGTACATATAGGGACAAGTACAATTTGTAGCAATGTTTACCATCAAATTGTAGCACTAAGTTTCTAGTATTAATTCTTACAATTTGTATGAAAAACAAGAATGAACAGTTAGTTTTCTTTCAACAAAGTTGTAAGATAAAGTAGTATTTATTGTAGTAAAATTGTATAGAATTTTGTGTGAATTTTCTATATACTGGTGAGCATTAATTAACACCTGTTGTAGTAATATTCCACTCATTATTTTAAATTATTATAATTTTAAAATAAATTTTACTTACCTTTATTAAAACATCCACAAAAGATATATAACTTAATACTACATTGTTGTGTGGATAAGTTTCAACTTGGGTATTAATATATGTAGTATATACTTACGCAAATTACTATATATTTGCAATAATTTGTACTAATTCTTATTGTGAATTTTATCTAATGTAGTATGTAAAATCTCTACCTTCCAGTTTTAAAATGTTTCAGTCGCCTGTAGCACTTCTAACATTTTTACCATTAATGTTATAATTTATCGTTAAAGTTTCATTTCATTGTTAAAAGGATCAAAGAATGTAGTAAAGATACACTATGTTAAAAAACTAGAAACGTATATTCTTAAACTAAGCAAATTCACAAATAACAGACTTTAACATAACACAAATATTTAAAACAAAAAAGCAGTCTTCTCAAAATCGTTAGTAGGTACTGCGCCATGTAAGTTTTTACTTCAAGGATTTCTCTCAGTGTTATTTGAAAGGTTATCAAATTTGCTTGAAACTCTATTTAGTATCGATATGCTTATTGTTATAGTCGGTAATTTTAATATCGATCCTGTGAGAGATCATAAGTAATACTTTGCTTTAACGAACATCTTAGAAACATACAATTTACAAAATATTGTTGACGCCCCTACACCTTGCGAATACCTCTTAGATCATTTTTTTACTAACTTACAGGACAATCAAAATGAAGTATTAGTTCTCATTTATTTGACATCTGCACTGATCTTCTAATGGATCTTTTGCCTGTACAATGGCACAAAAGTAGAGCTGGAGGATGTGCTACATAATAATCATTGTAAGAAATATTCATCGATTAAATTTTATTTCAGCGCTTCTATATTCAAACCTCCAAGCAAGTTCGCTTTACATTTTCTTAAATTCCAAGAAAATCCACGGTTATTGATTTCTTCCCCGGCGGAATGGAAAAAGGGGTATATAAGATAATCACGGAAAACATTTAGTCCGCTGTTAATTAAGTCTCACGCAGTAGGCGCGCCGTAGATTCGGCGTCCTCCATTAATATTTTAAATTAAAAATAATCGTGAAACGGTGTAGAAAGTAAAATATAAAAGACTTGCTTTTTCATAAAATGTCAAACGCAGTTGCGCTATACCAATAGAAACGCGTGTTCGTCCGCCCTCTAGCGATTCGAATTCTAATTAAAACCGTTATAAGCAAGACCGTCGTAACGCTATTAATCAATGTTCGCATTAATTGTGTCTAGATAAACCTGTCGATTCGAAATGTAAAAAGCACCGCGTTTTTCTTTTTTGCGGAATTTTAATAAGTCAACCAAATTGATATGCAAGAATGGTTGTGACGGAAACAGAACGTTATTTATAAAATTTGAGGTAATTAGTGAAATACAACTTCTGGAATTAACCTTGTTAAGATTATCTGTTTATATGATACGTATACATTCACTTTTCTAATTAATATCTGAAAATCAAAACGGCGTGCAATAGTAGATATATTAGAACACTAACGATACTAATGAAATTAAGTGAAATTTCAAACAAGTTTCCCACTGATTACGCTGTTATTAAACTACAATCGCTGAATTTTCAGCGCAGAACCCCAATGTTGTGAACTTTGCATATTAGGGTAATTCTGAGGGTCTGCTCCTCGTCTTTCCCCTATCAGCTATCTCTTAACTGGCAACCCTGACTAAATGAGATGATAACGATGGGAAATTTAATAACCGGTTTAATTTTCTAAAAGAGTCATTTCGAGTCAGTATGTATACCTAAAGTACCCTCCGTGGATGTATGCGAACAGCTGAGAATAAATATAAGGATATCGCCGTAGAAGTAATTAAGCAATGGATTTTAAAATTAACAACCAAGTTGAATAGAATTTTTCTTTTTGCTTTTATAACCTTTCTTTAAAATATTCTCCTTATCTTTTTACATTCGATATGTAATATATTTTTTACATCTAAGGGTAAAATATGAAGTCCGCTTCTAAAGCGGTATATCATGAAAAGTAACATGATGGTGAATGTTTTTAAATAAATTTGAAGGCTCCCGCCATAAATTTCAAGAAATAATGGTTGATGCTATTATGAATTTTTCGAACAATTACGAACTAGCCACAGTGACATAAACACCGATATAAATAAAATAACAAATATATAATAATTTCTGTTAGCGAACTTTCTGAGACAATACAGGCTATAATCAAGAAACACCAGGCAACCGTTAAAGTTAGAAGCAGAAAGGATTGCCCCTGGACAGAAGACAGTATTATAGCTCAGATAAAGAAAAGGACCATTCTATATGAGAAAATGAGAAAACATCCAACAAATAATAGGGATAGAACGGAATACACTCACCAAAAAGAATGCACCTTAATAATAAACACCAAAATGGAATACTTTCAAAAACTGTTCAAGAATAGCCATCAGGATCGAAGCAAAAATATGAAAACTTGTAAACCATAAAATGAATAAACAAATACTGGAAATAACTAAAGAAGATGAGACACTTACCAGAAATCCTATTGAAATTGCTAACGAATTTAACAATTTTTTTACAACCATAGGAAAAACATTGGCAGGGAAATATACTCAAAGAAATGACAAACGACCAACAATAGTTGCAACATGGTTTGCTTTATATTTATATGATAGGGTCCAATTCGTTAAAATAAAACACATTACACCCGAAAATAAAATAGAATACTGCCTCAGGGATCAGTTTTGGGACCTATACTTTTTAGTCTCTATATTAACGATATTGTACTTTTTTTATCCGACATGTACTTAACCATTTATGCCGATGATATAGCCATTTTGACAACCAATGACGACACGGACTATACCGCTAACACCTTACTATGTACTCTATCTGATTGGTTTGCTCATAACAAGCTATCATTAAGCTTAGAAAAGACGAAATATATGATTTTTAATACTAGGCATAGAAATTCTGAGATTGGGCCGTTGTTTATAGATCATGTACAATTACAGAAAGCTGAATTCACGAAGTTCTTGGGTATTACTTTCGCGGACAACCTTGTGTGGAATGAGCATTGCCAAGGTTTGGCGAATAAGATGCATAGTAAATGTTACGGTTTTCGTTGTTTACGTTCACAGGTGACCATGCAGTGTCTACTCGCGTTATATTACGCAGAAATACATTCTAGGCTAAAATACAGGATTCTGTTATGGGGGTGCTCAGCAGCTGTGAGAAAGGTTTTCTTGGCCCAAAAAGCTGTGATCAGATCCTCAACGGGTTCGTTTTGGTGTGTCGTGTAAACCTTTATTTAAAAAACTGAAAATACTACCGTTCGCCTGTAGTTATATAAAGGAAGCAGTAGTTTACGTTTCTAAAAATAAAAATGCTTTCAGATTAAATTCTGAATATCACCAGCATTTGACAAGAAATATAAATCAACTACATACAGCAGGATGTACACTTTCGGTTACAAGTTTGGGTTTAAAGAGTATGGGCATTAAAATCTATAATCACTTACCCGTTGAAATTAAAGTAAAAAGCTCGATTTTTAGTTTTCGTAACAGTGTTACGGAATTTCTTTTGTGTCACAATCTTTATGAGTTGTCTGAATATTTCGCATTGCGCACCTCGTGATAGCCTTTCGATCTTTTTAAGTTCAAGTTCAACCCTGTCTTGTTTTCTATTAGTAATTTTGATTTGGTTGGTTTATGTTATTTTTATTTTTACTAGTAGAGTTTTAGTTTTTCCTTTTTCGTTTATTCTTCTCATTTTTTTGGCATTGCCTCATTATAAGAACTATAATTTTCGTTAGTTTTAGTTAATAAGTAGAACTTAGTCTAATTTAATTTAATTTATGTTCATGTTGTTTACTAATACATACTTTTGTTTATTTTGACTGGTTACATACACCAGTAATTGGGTTTTGGAACCTTTGGTGTAACAATAACTATCACACTGACAAAAGTCAATGCTGGGTTTTCCACTACACAGTAAGTGACTTACTGTTAATTATCTCCTGATGATGCTAACTTGGTTAGCGAAACGCGCGTCGAGAGATTGTGCATTGTTGTTTGGTGATAGTGGAAAACCCAGCATTGACTTTTGTCAGTGTGATAGTGGTTACATACACATTTTGTGTCGCTTAACCAAATAAATTATTCTTATTCTTATAATCACTAATAAAACAAGAATTCCACCGGTTTTTAAAAGCAACTAAAAAAGAAATACTACCAAATACTACCTAAATTTATACCATAATTTTTAAAACTAATAAATTTAGTTTTTAAATTTAATGTATGCTTTTACAAAAGAAAATGTTCTTACAATTTCATTTCCTCGTTCCTTAAAAATCATTTATTTACTTCTAAGTATTTGAAAATTTGTTCACAAACAGCAATAACGTTCTATTATACTATTATTAACAAAAAAAAACATGTATTACAAAACGGTTACTGGCTGTATTTTTTGTATGGCGACATAAAACTAGTTATTAGTTTAATGACTGATTACTATTATATTATTTGAAATCGTAATACAACATTATTCCCAACTTAGTTTCAATAGTCTGTTGCCTCCTTTTAATAGCTCACCTATCGTAATAATACACCATTTATGATTACATGTTATTCAAAACGATCTGCACCTGCAAATTTAATACCTACATGAAAAAAAAAAGATTATCGACAGTATAATAATAGATCTACGTAAAAATTTTAGACGACCGATTTAATTTCGAACGTTATATCTTTCGGGTAAATAATAATTAATTCCGTCTGGGATAAATCGGGAAAAACGCAGAAGGGTATATATTTAAAAAAGAAATGAGTGCAAAACAACGAAGCGCATATCGTTGAAACTTCGATAATTCACATTTAGATATCGATCACGATATTTGTTTATTAATTAATATTGAACAAATAAGATATTAATCGCCCCTTTTTTTTCCATTCCACGGCTAAATGGTTTCATCACCGACGTGAAATGTCCGTCTGATAAATATATAAAAAGTAATAGCGCATACTGTAGTATCTGAATTCACCGGTCGATATCTGATCAATAATTAACTGGTAAAATGGAAAATTATGGTTCGTGGCTTTGGAGAATCGATAGAGAAGTCTGGACGCGTTGTTTGGAAGCATTGGAATGGTAGAAATAAAGTAGATGATACAGTTGCTCTTTATTTTAAAGCGTATTACATTAGACACAAGAACGAATTTAAAATGTTGGTCGATTCTGACTTGAGATGTATGGAGATATTTCAAACATCTTAAGTTATTTTATTTGACATCTTATACATTTGTTCCTTTTTCGCGAAAAACTATTCCTCTTGTTTTATTAAAAGTGTTTATACTATATTATATAGGTTATTAAATACGGCACAGTCGTGTTTACATGTGCGACTACTTCACCATTGTCCTCAATACCTTATCGTTAAATTTACCACCTCCAAAGCATGATTTTATTACACTGGTTAACAAAATCAAAGTGAACAGTTTTTTTTTTTATGTCGTTCCCCTGACAAATACCCTGACAAGAATTGCAAAAGTTAAATCAAACTTCAAAAAAGGCGCTTCCGAAGATATCACCAATCACAAACCAATTGCAGTATTTTTCGCAGTAGTATTAACTAAAAGAATATCGCACTTTCTTGATCAAAACCATTACCTAGACATACATCAGTTTGGTTTTATACCAAGACTTGGAACTACAGATGCTACACTCCACTTCCACACCTTCGTGTCTGAATGTCTGAGGAGGGGAATCAATGCAGGGCCCTCTTCTGCGACTTGTCGGGCGGAGTCCTAAAAAAATTGTGCTGTGTATTGTAATGAAGTAACATGATTTTCTTCAGCATAATACAAGGCACTTAATTTTGCTTCGTTTATGGGTATATGAGAAACTTTTATCTCCTCTTCACGGAAGTTTTTTTTCTCCTACAAATGTAGATAGTTTAATTTAAAGCAACGTGTGATAGTCTGTGTGCTTCCTTTGTGAGGTATGAAACCAAAAACGTTACAATTCTTGACGCAAAATAATTTTAAGCAACCTTGGACGTCCATAATCAATTCATTCCATTCGGAAACTTACTCAAACGAACAAACTTATAAAACAGTTACTATCACAGGAAAATCACGTTCGGAAAAATGTAAATATTAGTTTTTCCTCGCTTTTCCTATTGAGTTCTTCCTTGGAATCCACAAAATTATATCCCTCAGGCGACAATAACTGTACGATTTTTGCCTCCATATCTCTGGTGACTAATCAAATTAGCGTGCGACGTGAAGAAATGCCGAAATCTCATATAATTTGCGCTCGCGTGTTTAACACATTTATAAGAATATAATGGCAGGGTTTTTTTTTATGGCCGGTTCGCGCGCGACTAGCCGCATGTGTCCGATTATTCAACGCAAATAATTCTCCGTAACGGTGCTGTATATGATGACAAGTTATTTGGTTGATGTCGTGTGTGTTTATTTGTGTGTGTGTGTGTGCACGCCTGTACGATTAGACGCGTATACACTAATAGAAATGTTTGCGCAGTGGACACAGCCTTCTGAATATGAATACCATGCATGGCCGCTGCGTTTTCAGGCAAGGAAACGTTTTATCGAAAATAAGGTAAACATACAAATTACTCACTTCTACATCGCTTTTTGGGTTTTGTGTTGTGTTTGTAAAGCTGAGGAAAATATGTACCTACATATCAAACATAATGACTTATAATCTAAGTTGTTTGAGGTTTGATTTGATTATATTGATTCAGATACACAAAAAAATTAATGAGGAAACTTTCTTGAATGTGCCTCTCTGCAATCTACATAAATAGTGTAAGAATATGGAGGTCTATCAGTGAATGCATTTGAACACGATTTGTTTCAAATTAATATTTCAGATGCATTTCAGAATTATGTATAATATAAAATTTTATTCCTGTTTTACCGGTAAATAAATGATTGTTCGTATTTGGGAGTTCTTTTTTATAAATATCCGAAAACCTAAGTGACAAATTAAAATAAAAGAAAAATACTTTATTAGAAATTGAGAGAAGTTTTTTTGTGTTACTTAATACGTATTAATAATTAATATACCATTAAGGGATCTTTTTCAGCACGTTATATGAAAAAAAACACTGATTAACAGACGATTCTTAATTATTGTGACTCCAAAAAAATCTAACAAAGAAATAAGCTTTCTACGTATATTCTCAGGTGAGTAGGTTCATTTACTATATAAAAATCAGAATAATAAAGATTTCTGTCATCTCAATTCCGACAAGAACTGAATTCTGCCGTTCTACAAACATAAGTAAATTCAAATTTCCCACCAAACGATCTTCCATAAGTCAATGCGGCAACATACATATCTCAAACATACAAATTACTAAAAATTCACTAAATAATGTCATAACATATTGCCAAACATTTAAATAAACAGCTAGCCGATTTAAGTCATATACGTTACAGCGTTTATTAAAGAAACGATTTTGGCAACAAGGATTTCCGACTAGCATACAAATATCTGTCTCTTACTGTAAAACTGGAGATACTAGGCAGAGATTTTCAGTAGCAAAATAAACACAATAATGTCTATGAGTAGCCAGTGTTCTCTGATTTTGGAATTCTATGAATTCAGAATCTGTTGTATCTTCCTGCGGCAGTACAAATTAAGCTACCTGTACTGCTGCGTCATCTATGTTTGGTAGAGATGCACTCGTACTGGACTCAAATAAACTCAGCTCTGATAAACCTGACTCAGAGTGTTCAACCAGCGCCGTGTTATATTATCTCTCCTCTACAACAGTCTCTTGTTTTGAACTATGTGACGCGACATTTTCTACATATAACCATCATCGATAGATATCCTTTTGTGAAAAAATTCGATGTAGTTGTCTATATCAGCTGGTAATATGATCTCCTTTGATGTCTCTGGAACTTCTAAAACAGGATGCGCATTCATCGAACCGCGTTCTCCCCACCCTATTTCTACGTATAATATATTAAACATCGAAATTTCTAATATATTTTCAAATCGATAATGTATTCCATACCCTTGTACAAAAAAAAAAAACAATAAAAAAAAACAGGCGAGACTACAAGAGAATCATAAAACGATATTATTTAAACCGACACCGACAAATTATTACCCAGGCAGCGGACACCAAATTAATTAAGTCAAATTAATTTTATCTATTGTATTATTATCACAGCTTCAATTCTACGGAATCTATTTCAAGTCTTTTAGTATCCGCAAAAAAGTGCAGCCACAAATAACTTTATAATTATTATGTAAGTTTAAGGCAACCGAATATTGGGAACTGTCAATCCAATTAATTTGATTTCAAATTTAGTAGCTGAATATGATGTTATAATTAGCATATTACCAGAAATCCATATATTATCGTCCGTTGGAGAGACACTACTAATATAGTTAGTGGAGATCAAACGTATCATATTTCAGACCGGGTATTGAATTACCTCAGATTATTAATTTTCTCTCTCTTTTATACGTTAATGAAATTTAAATTAATGCATTTTATTGATAACCATGCTTCGCCGCTACCGATGTAACTAAAGATATGCGGTTTTAGGTGTTTTTTGTCTTACCGTTGCGTTTAATAAGCAGCAAGATGTCTCAGGGAAAACTGCATCTTTTCTACAAAAGTTTTATACAATTAATGTTGCTTAACTACTTCCGCTACAGAGAGTTTCCCGAAAGAAAGTAAACGCATACTTACTCCTAAAATAAGAATTTTATTTAATTCATACAGAAAAATGCACAATATTTTTATATTGGTAAGTATAAATTATTCAAATAGATCAATTAAATCGTAAAAATGAATAAATATTTAACGGAAGTATTTTTATTATTTATATTCTTAATTATTCTTTAAAATGGAATTTACCTACTATAAAACTACAAAGTTACATACATTACTTCAAGTCTCCTTCCTTGAAGAGCACATGTACTCCTAAATATCGTTGCACGCTGTCAATTGTTACTAGCTTCGACGATTGAGGTCATCGATATCCTTATAATAAACAAACGAAATGTATCGTACACTTGGTGCCGTTCATCTGCGCATGTTTACGTTTGGTTCTAATGTTCACTGCTTACTTCTTACTACTTTACTTACGTGTTTTCAATTACTTACTAACTTTCAAAGAGCTTATTACTTATTCGTTGACCCTGTAAGTCTAAAACCTCCGCGTAAATTATAACTTCATGGCGGTTTAAACGGTGTTGCGTCGTATTTACGCCGTTACAATAGAGTTTCAACTCCAGAGTGATAGCTATGAATGTGAGAGCGAGGTGTTTCCAGGGTTCTGATTGAGGTGCGCAACGATTTAAACAGTAAAAATCAAACATTGAAATAAGAGAAAAGGTGAGCGGCAAAACATATGCATGTGCAGCCGTAAACAGATATAATAACATGTACAATCGTAAATAAACAAATATTCGCGGGGCTTCATTAACGCATTTAAAATTTAGACGCGGAATCTTTAATTCTGGTAACAACGTGAAATTACAATCTATATACTGGGGGCCGGTTAAAAAGTACGCGGACGGTTTTCACGTGCTATGACGGGTCAGAAATCTATGTCGGCGCCAAATTTTGCGGAACGGGAACGACTATGAATAAATCTCTGGGCGCATCAGAACGCTGAGCCGACGCGACTGCCAGAGCGGAGAAAACTGGTAAAATGCCTGTGTTACACCAGATAAGTTGTGTCAGTGCTAACAGACAGGCCGGGATTGACTGGAATGACAAACTCGGCGTGTATCGGCAAGCTGTGCCAACACAATAGTCAGAGCGGAGGAAAATGCCTGCATTACTCTAGAATAGCTATGCCAGCGCTAACAGACAGGCCGGGATTGACTGAAGTAGAAATCTCGGTGTGTACCAGTAAGCTGTGCCGACACAACAGCCAGAATAGTCTAGGAACTCTATGTGGTTGTGATGGTGGGAGTTGAGCGTGTGTGAATCGGCCATCGTCTGCGGGGACGACACTCGCGTCATAAACAAGATTTTAAACAAATAAAAAACTTAATGAAACAAAATATCATGCCGTAGTAACGCTACAGCCTATGAGAAAATCAATCAGAAGAAAAAAATTAATGATTAATTAATGATAATTTACACAGATATATTAAGAAATATTGTGAAAATCAGTAACATCTTAAAGGAATACTAGAAAATAGAGCAGTAAGAGAAGAAATTAATATCATATGCATCGTAAGTAGATCTCACCTAAATTAGGCGAGCAATTTACCCGCGTGAAATAACATAAACAAATCAAAAATAATTTTGTTTGTCACACAATTATCTTATATTATACCGAGTGTGTAATTTCGGTAGTAGGTCAAATGCAAAATAATCGTTCAAACATCAACTACAGAAGTCCCGCACGGGCACGTCGGTGCTTGTGTGTGAGTGTTCGTACAAAGTGCGTACACGCCGATATGTAACGGAGGGATACGCGTTTACCGCTCTTGTCTATCTTAATTTCATTGTTTCGTAATCTAAATGGTGCGATAGCAACTCAATCGAGTAATAGGAGGACATTAAAAACGCATTAATGGTGAAGCCTTCTACAACGCATCTCTAATGTACTCCTAGATATTTACCTAACAAAATAGACAGTAATTACGTTGCGATTGTGTCTATTACAATTGTGGCGTTACAAATTAATGAAAGGAAATGATGGGATTATTATAGGGAAACTCATATGCATCCTAATGAAGTTATCTACTACGGAGCAATAGCCGTACTTAACCGTTATCACGTGATAATGTATCTAGTTTACTTAATTTTTATGTATAAATATGTATTATTTATGTCAATCAGGATGTATGTACATACGCTTGTCTTGTGTATTCATAGCTAACTTGACCTATCCTATGAGGATTTATCGTAACTCAAACGTCTGTAACCACCCGGAGATCTTATCTTCGTCTCGGTATCAAGCAAAAACCATTCTTATTTTACACAAATTTCGTCGGTTGGACAGCGAGAAAACGGGTTGACATTCTTGGGTTTCTCACATCGGCGAGATCTAAGATATCGGCCAAATAAAAGCATAAATATTTTTATTAATTGGGACGGCGGACAGGTTCGGTCAAAGTTTTAGTCGACAATCGGAGAGCGTGTTTGTGGAAGCTAAACGAAAAGGTTGACATCGTAAATATACCAGCTCCGGTAATAACTAATTTTCGGAATGTTGTCTCTCATATACCTACCTACTGCACAGCTATTTGTGTTTGTTTCCACCGGCCGGCGCGGTGTCTTGAAACGGCTGGATATCTGGCCATAATTTACAGATAATTAATTCTTTCTATTAAGGCCCGGACAGATTTAATTAAATCCTAATAAGAACGTGTGTTTTAACGCATTAGGATCTATGTAATAAGCATATATTTTATTTTCAGAGTTTTATGAAATGTCTATTTTTATTACCTGGGTCTTTATGTATGCGAATTTAAAAAGAAAAAAGTATTTTTTCGTCATCATTAATAGATTACTTTGTTGTCATAATAATACCTTTGCTATGAAAATACAACAAATTTACCAACATATAATAAATAAGCTATTGCAGGTAACGTTTTTTATACCTTCTAAATACAGTCATAATCCCTGCAAAGTCAACGGTTATACCACGCATGTGCGTCTCCCGCTCATTCCTCTTACTGCAGTAGGTATTCCCCTACATTCAGTCATTCGTCATAGCCACTCATAGCTCACAACGAATACTGGCGCCAGCGCAGCGGTTGCTTTATTGCTATTCAATCTACACGCAGAAATGTGTTAATTTTTAGTGACCTTGAAACGTATTGTATTTTTATTATGTGAATGAATAAATTGCAATATGTATTGCTTTGGACACACGTACTTATAAACTCAAAGGGTGTAATGAAATCGTAAAACAGTAATTTATAGTATCTATTATGTACTTAAAAATAGTCTTTGCTCATGACAAGAAAATTAAAGTAATTCTAATGAACGAAGAACAAAAGCCTCACAAAGAAATAATAAATTTAACGAAGGAAAAATAAAACTTAATTCTGAGTAAATAATTTAAAAAAATTAAACCTTAAAAGTAACTCTTAATAATAAATTAAATAAACTTTAACACCAGCTCGGTTACTATTCTATTCGTAATAGTAATAAATAAAGAAATATAAAATTAGGGTTTGTTCATGACAGGGAAATCAAAGACATTCTAATGAAGTTATGGCAAAACCCTCAAAAAGAAATAGTAAATTTAATGAAGGACAAATAAAAGTTAATTCTGGATAAATAAATTTAAAAAATAGAAAACTAAAATAAGCCTTAAAATAAGATGAAATAAACGTTAATTTTTTAAACATCATTGAATCTTCAAACAAAAGGTTCAAATATGCCCCCATCCTTGGCTAAACAATATCCTAATGTGTTGTAGAAATTCATTATAACATTCTCCAAAATTTCTGGGCTAATGTTGTTTGACGTTTGAACAATTTTATTGCGCAACTACTCTACATTAACTGGTCTAACGTCTTCATTGCCATAAATTATTTCTTTTAAATAAATCGAGGGGAGATAAATCTGCTGAAGGTGGCGGCCATTTGATATTTTCAGAATGAGTTTCGATCCATCGGTTAGGAAACTGTTCACTTAAATAGTTTCGGACAGCCACTGCATTATGTGCAGGGCAACCATCTTGCTGGAAGTAGATGTTTTGCATATTTATTTCGGGAAGTTGCTGTACAGTAGGTAGAATGTGGGTGTTCAGTAATTCTAAATATACATCTGCGTTCAAATTGTCATTGATAAAAAAAAGGCCCAACAATATAGTTGTTTAACAAACCTGCCCAAACATTTACTTTTTGCTGTTGCTGAGTAGATGAACTTAAATATCTGTGCTCGTTTTGCTTGGCCCAGTATGTTGTCACACATGAATTGTGACTTCTAACCAAAGGAAAAGAAGATTCATCGGTAAAGAGAATATTTAAAATTGTCATACCCATTTGCTTGGGGTATTCGTTGAACGGAAGAACGGGATATGTCTAAATCATTGAAAATAGTGCCAGATGACATATTCGAATTTATTTCAACTGCAGCACATACTAAAACGGACGTATTATTAGAGTGATGTTTTTAAATTTTCGACCGAACCGGTATTGTCGGTTTTATTTTTTAATTTAAAAATTGTGGCATTATTTGGAATAGGCGTGTTGGGGTATTTAGCTGGCAACACGTCGCATACCCTTTGAAAAGAATTGCCAGCGTGATAGCACCGCATCATCTCAGCTCTCTCCTCCACAGTATACGCGGCATTTTGCGCAAAAATATGTATTTAAAATTTAGACAACCAACTTACTTGAACTGACTAATAATACTGATCACTGATCAGTCTACACGTGCTATTATCGTACTACAGCGCCACACCTCGCTGTTAGGTAGAGTGGGAGACGGTGGGAGTATATGTACTTCCCCGCCGTTTACTTTGCAGAGATTGAGGCTGTAAACAAGATTTTTCAATTGAAACGAGCCACCTCAAATGATAGTATACAGCCCTAAGTACAAAAGCACAGTTCTGTTTTAAACGACTAGTTCCTTCTTCCTGTTTGCATAATGCCCGTTCGTGCTTTGATCTTTCTCCCGAAATATATCATTTCATGAAGCGCAGCAACCTTAAGAAACGTCTGCTTAGACGGAATGCTCGGAATTTTTATTATATCGATTTTCTTCCACACGGCGAAGTTATTGATCAGGACAGCTCTCGCGTATGTGACAACATTAAATTAAGGGGGGTTATTTGGGAACCGTCGGAAGCAGAGGGTAGGTGTTTGCGATGGGTTTTAAAATAAATGAAGCGACGGCAAAAAGAGGAGGACGTTATTTGCTGTATGTACGCGAATTTCTTTCGAACTTTTCCTCTTCTTTGAAGGCAGTGAGTCAGAAGTTATTTTGAGCTTAACCAGTTTCCGGGGTAATAAGAAAACCACGTTATCAAAGTTTGTTTTCGACCAAACTGAGATCGGGAAGGAATCATATTGGTGGTCTCGTCAAGTCGTTATTTATTTATACAGTGTGGACTTAAAGTATGGGACATTAAAAAAAAACGAACTCCATCGTCTCTTAAAAGAAGGAAACGCTAAATAACGTCGGGTGTAGTTTTTAAAAATATGCCATTCCTCTTCCGATTTTTATTTTTTACAAAATCAAAACAAATTTAATGAGACAAGAGAGGATAATTCAAGTTCGTTCAGAAATAAGTGCCGATAAAAAAATTGCACTGTTCTTCTAGAAAGTTAGTAGCAAGTAAGTTACAGCAGCAAGACAACGCGTTTTGGATTGGAAGCTCATAATGATGTCAGTAAGTCGGCAGTACTCAAATTCATGGAAAGGGACAAAATACCACGCATTTGAGATTCAGTTAGTTTAAGAACATAATGAAGATGATCCTGTCCAAAGTTGTCTCCTGCGAGACAATGATGGATTTGCACCATGCCATCACCAAATTGTTTTTTTTTTCCAACATTTATTTATAAACGGGATAGTTAATCGGCAGAACTGCAGATATTGAAGTAGCGAAAATCCT
The DNA here is from genome assembly GCA_949128085.1 of Cetonia aurata. Lineage (NCBI taxonomy): Eukaryota > Metazoa > Arthropoda > Insecta > Coleoptera > Scarabaeidae > Cetonia > Cetonia aurata. Next base: position 62,363,715 of record OX421883.1, on the reverse strand, counting down.
TATTGGATGACAGAAACACATGCTCAACATCCACAAAAAGTAAACGTCTTGGCTTTGAATTTTTTGGTTTTTCGTATTTTATAAGTATATATAAACATTAAACATTCAACTCGTTTTTTCTCAGGATTTTTTTTTATGATCTATTTACATGATCATAAAGGCAAGAATAAGCGATAGTGCAGAGTGCTATTAATAAATTAAATCAACTATTAAAAAAATGTGTGCTTTTAACATTTTTTAATAGTTGATTTAATTGACGCTTTTTCGAAATGGCTAGAAGTAATATAAATAAAAAATATATCAACTAAATTAACTGCTACGAAATTTGTTTGCACGATTTGGTCTTTCTATAACGTTAATACCCGATAATGGCAGACAGTTTGTATCAGAAAAAATTAAGAAGTTTTTATCAAATATGTTACTAGTTCTCCTTACAATCCTTCGTCAAATGCAGCGGAAAGTTCCACTACTAGATCAAACATTAATTTATACACTTCTTCATCTAACACGTTTAACAAAATGGCCTTCCGCCTATCTGCTGCATCAACACCCTTGAGACCATTTGCAATGAAATAATTTTCTAGCTTTGCTTTGAAAATTGACCAATCTGAATTATTCTGAAGAAATTTCTCTTAGGTGCCCGATTAGCTCCATGCCTCGTCGCCAATGTGTACGTATGAAGAGAAATTACACACAATTGTTCTAACTTAAGTTACTTTATTCATAAGATTAAGGGAAGAGAGAACTAGCTCATGTGCTTAAGAGTAGGAGGTATTTGCCGATTGAGGAACCTCCTCTTTGACCTTGACCTTGACCGACCCTAAGGTCAGCTCAAGGTCAAGGTCAAAGAGGAGGTTCCACAATCGGCAAATCCGCTGCGGCAAGGTCAGCTGAAGGTCAAGCTCAGGAAGGTCACAGCAAGCCGTTTGGAGGTCAAACCAAGGTCATTTGAAGGACATGTCAAGGTAGTTTGAATGTCAAACCAAGGTCATTTAAAGGACATGTCGAGGTAGGGTGAAGGTCAAACCAAGGTCATTTGGAGGTCATGTTTGAAGGTCAAACCAAGGTCATTTGAAGGTCATATCTGAAGGTCAAACCAAGATCGTTTGAAGGTCATATCTGAAGGTCAAACCAAGGTCATCGGTCATTTGAAAGTCACTTCAAGGTATTTTGAAGGTTGCGTTACAAGGTCAGTCCAAGGTTAATGGCAAAAAGGAGGTTCCACGATTGGTAAATACGTTGGAATGCTTTGAAAGGGGCTAACACAACTGTTATATAAACTGCTGCTTCGGAAGTTTGAGTTTAGTACTGCCTTTCAAGCATTCGAGATATTCGCATATATATTTCCTTTCAATAGTTTGAAAATGTTTCCGTCAACAAAACGGTTAAGAGAAGATGATTTAACTGAAGTCGATAGTTATAGTGAGTGTTTTCAAAGATTTAATGAAGTGAGTAGTGGGATAGAAGATAATGAAAGAAGAGATCCTGAATGCTGTTTTAAACTTTTACTGAAAGATAGACATAATGGGTGCACTGGGTTAGATCTTACAAAGGGGAGAATGATGGACAAAGCATTTGTGTTCGAAACACCTTTATTATCACAGAGTATATATTTTTTGAACAAAAGTTACTCTAAATGGGTATGTGTTGGTCTTTGTGGTGAATTGTTTTTCGAGCCTCTAGTAAGGATTGTAGGTGTAAAGAAACAATGCATATCTTTAACAGTTGAAGAATGGGAAGACTTTTTGAAGTGTAAGGAGGAATTGAAAAAATATTTTAAGGAAAAAAATAATGTATATCCAGTCATCCAGAGCCGCAGCGTTGCAATGTCATTCGATTGCTTTGATGGAATAAACAAGATATTAAAATTGGAAAAGAATGGACAATTTTTATATATATCATCTGATGGAATGGAGGAATTCTGGAAACTTGAAGCGTTAATTAATATCTCTAGCGATAGCGCAACAACATGACAATTAAAAAACCATTTTGTGAACCCAATGCTTACGTCTCTCAATAAGCAGGTGGTGAGAATGTATGAAGTGTGTATGACGGAATGAAGGCACTTTGCGTTGTGAAAGCAACCTTCACCAACCGTTCCGGAGATATGGGGGTTTAAAGTTTCGAAAATTAAATCCACGCTCGGTCATTTCCTAGGGGTCCTTTATAAGCGCATTCTCGGGGAATCGACTGGCGTCAAGCTTTTGCCGATATCTCTAACCGTTTCCGAGATATTCGGATTTAAAGTTTTGAAAAATTAATTTCCCGCTAGAGCAACCTTGAGTATAAATTCGCTTCATTTATTGGTTTAGCACTGCAATATACACGCATCGCTATGCATGTGAATGAAAGCCAAGTTCAACCCAACACTACTGTCTAGTTTACTTTGACACCTTCTACGTAAGCATTATCACCACGTTATATAATTATTAACCAAAAACAATATAATTAAGTCCACTATAAATATTAATATGGTAAATTCTTCATTCAAGTAAATCCACATACTGTATTCGAAAAGTAACTCGAATAGAGAGAAATGTCTCTGGTTGCTTAAAACATTTTCGATGTAGTCATTGTATTTTACGAATGGTAGCAAGTTTACGCTCGAAATAGTTTGATGCACACACCGAGCAACGTACATAAGTGTGCACTTACTTACCTACTTGAATGCTTACATTGCTCGGTTCTCCTTCTAAACGGTTCTGGGTACCAAAGTACTTTATGGCTCAAATAATGCCACAAATTCAATACGAGTAATCCGCAACATCTATGTAACCCAGTGCAAATGGCATTTGTTGTGGCATATATACACAACGGTCGACGTTAAATACCGTCATTACCTTTTAGGGAACAATAGTTGTTTTCCGACACTGTTTTTCTACCATCGACGCCGTTCATCTCGCGTAACAACGCAACAGCAAAGTACGCACACATGTGCACATGGAGCCGATGAAGCGAACGTGTGTACAGCTACCTATAATACAAGGCGCGCCCGGCCGGGTAGAAGCTTTTGCCGGTGTGTGTACTCGTGTTTCTCTCCTCGATAGAGGTTCGATGAAAAGATGCGGGAGCAAAAACGACAATTCTGTCAAACCGACGGACCATTTAACATGTCAGGGAACAGAACAGCTGACGATAAAGGACTCCGTGATAATAAAATAACGGGGTCAGAACAATTCCGAGAACACTGCCGCCAACAGCACCGGCTATTTACTTTTCATTCGTCAGCAATACTCTGTACCTCCTCCTAGTACGTACTTACATTATTTCCTAACGTATAACCATTGAACTGTTTTTTTTTTTTGTTTCATTTTCTGTGAGTTTAGATGGTCGGTCATATAAGATACCATTATTCGTGAAACGAAGTGCGATTTGCTTAGAATATTTACGATTTAAAATCATTCCATCTTTAAAATTTGAATAGAGAAGATAGGTCTTGCAACCAATAATTCAAGAGCTCTTTGCGGCATCAAAAAGGCATTTTTTTTTTTTAATCAGTAAGCAAAAACTGCATAGTTTGCAACTTGTGTAATAAAATACGATTCGAATGAATAGGTTTGGATTTTACTGTATTAAATGTTCAGAATGGTGACCCTTAACTTCCATACAATACTACAATCGTGCTCTCCAGACATTTCGCAACACATCTGGAGTTGCCATTCTTCAACAATTTTTTGGCATAACCCTTGTAATGAAGCTGAACGCGTGGCATACATCTTAGACCAAAGATGCCCCCATGAAACCATCACAACTATTGCAATTTATTAAAGCTCTCAGACTGAATGAGGAGCTATAAGTGCGGGCAAACTCTAACAACTTACAGCTGATGTAAGGGGGCACAATAGATCGCGGCGCGAGGTTACCCTAACTAGATCTAATCTAATCTAATCTAAGGATGCCCCCAGAAATAAAAATCAAGTGGTGTAAGATCCGGCGCTCTGGCAGACCAATCTATAGACCCGCGTCGACCAATCCAACGATCACGGAAGTGATGAATTATCGTATTCCAATAGCTTAATGTAAAGGCGCTCCATCTTGCTGAAATACTATGTCATTCTCCAATAAACCTAGGTCTTGCTCCAATTTTTCTGTGATCAAAGGATCGATTGTCTCGTCCAGCATGTTCAAACACTATTAAATGAAAAAGATGATTCGTGCGAATAACAGATAAAAAGAAATTAATTCACAAAGTCCTGGAAATGAGAGACATATAAAATTTACCGATATATCACGCAATTTCTCCAACACGCGATGACGAAATGGTGCACGGATTTGGCGATGGTAGATCCATCTATCAATATATAGGCAGGAAAGATTAGTATCCGAAGAGGTATATTTCAAGGAGATGCCCTCAGTCCGCTGCGGTTCTGTATTCGGCATTAAGACCACTCACGTCTCTATTGAGGAAACATCAGAAGGGCTATAATATGGGAAAGCCATTCGTTAACATTAGTCATTTATGGTACATTGATAATCTAAAATTATATGCTCATTGAAAGAACCATCTACATGACTTATTAGATTGTGCTATATCATTTATAAACATGTATATGGAACCTTATCTTTCTACGACCAATATCTTTGGAGTTAGAATGGTAACAAAATCGTGTTAAGTCGTTCCATTTCTCTTAATTATAGCTTTATTTTTTTTTCTTTCTTCGGAAAAATATATTGCAAATTCAACGTATTTCCACCGCTAGTAAATTAATTCACAATTCTTTTTTTAATTCTATACTAAACACCCTTAAAAGAAAAAGACACGAGGCGACATCAAATAACTTATTTCTGTGTTTTATTAATATAATTCGCGCCTCTCCACTCTGAAAACGTGCTGGCCCTAACTTGAGCTGGGTTGTAAATGGATCTTCACTTATTTTTTTTTATAAAAATATAGTAAGTATATTAAAACACAAGTGTCACAATGACGTTTCTTGTAATACGAGTGATTCAATGTACGAGCATTACAAGTCATTGTAACACGCGGTTTTTATATCTAATTTGCACATTAATCGCCTATATTACATTCCGGTAAAAGCCCTACAAGTGCGTTAATGAGTCATTACCGCACTGCGTCGTCGTTTGCTTTAACTCTATTGTAACATCATATTAGAAAAAATATATTTTATTTAACCATACTTTCAAGACTTTTCTTATACGACGTATAATTTACGTCTAATACGCTACAAGTTTAAGTTAAAGGAAAATAGATGTGAGAATAAAAATTGTAAGGCAAAATGTTTAATTTAAATAAACTAACAATAAGAAAAAATTAAGCCGCTACCTCAAGAACAAAAAAGTACTAATTAAAACGCTACGATCATTCGATCATACAGAGGACATCGCTATATGTAACTCTTCCGCCGATTTATACACACCCTGTATATCTACTTTATTGCACAAGTGACAAAATTTAACGATTTTAGGGTGTGATAAAATGAATGACTTTTGGTAACTAAAGTTACTAAACTATCCTTGAGATAGTAAACTTAATAATAAAAAGTTGCTACGCTTGGAGAATGTGGTGGGGAGCTTATTCTGGAGGTTCTGGTATCAATTCATAGAGGCGCACGCGTCAGTAAGAGCGCGTAATTTGAATGCATTCCCTATTTTTTTCTTTTTTATATTAATATTATTGTTTGAAAATTGAATGTATTATTACTGCAATAGTAAATACTATGCAAAAACGTGATGAATCATTGCAATAATACAATCAATTTTCAAACATTAACGTCAAGTTTGGGAACAGAGTAAGGTATTTTAGGAAATAAACAAATATTTTATTGGGAAAGAAGTTTTTTATTTTTCATTATTTTATAATAATAATAATAAAGTTTATTATGCTACAGTAGGTTAATACTTTTTACAGAATAATATAAAGTGGTACAAACTTAAATTAATGTTATTTTATTGTAGCTTTTAGTTACGTTCCGGGACCTAAATATATGTGTCCCTTCTTCAGACCTAATATACAACATTAATATGTACTTTACAGGCTTAAAAATAAACCAAAAAGTGTGTTATTACTTACATCAACTAAGGTGAAAAATCTTGGAAAAGTATGCAGACATTAAAATTGCAAAACGTAGATTAAATTGCTTTTACCAATGGACAAACTGCACATATTGAACTTTTTGTAAAAAAAAACAACAGGGTACTGGATTTGTTAAGTTTTTTGCTCTGTACTATACGCTTCGCCACTGCATGATAGATCTTATTAATAAAAATGGTTAGTTAGTCTTATACTATGTTTTTATGCTGATTTACCTCCACATTCAAAGTGTTCCTGTTGGAGTACTCCATTGACAACGCTTGAACTGAAAACTACAGAAACTATTGTAAAATAAAACATGATTACTAATAATATAATTGCCACTTTTCTTAGAATATGTTTGAACATATTAGTTTAACATTTACTTGGATATAAAATAGTAGAAATTGCATTCCAATTTAATGCTAATTTTTCCTTTGTTCTAAAAGACGACTCAACAAAGTGCGCCTCGCATAGTCTTTTCTTTCGGCTCACATCGCCGACATTGAAGTGTAATTGCAACTTGTTAATCCATAAATGGCACCTGCAATGATAGCGTAAATCTGGTTGTTTTACGTTTTATAAGCATAAAATCATATCGTTGTTAGAAACGTTTCAGTTAATATATGTACCTATTGTTGCATATAAGTAGATATGTGAATTGAGCTCACATCGAATATTCGGCGTTCGGAATTTTATTACTCAGAGTGTCCCTTGATGCGTCCCCACCACTTTGTCGATGCGACTATGATGATGGGGACGCGGGAGACTGTATAAAGGGACACTCCGTCCAATAAAATTTCGAACGCCGAGTGTTCCATATGGGCTCAATTCACATCCCTGCATATAACTATGTACTTATTATGACTTTATGACTAAAGACCTCAAGACTCCGGATAATTTCCTATCCGGATATTCGGATCTGGACGTTACCCGGATCCGTTATCTGAATTTTGTGGGACAAAAGCTTGCGATGTATTTCCGTTCAGACCGATCTAACAATAAATCGATCCAATACGCGTATTAAAAAAAATAGCGCAAACGTTAATTAATGCCGTGGTTTAATATTAATCATAAAATTACTTACCTGTCTGTTTTTAGAGGGAACCAAAATAATTTCGTAGAAGCGGGTACTGGGCCACAAATTAAACACTTGTTAACCGGCATTCCTCCGGCAAGTCTCTCGCAAAAAGTATAACAAAAGTACGCAAACACGTAAACAATATGCACAATTTATATAAGTATATACTTTTTGAAAATACAATTTTTCATTTAACGTAACATTATGATCCATGGTAATATTAATTCAATTTCCAAAATGCTAAAAGCGCCTAAGTTATATGCAATCCTATTAACATTGAAAATGTACTTTCCTTGTATATAGGCAACTTTATGTACATGTTGACAATAGCGCCTCTGTGAATTGATACCGAAACTACATCCCTTTCGTAGGGGCAGGTGACTCAATTTCTCTAATTGAAGGTGGACAGGGCTTTTGGTAACTAAAATGACATTAAAAATATTGACGTTTTATTTTAGAACTAGAAAAATTACATTTATAGCATTTATAAAGAAATTAATATATTATGTTTTACAAGTATTATTTATTTCAGCATTTTTTGGAAAAGAAAGCGTAAAATTATGAAGAATTGTACCTTCGTCCTCATTGTGCTAGCATTCGCGGTCGAAATACCGCAGCGAGACGCCAATAGACTTATAGTACTCCACACTGCGAATTTCCGTTCAAATTTTGTATCGGAACGGACAGACCACAATAAAACCCGTTACGGGATCGCTCGCATGATTGCTTACACCAAACGGCAAAAGGAATTGGATATAAATAGGACTATCTATATTGACACTATGGACTGGGCCGAAGGTAGCGTATTGTACAGTTATTACAAAATGAAAATATTGAAGGCTTTTGTCGATATGCTCCCGGCGGACGTCTTCACTATTGGCGAGGCCGAGTTGTTGCAAGGGAGCAAGTCTGAACGTTACAAAAACTTTGAGAACTACATCTTGAGCATCTGCAGTAAGACGATAGTCTGTAGCAATATGAATATTCCGTCAGATCACCCGCTCTCCCCCTGCATACATCAGTACGCGATAGTCGAGAAAGGCGAATTTAAGGTCGCCGTGTTGAGTTACCTCGAGGAGAGGTTTGTACCGTCGCCATTCGGAGGCCTAAGAATGCAGTCGGTATCAGTTGTGGACGACGTCGTAACCAAGTTAAACGAGGCGCACCGCAATATAAGCTTGTTCCTAATGGTAGGGCATGCAACTAAGGAACTCCTCGAAAGAACGAGTATACGGCCCATCACGAAATTCGTTATAGGAGCACACGATGACATCTTGTTTTATAACGGCATTCCACCGTCTGAGGATCGTGCCGTGGGGGAGTATCCCGAAATTCCGCGGTTGTCTCGCATGCCGCTGTTTTACGCTGGTTCATATGGAAAATACGTGGGCAGGATAGTGGTCGAGTTTTACGTTAACGGTTCGTCTAGAGCCTACGGTAATCCGGTCCACATGGACGAAGACGTAGAAGAAGATCAAGAAGTGCTCGATGTGCTAGAAAAATTTAAGGAGGGTGTGGACAAGCGAATATTGAGAGGATTGGGTAGATGTCGTGGACGGCTAGAGACGAAATGTTTGCGGAAAGAGTGTACCTTCGGTAATCTCATCGTCGACTCCTTCATCGAATATAAAGCGAATATGTACGATGGGAAATATTGGAGCGATACGCCGATAGCGTTCATAAACTCCGGCGCAATAAAATCGAATATTTACGCGATGGTGTTGCAAAACAAGACCATCACGGAAGCACATCTAATGGCAGCGTTGCCATTCGATAATTATCTAGTGACCATCATCATAAACGGTACGGTGTTAAAGAGCATCGTGGAGCACAGCGCATACGATCTGACGTCGAGGGGTCTGACGCAGTTCCTCCAAGTATCCGGTTTGAGAATAATCTACGATTTGACGCAACCGTCTAATAAGAGGGTCACTTTGAGGGTGCGATGTGGGAAATGCACTGTCCCTCAGTATATGGACCACGAAGAGGACGCAAAGTATACTGTAGTAACCACTAATTTTTTAGCCGAAGGAGGAGACGGATACACCATGATCAGAGATGAGCATTTGCAGATGAATAAGGAAAAGGTTACGGCAAAAAACGTGCTCACAGAGTATATCAAATATTATCGGGTTATTCAAACGGCCGCTGATGAACGCATAACAATAATAGAGAAACCGGAACAGAGGGCACCTAAACAGAGATCCGACAAGAGGAAATCCGTAGCACCTCGTATCTATTTTCACTTTTACTACTATTTATGTACAGTTTATATTTTTCTAAAATTAAATTACTAAAATGAAAGGAAATGTAATAATTTATTATGCCCCGAAAATTCTAGGACGGTCAAATATCTCAAGAAACACACATCGAATCGAAAAACAAAGAAACGACATGCCTTTAATCATTTTTAAGGACCGCAAACACGACCATCCATTCCCAACCCCCAGTCGCAGTCAGTGGGAGGGGCGGCAACTTTGAAAAGTGGAAACTCCTATTTTGTATTGCAGATTCGTATTCTCCGTATCAAAATACGACTTCTTTTTCGTTCTTTGATAGATGCGGTTGAAATTCATAAGAATTTTTGTGAATTTTGAGATATTTTGAGGTATTTGTGTAAAATTTATTACCTCTTGAAACCGATACGTCTTATTCATTTTGGGATATTTCGGGCTATTTAAGTAAAATCATTTACCGTCTGCCTCTTGAAGCGGATTATTCCGTTATTTTTTATAGCCGTTACAATTTACTTAAATGGCAACACGAAGGAATATCTATTGTAATGATGTTTAGTTGAGGTGACGTACGAGTAAAAATTTTAGAGCTTGGATAATTGGAATCTCCAAATCGACAGTAGAAAGAACTATTATCAGATTTTGAGATACGGGCAGTGTTAAAGATCTACCCAGACCAAATACAGCCTAAAAATGATTAACAATCATTGGATCTATTATTATCATTCACAAAAGATCCTCACAGTACTCTTCAAAGTTCTGTTGAATTTCATGAAACGAGTAAATCATCCAGTCATATAATAGCATTGAAAAGCAATAAATTACACCCTTGCAAACTGGAACTTCTCCTGAGATAACCGAACATGATCCTGATCGACGTTTAGAATTTTGTGAGGATATCATGAACAAAATAGATGAAGACCCTGACCTTCATTTTAACACTGCTTCCTCAGACGAAGCAACATACCAATTAAACTGGGTAATAAATCGGCACAATTGTAGATATTAGGCCGATACAAATCCCTTTTTAGGTGTAAGAGAGTACTACGCAGTATCTTCAGTGGTTGAATGTTTGTGCTGGAATACTAAATGATCCCCTGATAGAGCCATTCTTCATAAATGGATATCTTGATGCAGACATGCTTCGAGATGAAATCGTCCCAGCAATAATAGAAATTGCTCACGTTAATTTGGAACATATTTGGTTTCAACTAGATGGTGTTGCACTAGATTACGGACGAATGTTCGTGATTACCTAGATATAGTTTTTACTCATCCTTGCACAGGGAGCCAAACCCCAAGAAGATCGCCAAAAGTCCAAGTACTCAATTTCATGCGTTATCCAATTCGCATGAAATTGAGTACTCGCGGGTTCTTGGTGTCGCTGATTACGAGGCAACAGTCAAAATTTCAAAAAACAATATGGCCGAACCATTATGGTGGACAATTTCTTCAAGAATTCATTGAATTGCAAATAATTGAGTACTCCGGGATTACTGGAGTCTGGTTAAAGTAACTGTCGACGTATATTCAATAAAATACAGCCGCAATCGTTCAAATCCATCGCGTGAAACTGCGAGTATTCCTCAAATAATTTCCACAATCCGTTTAATTTTATTAACAGCGAGAGGAAGCCACATCCAGGTATAATCTACCGAACCGGCAGAGCATAAAGCAGCAAATTATTATCATCCTCTAAAAGCTGAAACGGACCATCAAATAATTAGAGTAATGACAGCTTCAAATTTCGTAGGAAAAAAATATTACCGAATGAACCGAACGTAGAAGACAATGTAAAACGGAATTCGTAATTATCTTAAACAAGATTTACATAAAAACAAACATTTCTATCGGATCCCATAGGCGTTTCTCTCAGGGGATCATCTGCAACTCGTAAATATATTAATATACCTAAATATATACATTAAAATATGAAACGTTTTTAGAAAATTTGACGAAATAAGCTGAATATGTTGATGGAATCGCACATGCTTAGCAATTTTAATGTCATGTAAAGGCCACGAAAGGAGCATATAACGAATCTTACATGTGGCACCTCGTTTATTCTTCAAAGACTTTCACCTGCTTCACTCTCGTCAAATTTAATGACAAATTGAAGTAATAATACATAATTTATTTCAATAATGCTATAGCGTACAATAAATAAATGAACTATTAACAAAATGACAAATATATGCATATTTGACTTGCCTACGGTCCAAGCAACTGCTTCATTAGAATTTTTCGAACTTCTTTTCTCCAATGAAACACGAAGCTTTCTCTATTACAGAAGTGAATGCAACGCTAAATTTTTAAAATCGATTTATCTATTCTTAATCGTTTTTGAAATAATCGTCGTTATCATACAACAAGAAAAGAGTAATGGTACAAGGACGGTGCCCTGTGGCACCCCAGGTAACTCTCGTTTTTCGCTAAGATGATGTAATTTGTGTTCCCGTTGATTTTTCTGTCGGTACACATTACTTTCTACCTATTGAATGTAAATTTCATTTGATAATAAACCCAGAACCACAATCCTAAAGATCATAGCATGTCATGTTTCTGTATGTGGGCATAGTGATGAACAACGTCAAAGACCATCCGGAACTCTATTAAAGCACAAAGGGTTATTCTTCTTTGCTTATTGGTTCTTCAATAAATCATTTTGATTGTTCTAAAATATTCATAGAAATGTGATCGTTGCTACACATTAGTACCTCAACAATCCTATAATAGCATTTCCAGAGCAATACTCCATTTATTCCGGTTGTTTTGTATTATTTAAGCTGTGGATAACATCCATCTCTTTAGCGTCGGTAAGATCACCATGAACTCAAATTTGCATTTTGTGTTTTCTAGTGATGAATTGCTTGAAGTCATTTGTACTGATGTACTCTCTATTATATCTTAATATGTTTGTTTTTTTTTTTTTTGGTTTGGCTTTAGTTTTGCTTCGGTTCTTATTTGTTTTTATGTTTCTCTACTGTCTAGCACAATGGTCACTCCATCATCTTTTTCAAGATATTTGTATTCCATTTAGGTATTATTAAATATATATAATTCGTGTCAACTGGTTTTCCTCAATGCATCATCCACAAAATAGAGCGAAAGGGATAGATCCCAACAGCTTACCAAAAGCTTCTCCATAGCTATAAAGACAAAATATGTTCTTTTAATTTTTGAAGGTGCTTTAATTGTAATTGGTGTTTGATAATGAGTAGATATGATATTTTTCCTTTTCCTAAAACCACTTTCGACTAACGTTGGGTCTATTCTAGTATTCTAAGAATAAGTAGCTTTTTCTTTAAAACAGGTTGTTGAAAATTGATAAAGCTTAAGCATTTATATGGTTGTCAGGCACCCTTGCAGAGTCAAATCTCCCTCCTAAACATCATCATTTGAGACTTGAACCCGCGTTACCTTAAGTTAAAACCCCAAAAAGGATCTTAAGGCATTCGATTACCACAGTCTCTTACAATTAATAATATTATCTTATTTATTAATACTGCTACTAAAACATATATGAATTGTTCATTTTAGGTATTCACCCTTTTTTCAGAACTTACTTCATCATTTCATTAAAGTTTTGCTTTTAAGCATTTCAATCAAAATCTATTTTATTCTGGTCTATTCCACCCCCTGCATATTTTTTTTTCAAACTCTTGCATTGTATGAGTTGTGTCTGCTTTCAATGCTAACTATTCATAATAAGTATCATTTCCTTCATTATATCTTCAATTTAAGTAATCATTTTATGTGGAGGAAAAAAGAGAAAACACTCCATAAAAAGGCAAAGAAAAAACACAAAGTAAACATAACCTAATGAAAATCGACGGAATCTTTTTCATTTTACCACTCTTATTGTAAATAACGTGCTTAGATTTTCCTTTTGAACGAAGTTTTTCTGAACGCCACTGTCTATTCACTCACAGCAAACTTTTGATCCTCCCAAAACGCAATCGCATTATATTATCCGAGCTCGTCATTCTTCAACAAAAGAATTAGAGAGAGGAACGCGGACAACAACCAGAAAACTCATAGAAATTAAATTTGTTCGTTCGCGTTCTTTTCTCTCGTCTTCTCTTTCTCCCATTCCTTGTTCTATTTCTCCTAGGACATCTTGACCGTATAATTATATTTTGGGGAATATAATGGATTTCGTAATGCATTGCTGCTCGAAATAACTTCTTCGCGTGGATATTATTATTTCCAAATTATACACCTTCGAATGGCATTAGCATATTCCGGCATTCTACCATTTGAAGTTTCTATTACTATTTTTGCTCTCTTATCTATTCCACGAAATGTCGAATTATAATGCAGGGAATAAGTGTTGTGACGCTCGCTTTAATATTTAAGTATATGGTACGGGTGCATAATAATTGGTAATTTGGAGATGTCCTGCGAATAACAGTAGTTTTGCGAGAATGTTATAATAACTCGTCAGTTTAAAAATATAGTCAAGATGCTGCTAAAATCTTTTTCATATTTCTACAGTGAAACTTCTCTCCAACAAACACTTATGAGTTCGACGAATTTTTCTATTTCTAAGGGATGCATTTCGCACTTAAAAACGAGAAATATATTACTTAGCTTCATCCGATGACTTTTTCAAAAATTTTAACGCCAACTTATTTTTGGCATTACGTCCCGGGACATGTCCCAGGTTTGGTCACCTTCAGGAGATTGAGGCCTATGGCTCTCAATCCTTCCCTGATTATTGTCCTTGTGGCTACACTCTCTACAAAAATATAGAAACGGGTAAGGTTAGTTGTCGTTGGTCAGGTTTTCATTGCCCCAGTTATGCATACACATGCTTTACACTTTAGGAAAATTAGTTCTCGCACTTTAGTTCTTTTGCTTCAAGCTACTGATCTGCAGCTTCATGTAGGTACGAGCACGGACTCTGATCACTTCCTCCTTATAGCAAAACTTAAACATACAATTCCAGCAAGCAGACAAGTGAAAAAGAAAAATATGCAAAGGTACGATGTTGTGAAGCTACCAGAAAAGGAAGTAGAGAAAAATGGAAAGAGAGTTGGAGGAAATACTCCATGAGTGTATAGAAGCAGAAAGCATTGAAGATGAATGGAACCAAATTGAGGCAGTTGTGAAAGAAATTATGCAACAATGCCTAGAAAGCAAAGAAGGACAAAGATTGGTTGACTGAGTGCTGTCGAATTATGTTAGAGGAACGGCACAAAACAAGAATAAATATGCTGTAGAATCACACGGAGTAACTAAGAAAAGATACGAAATGGTAAGAAAAAAGCAAAACTACCGTGTAGACAGCAGAAGATAAATTATTGGAATGTAAGAATGAGATCGATAAAACAAAACTGCACAAACAAGAATAAAAGGAACTTCTATAAGGAGGCAAAGAAACACCAAGGAGCGGGATAGGAACAAGCACCTTACTTGAAAAATAATAAGGGTCTCTTCATAGGGGAAACATAAGAAAAGATTAATATATTCGGGGGGAGTATTCACAAGGAAGTGTTAAATGTGGATAGTGAACCAGAGAAGACAGGCAAGGTGGAAGGATCAGATTACTGGGTGATCCAAGAGGTGGGTGATCAAGAAGTAAGGGAGCCTGATGAGCAGAAAGTAGAGGAAGAATGTATGAAACTAAAGAATAACAAGAGTCTAGGAGAAAACGGGATTCCCGCAGATATATTCAAATACGACAGGGGAAGTCTGCAGAAAAGGATTAGTAAGTTAATTAAAGGGGTGTGGCAAGAAGAACGAATGCCTCAACAGTGGAATAACGCAGTAGTATGTCCAATCCTCAAAAAAGGAGATAAAAGTAGCTGTAGAGGCATATTACTCCTGGATGTGACATATGAAACCCTAGCGAGAATTATCGGAAAAAGGCTAAGTGGATACCATGAGAAATTGGTAGGAGAATATCAAAATGATACATAGTAATAGCTATGAGCAAAATTCAATTTACCTGTACTATGTTTATCAAAAGGGCATACTACTCAGTAAGAAGATTCATGTTGCATAAAGCCATGGAGAAATTAGAATTAGAATTCCCAGGAAACTAATCAATTTAGCAAAAATGACCCTAAACAATACACAGAAAAAAGTGGCAGTAGACACAGGTATTTTTTTACTTTCTGAAGTAGGACTGGAAGGATCCCATCTACAGATGCTGTTTTAAAAAAGCTAGAAGGTGTTAATAGCATAATCTAGCAATTTGCTACTACATATGTGTCTAACCACGCTTTGCTTTTCTAATGGCTTTATTGTGGGAAATAAGCTTTATGATTTAATTGTTTGACGAGCTTGCGTGTATCGAATGTTAACATTGACAGATGATCATTCAACCAAGCGTCCCTGCAGTGTTTATTCAGTAGATTAGAGCAACTCGATTCGTATGCATATGAGATCATTTTCCAAATCCAGATGATATCCGAGCTCTCTGATTTGGATATGCGATAAATTACTGCTTAGGTTGGTTTTGTACTTATTCCAATCTGTTTTTTTAAGATTCCACCTGAGTGGTGTCTCTGAACTCTTCGTATCTAGTCTGAACACAATTATCCTGCGATTAATAAGAAAAGGTTCACTTGATACCCCTTGATCTTCTAACAAGTATTTCAGGTTCAATGTATTTAGCATCCTCACATTGTTTACGTGAAGACTGCTACTAAAATTATATTCTAAAAGTTGCTCATTTGTCTAATTGGTGCCTGTGCTCCCCAAACAGTGTTGTGTGCGTTGGCGTCGCATTCTATAAATAGTCTTCTTCTTTGAGTAGTGTTGTACTACAAACTCCAAACTTTCAGATTGCTTTGATGTCAGCGATCCCAATCCCGGCATGGTTTCTGGTGTTTACTGAAATCCATGTTTGTGCGGCAGTGTTTGCATTAAAGAAGCAAAGCGTTTGATGAGCACTCATGTTGTAGAACCTCCACTTTGTACTGAAGCATTGTGCGGGACTAGGAGGAACGTTTCGAGCATAGGCTGGACAGTGGACGTCAAATTCAATTTAACTCTGTCCAAATCCTATCCCGAATTGGTCACTACTAGAAATGTAAAACCCTAGAATCCATTGAGATCTATAAATATCCTACATAACAGCTGGAAACCTCTCCGTCACTCACTACAATACAACTCTTACCCCCATACAAATCCATCCACATGTGTTTTTTCTTCAGTTTTATCACAACTGGGATAGGTAGTGGTAGAGTAAGTAGCCCTGAAGATTTCCTATAAAACTGAAGACGAAACGTTGGTCAGCAACAGTTCCAGGACCTAGTTTCAAACCGGAAACCAAGCAGTATAATAGATATATACTTAATATATTTTGAATCAAAGCATTGCAGTAAGCGTATATTGGCAGTAGATTAACATAATTGGTCAAATTTACGGTTAGTATACCGTATATTAAACCGCCTCTGCAATTTACTACACCCCTCCAATAACGTAATAATGCTATTACATTAATACTTTCGCAAATCAGATCTTGCTCGCCCATTAAGGCGGTAACTTCGATTCATATACCATTTCTTTCTCTCTGTTTAGCATTTTTAGCGACTGTAATACTAATTTATGCTCCAATTATGTATATGTTTGTAATTAAGCTCGAGGAAAAGTTTCTCGCTTGCCTGCGAGCGGTTTCAGCGGGAAACGATAAGCAAAAAAATCGTATTTTTTGTGCGTTATCTGATAAAGCGTGTGTGCGTTTTCCTTGGTGCGTTTGCAAACGCCCGCTTCGCTTCCGCGGTCAATTATACCTACGGTGAAGGTTGGAGAAGTAATGACGGAAATGTCAGCTATAAAAGAAATGCCCACGAAAATGATGTGAAATAATTTTACCGAACTACTGCATTTAAGGAAAATCTGCTGTTCATTCATATATGCATCATCGTTTAATTCAGGTACCACCTTTGAAATAATATAAAATAAATAGATATGTGAGTTTATTACTAGAGGAGAGCTTGGTTTAGGCTTTTGGGCAAAAAAAATGGAGTTATTCATGCCCACTTCATAGGCTCTTCGTTCGCGAAGACGCGTGCGTCCTATTCAGTACGATGTAAAGCAATAATTTTATCGGAACGCCGATGTATTTCAGCTACACGTGTTCAACGGTCGAGTAAGTATGTTTATCTGATTCTTATCGCCCTAGTCGGCCAAATACACTTCTTATCGAAATTTCACTATAAGATATCGTTTATTTGCCACGGTAGGCATACAAAATTTATACAAAGAGCAATCAAATACTTTTGCATCGTAGAACTAGGAATTGTGTGTGTTTTTATACACGCCTTTCATAAATGCTCTTCGTATCCCGACCATCACCTTAAGCCTAAAACACGCTTCAGATCACTTATTACAAAGCAATTCATTTTCTTACTGCTGGTTTTTTGTAATAATTTTGCTACTTAAATAGCATATTACAAAGAGCAAGACATTCCACTGAATTAAATCCAACTTAGATTTGTTTTACGTAATCACATCTGCACTTCAAGTAATTTAGTTCGTTGTTGCAGTTTTTCGGAGTCTACGCTACAATTACTATAATGCTTACTACAATGTCTTTCTACGAATCATCATATTCTTTATTACCCACCTCCGAGTTATGAGGTGGAGCGCCATCCCCTTACCACCACAAATCATTTCGCTTTGCTAATGGAACATCTTCCATTAACTCGGGAAGATCATTTTGTAAAAAAAAATATAATATAATTTTAAAATCTTGCATTTTTGCCCGTTTACCTTAACGGTACAACTTTTCTTGTTGCTTTTAATTTTAAATATTATACTAGACAGCTTTAAGCATTTGAAAAAGGTTGCTGAGTAGACCGAAACGTTATGTTTTAACTGGATTGTATATAATAGCCATAGTTTCAAATAACATTCAAAAGGTTAAAAAAATGTAAATAACGTTGCTTTGTCAAAATTCCTTCTAAGATAACGTATGTCACACAAGTTTTGGGAAAAATAATTAAATTCTTTAAAGTAAATGTAACGTAATTTATTCAAATGACCACTTTACCAACATTTTACCTTATATTTAAATTAATTAAAACTACAATTAAAATAATGACAAAGGGCCATGGTCCTCAATGGCACGCAGTTTTTGTCTAACTTGTCCCATCATGTTGTGGACGATGTTTATATCAATTTCTCTTATCTTTTGATGTATTCTTCGCCTTAGTTGAGCTTCATTTTGAGCTTCCTACCCATTATCATATACTTTTCTGGTCAATATTCCCCAAAAATCTTCGATGGGTGGAGCTTGTGGCACATTTGGCGGATTGTCTGCTCTTGGCACAAAGGGTATGTTGTGAGCTTCTAACCATGTTCTAGTCGTTCTTGCATAATGGCAACTTGCTAAGTCCGGCCAAAACATTATTTCTTCACGTGGATGAGTCGTAGTAATAAACTGTAGCAACTTCGGTAGGCATCTTTCGGTATAAATGTTGGCATTAACTGCCTCACCCCTCACATGCCCAACATAAGGTCGTGAAACTCCTCTCTCCGATATGGCACACCAAACTAGAATTTTATCTTCAAATTTTTTTTTTTGTTTTGTATTTAACATTATCTGCACAATTTTCTATATTATCGGTATAAAAACCATAATTGCCTTTCATTTCTGAGTGAGAGAACGTAAAATATTTTTCATCGTCCATGATGATCACTTTATTGTTTGCAAAATGAGTTCGGTGTAATCTACGACAACACATTGGAATTCTTCGTAACTGGTCCTCTGTATAACGTGGACATTTACGTCTTTTACGAAACTTTAGGCCTTTTTTTTTCAATACCCTTCTTACAGTTTCATGAGAAACATTAAATCTTCTGGATAACTTTCGGCATGACGTTCCAACGCGGTCTTTTGCACTTTCACAGATTAGGTTGGCGCGATTTTCGGTCAACATTCCGGGACGTCCGCTTTTTGGTAAATTGAGGCATGGTATACCTTGTTCACATTCTGCAATTGTTCTATAAATGGTTGTCTTTGAAATATTTTGATTCCAAAATGTGTTTACAATTTCTTGCTTGGGTAGATGTCCAACCAGGCTGTAAATGCTTTTCCGTATTTCAAGTTTGTACGACATAATTGGACAAATTATTTGACATCTATGAAATGTCATAACAAGTTTGAGTATTAATGGACATATGTTTATCATGGTTACTAGATTGAAAGTTATTTATAGTTATTTTTACGCCGACGAAAATTTTCCCAAAACTTATGTGACATACGTTATATGGATCAAGGATACGTCCATTAAATAATCTTGCTCCAAACGTTGACACTCCATGTTATCTGATAATGACTCCCACACATCCATTGAGGATTTTCTGGAGCCCAGTAATAGCACTTATAGCGATTCATCACCCCAGTTATGAAATCGTGCCTCGTCAGTCCAGAAAGCGATTATCATTTAACAGTACTTGCATTACAGCAATGATTAGGATTCCTTTCAAAATCTGTAGGCAGTAATGCTTGCAACAACTGAATTTTAAAAGGATGATGTGCAATTGTTTAGGATAGGTTTCTAAGGTGGTTTAAAAAAGTATGTCTTTTGAGATTCTACAAAATATTTTTATCGACGCACAGTGGTACCAAATCCCAAGAAGCTGGCCAAAAGTCTAAATCGTTGTCCAATACGCGTGAAATTGAGTACTCGGTGGTTCCTAAGTTAATGAATTGCATCCAAAAATAGATTGAAAAGAACATCACATAAGTCAAGAATAATATTACTTCGTAGGTACGGAAGCTTCGCCAGAATTCACTTCAAAACGAACAATAACGTAGCACGCCGTGCTTATCCAAACAACCTGAAGGATAACAAATTGAAGCCCCCAAGATCAAATAAAATGATTGATGAAACTAAAAACCAGGAATGTATTTTTTTGGTATTCGGACGTAAATTATTACGTTTGATAATTAAAACACTACAACTTTTGTTTGAAATACTTTTTTTTGTATCTGCAATTGTGACAGAAATAAATAGTGATTAAAATAAAACTGAAAAACCTGGTAGGTATATGGAATTTAGTCCATTCTGTATTATTTGAAAACTTTCGTGCCAAAAAATTAAATGCCATAAGTAGGTAAATACAACTATTTTATATTAATATGGATGCCAACACTCCATACATTATTAAAACCGTGAGATCCCGCATTATTTAATTAAAACACATGTTTCCCTTTCGATATACTTGTCTTGATAGTACAGCCGTGAATACTCTTGAACATATCCAACGGGAAACTTATTATTTCACGCTCGATACGCCGTTTTAATTGTCCAGTTTATGTTGCAAAGACATCGTTAGGGTGTTATACGCACATACACATTCGTTTACGATAGTTATCAAAGTAGGAGGCCTGCTGTAGAGCGATGGCATTACGCGAATCGCCCATCTACATTCATCTACGTATGACGTAAAGTGCTTAATTCGCACCCAGACGAGTGGAGCAGACGGAGCGAAAACTCCAGAAAGATATAAGCGCTAATGTAAAATTAATATGTATGCATCTCTGATCCGCAGCCCCGATAATTGCGTGCAAGTAAATGCACATCGCGTATACATATATACGTGAACGTTTGTATCTACATCTACGCGTTTCTACGAATAGTTAATGAATGTTAGCGCAGCGGTAATACACAGAAGTACGAATGATACGTAAGTACATACATACATGCATGCATAAATATTTTATCATAGGTAGCAGAGTAAATTGTTCCGTCAGCTGTGACTTGTATACATGGGTTATAGAGAAAAGAGTTTGTAAAAACCTAATGCTAACCTACCAAGCGATAAAATAAATTACGAGAATGTATGAGATTTTTTTATAGGAACGATGTATGTAGATTTATTAAAAATATAATCACAGTTAGGATTAATAAACTGTATTTTATTCGGAGGCATGCCACTTCCGCGCCTGTCATTTCCGCACCCATCAAGAATTTTCCCATTTCCGCGCTTATACACGGTGGCCAGAAAAATGCGGACAAACACCACGCAGGCCAAATCTTTGTTTAATTCTGAGTTGACAATCTTAATTGAGAAAAGTAGTACAGTGTTTTCTTAAGTCACACGAGCAGCTTAAAAGAATTGTAAATTTGGCAACACCTAATCAGACAAGTACTGTGGCAGTAATCATTTTATTATTTACTATAAATCAGGTAAATACGCAAATTAGCAAGAATTTTATGTTAACATGGATAAAAATTTTATTGAAATTTAAAGATAATATGAAAAAATTATAACAACTGTTCAAATTGGTAGCCATCAGTTTCCAGACATAATTCCAATCTTCGAGGAAGCCAATTCAAAACGCGCTCCAACATATCGGGGGTGATTAATCGAACTGCCGCCGTAATTTTATTAATTACATCCTCTTCGTTAGCTGGAGGCGTTGCATAGACCTTTTCCTTTAAAAACCCCCAAACGAAAAAGTCCAGAGGATTAATATCGGGAGATCTTGCTGGCCATGCTATTGGGCCGTTACGCCCTATCCACCGATTCGGAAAGTGTTCGTTTAACCAATCCCTCGAAATTCTGGCATTCTGAGCGGGTGCCCCGTCATGCATGTAGAACATATTGGGTCTCAAATTCAATGGAATATTATCCAGTACTTCTTCTAAAACGTTAACGTACTGAATTCCATTTAGACGATTTGGAAGAAATATTGGTCCAACAACTCGGAGATTTAAAATCCCCAGCCAAACATTTACCGAAAATCTTCTCTGATGTCCAATTTCCCTAACTGCCTTGGGATTTTCGTCCGCCCAAAAATGAAAATTATGGCTAAGAAAAACGCCATCTCTCGTAAACAAGCATTCGTCGCTCCAGAGAATATGCAATAAAAAGTTGGGCTCTTCTTGAATCCTTTGTAAAACATTGTTACAAAACATCCTTCTGTGCACATTATCGTTTACATACAAAGGCTGCAATTTCCATGCATGAAACGGACGCAACAGATTTGGAGATGTTCGACGCTCTCTAGGTCTATCGCTGTTACGATAACTCGGTATAAAGGTGCCAGTTTCTCTAAGTCGCTGATCCAATCTACGGAACGTGTTGGTGGATGGATGTCGCCGTTGTGGATACCGTATTTCATATTCCTCTTTTGCCAAGTTTGCATTTCCATTGCAAAATCCGAATACCATATACATGTCGGCGTATTCTCCAAAGGTAAACATTGTTCAGTATTAAGAACAGCACAAAATGTTTATCTTATTTCAACAGCCAAATGTCACATGAGAAACGTCAAAAATTGACAACTACTTATTACTTTTAAACAAGCAGCCTTACAGTACCACGTTGCCATATGTACTTTAATTTCAAAAACGCCAATGAAGAAATGTTAAAAATGTAAACCATTGGTATTAATCGATTAGTTGATATTATTATATATTTGAGATAATTCCATTTCTAAAATTCACCACAATGATTTTACATAGATAAATTTGACGAATTTTATGGACTGACGAAGCAACTTTTTCCAGTGCGGGGAAAGTCAATACACACAGCATGCATTTTGTCAGAAAGCAATCCTCACTGGTTACGCGAAGTTCAATTTCAAAATCGTTGGAGTGTTAATGTTTGGTGCGAATTTTTGGGGGAAAATTATTGGTCCTTACTTTTTTGGACAGCGTTTAAATGGTGTGGCTTATTTACATTTTTTGGAAAATGAATTGCCTTAAAAGAATAACCGGTCCCCAAATGAATGGATAGACTGGGGTAGCATTTTTACTTGGCCGCCGAGGTCCCCCGATCTCACAGTAATTGATTTTTAATCATGGGGTAGACTTAAAGATATAGTACTTATAGTACTTATAGTATATAAAGACCGCCCAACAACACCTGACAATATGAAACGAAGAATTCGAGAAGCCGTCAGAAGTATATCCATTGCCGAGGTATTTTGCGAGTGTATTATCCACAAGTAACAGACTCAATTTGTGTGTGGCCAGTGATGGTAGACATTTCGAACATTTATGATTAAAATTTTAGTTGGATATTTTCCTTTTGCTGTTATTATTCTCGTTAATAATTTATTTCATACAGTTTTGACTATATTTAGCCGATATAAGCATTAAACAATCTGACAGAATTTCATAGTTTCCATGGAAACCATCCATTGCGTCGCCTACTTGCCAGGCCGCAGTTAATTTTTGTTACAAATTTCATTCTTTTGGAGATAAATCGGGAACGGATAGAGATATTAAGATACGGTTTTCACTGAAATTTTAACAATTGAATTTAGCTTGCGACACAGGTAATTATATAGCACGGTTATATTTAATTTTTTCTTGAAATTCACCTTACAGAAAACCCCCTCTAGTTTACCTATTTCAAACTAAATGCTAGAACGACAATTTTTCTAGAAAAAGCCCGTGAAATGCTCCATCGAACGAGCCCAAAAATTTTCAGATCGGTTGAACGGTTCAGGAGACATTAAAATTTACATATTGAACAATTGATTGGCTTCCGCGCTCCTTATTATGGCAGGTACAAAGAAAAGTCATTAAACAAAAGAATGGGACATCAACTCACCTTTTCAAAACTATAACTCAACCTGCAATTTTCTGAAATAATACTGATTTTATGATTGAACACAGCAGATACACCCCCTAGCGGTGAAATTTCGAACATTACAATAATTTTCGGATATTCGTGGTGGCCACATTGGTTATGTATTTTTTTGTCCCAAAGCTCTTCATTTTCATGTCGCCACCCTTACTGAACCACCCCATACATATTTTTTTGAATTGAAGGTCGATTTAAAACACCTGCACTTCGTTTACTCAAAGAAAACTTGATGTTATAAAAATTATTTTTGGATATAGATAGCATTTACAGTATATCTACACTACCTGCATCCATATATTCACATTTACAGTAAACAGAATTTTATAAATAAATATCTGCAAATGAAGTAGCAATTATGGGCCAGCGCCTATGTACTATGTATGATTTGAGACACCGGTATATGCTTCAATTGCATTTGTAGATAAACACGTATACAAAAACACAGAACTACGCACATATACTTATATATACAAAACCAATCATGCATAATATGTAGATCTTTCACAATCGCTGCGAGTTATTAAGCCGTTTCTCCTTTTTATTAACACAATATCGCGAACACATATTTCTTGTTCTTTTTCTCCGTCCTATCGCTTTTGCTATCTCCGACACAGTAAAAACCCTAATGCAGTGAATGACTCAGATTCGATACAATGTTTCGGCATATTTATGTTATATCGCCGATGTTATTATTGGTAGTGAGTATATTTTTACTGCTCCGGAAATAAAAATTCACAGACCCAAGGAACGAAGGTTCGATTCGCCGCTTATCTATGCACTCGTAAAGTAGAATCCGTCTCTCTCTTATTTTTTTTTTATTATACGTGTGTGTATCTAAATCGCCGCCTGCACTTAAAAGTTGTATGCGCAAACAACCGATATTTTCCGCGCTGTTATTGCCATGTAGACAAGGAAATTAACTGCACACATGTAAATACGATGTACAACGGATATGTGTTCATTTTGGACGTTTAGAAAGGATACATCGCATAAACAGGATAAAACTGTAAATATCGATGCCCTGTTTGCAATAAAATTAAATGGATTGTACGAATATATTTAGCTAGCGATTTAAGATACGTGTGCTCCCTTTTAATTTAATTACAAATTCTAATCTGATAATTTCCCCAGAGATTTTATTTCTTTTTTGACTGCAAATATGCTTACCAAATTACTAAGTGCTTGTTACTTTCTGTTTACTATACATTTGTACGCACATAGCACCGGTTTGACTGTTTCTCGTAGATATTTCTTTAGTTAGTTTTTTTTTGTGCCGACGTTCCTTTGAAATCGATAAACTTTTTAAGGTTCTTTTTACGACAGACCTGAGTACCGTACTAAATTGTAACTTTGCTTTTATTAAACATTTCAATATACGAGTAGATGATCTGGAGGACTTCTTTATTGAAGCAGACGGATGAGTTCAAAGGGAAAGAAAAACTTGATTTTAAAAATGGCAGGATAATGAAAAATATTGACTTTCATTTTATAAGAAGGAAAATAGATTATATTTGCTTTGAGTTATTGGACTATTTTAAAGTAAAGGTTTTCTTTTTGATACCAATCCATTTTCCTTTTAATCATTTTTATTAGAAATTAACTGTGCTCCTATCTAATATTGAATTGTCTACTTTGTAATATTTACTGGAGTTGTGCAAACCTTGAAGCTAGTACAGAATTCATTATATGAATTTCCACTGATCTATTTCTTCCAAATATTCTTGTAGAAACGGTAATATACAGAGCAGATTTGCAGCATCTACCTAAAACATAAAGAACTTATATATGATATATCTTAGTACTTACAGTTTCAGATGTGTTTATAGTTGTACTTTAATAAACTGGGTGTTCATCGCTAAAGTACAAACTCAGTCACCTTTAATTAGCCGTATCTCAATTTTTTTAAATAGAACACCCAGTATATGTTTACATCAATCAGTTACTATTATTAATCAGTGTTTTGATTTTTGTTAAACATGTTCTAGGTATGTCTATCTCTTCTACTTATCGACTTATTATGGTTTTCATTAATTTCTCAAAATTTCGGTCGTATTTATAAGCTAAGTAGGTGTCAATTATAAAAATAAATATTTAATATAAAAATTATAAAAAAAAAATATAAATAAACTAGTATTATTTTTCTGATTTGAGCAAATTGTATTTATATTTAGTGTATATTTACTCGAATCCATAAAATGAATAAAAAATAATTCAACTTGTTGAAATTACAAAAATAATACTGTTCACAATTAACTACCGAGACAAATACATATAAATATAAGTAACCAATCGCTTTCAAAGTTTCGACTGTGCGCCTTATTATTAATGCGACGATACAGAGATAAATCTGTCGCTTTCGTCGGCTTCACTTTTCATGCACAATGCGTCATATAGTAGTTAAACTTTGGCAACACTATTTTGTTTACGGATGAAGCTTGTTTCACAAGAAGAGGTTAACTAATTTCCATAACGAACACGTTTATGCAGTTGAAAACCCGCATGCCATAAAGATAAATCGTCTTCAACACGAATTTAAACTTAATGTGTGGATTGGAATAATTGGCAATTTTATGTTTGGTCCTGTTATCCTTACACAAAGATTAACGGAAGACATCTACTTGCAATTTTTACAAAATACATTGCCAGATTTGTTAGACGATTTATCTCTACAACTTCGGAGAGATATGTGGTACATGCACGATGGAGCTCCCCCACATTTTTCAATAGATGTTCGAAACTACCTAAATCAAGTATACCCAAACAAATGGATAGGTAGAGGTAATGACGGTCCTGTAAATTGGCCTCCACGTTGTCCAGACTTAACTCCCGCTGATTTTTTTGTATGGGGACATCTTAAGTCCCTGGTTTACAAGACACCTGTGGCTAATGAAGCACAACTATGGCAACGTATTCAACATACAATAAATGACCTTAGAGGTGATGGAGAAATTTTGCAAAGAGTACAGTTTAATTCCCTTTGTTGTCTAAATCTTTGTATGCGTGTAAATGGAGAACACTTTCAACAGTTTTTGTGGCATATTTATTATTTGTGTTCATGTTTCAGTTATTTAATTTTTTTAATAATTTTTGTGTAAAATAACCTAATGCGAATTATTAAAATACAAATTTCGCAAAAACCATTAGAGTAATCAATTCTTATAAAGAGTGCCGTTTTTGTAGTAAATAAGTTACCCAGAATCTCCGAAACCGTGAACTTTTACTAAGCCCATTCGTTTACCTGTAGTCTTTATTTGAGCAGTAGATTTAGCCATGCGAAATTCATTTGTTTATGATAGAAATCATAGGCGACTGGATTACTTTTTGCATTGTTCGAATGCACGACCATAAGCACTTTTTTTCGTTTTCCTCGAAAACGAATAAAAATAAGAAAATTTTACAAGAGACATAATTTGATCGCTTTTGAATACTCTATCGAATAAAAATTATTTCGTGTCTCTACTATAGACCGCAAAAAAAATTATGTTAATTTTCATAATGGTCATGCGTGTTTCATTCACTTCCGGCATTAGTATTTTCTTGAAATTTTCTCAAAACATTCGTCCAATAATACTAACTGACCATGCCAAATCTTATTAAAATCGCATAAGCCGTTTTGAATTTATAATAAAAGAAACTACTATCAAAATTTTAACTTTAAGGCCGCATAGCGCCCAAACTAAGCGACTTTGTACTAAGGTAAGTTTACTTAAATCGGCTTATTTTGGTCTAAGTAATATGTCGTAGGCGTGTGTAAAGACATTTTACAAACACCTTGAATATGGTGGTATATCTGCCATTCAACTGTACCACAATGTTCTAAGTTTACACATGCGCGTCTTGTTTATTTCCTTCCGACTTGAAAATTCCTTCATTTGTAAGAAATTTTAAGTTTTTCCTATAAAATATTAATATTGTTCATAGTAATATTATTATAACAGCAGGATTTCTCTAAAAAGTTGAAATAACCCCTTTACTATTCACCTAAAATATTTATATTATGGAAAAGTTTCTAAAATTTTAAAACTTTCGCTATGTTTTGTGCATTTACCATTGAGTACCTATTTTTTTGGCGTGCAGCGTACCCAGCAAGTAGGAAGAATCCTTTACTAATGACTCCTCTAACAATTATTGATGAATTAAAGAAAATTTTAAGGTATATTCGGCATGATTTGAAATTTCCCCTAAATTTAACTTATAAATCAGCCGCGAGCTTACATAAGGTAATGAAATTAAAAATATTTGCAACCTCTGATAAATTAGTCTGTATTATCACTGTTCCCTTTATTCAAATTGAACCATATGCAGTATTTGTTGTTACTTCAGTCCCTGTAAGGCTCCATCAAAATAAATTTATAGTAATTAAACCAACCGCTCCTTATTTTGCTCTTAGTAAATTACAGAAAAAGCACTTTAAAATTGAAGAAGAAGATTTTAAAAGTATTATCAACGTTGCTCCGAAATATTTTATAATACAATCTAGCCAGCCCATCGTATCTACCGTGTCCCCGATATGCGAACTTGCGTTAATGAAAGCCCCTGTTGAAATTCCTAGGTCGTGTGATCGGTAGGTAAAGGGGTAGGTGTGGTAAAGGATGCCACATGAGTACAGCGCATTCTAGCTTTGACCTAACGATAAAGGTATACAGCAGCTTCAAGACATAGGAATCAGTGTATCACAAAGGAAAAAAACTAAGAGATCTAATTACAGTGGAGATAATATCAACATCGCAATCAGCGAAAGAAAGCTGAGCGTCAAGACTCAACTCCAGGTCCCTAATTATATTATAACAAGCCAAAGATGTAGACTCAATATGATCATTATCGGTGTGATGACGATGATGATCATATTGAGTCTACATTAAATTTTATCTCTTGGAAGTTTATTAAATTTATTGTATTCTATAAGTATGAGCTTTTTTTATCAGTGCATTTACTTGTTTAGCGATTTCATCCAAAGCAATTAGAAAAAAAACAACAGACTAATTAATTAATCGTCGCTTGTTTTCATAACCGCCTATTTTCAAGAAGAATTGCCATAAAAATTCCCAAACTAACTAAACGGTAACATTAAAATGAAACTTACGCAAATAGGTTTCGCTAAAAATATTTATGTGAATATAAATTTCATTTATTTAATTTGCTCATCACGTTAAACGCGCCCATTATATAGGTTTTTACGAATTTTCACTTCAAAAGAAACTTTAAAAAAATAATCTTGTTAGAAGCGTCTACGATGTGCGATTCGACCCACTTTCGTAATAATTTCACTTTTTCCACGACGAATAACACCTTGGTTATTTTCAGCTAATTTCACAAGCTAAAAATTGTGTTAAGTATCGTCGACAATAACATTTACCGTAATTATAACTTGTTCGGAACTGAACTAGTCTATTTGGGTCAAAATTTCCATGTAAAAATCCGTTGGTGAATTAGAATAATTTATTAGGTCTTCTCAAGGCGACCAGTTTGTGACTGATAAATATTTCTCGCACATTAAGAAGATTGTTTGCAGCTAAAATTTAAAAATAGTGTCCCTTTGAAGGCAATTACGATTATTAACGGATATTAGTCACACTGCCGGCTATCGAAAAATTATGGAAGCACAAGCAATGACTCACCAGAAATATTTGGGGTAATATATTGGATGTCGTTTCCTTGAAATGTTGCAATATTTTAAATGCTTGATGTATTAAAGTATAACATCGACTGCAAAATAAGAAATTATTTATTTTTAGTAAAATTTTAGAAATAAACGGCTTAAAAGCAGAATAGAATTAACGTATGGAATATTGGGAAAAGAAAGCGAACTCATTGTCAGTTGTAACGTATGTCACATAAGTTTTGGGAAAATTTTCGTCGGCGTAAAAATAACTGTAAATAACTTGCAATCTAGTAACTATGATAAACATATGTTCATTAATACTCAAACTTGTTATGACATTTCATAGATGTCAAATAATTTGTCCAATTATGTCGTACAAACTTGAAATACGGAAAAGCATTTACAGCCTGGTTGGACATGTACCCCAGCAAGAAATTGTAAACATATTTTGGAATCAAAATATTTCAAAGACAACCATTTATAGAACAATTGCAGAATGTGAACAAGGTATACCATGCCTCAATTTACCAAAAAGCGGACGTCCCGGAGTATTGACCGAAAATCGCGCCAACCGAATCTGTGAAAGTGCAAAAGACCGCGTTGGAACGTCATGCCGAAAGTTATCCAGAAGATTTAATGTTTCTCATGAAACTGTAAGAAAGGTATTGAAAAAAAAGGCCTAAAGTTTCGAAAAGACGTAAATGTCCACGTTATACAGAGGACCAGTTACGGAGAATTCCAATGTGTTGTCGTAGATTACGCCGAACTCATTTTGCAAACAATAAAGTGATCATCATGGACGATGAAAAATATTTTACGGACTCTCACTCAGAAATGAAAGGCAATGATGGTTTTTATACAGATAATATAGAAAATTGTGCAGATAATGTTAAATACAAAACCAAAAAAAAATTTAAAGATAAAATTCTAGTTTGGTGTGCCATATCGGAGAGAGGAGTTTCACGACCTTATGTTGGGCATGTGAGGGGTGAGGCAGTTAATGCCAACATTTATACCGAAACATGCCTACCGAAGTTGCAACAGTTTATTACTACGACTCATCCACGTGAAGAAATAATGTTTTAGCCGGACTTAACAAGTTGCCATTATTTAAGAACGACTAGAACATGGTTAGAAGCTCACAACATACCCTTTGTGCCAAGAGCAGACAATCCGCCAAATGTGCCACAAGCTCGACCCATCGAAGATTTTTGGGGACTATTGACCAGAAAAGTATATGATAATGGGTGGGAAGCTCAAAATGAAACTCAACTAAGGCGAAGAATATATCAAAAGATAAGAGAAATTGATATAAACATCGTCCAAAACATGATGGGACAAGTTAGACAAAAACTGCGTGCCATTGAGGACCATGGCCCTTTGTCATTATTTTAATTGTAGTTTTAATTAATTTAAATATAAGGTAAAATGTTGGTAAAGTGGTCATTTGAATAAATTACGTTACACTTACTTTAAAGAATTTAATTATTTTTCCCAAAACTTAGGTGACATACGTTATATACGTTTGACAAAAGAGGAAAACCAAAAGAAAAACACTGTAATAAAAATATTCGAACTGTACTAGGTAAACAAGATGGTTCAAAATACATAAGGATTCTTATCTTACTGTTGTTTAATCTTCAGAAAAAAAAATTGCTACAACGTCATTTCAGAAGATGAAGTACAAAGCTGTGTTCGTTTAATGGTGCGTGCAATTCTTATAGCGCTATTAAATAAATGAAGATAATAAAACGAAAAGTCACGATAAGAAGATAGGAACAAAATACTCCCTTTGTCGCTAGCGCAATTATTGCACATAACTGCAATGATAATAAGTCAGATTTGAAGCAGTACCGGATATATTCCAAGGCGTAATGAGTAATTACCCCCTGCCAAGCACCGCACTCTAGCGTTTGTAAATACTACAAGACACTAACATCACAATCGAGACTCTTTAACCAAGAGACATAACGATACTTTTATGTTAATTCCGTACAACAAAGCGAAACGCTCGTGGTATTTACGCCTCTATTATTAATAAACACATCCTAATGAAGATTTATTAATTCGTAACGTCGACTCTGGACGACGCTCGAGCTCTTAACGAGCGCGAATTCCTCGTTTCTGTACTTTAAATTCGCCAGTTCTGCACAATGTGCAATATGTAAATCAAATTTGGAACCTCTTCACTCCTCTGGAGCGCAAAAGGAGAGCGGCCTTTCTGTTGTTTCCATCGAGCGTTCGCCCGAAAAGAAGTTTAGGAACAATTAAGATTCATCGGTGATGAAGTGTCTCCTGATGTCGCTAGTCGCTCGCGTCGTATATTTTAAGAGCGCATGACTCATGGTAATTTTTCCACGTTTATCTCTGATTTCGAAAGCCACCGGGGAGGTAACAAAAGACGCACGAGGAACGTCAAAGCCGAAACGAAATGATTCCACTCGTTGCGAGACCATATAAATTTAACTGTTGCATTATTAAGAAGCCAAACGGCAGAAATATGATTTCGCTTGCATTCTTCAAGCCGGCACATTTATTTGTGTAATTTAGGAATGCCGATTGTTTTTGTTCTGAGTATATTAAAAAATAAACACAAGAGAAAACATTTTTTAAACAACTTTAAAAAACACGTCAAGTTTCACCTTCAATTTTACGGTCTCCTTAAATGAAGCGTCTGAATATATCATCATAACATCATTACTTTCGACATAATATTTAGATATTTTGTTTCCTCGTTTAACAGTCAAAGTGGCAGTATAAATAACGGTTTAATTAAGTAAAACTATCATGAAATTCCTTGAAATCAGAAAAAAAGACTCTTCCTAACGGTGTCAAAATTCAATATGGCGCCCATCAGAAATAAGAAAGTTGATGATGACCAGAAGAAAACGAAACGTCGTATAAAAATTTCAAGCACAACATTACATAGAACATTAAAAGTGGCCTTGAGAACATGTCTTTAGTTTTTCTCTGCAATGCCAAATAAAAGTGCTAGAGGCAAAATAAAAAAATGAGATTTTTCCGTTTTTTTTAAATAATCTCAAACGTCATTTGTTCTAAATCTACTTTCTTTGCGGGATCATAATAACCACAAAATTTGGCATCTTTGTCAAATTTAAACCCATCGTCTATCGTCAATAATAAGCGAGATCTCAATGGTAAGGATCGAAAATGAATCAGCCTGTATATATACAGGGTGTCCCTGAAATAAGAGTACAACGTATTAAAAATGGGAAGCCCTAATTTTATTACACCTTTTATCTAAATTAATTTTTCCAAAATTCCCACGCATACGTGAGGAAAAAAATGGCAAAGATATTTATTAAATATCCGTCACGCCACTGGTATTTGAGACACTACACTTCTAACCGACGAAGGTAGGGCAGGCAACACGCGACGTATAACTACGCTCTGAGTCTCAGTCTGTCTGGATCCTTACGCATGAACACATCGGATATGGCTTTTACCACACGCGAGTTGTTCGATGTGATTTATGTCTACGGCGAAGCAGGAGGACGTTGTCGAAGAACTCTACGTATCTACCGGCAGCGATACCCCAATCGTAGAACCCCGTCTTACACGTGTATAAAGGATACCGTGTTTAGATTAAGAGAAACTGGTCGATTGCTACCAAATTACGAAGGTCGCGGACGTGAAAGACCACGTCGAATTTTACGAGCCGAAGAAGAATTGCTGGATATTGTGAACAGAAATGCAGGTGTAAGTACACGTGATGCTGCAGGGCAAGTGGGGGTGTCACGCAGTACGGCACACCGCATTTTTCGAAGAAACTTGTTACACCCGTATCACATTCAACGTGTGCAGGAACTTACTGAAAATGATGGTACTCCGCGAATTCGATTTTGCACCTGGTGTCGTGAACGTCTAGCAGAAAATGTTAACTTTTCTGCAAACGTTTTGTTCACAGATGAATGCTGTTTTACCAGAAATGGTATTATGAACCTCCATAATACTCATCATTGGGCAGATGCTAATCCGCAAGTGACCCGACAGCATCGGTTTCAGCATCGCTTTTCGGTCAACGTCTGGGCAGGTATTATAGGTGACTCTCTCCTAGGGCCGTATGTGCTGCCTCAGCGGCTCAATGCGGAAACTTATTTAAATTTCTTAGGCAACGTTTTGCCGGACTTTCTGGACGATGTGCCGCTTGACATACGCAGAAGGATGTGGTTTATGCACGACGGAGCGCCAGCACATTTTTCCCGAAGGGTACGTGAGTTTTTAAATGTAACATATCCCAGATGGATTGGACGAGGAGGTCCCACTGCGTGACCTCCTCGCAGTCCAGATTTAAATCCACTGGATTTTTTTTTGTGGGGTTACATGAAAACTCTTGTCTACAGTGCTGGTGATATCGAAACTGCAGAAGACCTACGTCAAAGAATTTTTAATGCAGCACAGCGCATTAGACAAGAAGCACCTTTTCAACGGGTTCGTGAGAACTATTTACGTCGTATAGATGCATGTTTGCTAGCTGAAGGAGGACACTTCGAACATTTTATTTAACACTTCTCCTGTTTCGCCGGTTTGCAAATCGGTTCTTTTCAGAACCAACAATTGATTATGAAAGAGAAAAAAAGAAATAATTACGCACATTACCTTCGTCACATCAAATATCAACTTTTAACAATGATGTTTATTTCAGACAGCTGTCATTGTTCAGATTACGCACAAGTGAATAGAGTTATTCATTAATAGATTCCACATTTTACTTTCAATATCTTCTTTGAAATTTGCTTTAAATTTCGCGTACGTAATAATATTGGAGTCGTTGACTCGTATCAGCTGCATACAATGATTATCTGTATATCAGAGCTGTATTTACAAATGACCTTAAGATATAGTATAAACACAGATAGTGGATCCATGGGCGGCACATTCGTGACTTTTCAATGAGTTTTTAATTGTATATTCGATATTGCAATTGGCGTACGAATTTTTGGATACTTATTCAGTATAATTTGGGTTTCCCATTTTTAATATTTTGTACTCTTATTTCAGAGACACCTGTATATAGGATGTATTTTTGATTAGAGCTGTATTTTCAATTATTACTGTTGCAAGTTCTTATTTGGTTTGTTGAATACATGCAGGGCGGAAGATGAATCCTGGTAGTTCACCTTCGCGAATAGGTATAACAAGATACGGAAAAGAACTTATTTATTACTCTGCTGATATGATTCATTTATTACTTTGCATATAATTGCAATTACATATGGACGCATTTATGCTTGGCATACTTAGTGGGATGTCAGTGTTATAATGGTGGCAATGCAACAGCGACATGAGGGTTCTTTTTTGAACAAAGATAAACAAATGCGCAATTTAAAGTACCTAATTGTTTTCGTAATGTTGTCATGAAACGTATGTTTTACCTTCAGTTTGCTCTTATCTTGTTCATACCCAGCATTTTCTTCGTGGTATTTAATCACGCCTCCCTTGCAAATTCCATCCGGTTGAGTTTACCTGTATGCCCTTATGAATCGCGCTTTATACACACATATATCATAAATTTTAATAATACATAGGACAAATATTCGTGCGTGCTTATTCATCATGATTTTCCGGATTGTTACGTGTTTCTCCTTGTGTATGTAGTACGCGCCCTTCTACCGTACGAATCGACGAATCGGGCCTTGTCGAGCGACAAATTGCGATTACGTAGGTAGAAAAAAAAACACGATGCCCTTTTTATAAATCGACTGCGTCATCATTAATCATAAATATATCGATCAGTCATCACAATTGTTACCGACGATTTCTTACAATATGTATTATTTCTATTGAAATAATTTGTTGCGTTCGTTCGCCCTCCGTTCATCAACCTAACAATTTACTCGCCACAATACGCTAGACTTGAAGGGATACAATGAGACAGCAGAAATAGATTTCTGTTTGTTAACGCGGGCTTTGACGGTCGAAAGGTGTGCGCTTAATAGTGGTAGCTAATGTAATGAAAAATTGTAGCGTCGTCGGTGTTCGTTTGATCGGGTTAATTTTATACGCGTATGAATTGCAATCGCTACTTTTTCGTCGCGTTTTACTTTTGAGAACGTGTTTTTTAAAGCAATAAGGCAGGTGCCTTCGAGTAATATAGCGTGCATATTAGGATTCACATTAAAATGAAGTTATTTAGTAGAAAACCATTAGTAGGTTTGAGGTTAACTGATTGCATTAGTAATTATAGCAATTGGTACGAATGTACTATAATTATAAGTGCTAAGAAGATCATTAATGCCACGAATAGTTATTTTGGTCTATATTTTGCTGTAACATTACAAATATACAGAGTGTTTGATATTTTAACATTAACAATTCAATGTTTGTTAAGCGACTGTCTCATTCAAATAATTTTTTTTAGTACCTAATAAATACAGATATGCTCAGATGTATTAGACTGTTGGTTATTAGGGCAATGTATGTTTTACTGTATTGAAAATAGAACTAATGTCTTAGTTAAGTCTCCAGTAGCCACTATGTGTAGCAACTACAGTGATATTTCGCACTTGTGTGATATACATCATGATACTTTTGAAAAAATTAGAGAAGTTATTACTAACTTATAGAATGTTTGTTTAATTTATAGCTCTGTATTCGCTGGCATTAAATTTTCTTTTTGTTACATATTTTTCCTGTACTTAGGCATATGCCTGTAGGAAATAAATATATATTATTATTATTATTATATTATTAATATTTTTTTAATAAAGAATCTTAATAATTTGTCGTATTTCTGTAAGATTTTAATACAGTTGCGCAATACTTTTTTCAGTGAGTAAAAAAGTGACGTCTCAGTAACGTGAACATGCATAAAAATTTAATAGATCTAGGAAAAGTATCTATAAGAACTGTTGTAAAATCATAAAAACGAATTATTAAATATAGGGTTTTCCAATAAGAGGTGTTATTTTGATATTCAAAGAAAAATGCCGTTTTTTAATATAAATGTTCGGATGTTTATTTCATTATAAAGAGGAACGTATGCCGTTAATAGTGGAAAATAACATCAGACAAATGACCACCACGACCACGCCTACAGGACCATATCCTTTTCATGAAATTTTCCATAACCAAATCGCAAAGTGGCTGCCCTATGTTCTCGATAGCCTCACGAATTCCATCTTTGAGGTCTTGAATCGACGCTGGGCTGTTGGCGTAGACCTTCTCTTTCACGTGGCCCCAAAGGAAGAAGTCGCAAGGTGTTAAATCACAAGATCTCGGGGGCCAATTGTGATCACCTCTTCGAGAGATAACACGGTCCGGAAACTTTTCCCGTAAAAGATCAATGGTTTCGTTGCTTGTGTGGCACGTAGCGCCGTCTTGTTGAAAGTAAACGTTGTCCAGATCAATACCATCCAATTCCGGCCATAAAAAATCATTAATCATCTCTCGATAGCGCAATCCAGTCACCGTAACTGTTGCTCCAGCCTCATTTTCGAAAAAGTAAGGTCCAATGACTCCGCCGGACCATAAACCGCACCAAACAGTCACACGTTGAGGATAGAGAGGTTTTTCAACAATAACTCTTGGGTTTTCCGAGCCCCAGATGCGACAATTTTGCTTGTTGGCGAAGCCACCAAGGTGGAAATGGGCCTCATCACTAAAGATGATTTTTCGACGGAATTCCGGATCATTTTCATGCATTTCAACGACCCAATCAGCAAAGACGTTGTTGATGATCGGCCGGCTTGAGTTCTTGTGTTAACTGAACTTTATAAGCCTTAAGACCCAAATCTTTTTGCAAAATACGGTGTAATGACGTTTGTGGAATGCCTAATTCCAAAGAACGACGAGGAATGGACAAACCTGAGTTTTCTTCAACACTTTCGGCTACAGCAGCAATATTCTCGACTGTTCTTGAGCGACGTGCACGGGTTTTATTCTTCACATCACTAAGTTGTCCCGACAGCTCGAATTTTTCCACCAATTTCTGTATTGCGGTCCGACAAGGTGCTTCACGACGACCCAAAAATGTTCGGGTTTTACGAACCGTCTCTGCCAAATTTTCACCATTTGTATAGTGAATTTTAATAATTTCAATGCGTTGTTGAAGCGTGTATCGTTCCATTTTTATTAATGGCGTAGTTTCTACTTGTCAAATGTCAAAAAATTACAGCTTCAAAAGTGACATCTACCGAAATAGCGGGCTATTCAAAATAACACCTCTTATTGGAGAACCCTTTATAAATCAAGTTCTAACCTACTTCGTTTACTGTACTGATATTTAATTTCCGAATTCAGCCATTTGGTTTTCGCGTGAAAAATTACTTGGTTACTACTTTTACAATTCGATGATACATCAACTTTTATGAATTTAGGAAAAACTTTACTCCGTTTGCACCGTTTCAATTCGGAAATTAAATATCAGTACAGTAAACGAAGTAGGTTGGAACTTGATTTATAAAAACGAATACCTAAACACTTAAATTAACTGCCACAGATGTAATGCAGAAAACACGAAGGTGTCTAATACATCTGAGCATATCTGTATTTCTTTGCAACTATTTAAAAGAATAATTTATTACGATTAATGAGAATTGGTTAACCACAAAAAGAACGGTCTTCTCAATGCATTTCATTTTATTATGATCTTATATTGTTTCTGTAACGATTTATTGGACAAACAAAGACTAACAATAAGTCGAAAATATAGTCCCTTATCAGTGACCTACGCTTTACGTAAGTAAATAGGCAAGTTCTTCCTGAAAGCTGCATTTGAAGTAAAAGGTTGAGGTGTGATTCATTGGAATAATGCGGGTATTGTTTCTATCAAGATCTAAAAGCGGATACATGATATTAATACCAAATACTACGCTGTGGGCGATTTAATCACTTGTGATTTATCGTTTATTGGTTATATATTTCACAGTGACATTTTCAAATATGTAGTAACAAGCTCTACCGTTCGTTATAAGATATATACATTTATAGATATATACCGTTTGTTCGTGAATAAACTGTGTATTGTGAGATATTGTGAGATAAGCCAGATAAAGTTACATGGGTATATTGGTATATTAGATGTTAGTTTGAATTTTAAGAAATAAGTAGAGGAATATAAGATTTTTCTAATTTGTATGGCATTTGAACCTTACCTACATACAGAGTGGGTTTTTTAAATGGCAAGTTCTTTTACTAGATAACTGTTAGTTTGAAATTTAATTTTATATTATTGTAAAAGCTTCACAAAGTATTTTTACTATATAATAATAAGATATTTCTTTTAAATGGAACACGTTGTATATAAATGGTTTATTATATATATATAAGCCGTATGCAGGCCATTCAGGCCCATAGCTTTGTAATTTGTTTCCATTCCTCTCGATTCCTAGCCTTTTCCCTCCAGCCCTGAACATGTTTCTCCTCTAAATCTTCCTCCACTGCTTCCCTCCACCGCTTCTTAGGATTGCCTCATTTCCTCTAATTTTCTGGAGTTCTCCATGGTAAAGTCTTTACATCTCTCGTTTGGTTATTTCTTTCCAAATGTCCCAACCATTGCATTCTCGCATTTTTATAAAATCACTTACGCGTGTCTCACCAAGCAGTTCGTATAGCTCTGCGTTCGACCTCGTTTCCCATCCCCATTCCGTTTGTTTACCTCCAAAAGCTCTTCTCAGGATTTTTCTTTCCCACACCTCCAACTTTTTTGTTGTCCTATTCGTCATTATCCATGTCTCACTTGCATAGGTCAGCGTGAGTCTTATTATGGTCTTGTAAACTCTTATTTTTGTTTGAAAAGATACCTCTTTTCATCTTAGCATTGTATTTAAACCCCCTGCGCAGTTATCAGCCTTGGCGATTCTTAGACTTATTTCATTTTCTCCTTGGCATTTATTATCAAGCAGTACCCCCATATACATAAAACTTCCCACTTCCTCAAACATCATTACCCGTCCATCTTTCTTGCGTACCTGAAAATCTAATTTGTGTTTACTTCCACACCCGATCTTTAACTCCATATATTTTGTCTTATCTCTATTCACTTCCAAACTTATTTCTTCTGCTGATTCTATTAATTGCCTCGTCACACTTTCCAGTTCTTTTCTGCTTCTTGTCACTAGGGCGACAACGTCAGCATACACCAGACACTGATGACTTCTGTTAAATAATGTACCTTTTCTGTTTATGCGGCTTTTCCTTGGTACGCTCTCCAAGACCAGGTTGAATAGTACCGTCGATAAAGAATCTCCCTGTCTCAAACCTTGTTGCACCTTAAAGCTGTCGCTGATTCTGCCTTTATACTTCACTCTAATTGTTGTATCTTGTAAAGTCATTCTTATTATTCTTACTAGTTTTTCTGGGATTTTCATTTCTCTTAATATACTTATTATCTTTGTTCTACTACATGAATCATAAGCTCTTTTAAAATCTACAAAGAGCATGTGAGCTGGGATATTATGCTCGTAGCATCCAGTCATAATTTGTTTCAGATTAAAGATTTGGTCTGTTGTACTCCTACCTTTTCTGAAACCCCCCTGGTATTCCCCTAGCAGCTTCTCCGCATATACTTCTATTTTTCTTTTTACTATTCTAGCCATTACTTTATATGTAACATCTAGTAGTACAATCCCTCTGTAGTTCTCATAGTTCCTCCTCCTCCTTTCTTATATAGTGGTACTATCAGTGCTTTCTCCCAATCGTCCGGCATTTCCTCCGCTTCCCAAATTTTATATTTTCATTAGTAATTCCATTTTTTCCAGGACCGATCACATAGTATAAAAATTATAAATGACTATGCCTTCTTAAGTTGCAAAGATCCTTTTACTGAAATAGTACAGAAAGTACTTGTTGTATTGTAGCCGTTTCATGACTTTCAATTGACTGTAGTAGATGTCTGTGCAGTTGATGATTTGTGTTGAAAAAACTTCTCTG
This sequence comes from Cetonia aurata, assembly GCA_949128085.1. Taxonomy (NCBI): domain Eukaryota; kingdom Metazoa; phylum Arthropoda; class Insecta; order Coleoptera; family Scarabaeidae; genus Cetonia; species Cetonia aurata. The sequence goes on along the minus strand of OX421883.1, from coordinate 62,323,312 downwards.
TACCTGCATTGAAGTAAAAAGATTCTTCGATTTATTAATTATGCTAACCTAAATGTTCTGGTTCTATATCCATAGGCAGATGTAGTTCTTTAATAAAAAAGAAACCATCATCTCGATAGTCTGGATGAAAATTTTGCGACGACCTGATCCTAACAGATATTGCAGTCAAGAAGCGATAAAATAAATTAAAGTCTTTTTAAATTAACGAAGCTTTCGTCAATGTATATTGACATCTTCAGGGCTATAAAAATTTAATAACAAAAATTACTTACAATGGTCAATAATTAAAATTATAGTCTAAAACTTACATAGTTTATTAAATTCTCTTTGTAGGTTTGCATATTATTATATTATATATATATATATATATATATATATTGAGATATTTTCTGTTTCTTGGTGTTTGCGGCATGAAATAGAGATTGGTGATGAAATGATTAAACAACGAAATAAAACGACATTTACGTTTCGGCAATATATATATTGCCTTCTTCAGAACTACAAGAAAGGTTAACTGTAACTATAATGTGAAAATATTTTTGTTGTTGATATTCTTACCTAAAATTATCGTCTTACATTTTACTAAACTTAATTAAATTTTAACTACATTATTATAATTATGAAAAACTGCAAATAGGAAATAACAATTTAGCTATAATGCGGAGAGTATTTTGTGAAATTCTTACCTAAAAAATCATTCTGATTTACTAAATTTTGTTATTTTTTGTTAATTAAATTTACATGATTTTAAATTATTTTTACATTTTAGAGTTTTAAAATTTTAAATTGTGGAACTATAATTGTTGACCGTGCAACTGTATATTTAGAAATGAGAATGAAATTTAACATTGTAGGATAACATGGTTTAACATATACGGATAAACAACTTTTTGTGATTTACAAATCTGTTCCTTAAAGCAAAACAATCTATGAGATCGCAGAGCGTATACAGGTTCATGCCAAAAATTTTCCAACAATAGTACAGCTTTAAAGAAACATGCCATCAACACAAAACACACATTCAATTTTAACAATACTTCCATTTTAACCAAAGAAAAAAACCACAGAATCAGAAATATGTTAGAACTAATACATATAAAACAGAACAATGACGCAATAAACGACAGGGTGGAGATTCAAAATTTATCAACTATTTATCACGCTATTCTGTAACTACTTTTGGCATGAACCTGTATACGCTCTGCGATCTCATAGATTGTTTTGCTTTAAGGAACAGATTTGTAAATCACAAAAAGTTGTTTATCCGTATATGTTAAACCATGTTATCCTACAATGTTAAATTTCATTCTCATTTCTAAATATACAGTTGCACGGTCAACAATTATAGTTCCACAATTTAAAATTTTAAAACTCTAAAATGTAAAAATAATTTAAAATCATGTAAATTTAATTAACAAAAAATAACAAAATTTAGTAAATCAGAATGATTTTTTAGGTAAGAATTTCACAAAATACTCTCCGCATTATAGCTAAATTGTTATTTCCTATTTGCAGTTTTTCATAATTATAATAATGTAGTTAAAATTTAATTAAGTTTAGTAAAATGTAAGACGATAATTTTAGGTAAGAATATCAACAACAAAAATATTTTCACATTATAGTTACAGTTAACCTTTCTTGTAGTTCTGAAGAAGGCAATATATATATTGCCGAAACGTAAATGTCGTTTTATTTCGTTGTTTAATCATTTCATCACCAATCTCTATTTCATGCCGCAAACACCAAGAAACAGAAAATATCTCAATACAGTACACATCGGCAAAGAAACTCGCTTAAGATATATATATATATATATATATATGCCCAAATATATATATGCCCAAATATATATATATATATATATATTAAAGTATGTTTGATATTAAAAAGATATTTTAGAATTCGACGGTAATTACACTGCGTTTAATAGTTTAAATTTTAGTTTAATTTCTGAGGTAAATTCGGTTTACATTTCATTAAGTCATAAAACGCCTCTTGGTTACATTTCGGTGGTGAGTAATTCTTACAGGAGATTCATATTAATATAAATACGCAATGGTAAACGATCTCAATTCCATTCCTCGCACAAAAAAAAAAAAGACAGGAACAAAATGGATCGTATTCGGCTTATAATAACGGTTAAATAAGCAGGTATAACGAGATCGGAGGAGAAATAAAAAGAATTATGACGGTGGAACGTGGGCAACGAAGAAGAAACCTTCGGGCCTGAAAGTATAGACTCCGATACCGTTTGAAAAAAAAAACGTGTTCATCTCGAACTTTTACACCGGGCATCCATTTTATCCCGAGAAAAGTGAATATCCAATACGAACTTTATTCCGGTTACTTACACAAAAAATAACTCAACCTGAAAGTCGACCTCTCTAGAGGGTATCGAGAGGGGAGATAGCGGAGAGCGAACGGTGGGAGAAGGACGGACGAACCCCCGCGACACAGGGGAAGGAGCTCTCGGTTGCCTAGGTAAGCAGTTTATCTACTTGACCATCTGAGACCCATAAAATGTAATTACTTTTAAATAACGTGATTAGGGAACGAAAGGAGGAAAAACACTCACGCAGATATATCTTACGCTCACTACGCTCACATAGATGCGTTTCGCTTACATTGTGCGAATTTTACAAGTATTGGTATTATTAATCGTTACGAGCAAACATATTCGACCCATTTAAAAAAGTTATCTACCGGGTGCGCCATTAGTGTGTCCGCGAAATTTAGCACAAAAACTACTGAAGATAGGAAAGTGACCTTTTCTGTATACAGGGTGTCCCTGAAATAAGAGTACAACGTATTAAAAATGGGAAGCCCTAATTTTATTACACCTTTTATCTAAATTAATTTTTCCAAAATTCCCACGCATACGTGAGGAAAAAAATGACAAAGATATTTATTAAATATCCGTCACGCCACTGGTATTTGAGACACTACACTTCTAACCAACGAAGGTAGGGCAGGCAACACGCGACGTATAACTACGCTCTGAGTCTCAGTCTGTCTGGATCCTTACGCATGAACACATCGGATATAATATCAACTTTTAACAATGATGTTTATTTCAGACAGCTATCATTGATCAGATTACGCACAAGTGAATAGAGTTATTCATTAATAGATTCCACATTTTACTTTCAATATCTTCTTTGAAATTTGCTTTAAATTTCGCGTACGTAATAATATTGGAGTCGTTGACTCGTATCAGCTGCATACAATGATTATCTGTATATCACAGCTGTATTTACAAATGACCTTAAGATATAGTATAAACACAGATAGTGGATCCATGGGCGGCACATTCGTGACGTTTCAATGAGTTTTTAATTGTATATTCGATATTGCAATTGGCGTACGAATTTTTGGATACTTATTCAGTATAATTTGGGTTTCCCATTTTTAATACGTTGTACTCTTATTTCAGAGACACTGTATATATATAGTTGATCAATGTGCATATAGTAAAAATATTTTCAAATATATAGGGTGTTACAAATTCCCAGAGCTACTTTCAACTTTTTTATTTTAAATGGATTGCTATATTTTTTAGTAATTATTTCGATACCTACCTAAAACACCTTTACAGTGATATATAGTTATGTGCACTTCTGACAATTGGTTTAGGCTATATTACAAATTTTGTCATAATTTTGAAAGTTGCGACTTCTGAGATTTCAAGTTTTATCTTAACTTATATCTAACGGTTATAGTGTCGCGCGTTATTCTTTGGCTATCAATTCGGCGGCTAACGATTTATATGTTTCAAGGTGGCGCAACGTCAAAATATATACAGGGTGTTAAATATGTCATAGCACATTTATCGAAATTCAAACGCGTTCCTTTTGATTATTTTAAATGAAACTTATATTTTTCAATTTCAGCAGTAAATTCCTCGTAAAATTACCTTTAAAATGGTACCAATAACGTAAAACTTATTTTCAGTATTTTCGAAGATATTACAAATTTATGGAAAATATGTTGACAATATTCAATATATGGGACTCCAAATATGATTAGATAGCCGTGATTTTCAAACGAAAGCTAAGAATATAACGAAACATCAAATCTGTGCTTAAATGTCCACATAATGTTGTTTTTTGTAGTTCATTCTTGGTGTCATAGCGTTTTACAATGTTTTATGATTTTATTACAATATTTGAATTATTTATTTGTTATTAGTGATTACGTATTACTTTAATCTGGTTGTTAATTATATCGTCTTGTTCCTGTGTTTTACCTAAATTCATTTATTAAAAGTAAATTTCTCCAAGGAGGAACTCATAGACATGATATTTGTTCTTGGTGCTTGCAACAGAAATCCACTATCAGCATCAAGAATGTATGCAGCGGATTATCCTACCTGTAGAGCGTCAGATAGTTTTGAGAATTTGTTGGTAAGGTTTCTTTGGTCGGATTATGTGAATTATGATAAACATGGAAGGACAAAAACTGTGGTTATAGAAAATCCGTTGTGGAAAATCTCTACAAGGACAATTTCGAAACATCATGGAATTGCATCCACTATCACGAGGAGAATTGTAAAGAAACATAAGTTTCACCCTTATAAAATTAATATTCACCATGGCTTACTACACACGGATTCTGAAAAGAAACTTGTGTATCGGTGAAAATATTCTAGATTATTGTGCTTTTCACAGATGAAGCAACATTTGCCAATTCTGGAATAATGAACAGAAAAACTTCACTCTACTATGATACACAAAACCCATTTAGAATCAACACAAACGGAGGGGACATCAGGAAACACCGTTGTGGATCCATTCTTCTTTGAGAATACCTTAAATTGTGAGATTTATAGAAACTTTTTTTAAAATAATTCACCAATACTGCTAGAAGGCCTGCATAGGAACTTTATGGAGAGATTGTGGTACCAACACGATTGTGCATTCGCACATTACGGTGCTGCTGTAAAAGCGCACCCTATAAGGTATTTATTAATAGACGGATTGGGATTCATTAAGTTGGTCACCGCATCACCAGATTGACCTCTTGTGATTTTTTTTCTACGGCCTACTATAAAAAGCCATCATATCCATGACACCCAATGCAACGACAGACAACATGCACAAACGCATAAGAAATGCTTCTCTTCAGTTAAATGTGGATAATATGATAATATGTATATTTGAAAATGTAAGGCAGACCATACACACGGAGCTAAATAGAGAGGTATGTGAGCATCTTTTGATTTAAAATTATTATATATATCTAAAAGTGTAAAAAATAAAATAATTTTGTGTCACGTACGGTTTGTTTTTGTTACGTTATAAATAATCTAAACAACTTACATAAAAAAGAACAAATGAATAGAGGTAAATTCTAATAATAGTGTTTTTTACCTTCTGGGTGTCACATTAAGAATATTTTGGGTATATTCTTTTGCAAAGCAATATAATGGTTGATTTTTTCACATGACAAATACATGACAAAAAATTGTATACCTTTTCAGTTTTTTATTGCATGTTTAATGTGAACTTAGAGGTACGCCACAATAGTTTCAAACATTCTTCTAGTAATTTACGTATTCAATATTACCAGTTTATAAAATAAAAATATTCCAGGCTATATAGGTATACATACCTATACAATAAGTATATTTTTTTACATTTATTATACATATATACAACGAGACCGAAGATGGAAAATAACACCATACTGCATTCCCAAATACCAACAACATACGTATGCGTATAAGGAACTGAAGGAGCAATTTCTTTTAACAGCTGATGGAACAGCTGATGTTATTATCACATGACGTCAATAGTACGCATGTTTCCTGTCACCTGGAAGGCTTCATTCTTGAATTGGCGTTCACGTAGGACTGCCCGTGGCGTCTTCGTCTCGCCTGCACCACCGTTCAGCCTTTCCCATCGGTAATTTTTACAAATGACTCTTGCACCAGGAGCGCGTTCTCTTTTTTCCTTTCAACTCTCTCCGTCGGCCCGTCTTTAATTCATTTAGTACCTATACAGGTAGAACGAATGGGATTAATTAGAATGGATTATTTGTCTAATGTGCTATTTAAAATAAAATTGTCAAGTCAATGGACTTTAAATACAATTTACGATATTAAAATAGCTTATTTTCTTTAGTGCTGCTTAAAAAGAAATATTAAGCTCATTTTAGACGATGGACGGTAATATGATTATCTAGTTAAGTAATAGTAGTAGCTAACACTAAAACATATATTTAATATCTTATAATCCTCCAGTGTCTATAATCAGGTTTAAACTCTAACACGCTCCATCATTAATATTAATTTTGAGTAGAGCAACAATAATAACCACTAACTTTAATAATACGTACTTTTCTTATATGCGTATATGAATGTACTTATGTAAAACTAAAATTGATACAGACATTCCTAATTAGCATAAACGAAAATCTAGACTGCCATCTAACAATAATCAAGTTATCTTACACAAAAATTAAATAAATGTTCATATCCATCATGGAAAGTTGTGGATATACGGATGACAATGTTATTGTTGCATTAGACTGATAAGGAAAAGCCACGAACTGGAAATCGCTGTTTTTGATGAAATTTTGTAAACTTAACTTTTGTTTGGGCCGAATTTTAAAGCAAAATTTCCGCCGCAACAGAGAGTGACCTTAAGTAATACTCCATTTGCTCACTCCTAATCGAGCTAAAACATCTGGCAGCTAGCACCAATATCGTCAAGCGTTAACAGAATAAAATAAAGAGATTAAATGAGGCAAGAGAGAGTCATGGATAAAATTCTGTCAAGGATTATCACAATACTCTCAAGAGATCCGGTGCAAACATCAGGTTCGCTAAGGCGAACCGATGATACATTTACCAACTTGGGAAACACAACGTTAGAGCTTTTGGCACAGAATCAATTCCCAGGATGTTAGATGATGAATAACCTCTCAAAGGACACTACAGTCCGCAGTATCTAACGTCCTAAGGGGGGTCTGATTGGCACATAGCGAGCAAAGTAATTCACCACATTCAATGTGATTAACTAGGCGATTAAATCGCTCAAACCAGACAAAACGCCGGGTGAAGACGGCATACTTCCGTTACTTTTGCAAAAGGGAAGCAGGATACTAGTCCCTCCCTCTTCAAAGCAAGCATTGCTTGGAACTATAGACCAACAAGATCGATCTAAGTAAGAGTGGTGCGTATTCCCAAAAAGAGAAAATCTGAACCCTCCCCTAGTTCATTAGAAAAAGTGTTAGAGGGTCATATCAGAGAGGTAATTTTCACAGGCAGGTCCCTTCACATACCAATGTGCGTATCAAACAGGGAAATTCATCACCAAATCTTGCGCTAAACAATCTTGTCTCCAAGATTTCGGTCTTGGTCGAATCGAAGGGACTAGTAATGGCAAGCACCATTTGTAGATATGGACGGAGCATTTATTAATGCAATTCCTTCATTACTCTGCAAGACTGTTTTAGCGCGAGACGTACAACCGATCCTAGCCGGCCGGATTGTCGCTATGCTTTCGAATAGGCTTGCTATAACGACACTTGGCAGGGGAATAGTCAAGTTGAGGCCGTGCAGGGGATGCTCGCAGGGTGGGATTGTATCCCCACTACTGTGGTCGTTACTTGTATATGACCTACTGGCTATCGTTGAGATGCTTGGAGCAGAGGTGCGAACCGCCTAAGCGAATAATATTGTAACACTTTTAAGAGGATCAGGGGAGAAGCATACTTTCTCAACCCTCCAACAGGTGGTAGCAGAGAAAACCTAAGCATTAACCCGAACAAAACCACAACAGTACCATTCACACGGAAGAGGAGGGTGAAACACTATCCCAGGTGTGAAACATGAATTTGCCGATAATGTAAAATATCTTGCCGTTTTATTTGATAAGATACTGACCTGGAATCCGCATGTGGAAAAGACTACTCGCAAGGCAAGGTTATCCTTGTAGACTTGCCGACGAATATGTGGGAAATCTTGGAGAATATCTCCAAGGCTAATACGTTGGCTTTAGGTGATGGTAATACATCCAACCATAACCTATGAAGCGATAGTATTGTGACGGAAAGCGCAGCAAGCCAGAGCCACAGCAAAATGAGACAGGGGATTGCAAGTATGGCAATTACCGAAGCAATGACTTCTTCCCCATCATGGCATTGGAAATTCTTCTGAATCTATCACCCTTGCACATTGTTGTGGAGAGGGAGACCAGATTAACTACATTCCTCCTATAACACATTGCGAATCAATCGCCACACACTCATGTCTGTATGGCTAACAAACTACTGGAATCGATCACTTCGGATAGTATACTGGCAATGCCATTAGAGATGATCTGTACTCGACTAATAATAATAATAATAATACCTGACTTTATATTTTTCTTTTAACAACATAAATAACAGAAGTAAAGAAACGGAAATACAAACAAAGAGAAAAAGAAAACAAAACGGCGGAGTTCAGGTTAACGACAAAACGCATACCTGCTCTTCCACTCAACCGTAACTAAATCTAAAACTAAACTAAACTGAAAATTAAGCAAAAATTAAAAAAAGAAAAAAGCTAAGTGGACAACGCTATAATAATGATGGATTTACTATTTTAAAATTTAACGTAAGTAATTGTAGTATCCATGAAAAAAAAAATAACTCACTCAAAAAGAAAACATTGATCTCATCAGATACTGCCGCATCACTGCTCCGAAAATAGAAGCGAAAAGAATTTTCTTTTAAAAGTGTGAATACTAATACATTTCTTAATATTGCAAATCGTGTAGATGAATCCCTTCTTGAACAATTCAAGCCTGTGTAGGGGAGGCGTTAGGGTGCCCTTGTGCTTAACATTAATAGTGTGAACATCAGTCCTGAATTTAGTTTTATTATATAAGTAAGCTGGTTTCTTTGTGATGATGATAGAATGATATAAAGTTGCCGTGTACAGCAACCTTCTATTTTTCACGTTAAGCCGCCCTAGTTCAATAAGTTTATGAGATATATGCTCACCACGTCTAATACCATAGATCAATCTGAGACGTGAATTCTGAAGTTTCTGTAAACGATATGTATCAACGGCGGAAATATGTGAGCCATACAAAGAGTCGCGATAATTAGCATGAGACAGCACAATGATCGACGCATACTTCACTACCTTCAATCAGGTAGGAATGGAGGTGCAACGGAAAACACTGACGCAGGTGTTGGTGCAGCAATATTCTATCGTAATCCAACAATTAGGAAATACTACATCCTTGTACAATACACAACGATGTTTTAAGATTTGTGCTAGAGAGATTTTGGATAAAAACATCAGACACAAATCAATAAAAATTTTCAGTGACAGTCAAGGGGTGCTGAAAGCACTAGAGTCGCATAAATGCAACTCTAAATTGCTCTAGAACTGTAAAAACACTTTAAATACACTCCATGGCGTCTACAAACCGACAAAGTTTCATCAGAATCGGTGATTTACAGTTTGTGACCTTCCGTTGTGACTGAGCTAGTGATAATATATAAAAAAGGAACCAGGCCACTTCAGACGAAGGTTTGCATCGGGGCCATTTCCTAAGTGAGATTAAATTAGGAGAATAAATCTCCCCAAAATAACTCCATAATCCGTCAAGACTTAATTTTAACTGAACATAATTCATAAACAAGGGCATTCACGACCATTAATGACGCGCCGATGGGACGTATTAACTCATCTATCACGATATATAACTTACTTATTATACTTGTGCGATAAAAATAAATCACCTGATGATTGCGACGGGTAATCGCCGCCCTACGATACAATATCGGCGCGCCAGGTATAAAAAAGCATCGAATCCCCGGTTTATATTCAAGGAGGAATATCGATCCATCACTTAGCGTTAAGCGCACGAAACATAAAAATCAGAGGCAGGCTCGTTCCGGAGCCACCGCCACCACCACCACCATCGCCGCCTACACTAATCTAAAGAATCACGTGACCTAGTGAACAGAGCAAGGCAATCTGCTGATTCCGGCTTCGAGATTTATGTTCGACCGGAAACGGGTGCGTTTAGGAATTCCGGCTGATGATTTGCGGCTCATATGACTACTACACTGCCCCTTTTCGCTTTGAATCCCCATACTTCTGTCTCTCTCTCTCTCTCTCTCTCTCTCTCTCTTTCTCTACCCTCGATCGTTCGAATGGGCACGTTACCGAAACCGTGACTCTCCCGGTGAAATGTACTTTCCACCCACAAAACCACAACACAACTGTACTGTATGTCCACTAAAACTCAGGAACAACATCAGCTGTTAATGTTCTATTAAATAATATAAAAACGAAAGTTGCCCAGAACAATACATTAGTAGTTGTACTTTTTATCGATGTGATGAAGGCTTTCGATACCACTTCTAAAGAAAAACTAATAGAAAAATTAGACCACCTAGGCATAAAAGAAACATCAAAACACCTAATGAAAACATATTTGACTGATAGAAAGTGTCATGGTCATAGTGAACAAAATCGAAAGTCAACAGCTATGCGCAGAATATGGAATACCTCAAGGAGGAAACTTACCACCATTGCTATACCATAGTATATACAAACGATATATTTGACATATAAATACATGGCAGAATCTACGCGTATGCCGATGACATATGTATTGTATATTCACAACCGTACAATAACAAAGAACGACTACAACAATATATTAACGAGGACATTGAAAAAGTGGAAGAATGGTGTTACAAGAACCTTATAAGAATAAATGAAGAAAAAACAGAGTATATGGTATTTACAAAGAAAACAATCCCCCCTACTTTCAACATCAAAGTCAAAGAACGATCAATAAAACAAATTAACGAAACCAAATACTTAGGATTAACAATACAAAACAATTTAAAATGGGATACACATATAAAACACCTGATCAAAACAAATATTAGCACTGATATTTAGCTGGATTGAAAAAAATAAGAATCCCAAAATATATGAAAAAGTCGATATATAATCCGCTTTTTACGTCACATATGAACTACCTTATAAACATATGGAGCAACACAACCAAGAAACACTTAAACAAATTACAAAACAACAAAATACTATATTAAAGCTGCTATACTCAATGGATAGAAGAACGGCAACAACAGAAGTATACAGGAATATCCAAGAACTAAATTTAGAACAAATGATTAAACAAAAAAAACCTGATACTATTGCATAAAATGAAAAACAAACTAATAAAAACAAACAGCACTTTATCGAATAACAAGGATATACATACATATAATACAAGGAGACACTCGCACTTGAGAACAGAGAAAACCATTAGCAATAAAACAAAAAAATTCCTATACCAGAAACTATAACCCAATACAACAAACTACCTAAAGAAACAAAAGAACTTGATCACACCCGATACAAAAAAACCATTAAAAATATGCTACTACAACACTTAATATAAAAAGAAAAAACTTGAGAGGTGTACATGGATATGGTACCTTACTATGTATTATATATTGTGTTGTATATTATCCAAATGCATCTACATATAAGATGTGTCAATAAAGTTTTCAAATATCAAAAAAAAAAATACGAAACAAATGGGAAAAACTTTTATTATTGACTTTGTAAGAAATAGTTATAAACCCTGTGATATTGCAAAAAAAAACCGAGTACGATGGAAGGCTATAGAATAATAAAAAAAATTAAGACCTTAAGCCTTAGGTATTAGATATTGGGTTAAAACTCTAATATCCATAACCTGTGATGGGTGGAGACTGTGGCTTGAAAACTATAACAAATATCCATAAGCCAAAAAGATCTTAACCTTAGAAAAATAAAGTTAGTGCAGATTAGTCTTCAATTATGTCTTCAGAATCATCAAAAGAATATAATTTGCTGAAAGATTTTTGATATCCTGTATTTAAGAACAAAGTTTAATGGATATTAGAGTCTTAACCCTAATATCCATAAGCTTTCTAGAGTCTTAACTTTTGTTTATTATTTTATGGTCTTCTATCGCATTCTGCTTTTTTTTTTTTTTTTTTAATCAAGAGAAAGAGTTGTGTAAAACCTTAGTCAATGAGGTGTCATCTAATAAAGCAAATGCAGAACTTCTTTTGTAGCATATTAACTTAATTTTTTTTAGCAATTCAAATGTTTAGAACCTTCTTATATTTATACAGATTTGGCTAGCATTATCTATAGAAACTTTTAGAACCATAAAAGAAAATTAGAAACTAAAAAGCACTTATTATCTAAAAAGGATCCTTCTTTCAGCTTTGCACAGTATAGAATATAGAGATCATAAAACTCTGACCCAGGTAAACCATGAAGTAAGTTGCCACTCCATTTCACAATTCCACTGTGGAATGAATTGAACGTCGGTCGCTCTAACCCAAACAATTAAAACGATATAGTTGTGTATGTACTATGTACCAAATAACACTGTTTACACCGTTTTGTTAAAATTCGCAAATATTGCAGGTAAAAAAAAAACGTATGTGCGACACAACACAAAAATCCTTTTTTCTTTCTCTAACGTTTACAATGTTCCTATAAATCGTTTAGGTGGGATTTGTATATCTGCACGCGCTTATACGTTTGTGTATTTATATTTATTACCAACCGCTGCTAAAGCCTAGCTGCTTCCCCTACATACGTGGCGTATAAATCAAACGGAAAAAATCCAAACGGTTTCAGTTAAAATAATGCATTGGTAATAAAATGTAAGTTGTATGATATGCAGATAAGTTGATATAATAAAATACGAAATCATGGTAATTTAAATATAAATAAATAAATATATTATTAAATTATTATTATAAGTTTAAATTACTTGACGTTTCGATCATCTTGTCGTGATCTTCTTCAGAAGTGAAGAGAAGAAGATCACGACAAGATGATCGAAACGTCAAGTAATTTAAACTTTCTACACGGCGGAGAACCCGAGAACCGAAGAGCAGCCAGCAACGACGGCCGTGAAAGCCTAAAGACTACTTTATTATTATAATATATAATTATATCCCATGACAAATGCAACGCCAAATGTATTCGATATAATACATCTAGTTAATTTTACATTGTTAGGATTGTATCTGCAGAGAGATGTTTCAAATGTTTATGCGATGGTTTCAAAAAAAATACAATAAAATCAAAAACAAGAAAAACATTGTTGACGCAGCTATGTTTAAAGTTTTTGCTTATTTCTTTGCATATGCTATGGTCATACTTTTATTAATACTCCTATGGATAATTCAGCAGTCTCAGATGTTGAGAAGTAGATCCCAAAAACTACGAAATGGAAAAAAAAACCAAAGGAGTTTAATGAAAAAATTCGACGATACAAACAAATGTAAAAGATGTTCTTCTTATCATATTTTGCGTGTACAATTTACAGCAGCAGTTAGAATACCGCATTATCCATTTTAAAACCAACGTATAATTAAGTAAACAATAGCAAATAATCGTGCATTTGCCATATGGTTTTTCAATGTTTGCTTTATTCCACTTCCTCGATAAACCTCTTTCACAGTAAGTCATTAAGACAACGTTTGGTGTCACACGGTAAGTAAAAAGCATTAATGAGAAATATACGGGGTGGGAGAAAAGTATGGAAATACCGCCATAACTTTAGAGCGAATCTGGATATAAAATTGAAATTTGGAGTTGTATAAGATGACGAAAGCTATGTTTTATTCAGGATGGTATCCCCACCCCTCATCTCTTTGGGGAAGGAGGATGAGGGTTGCCAACAATATTCAAATGGCATGATAGGTCCAGTGAGGGCTTATTTTGAAGGTGTTCTCAAGGCGAAAAAAGATTTTTCGAGAATTTTCGCTACGGCTTTCCAACCGAAACTTATAAACATTATTATAACGTTAGCGAAATCTGTCAATGTCACGGAAATGTCAGTGCCATGTCGAATATTAAATATTGACGTAACACGCTTGGTCATTTAGCGAATGCAAATAAATATTAAATGAGGAAGCCCTAGATTGAAACAACATTTCTCATTAAATCGCATTGTACTAAAGCGAATTCGCTTTTAAACTTTTGCATATACGCTTCCCATTCGTACGAAGCAGGTGCTGTTTGAAACTGGCTACTTTTAGTCAAATAGGCATTGATATTTTTGTGATGTTGGCAGATTAATTAACGCAATAAAGAAGGAAATGCGCATTTTTGTTTTACGATTATAACTTTCAGTTTTCACCCTTAAAAAAAAAATTTTGTCTCCTCCAAAATGAGCCCTCACTTGACCTTTATTCATTTAATTTACTTTGCAGTCACCCTCACCTCCTGTCCCAAAAAGATGGGGGGTGGATATCATCAGGACTCAATACTATAGTGGTGCAAATCGGTGGGCCTTAACATCAATGCCACTAAAACTACCTTAATAGCAATCACAAGGAAAAGAGAACCCATCCTCAAGACCATAAAAGTAGATAGGCAAGACATAGATTGGAAGAAGGAGGTGAAATATCTAGGCCTTATCCTGGATAATAAACTTCTGTGGAATAAGCATGAGCTTGACGTAACTAAGAAGGCAAAGAAGGCCCTAATGGTTTGTAGAAACTTTGCAGACAATAACTGGGGTTGCAACCCAAAAATACTGCTGTGGATGTATACAGCAATTGTGAGACCAATGGGGCAGTGGCTTGGAGCAAGAGAGCTAATCTGGCCATTGCGAAAGCTAATCTCTCTGAAGTGAAAAGACTAGCAAATTGTATGCATAACTGGGGCAATGTGAGCCTGCCCAACAGCAGCTATTGAAGTGGTACTAAATCTTACTTCTCTTCACATTTTGGTGGAGAATGTAGATTTTGTGGGGAACAGGACGAAACATCCATCAATCTACTCACAAACTGCGCTGCGCTGTGCAACTGAAGGGCGCTGCACCTGGGAGCATGTGAAATCGAAGAGGGAGAGTTACCTAATCTGGGGCCTTCGGACATTCTGCATTTTTTAAAGGGAATCAGACTGGACGGCCAGCTGTAAATACAGCGAGAAGAGGGGACACAATAGATCTTTTAGGTCGCATCACATATAAACATCATCTTGCACAAAACATAGTTTTCATGATCTTAGACAACTTCTCCAAGTTTCAACTTTATATCTAGATTCAAAAGTTATGAGAGCGTCTCCATACTTTGCTCCCACTCTATATAATAAGGGTCTACCTATAAATTCTACATCGAAATCGAAAAGATTTTAATGGCTGATAAATTTATTTAGACCTAATACTATTTGCGCTATATTAACTTTTTTTTTGAAACAGAATCGCTTAAGGATAGTAGTATTGGTAGCGAATATAATTTAGAGAAATAATATTCCAGAATTTCCCCCAAAATAAAAAGTAGCCGTGCATGCACGCAACGTGCGTGTAATCATTATCGGTGACGGCCTTGGGGTATGCGCTCTACAGATGGCGTCCTAGTAGCTACATACCGTCCCTGGTAATTGTGCATGCTTTACCCAAAGTCGAATATGTTTTCCGTATCACCGGAGGCCGGGCATACACATCTTCCATATGTTCGCAGAATTGGCAAATACCGTGGCAACCATTGTGTAGGATACATCCGCTTCTTGTTATTATTACGAATGTTATCGAAATTGCTAAGGGATTAACGGAAAGACATGTTGGTCTTAAAAGCTAAATACTGAAATTTCTTGGTTTATAATTGTATAAAGGAGAGATTTGCAATTATGTATTCTAGACGGTTTTTAGCTTTAATATTTTTTAACAGTTTACATCAATTATGTATACTTGGCGATGCCTGCCGTACAAGTTATATAAGAGGGTACATTACACAGGTAGTAAAATAAGAGAAACGCCATCTTTACAACAATTTCTGTAATACAATTTATGGTGATAAAATACATTGCATCAAAATTCTCTTTATGAACCACATTCAAAGCAATTGAGAACAGATGTTTTTTTAAATCTTTCAATTTTATTAATTCACAATCCAACAGAAAACTGAATAGTGGTGTTAAAAAAAAAATGAATAAATAAAAATATTCTAACACATGATAAAAATCATCTATAAAGGTCGGATTGAAAGTCAACCCCATGGAAAAGGAAATGTAACTCAAATTACATTAGAATTGTTATAAAAAAGAGAGAGAGAAAAGTATTAGACTGCTTAATATAAGATTAGTTGCGTATTATATAAAGACTGCTTAGTATTTATCCACATTTTCAGTATACTCTATATCGAGATGTGTTCGCGTTCTGGGTCGCCTTTCAGCGAACGACTGCATCTTTTACCGCAATCTGCCTGAGTATAGATGTAATATATGTATGTTGTAAAGGCGTTACTTTCAGGTCGCATACATTTCATGGAGAGGAAGATAATCTAGGCGACCAGCTTATACCGAAAAGATAACGGCGAATCTAATTTAGAAGACTTAGGAGCATTCTTTGTACCTTGGGATCGTAAAACACTCAGGGCCACGGAGAGCGGAGCTAATATATAACGTTTACACATGCTAGTTGTGTAACATGCGAACACCGAGATAATGAAAATGGCTTTTTAACATTGTTTATGGCGTATTATTCCGGTAATACGATACAGTAATATGATTTGGCCTATTTCGCTAATATAATTGTATTTCAGTGGTAATTATTATTCTGCAAGGACAGATGAACTGAAACTAGTTTAAACAAAACAACCATAATTTAAGGTATATCACTTTCCCTCTACAAAAGTAAATATTGCAATATACTTCCAATTAAAATGCCTCTACTTATAATGTTTCAACCGCCAAAGAAAAATATTATTTATTAATATTATTATTATATGTCCAACAATTGGATATTAGAAATTGTAACGACGGTTTCTTGCGGTTCTCTGCTTCGGTGTACTGATATTTAAAGAGAGGTTCGTCCTAAGTTTGTTCGACGGCTCTGATCCTCAGTTGTCAAACGGTAAATTCCAACCTCGTGACGGTTTGAACGGTGTCGCGTTTTATTCACTCCGTTACAATGAAGTTTTAACCCCAAAGTGGTAGCAATAATCCTAAGTGCGGAGGGAAAGTTCAGGCTACTAGTTTTATTACGCAACGAAACAGTGAAAATGTATTATAAATCAAATGTTTATTTCTATACAACAGGTGCTAAAGACATGAAAATATACAGCAAAAAAAAAGAAATATTAAAACATTAAAACATTCGCGGGGCTTCGGTAACGCTTTTGAAATCTAAACGCGCAAAGTAATGACTTTATTTCGGTTAACAGCATAAAATGACAATCTATATATGTGGGTCGGTCGAAAATTACGCGGACAGTTTCACTGGCTATGACGGTTAGATATCGGTGACGTTGCTAACCTCTGCACTGTACGGTAATGACTGTAAATAAAGCCCTGGGAGCATCAGAAGCTGTGCCGACGCAACGGTAAGAGCGGAGAAAATCGATAGAATACCTGCGTTACGCCAGTGAGCTTTGCCAGCGCTACAATCAAACCAGGAATATAAATCTGGACGTGTATCAGAAGCTTTGCCGACACAACAGCCAGAGTAGACTGAGAGGCATTCGGAAACTATCTCCCTAGCTGTGCTAAGCGCGTAGGCACACTGTTCTCTCCACGCGGCTGCAATGGTGGGAATTGAGCGTGCGTGAATCGGGCACCGTCTGCGGTGACGACACTCTCCTCGTAAACAAAAACTTGACGAAATAAGATAACATGCAGTAGCAACGCTACCGCCCATGGAAAAAATCAATCAAAATAAAAGGAATTAATGATTAATTCGAAATAAACTTAAAACTTGACACTGAAATCGATTTTCCATTGGAACGATGCCTTACAAAATTGATTCATTAAAACCATCTGACAGGTAAATAGGTTTCAAACATTAACAATTATATTAAAACATTTTATCCAGTATTAATTCAAAATGCAATAATTACTTTATACATTAATCCGATTCAAATTTTTAGCAAACATAAATAACTGAATCCTTCTGTCTTGAAAAATTTAGGCAACCCAAAATATCTAATTGTAAAGATGATTGTATAAGTATCCGGAGTTTTCAATAAGAAATATTTTTAAACTTTCTATATACCGAGTTATACATTTAGTAAAATAGTAAATAAATAAATTACAGAAATAGCAGTACAAATGTATAACACACATGTTGAACATACAAATTCGCTTACTACTGAGACGTAAAGCATCGAACATTTATGTTCATTTTGTACAATAACAATATTGATAGGCTACGCCACAAAATGCAAGAAGGGAGTACTGACTAGCAGAAGGTTATATCAAAGACACTGGAGGTGTGAGAAAGGTGAAACAAATATTGAATTCGCAATCAGAAATTACGTTGGATTAGCCAGCAGAATTACAATTAATGATTATAATAATTGTGCGTTTAATTGCAGTGTGAAATAATTTCATTCATATATTAATAATACTTATAAAACCATTTAACATTTTTTTCAATACGATTTTCGATTTTTTTTTATCATACCTTTCTATTTATCTAATTGTAAGTAACCGTCAGTAATCAGTAATTGATCTGGCAACAGATGCGGTAGCTAGGTGAAATAATTCTATCGGATAAGAAGTAATATAGTATGCATAACGTGGATCCTGTGCAAGGGATGAGAAATATTGATTAATTCAACGTGTGGGTATCGTGTCTACAGACAAGTCTCATAGTCCGTACTATTTAGCTGAGAAAGCAAATCGCGCACACTGTTAAACAACAACAAACAAGAACGTCAACAACAACAACAAGAACAGCGAAGTATAAGTAAATTAAATTACAATTTGGAAAAATACGCGAACGAGAGAGGCAAAAAGTAGAGCGGCTCCTACTAGCGGAAAAGTTTCCACTGCTCTCCGTCTTTAGTGGCTTCACGTCAACGCCAACGCGGTGGGGCTGCGGGAGTGCGAGACGACATCGCCGAAGTAAAACCGAACTATGATATTTATTAGAGCGTATATTTCTATAAACTTTGACAATTTGACACACGACCAAATAGGAAGCTGAAAATCGAATCCCCATCAGTAGTGGAAAGTGATAAATGATTTGTCGTACGATCCGTGAGGGAAATATACGTGTCGGATGGCGTGACGGGTCGGCAACGATAGCTGGAAGAGAAGTAAAAGAAGGAGAAGGAGGAGGAGGGAGGCTCGCCTTGAGAGGTTCAAACAAATAACCGGGAGCGCCCAGGATTCGGAATCCATAAGATTGACTCAAATTGAAATAAAATCTACGCGATGCTGTTTCCACATGTACCAATGTTCGTATAATATCAAACAAGTGGATGTTTAGGAGATATACAGTGTGTCCCCGGTTGGGCCTAACTATACTTATAAATTATATTGTTTTTGTTTGAGAAAAATCATTCTTTATAAAAAGTTTTGCTTACTTTGGATAGGGTTTTATGGTAAGCGAAATGTTGATTAAACTTACAGGTTGGTCAAAAAATAAGAAAACGTGAAATTGCATTAAGAGGAAACTACCAATTATTAAAAAGTAAATTAAAAGTTGTTTGTAATATCACCGAAACTTCAGATATGAAATTTGCTGGTTGTTGTTCATTGTTGATATTTTTGCGTTTTGTTAGATTTGATTTTAGCCCCCTTAGTAACGCTTTTAACATAGGCATTTCAAGGAAAATGTCATTGATTAGGAAAAAAGTTTGATACAACAGAAGACGTAAAAGATATTAAAAGAAAAAAAAATCAATTGATAACTAATATTAACTGCATAAGAAGCCATTCAAGAAAATCACTGGCAAAATGGCAAAGGTCTCCAGATATAAGGATCAGCAAAAGTCATTTGCAACGAATTTTAATGGGTCTAAATATGCATCATTGCAAACACATAAAAATACACACCCTTGAAGAAGTAGATTCTGCAATTAGCTCAGAATTTGCTCTATTAATGGACGAATTAATTACAAATAATAGAGAATAATTATTCTTTCGAGTCTACCTTTACGACAAATGGGATTATTGGCTCACAAAATTGCAGGTATTGGGCTGAAGAAAATCCACATTTTAAAATTGCAACAAATAGTCAGTGTTATAAAGAAGTCAATGTTTGATGTGGAATTACGTAGAAAAAGATTATTGGTCCCTATTTTTTCGATACAACACTGAATCAAAATTCTTATAAAGAAGTGTTTGAAAACTTTTTGGAACCTGTTTTGGAACAACTAAATTTAAAGATCAGAAGTCGCCTTTATTTTCAACATGATGGTTGTCCCTCGCATAGTGTAATTGTAGTTAGAGATTGGTTAAATACGTATTTTTATAATAAATGAATTGAACCACATGGTCCCATAGGGTGGCCTCCAAGACCTCTCAACATTATCCCTTTGATTGTTATTTGTGGGGATATTTTTCTAGTAATGTGTTTCACCCTTAGTGGTATACACGTACCCTCTAGGGTACGCGAGGTTGTTTGAGGAGTACAAAGGCGGCAAGCTTTTGATTGATTCCATCCAGTAGTCATCACTATCACTTCGTGGTTGAGGAACGAAATGCTAAAAATGAAATTTTAAATTTTCGTTATAAACAGATGCTGACTGATCTTTTATGGCTGCAAACTGACTTACTTGTCAGATATTTTCACTGAATTAAATGAGCTGAATCTGAAACTTCAATGCCAGAATACAAGCATTTCTGCTATGCAAGAGAAAGTTGAATCAAAGATAAAAGACATCTCTGGACATCATTGATTGACGGTTGCATCTATGATTTCTTTTATTACTATCAATTTGTTATAACAAATAACATTTTAGATAAATATTCATATTTCCAATGCCCAAACAACTAGTCAAAGAAAAGCCATATGGTGGGTCATGATTTATTTCCAGAAAAAACAATGAAATTGGAATGAGTCATAGAGATAAAATAATGTTTTTATCTGCCAGGTACTTTTTTAGTCAATCTAGTAGCATTCAGGAGATGTTGCCAGACCAGTTTAGATGTGAGAATATTAACTTTCAAAACAATAAATATCTATTTATGCAGGCCTGGACCTTTGATGTTAGATGGTATGCAAAGAATGTCTGTTTTGTAAAATGGTAAAATGAATATGTGAGTTTGCAGTTTGGACCAACGAGTTCAAATTTTCTCCTTACATTTTGGGCCATTCATGCACCTCTTATCTCCTTAAGCTTAAGTTCAACGAGTACCATGTCCATATTCCTAGAGATCTTATATCATCTAGAAGATCTAGTAAACCGATAGATCTATCTACCTGTCTCAGTTTTTACCCATTGCTCTCAAACAGAATAAGCTCAATTTTAATATTATTTCAAGTTTTAATAGAAATGTTCTTCAAAACATCTCAATCATTGTCACCCGAAGCAAGCAGCCGGCATTCATTTAACATCATAAATATGTAAGATGACTCATATAAAGTTGATCGACGCTTCACATATGAAATTATCTGCCTTCCGCAAATTAAGAATCAATAGCTTGCACACGTAATAAAATTACCAACGCCCGTAATTATTTTTCCCCGAAACTTTAATAACAGGGCGGTTACTATACAAATGCGATATAGAGGCCGAAGGTTTTGCAACAATCCTCGAGAATTTTTATGGCGTATTCGTCGGCCCATTCCGCAGCTGATGGCCGACAGGTGTAACTTGCTAAAAGGTGGAGGATTCGATCGCCATTCTCTCTTTCTGCACGTGCTCAAAAAAACGCACATATGTACGTGCCGCAAACACAAACACCGACTCCCATACTCGCAGACATTTCGTTCGGGCGAAATGCGAAGTTCGCGTATCCACGAAATGCACATCGCCGGCAAGGTGCTAATTTCGATAATTTGGACAATTTATTGCGGTTGTATCAGTTTAAGGGACCGTCTCGCAAATGATGACCTCACGCACTGCCATTAAGGAAATGAATTAATGTGACGTTTGTGGATTTGTAAACGTTAAATGGAACAGTTTATCACTACAAGCGTTTAGTTTATTATATGTATTCCAGTATGTCTTTCCGTTAATGCATTTTCAAAACGATTTTTAGTTTATCTTTATCCAGGTGGTCACATCGCACGTTCAAATTCAGCAACACCTTTACATATTATAGTTTTACATAGGTATATATAATCCGTGCAGAGATGTGCCTGTCTTACATATTTAAGCTAGATATTTTAAATTGCATTTATTTTTTAAACAAAGCACTAGACTTGACAATTTATTATTGTATACAGACCCAATTAATTTAGGATTATATCTTGTTTTGGTATCTTGTAAATAAAATAAACAAATAAAAACCGTGCCAGCCAATAGGTTGGCACTAGAGCGGATACCTATGTAAATGTGCCAGGAAAACAAAATTAGAGAGAGTCTTCTAGGATGAAGAAGATCACAAGAATCTGCAAAGTTCCTAATGTAATCCACTAAACTGACAGTTATCATCTACTTGATATGCTTTATAATTTAGTGAAGTACTTTCTTCAGTGCCGCTTTGATATAGACGTGCAGTTCTGATATCTAATTAATTAACATGTACCGAAGAATAGCGCAACGTTTTTTTTTTTTTTACATTTGCGTTTGCTATTCACCTTTCGGGAGTATCTCTTTTCCTACAAAGTTTCCAAGGCTCGGTAGTCGGGTCGCGTCATCGGTTGCGACTTCTTCACGGCAAAATAATGATGTAATTTCTGTCGCTCGTCGTCGTGCAGCGGTGCGGCGTCGCGAAACTTATAAAAGAGTGAATTTAACGTTTACGTGGACGATAATTCACACGAGAAACAGTTGCCTGATTCATTCGAAACGTCACTCTATCTGATTTAATTCACGACGCGAGATACGGTGGCCCGATAAGGCGTGTGCAACATGCAGATATTATAAATAAATTTTAGATGAGTTGGATTCATTAATTTTCCGAACGCGGACAGATTTATGTGTTCCCTTTTAATCCTCGTTATAACGGTTTTTAATGTATAACGAGCCCTCCGAAAAGGATATCCTACAAACCGAAATTAACATGTCTTTCGTATTTTCCTTTTCCTTTGAAGCAGAACTGATGATAAAGTGTTTGGTTGAGGTATCTACGGACATACATTGTACCACAAAGAGCAAACAGTTTTACACCCCATGGACAAGATTTGCCCTTTATATATTGCTTGACGTTAAGATTACCCTTGAAAGGGATAATCTATTCGTCAATCGAGAGTTGCTGGCATCTTCTTCTTATTGTATCATAGAGAGGTCGAACCTTCCAAAACCTGTCATTAGGATCTTCATTTGTAATATCAACGAAATGAACGTGAGTTCTCAGCTTCGAAAAATGATTTACAACTCATATTTTCGCAAATAATGGGAACAGACAATTCTGGTTTCCAATATAAACGACCTCTAGGGTAATGCAGATTACCCATTACAATGTGAATACCCACAAAAGTTTTCAACTCTGCGGAATGTGTAGGTTCAAACCTAGTGTTTTTCTGAATATGGTACATATTGGTATAATCCGCCATCAAAGTGAACAGTTCCTCTGAAAAATAATTCATGAAAAAATGAATTGGAGTTTTGGGTGCATCTCTGTCACATTCTACTTGTTTTTGAGACCAAGTAATGTTTGGTTCCATTTAAAAAAATCGAAAGAAAAGCGTTTGAATTTCGAAAAATGTTCCATGACATATTTAACATCCTGTATATATTTCTAAGTTATACCACCTTGAAACATGCTAACTGTTAGCCCACAAATCCATAACAAAAGATTCACGCGAGACACTAAAACAGTTTTAAGATGAAAGCTAAAATTACAAAAGCCGCAACTGCCAACATTTTGACAAAATTTGCAATATAGCCTAAACTAACAGTCAGAAGGGCACATAACCATATATCACTGCAAAGGTGTTTTAGGTGGCTATCGAAATAATAACTAAAAAATATAGCAATCCATTTAAAATAAAAAAGTTGAAAGTGGCTCTAGGAATTTGTAACACCCTGTATATTTAACAATAATTTTACCATATGCGCATTGATAACTGTATACATACAGAAAATCTCACTTTCTTGTCTTCCGTAGTTTTCGTGCTAAGTTCCGCCGACACACTAATGGCGCTAATATCACACCCAAATCGAGCGAAACCATCGATAACTTAAGAGAAATCAATATTGAAATGGAATGAAACACATTAATAAGGTGAAAGATCTGTTGATCTATTTGGCCAGTTAATTGCACCTCTTCGACCTATCCATTTATTACGAAAGGTCTCATTTAAATAGTTGCTTACAAATACAGCAAAATGGGGTGTTGCCCCATCTTGCTGAAAGTAAACGTTTTCACTTCGTAAGGTTAGATCTATCACGTTGGTATATAAATTTGCCAAAACAGGAATAACGTCACTTCCAAAAAGATCCAAATATTTTACCGCTGTCAAATTCCCATCAACAAAAATTGGACCGATTATATGGTTACCCATGATACCTACCTAGACGTTCACCTTTTGGGGATATTGCGTATCTGTGTCACCCAAATTTAGTTGAATCTCATGTTATGTCAAATTATTTATCGAATCTTGTAGATTCCACCCGTTAAAGTATTCAGAATTTATTTAAATTCTTTTAGTTCAAATTCTAGAAGTTGAAAAATGTCTATTGACTTAATTTTTTTTTAATAGATTCGGCGTTTACTTGATGTAAATCCATATTAATTTCTATTGACTTAAATTTTCGTGGCTTTACATACTGTTAAAACAGTTAATTTTATTGTTTTTCATTTTTGAATCGTCTTATGGATTTGCTTTATGCAATAGTGTTGCCTATTTATGTATGTTTTTTAATATAATATGTTATTTTACCCGAATATTTGTTGTTTTCTTGATAATAGCCATTCAAATTTATAACTCATCACAGATACATATATCGGCACATACAAGTTTTTGGCCGTAAGAATTTGTTACCAACAGATTATTCTATTTCTTTTGACTGTCATTTTGCATGGTGACCAACTTAAATAAGTTCTCAAATAACGCGGCAACAAGCTGCATTTAATATTTTAATTTTTAAGGTAAGTAGCGTATTTTCGTGTCGCTCATTCGAACCTTATTAAACACCCTGAGATAAATTACTTTATTCCTCATATTTTATTTTGTTATTCAAAATATAAAAATCACTAATTCTTGATATTCTATATATTATAATTCTGTGAGAGACATATTATTTTCCCAAAATAATTGAAGGAAACGAGAATGACATACTAGTACTAGAAGTATATTACACAAATATTGAAAGATGTATTGTGCTGCAATCTGAACAGTTGCTTTAAGGCTGATGATAATAGCTAAGTTATCGGAACGTATCTACATACTTCACAAATTCAATACGATGAGTTTACGAGTATTATAGTTTTAATTGTGATCTCTGAAAATCAAATTTGCTTTAATGACATCTTTCAACGCAAAATAAAAAAATAATAATTTTTTTAAAGTAATTCTTAAATACTATATCGTACTACCATCATACCTCTGTGGATTTACTTATTTTCTGTGGATAAGGCGGTGTATGTACGCCATTTTCATGTACCGGTAGGTTTAAACGACATCCATTATTCTTCGGAAACAGACAGAACGAAAAATTAACATTTTTATGCCGATTACAGCGGGTATGCAAAGTATTTCATAATTGGATCGACTAAGTTCTCGTCCTTCTTTCGGTGACAGTAAGTAGAACTGGATGTAATTTTTCCCAGCTGGTTCATTAATTGATATGCTAATGCAGATGGGTACTCGCAGACCACGTGCTCCGTTTCTGCTGAGACGCCACCTGTTGGCAGTAATTTTAAGAAGCGTCGTATCATACATTACTATACTGACTTCTCGTATAAGGTAGAAATTTTTGTATAGTTTCTATATAATTATATATATGAATACGAATATTTAACCCTAATTTTTGTTTTTTCTTCTTGCAGTTAGAAAATTGTTATTTACCAAACCATTCTGCCAGAACCGGGCACCCAGAATATATTTATATTTTTTGATATTACATCCGCTTGCCGTACGCCGCAAATGTTGCCATGCGATATTTTAGTCGCTACGTATTGTACAACTACAAGGATCGTTTCTCCGTTTATTATCCCTGTCTAGACGTTCCTTCCAGAGGTCCTATTCAGAAAGTGCAAACTCTCGCCCCGACGTTCAAATATGCTGTACATAGATACCGTTTGCGCCCTTGTTACGTAGTTTATAACACTCCATATCTGCATGGAATTGCTTTGTCATTCAATGTCGTGCGTTTTCCCGAGTTTTTGCGCTTTGAAAAGAAAAATGCGAGATGCGCTGGCGAATTTCGGGAACGTTGCTTTGTAGTCGTCCACGTACATTCAAAAGTGCCAGATCTCGGGTTACGAAGTGCTAAAGAGAAATTGTCCATCCGTGACAGATATGCAACATATATATGTACATCTACAATAGTAGCACTAATATACTCCCTCCGTCCAGAAATAAGTGTCCGTTTTGATTTTTTTGCTTGTCCAGAAATAAGTGTCCGATTTCTTTTAAAGTTGTATTTTATTGAAACTTTACTACAACTATTGTTACTAACAAACTTCTAGGAATAATTTGAGTTATTTAAGCTTAATTAGAAACATCTTATACATGTTGATAAAGCTCAAAATCGAAATTTATAGAAACTGAATGTGATTGAAAACTGTGATTGAACATTTAAACATTTCAGGTTTCAGCATTGACAAACAATACTTGAGTCTTTCAATTTTGTTGGCGTCTGTGAGATAAGGTTTAACTGCATTTGAGTGTCGCCGTAATTTTCCTGACTTGAGTCTATTATGAACTGAAGATTTTGATAAGTTAATAGAGGTAGCCAACGAACGAATTGTACGACGATTATTGAGTTGCAGTGACTTTATTAGCTCTAGGTCGAAACTTTTTGGTTTTCGACCAACGCGTCCTTTCTTACGTGCCCTGACATCTGCTACTTCAGCACCATCGGCTAATGATTTTCGTCCTTGATGCCATATTCGGCTTATAGTTTTCACAGAAATTTTGAATTTATTGGCTGTCGCCTTGATTGAACCTTGCTTCAGTTTATTATTGTCGCTCAATTCAAGTAATGCATGGTAAACCGCTTGCCTTGTGTTTAGAGTCAAATTAGGTCTCTTACCATGGTTTCTCGCCAACATTTTTACCACATCTGCCATATTTTTTTTTAAGCCGGAGATTTATATCAAGTCTTGAGAAAATCTTGTTTTTTGATTGAAAACATAAATTCTTGAAAAACTACAAAACTTTCAAACTGCTGTCAAAAACTTGACATATAAAAATTGTTTTCAAAATGGCAGTTAATTTTTGAAAGCAGCGCCACCTTTCTTTAATTTTGAAACAATGAAAATCGGACACTTATTTCTGGACAGAGGGAGTAATATACTACAGACACATATCTTCCGTTAAGGGTTAATAATATTTTAAAAAACAAATTATTTTCGCAAAAATTTTATATATGTATTCCTAAATTTTATTTATTATATATATATTTTATATACAAACAGATTGAATGTATACGATAGCATAGAACCGGCTCCAGTATCATAAACATAGCAGAAACAGGATAATACCTACGCGTAAAATGAAAATTCGGATCACGTAAATGTTAAACAGAACATTTTTACAGTTTGCTAACGTTTACTGGACGTATAATCCTCGGTGATTTAATTTACATTTTAATCGTTATATATCCTTTAGCGTACAGTGTGAAAAAAACAATAGAAAACCATAAACAACAAATCTACACGCCCCTTGAACTTATTAAAATTTCAAATTACTATAAATCTATGTAATTATTTTTGAGGTAAAACACGACGATGCAAAAAATTTAGAATAATCGTATTTTAAACAAACAATATGCAAATGAATTCTAAAAACTATACTTATTATTACACAGTTTTTTTTAAACTCTTAAAAAAAGCCAGTATCGAAGAGAATTTACTATAAGTATGTACTTCTAAAAAAATACCAAACATTTTTTCACTTGGACTTTGTAAACATCTAAAAATTATGTAGCATTATTGCATTTGCATTCTCTCCGGTATTAGTATAGTTTTATCATTTTCTTTTTGGGAGTCATTAGCATAGAGATGACAGAGTGCTGATATTGAACTCAAAACTGCTATCAATTGAAATGCGCCATATCGGAACCCAAACGTCATCAATGACGTCGATACCATGGCGGATATTCAAATAAATAAAGTTAAGGATATCAATAAATTTTAATAGCACTTGCAATTTGTAATGATAATTAGTAGCATATGTTAGATTTTATCTTATGTATTTTATATGGCATTGTTTTTCTTTATTAAAGTTGTGGATAACTTAGAACTGTAGACAGTTTCTAAACTTACGATGAACTGGTATACTTCATTCGTTCTCACGTTTAATAAGAGAAAAAAGAAAAAATTTCTTTCAACGCCATATAAAAATACGTAGGAAAAATCTAATACAGGTTTCATGAGATCTTCACGACTTGTCATAACAATCCAACATTGTATGTTGTCTTTAGGAGTAAATAATATAATGCAGTAGTTGTTGTATAATTTATTGATGATTAAATAATATTAGTTTACTTAATTCCTTCCTTATTGATTTTCCTTGTTTTTTTTTTCTGTAAATTTCTTCGCTAAATTATGAAATCCAATTTTGCTGTAAGACCATATTATGGTTTTACTTAAAATTGAAACATGAGTTTCTTCCAGAGGTGACATATCTAACAAATGATGGGATAAACTAGAAAAAATGTTTTGGGGAACAGACCTAATACCTATGCAAAAACGGTGCTTTAATACTCACAAATGTGTATTATTTGTTCATCTATTCAAATGAATCGTTTTCGGTCATTCGATTATGCTTATCGCTAGTTAATATTTAAGGACGTTTAACTTTTTTTTTATATTTTTACACCCTGTATAAAAACAGCTGTCTTATTGTTAGTAGTAAAAACAAATGCTCGCCCAGAGTACATAAATTAAAATTACATACGCATTACACGAATATAAATAAAAACGGTAGATTACGGTGTACGATGGAAAAAATTGATAACGTTAAGATCATTCGGCTAGTAGATTTTATTACACATACCTACCTAGGTAAATAAACGTATACGTTAAACGCTATAAGAAATACGGGGAAAATAAAGTAATGAAAATAGCTCACGCAAAAAAAAACGCACGATCTAGATAACCGTTTTATAATATTTAAACACGATGAATATTTATCGCGGACACGAAGAAAACAGTTGATAAATTTACATAAATTAAAAAGCGGACACGGAAGATTGAAATACACAGCCGAACAAGTCGGTTAGATACTAAAGATCCCTTAATACCCAGCCGAGCAATACAGAACGGGACATGATCAAAGCTTTAGCCTTCCTTCTTTGCGTTTATTCACCCCTCGTTCATTTCTTCCCCCTTTTTCCCGTCCTTCGTGCTTAACCGCATGGTATTTAGTTTAGATGATATATAGGCTAATTACGCCCAGGGTTGATTAAGCAGTTTGAAGTTCTAGATATTTGAATTTATTAAAATGTACCTTAATATTTGTTGCATGAAAGAAATAGCTATGCACCGTATGGATCTGAAAAATATCATACCGTGTTGCTTTAGTAGTAATAAAAAGTATAATTTTCGACGAGCCAATTTCCAAAAACTACTTGATGATTTAAATAACGCTAACTGGACATTCTTGTAAACATCAAGTGATATTGATGATGCTGTGAAGAGTTTTTACGAGGCTCTCCATGTCATTTTTGACAACTCAGTTCCCACATTCTCGGTGCACCGTAGACATTTTTGCTATCCTTGGTTTTCACCAAATATAATCTCCAACCTGAAACTAAAATCATATTGCGGGCGTAAATGCAAAACAAGTAACTCCATTACATCCAATCACAATGAATTTAAAAGACTGCACAGCATCTGCAAGAGCCAAATTCGCTTGGCTTACACACAGTATATGGAGTCAGTCGAATCCTGTATACAGTCTTGCCCTGAAGAAGTGTTCAAATTTATTCGCAAAATACGAACGTACTCGAAAAAATTGAAACAAGTGTCAAAAACTACGCCCAAATTTATAACTGAAAATCTTCTTCGTAAAAGATAGGAATATTAAAGAAGTAGCATATTCGATCTCATAATGTAGGTATATGACCGATATTCATAATTATGCTAATTGGTTTATACCCTTTTTAATCCTAG
This sequence comes from Cetonia aurata, assembly GCA_949128085.1. Classification (NCBI taxonomy): domain Eukaryota; kingdom Metazoa; phylum Arthropoda; class Insecta; order Coleoptera; family Scarabaeidae; genus Cetonia; species Cetonia aurata. The sequence goes on along the minus strand of OX421883.1, from coordinate 62,293,149 downwards.
AACTAAGAGATTATGAAACATACATCGAATGTTTCGTCACTGAAATGGGATAACTTAACAAATTTTTTATAGAAATATTAATTAACATGGATTTATGAGAATGCTAGAAACGGTAATGCGATAAACAAAACGTCTTTTTTTAAAAAGTTGCGCGAAGTAGCACCTGAAATCTCTGGAGCAACTACTAGAAGGATCCTAGATGATAAAACAGTTTTCCCTTTTCTGGGCAAATTTGGGCATTTTTTTAAAAAGCTAATACAAGTTAAAATTTAAGTCATAGAACACCATCTTCAAGAAATGGTAATTGTATACTTAGTTACAAATATGATTTGCTAATACTTTGCAGGTTGAATTACACATAGTTATTGTAGATTCTGAGAAAATTGCAGTTTCGTATCGTTTCTAATTCCGAAGATTTTAGTAGTTGAAGAGGACGGTCGAAATACACTCTTAGCGTAACATCTCCGAACATATGTACTTTCAGACTTGCTTCTGTTCGGTATTCCGTCAATCTACATGTTTGTACTGTGATTTCCGTATGTAATGCTTATTTTACTATACACTTATATACATTTTATTGTGATTCTGGAAGATTGGCTTTTATTACGCTATGTCAGATTTTGAACCAACTTCGATCCACTGTGCGCCGGAGAGAAAAAAAACGGAAAGCTCCAACATATGAAAAATCCCTTCTCCAAATTCTAAGAGATAGTCAGAATGAGGAAATTGACGAAGACAAGTCATTTCTTTTGTCGTTATTGTCGTTTCTTCAAGCAGTTGCTTCCGCATAAAAAATTAGAATTTCTTCAAGTGCTTAAAAGAATCATGTATATGAAAACTCCGAGATGGCCTACGCGTATGGCATATAGTGAGCCATATTCCAGCACTTCGTTTCATCAACATGACACAACTACATTTCCATCCGTCAGAACTCAATATAATAAACAGAAAGAACCTGCTTAGTACTTATCAGGATATTCCCAAAGATCCATAACTTTTTAAATTTCCGAGTTTTTTAAGTTTCCGCGATGGTTCCTTGTTGATCTAAGCTAAAATTCTTTAAAGATGCACTTTTTTAAGGTTAATATTATTAGCTCAGAAAATTTTTGAATTCCATAGCCGCTTCGTTTATTTTCCCATTCCGGTGGGAGAAAAATATATCATTGACGAACGCATTTGCAAGGGTTCCATTCTTCCTTTTTGCCACCATGTTTACATTCTGTTTCATTTATTTCGATTCGTTTTACAGCACGACGTTAATGATGTTCTTTTCATAACTGAAATATGCTGCGTAACAGCTGGCTAACTAACAGAAGCGGGGCCGTGAATACTTTTCGATGTCACGTTAAATCAAATGCAGTCACGTGATGTACTCGTCTGACACGCATTTGCCAACGCCTTTATAATTTCCATAAGGACTCCGTGAAATATGTAAGCTCGGGTAACTGTAGAAGCTGCTCCATCTCTCTCTACCTTTTTTTTTTTTCGTCCTCGAATATACCCATCTAAAAATGAGTCACTACACTTGTAAAGTCTAAAACACACATCATACTTTTAGCGCATCCTCAACGTCGGCGTTCAACTTCAACAATGCATATATACAAGGACTATGACGGTGCTAATTTGTGATAATAAAATTAGCATTTACTAGCAGGGCATCGCTAAGTAGATAGTACTTCCGAAACGGCATATATGCGGATGAAAACGAGAAGACCGTTTTCTATAGGCGGCAATTCACACTTACATAATCTCGCTTTGTTCCCTTTCCGTTTTCAATAAACATGAAAACATGTTACTTATAAGATGTTGTAAAGCCATCTTTTATGCATATTACTTATACGGAAAGCCACTAGACGAAGTGCGGATCTATCTAAAACACTTAAATAAAACATGCACCCTAACCATTTTATATTAGAGAAAGAAAAGCTGGGAATGAAGTATCTTGGTAGTATAAAGAAAACAGCATCGGAAATACCTGAGTATTACTGATGCTATTTATAGATTACATTTAATTATGATAAAGTTAAACCTTTGCGGAGGAAAACAACATTAAAAAATGCCACTGACCGTAACGGCATCACTTAGCGAAAAAGGGTAAAGAACGGTGTAAAAAACGAATAAAAAGTTAACTAAACCACCTCTTTCTCTCTCAAAAATCGAAAAACCTACATAGTAATTAACAAAAATTTAACACAGTTTGTTATTCCAGGAAGTCAACGAAAAAAAATTGTTAATATATACAACAACTATCCAAAGTTGTTACCGCAAAACTCTGTTAATGGTTAATAACTAGTAAACTCCGGACCGTTCACCCAGCCAATTAAATAGTCGTTTGAATCAGCGGACCGGCTAAACCGCACCACCCTCCACTAACCATCGTACACGCCTTTGGTTTGTGATCGTCGGTACACCCTGTATATTAATTGTTCTTAATTAAAAATTACACATACTGTATATATTATAATAATTAAACGTGAAATTGTCACCCGTTATATTCATTTTTCTTAATTAGAAATTACACATACTGGATCATCACTATTTTCCGTTGTAACACTAAGACAATCGAAGAAAACACAAAATTCTTATCTGCTTTAGATGTCCGTCAACTATCGATAATTTACATACTTGGTAACCGACGTCTGCCGAATAATGGTTATTACATTAATTATAATGTTAATTAATAACGTTTTACCATTTCTTCGATCCCCTTTGTGCATATTTCACACCAAATTCGTCGTCGTTCAAGGTTTCGCTGTTTTGATGTTCGGTGCATGACTACCTGCGGATCACCGGCAATATTACATAATCGAACCCTTCTCGCCGGCGCGCGGGGATCGTGAAAAATCGAAATTTAGGAAAAGGTTTACGCGTTTTCCCGCTTTTAACGACGAACGGGGATACCCATAGTACCAGACGACCGACCGTCTATGTCCCCTAAAAATACTCCGGCGCCTATTCGCGGTCTACGATCGGATCCTTTGTAAAAGAACGTACCGGCTAGAGGCGTTCACGCTACTAATAGCGTACTGCTTTTGGATGCCTTTTACTATTATTAACTAGCCCTCGTACACACCTGTGATTTGGGATCGTCGGTAAACCCTGTATATTCATTTTTCTTAATTAAAAATTACACATAGTGTATATATTGTAATAATTAAACGTGAAATTGTCACCCTGTATATTCATTTTTCTTAAGTAGAAATTACACATACTGTATCATCATTATTTTCCGTTGTAACACTAAAACAATTAATGTTTTACCATATCTTCGATCCCCTTTGTGCTTATGTATTTCGATGTTTTGATGTTCGGTGCACGACTGCCTGACCACTGGCGATGTTACATAATCTGACCCTTTTCGCCGGCGAGCGGGGATTGGCCTTGGGCATTGTCGGTCCGTTACCGAAAATCGTGAAAAGTCGACATTTCGGAAAAGGTTTACGCGTCTTTTTGCTTTCAACGACGAACGGCACCACGACTCTCCTTTTAACAGAGTCCCCTTTTTAGATCCTTTCGTGCAGCAACTTTTTCGGGAGGCGTTCACGCATCTTATGACGCACCGCATTTGGATGCACTTTAGTAAATATCGAATTTTTTTTACCTGTGGAATAGCAAAAATAATTGACAAAGTTTTCCTCCTAAACTTGTAAAATTAAACTAAACTCGCAGAGTATATAGGTAAGGTTGATTTTTAAAATTCTCCCGACACTAAAATACCATATTCCCTTTGATTACCTCTCAAATACACGCACGAGATCATCAAATTTCTCCCCATGTTTCGTCATTCCCGCGGAGAGGGTGAACGAGACTGTCTCTATTCCTTCCCGTTGTTTCTATTACCACTTGTTCCGCGGGTTCTCCCATCGCCTTATCGATAGCTCCACTTTCTCAACCCCATCCACTCTATCCGAAAAAATGTCGATATATAAAATTGCACCTAATATCGAGGGCGGAAGAAACATGCGGATAATAGAAAAATGCTGTTTTGTATTGATCACCGCAGATGGAGAAACTATTAGGGATTTTATTTTATCGCGCCGGTAAAGGATCAGCACGTGCGCCAAATTCAGAAGAAACTCGAGAGCGTTTCTCCGTTTTTCCAATAATTGAGCGTTGGAGTATCTAGAAATTGTATTGCAAACTATGGATCAGTGTTTATGTTGAAACGGGGAGGTGCTTTTGGGAAGGAAAAAGATCAATTTGTAATTTTAACGTGTTCGAGATTCTGAATTAAAAAATCGGATTTTATCATCAGCATCTGCTTGAAATTTTTATAAAGATTTGGAAATGATCGTTCTATTTCATATTTAAGAGGTTGGGCAATATTGCGACCATGTAGGCAAAAGAATAAAGAGCACAAAGCAGAATGGATTTTTTTTCTTTACGATGCGACTACCACATATATTTTGCCCTAATTCTCCTACCAAGTTCGTTCCATAGCTTCTCTATCGGGTTGATATCTAGACTTTGAGGTAGCCAAGTCATAACTTTTAGTGTGTTATTTACTTGTTCAGCTAAATAGTTTTTGTACAACAATGCAGTGTATTTGGGGTTATTGTTATACCCATGAAAAAAAAATAAACAACATACATACTCCCATTAGGACACATTCTACACTGGATGTACGGAAGCTGAACGCTCATCAAAAAACTCCTGGACCGCATAAAAACATTTAGCATTATATATCTTCGTGCCTACGCGAACTCGAATATATTCGGGATTTCGGGTGGGATAATTATGTATCCCTACGTTAGTCTGAAGTTCTGCAGTTTTTATGTATATATACAGCAGCTTCCAGTATATAGAGATTGCAGAGAAACAACTCCAAACAAGTACTGCACTTCAAGTTTCACTGTTGGTACAATGCAAGCAGGTAACATTTTCATAATTCTCTGTTTCTAATTGGATGTTGCAATAAAGCTAAAACAAAAGACGACGCAGTGCTGCCATGAATATTACCGCACACTGTGCTGTAATGAGATATTATATTATTATAACGCACTAGCGGAACTTTTGCCGGAACGTAATATAGGCGATTAATGTGCAAATTAGAAAAAATACTGTAAAAAACGTGTGCCACAATGACTTGTAATGTTCGTACTTTGAATCTCTCGCCGGTACGCGGCTCGAGAGTCAAACTTGTACTCGCATTACATAAACGTCATTGTGACACTTGTGTTTTAAATTATTCTTTCCGTTTCTGTCCAAACACCACGAATTTCGACTTAAAAAATACATTTTTCAAATCTGCCAGTGTCTGCAGACGTTTTTGATGATTTCCAAATGTTATATTTAGTTTATAAAAATTAATGAACTGCCCGTTAGTCAAGTGTAAAACTGCTATTTTGCTTTAGGAGCTACAACCTACTTCTGCTACATTTAGTTAACAGTTTAAACAAGGCTATCACTTTCTGTAGCAGTTTCCCTTGCATATGGCGATATACATGAAACACTTTCTATGCGTCTACAGTTTTGTATTAGAGATTAGCTTGAAATGTTTTACACATGCTGGCAATACACACTGAAATACCTACCTAAACTGCAGGCTTCACAGGATACGTACATACATATATGGATATACTTTTTATAGATTTACGTATAATATTAAGAAATAATAATTAATCCACATAATTAGGACCAGAACAACAACAACTTCGATTCGAAACTTCATTCATCGGGCAGAGAATCACCATCTCCACTTGTTCCCATAAACACGAAATTTCAAACTTAACTATTTGCGCATGCGCAATGTTTTGAAACGTGCTTTGGAGACCGTTTCAACATATTCTAAACAGTTTCATCTATGACGTCATTGGTGCATCGCTAAAATATAACGTTTTGAAATATGCACCGCTTTCAAACGGTTGCGTCGCCAAAAAAGAAATGCCTCAAACCTTTGAATTTTAAAGTTCTTTTAATGTATACGGCACCGGCGAAAACTTCAAATAAATGTTTATTTTGTTCGTTATGGTGGGCTAAGTAAACGCTTGAGCGTTAATATTACGAATATTTATAGCTATATAAAGTTGAAAACTATCCTGAGGGACCTTGAATTGTTTTCAAACTCGAGATTGTCTACGCCCGCGCCGTTTAGTAAATTGTCTGGGATGTTAAATACATTTCGCTTACGTTTTAGACTTTAAAAACGATGTTGGTGACCGAATGGCATTTTATACTTTACAGGCAGATTAATTCCTATTAATTTTATGTAAATAACAGAAGCACAGGATATCCAGTGAATATAATTGCAAATTTTACTATATTAAAACATAAATTACTTCCATAGGAATTAATCAATAATGCAGACTCGCTTTCTGCTTTAATTGCTTGCAACAGCTGCCGTCTGCGCAACCACCTCTGAATTGACGTAAATGCAATTTTTTCTTGTAATTTATTTATATTGAGATACTTTCGGAAATATTTATCAGGTCTGTTTTGAATTTGTGTGGTCTTTTTATTGATTTAATTGAATGAATATGATAATTTGTTATACGACGGTGACCAGAACTCGCAAAAGATAAATATCAAATATAATCATCAGTTTGTAAGTCGGACATTGCGGTGTAAACTATTATTATAAATAATCTTACCCAGACAATTCCCATGTATTGTGTGTATATTAGCATTTCAGACAATATTAGAAAAAAACAGACAGAGCCCTGACCTTTCAATAGCTCTGTTATTTAACTTTAAATGATCTTTCACTCACTGACATTGCTACTACACACGTACCAACTTTTAAAAAGCAAAATGAAACGAAAGATGTCTAAAAATAGCACATAAACTAAATTGAATCATACATTTTGACACAAAAGCCAAAGAATACAAATAAGGTGTGATACCTACTTAGATTCATATTTTTTTTTCTTTTCTTAAAAATTAACGAGATGTTAAAAGCTCAAATCATTCGAGCTAAATCATTTTTATATAAATATACAAGTAAGTTCTAAAATTGAATACGATGTCGATAGACGTAATCTTACTTAATGTTTACATAGTTTAAAATTATTTAAAAGAATAGCACCTGTATATCTGTACTACACTTATATCTACCTGGCTCAAAAATAAGCATTTGGATTCAACTGACGCCCCCATAATGTAATTGAAAATCCAACATAATAATTGAATAGTTACACAGTTACGAAACAGAAATATGAATGAGGAAAGGGCAGTGCTCCGAAATTTATGTTTATTTTCGGAATTGTGCGTAGGACGCCCTTACATTTAACATTTTTTTTATCCTCAGTTGCAGTAACTTCACCTTTGAATTAGTCAGATCTACGTTTTAGTGTATATATATATATATTAGGTAATTACCTACCAATTTACTTTGAGCAATTCCCCAGCAAAACGTCGATAACAAGGTATGAAAAATTAATGTTTATAAGTCATTCACTCTAGACAGTAAAGAACCAATATTGACCCCTACACTCACTGCCGCTTACATGGATTCTATTTAAACGTTTAGCTACGTATACAGAAAGCGTTAAAAATGTTATATCTTTATTTCTTCTTAACTTAAGTGAACTGCGAGGTAGTTAGGTTTGTGCAAAATGAAATTTCGTGCCTGTAATGACCACGGCGAATGAAAGAGAGGGTGGTGTTTATTTCACGGTCTGCAGTTTCCTTCATTATCGGCCATTGTCGTCTGGCGAACTCCTTTTTTCGGGCTGCAATTTTATGCAAGGAGGTCTCATTAAATTACATTTAAAATACAATAAAACCTGAGGATTAATCACAACCTGCGATCGCTGCAGCACGGCCTTTGCATGTCTCGACAATTTAATTATATTTTCCTGTAAGGCATGCATGTGTGTACGGGCACAGTCGTCGGTAGAAGTCAATTCCGTTGGTTATTTTTATATCGCTGCGTTATATTCTGTTACCTTTTTTTTCTAGATAATGATAATAAACTCACACACAAATATAGATTAAAAAAAATACCTATAAAAAATAAATCTTTGATAGTGGTCACAAGATTCATTTTCCTCTGTTAACGAAAAAATATTAATTTAAATAAAGCGTAACATGTTACAAAGAATAAAAACAAACATATTGAAGCAATAAGAAGCAACTTTATTCAAATAAAGCACCGCCATCATTATCACATAGTTCGACTCAAATCCTAAATTCCTGATAGCTTTGACGTCTTTCTTGAAGAGTTAATGGTTGTAATGTTGACTTCAAAGGTTGCGCATCATGTTGCAGTGATTCAGGGTAAGCCCTCCCTAAAAATCAAAATCTAAAATTGACAGGTCTGGGTTCAGGGCTGGCCATGGATTAGGACCACTCGCCTCTATTCATTTTACCCCAAACTTGGAAGCTATCCCACCTCCTACAATGCTGTAAAGCTCAACAGCCATTAGCAGTAAGCATAGATCCGTCTGAAAATATCAATATTTGAAACTCTCTATTTGCAGAAATTTTATTTCCAATCCGCAAAAAAATTCAGAGTCTAACCATTGAAAACTTAAAAACTATAATTTAGTTACCTTTAAGGATACTTTACAGATGTGATATCCTGATCTCCGAGTGTAATTCTCTTCCTCTGGGATGTGCTTATGTATCTTCCTCCACCGATTAGCTGCTTGGCTAATAATATTGTTATGCAACGATCTAACACCTTGAAAGTCATCTAAATAACCCGTCATAAAAACTTGGCCTATATAGTCAAGCTTTATTGCAAAATTCAGCGCTTGACATTTAAGTTCCAAAACTCGTAAGTATGAATTTGTAGTACCACGCAGCAGTATGTTTGAAATGAAGTTTGAAGATAAGCAAAACTGAATTATTACTACTGATTTTTCTGAGAAACCAAAAACTTTTCTTTCGTTTTTATAACTGAATCGGCGGATATAATGTATAATAAAATCACATCTGGAGATGGCGATACACCGTCTTATTTAGTCAAATAAGAAGTCATAGCTATCATCTTCAACCTGGCCCAGCGCACATCCAGTTTTCCTTAATCTTGAAGGACTACTCAAATATGTCCAGTTTCCACAATTTATTCATATTTGCCAAAATTTTTGATTGTGTTATATATGAAAACCCGTCATTCAGGTGTAATACCATTTCACAGCATCTTCACACTCTATACACAGGAAGTCGACGGTTACCAATCTCTACTTTATATAAATAAGACAATAGCTGCGAAAGCAGATGAAGATGGACAGACTATAATATGCTTTTGTGCGGTTCATAACAGAAGTTATGTACTTTACAATAGTTATAAGCCATTTAAATTCATATTTACATGCGTCTGGAGTTCTGCAAGGGCCCAATCTTGCTCCGCTCCTGTTAGTAATATTTATGAACGACTTGATAGAGGATCTGTTATTGTTCTGCTTTACTGCAAATGATTTAAAGATTTTCTGTGAGATTTCCACAACTAGTGATATCGAATGCTTGTGTTCTACAAAAATATATGTAGATATAAATTTACGTTTTACACCGTTGCGTACAATCAATTTTTAAATGAAACAATTTCCCGTAAAAATGCTTTAAAATATGCGTACTGAAGCTACAACGTCGGATATTTTGAACATGAAGGCTCTGCAATCGTCTCGCGGCCTGTTTACTTATGTCTTATGTCGATCTAAAAGGAGCAATTAATTTCAGAGTGGTTCCGCTGCTGCATACGCGCCTGCCAGTTTCGCGACAGCTCCGTTTCTACCTTCGCTTTATTTGTTTTCTGTTGCCACTACCTATTCATTTCTGCTGTCACCGCTGCGTACGGGCAAAGTGAATGCATAAGTTACTTTTTTAAACAGGCAATTAATTAAAATGGTACGTGAGACGAAATATATAAAATTCTCTGTAAATTACTGACGGCATTGCAATATATGTAGAACTGCATGTGTAAACGTTCTTATTGGTTAATAGCTTTCTTTATATAGATAACGGTTCGATTACTTTACATACTTAATTAAAATTCAAAATTATACAGACAGACCAAATGTTTGAACATTATTTTAACGGTGGGTTACTGGAAACTTGGAGCTGGCGCATTCGCACTACAAATGGAGCGGTTATAAATAGCTTATTTAATAAAATATGTACCTAATAATAATTAATTTCAACAATTATTACTATTTACTAAAGAACTATTGTTCCGAAACGTCGAACCGCGTGTTGGGTTAAAAATATGGCTTTCGGCATAATTAACTGTATGTAAATACTTTATCAGGGATAGTTTCTGCTCCGGAGTATAATGATTCATTATTCATTATGTACCGATAAGAAAAGTAATATGTTAGTATAGCAAAATTTAAGGAATGAAAAAACAAATAATATGGTGCAGGATATACAGGGTTAGTAAAAAGTCCCGGAACGGTCAAATAACTTTGTTATTTGAAAATTATGATTTCTGAAATTTGGTATGGGGGTATAGTTAATATAAATGCATTTTATGCAATACAGTTAATATTTTTTTCACTTCCGGTTTAATCGGCAATACGTCGAATTTTTTTTTTTTTTTTAAATGGACCGCCCAGATTTTTTTAACACTTTTGAATGCAAAATAAAAAACTACGTTCAGGAAGTATTAAGATGTTTATTTTTATTCACAAGAAAACAGTTAAAAAAATAAAAAAGTGTCCTAATACAGAAAAATCAAGATACCTGTCTATTCAGGTTGCGATTACAATAATTGTTCAAAATGCTCTCCATTTACAATTTGACAAAAATGTAAACGGTCAGTAAAATTTCTTATTGAATTTTGTATTTGTTCTGGAGTGATGCGATTGGCTTCTTGAACTATTTTCTCTTCCAATTGTTCAAGATTATGGGGACGATTTTTGTACACTTGACATTTCATGTGACCCCAAAAGGAAAAATCTAATGGCGAGAGATCTGGCGAACGTGCTGGTCATTCGATTGCTCCACTACGTCCGATCCAACGTCCCGGAAAAATTTCATTCAAATAATCGCGGACATTATGGGCAAAATGGAGGGGAGCTCCATCTTGTTGAAACCAAAAATGTGCATTAGGGTGATCACCTATGTTTACATTTGGAAAGAGGGCCGCAAGTGCTGGAACAACCTCATTTCGCAATAAATTTAAGTAGACGTTGCCAGTTAAATTTCCTCTTATAAAAAATGGTCCTATGATGTTGTTTCCAACAAGACCAGCCCAGACATTCACCTTTTGAGGACGCTGTGTATGGACTTTTTCAATCCAATGCGGATTTTCAATTGACCAGTAGCGACAACTATGTCTGTTCACAGTGCCGTTGAGACAAAACGTTGCCTCATCTGAAAAAATGATGTGATCTAAAACATTAGGCTGCTGCTCGATCAATTCCGTCATTGTTTTGCAAAATTGTAGTCTACGATCTGGATCATCTTCAGTTAACTCATGGACGGGATACATTTTATAGGCTTTCATTCTTGCTGATTTAAGAATCGTATGAGCAGATTTTTGAGAGATCTCATGAATTTAACCTAATTCTGTTGTGGACACGTGATGATTTTCTTCCACTGTAAGTAACACATTCAAACTAGTTTCTTCATCTGTTGCTGTTAATGGACGTCCCCTTCTAGGTAAATCCTTCACCTGACGAAAGACTTCAAACTTTTGAATTGTTCGGCATACCGTACTTTTACTAATGTGACGATCCGGATAAACAGTATTAAACAAAATACGAACCTCTTCAAAGGAACGTTGACGATCACCGTACCCACGCATCATTAATATCTCAATTCGTTCTGATTCAGTTTTTCTGCCATTTTCAAATGTGTCAATGTTTAAAATAAGTAAATTTATAGCGATGCAAAAGTTAAAACGCTTTTAAAATTGTCAAATGTGACGGCAAAAAGAATGCAAACACCAGACAACAACTTTTTTCAAAGGTACCTTGATTTTTCTGTATTAGAACACTTTTTTAATTTTTTAACTGTTTTCTTGTGAATAAAAATAAACATCTTAATACTTCCTGGACGTAGTTTTTTATTTTGCATTCAAAAGCGTTAAAAACATTTGGGCGTTCCATTTAAAAAAAAAAAGTTGGACATATTGCCGATTAAACCGGAAGTGAAAAAAATATTAACTGTATTGCATAAAATGCATTTATATTAACTATACCCCCATACCAAATTTCAGAAATCATAATTTTCAAATAACAAAGTTATTCGACCGTTCCGGGACTTTTTACTAACCCTGTATAAAAACCCCAACAAAAATCTTTTAGTAACCTAAACCCTAATTATTTTCTAATTTATATTTGCAATCTAATGATTAAGCTAATAACTTTGAAAATTTAGTTTAACATTGCTAGTAGCAGCAAGTCTTACTTTTAATGATCATAATCGCATACTCATGCAAACATGCATAAAAAGTGCGAAATGAAACATATTCTAAAACAGCTGTTTATAACAGCGTGCAAGCTCCCAAGTAAACAGCACAACTAAATTGTATAGTTGTACTTTCAAAACAAAACTATTAAGGCGCAACGAGACCCTTCGTAATCGTAAAAGAGAATTACTATTTGACCGCCACCGGTAAGCAGAGCGTTTACCGCAACACAAATAAGATAGATGTTAATGAACGTTGTAGCGTGTTGTACGTGGACGTAATCATCATTGGGATTTTGACCCGCCATCAGTGGTGTATCCCTATCTATAGAGTGCCGCGTTTGCGTATTGGTGAACGTTGTGTGTATACACGTCTTGTCTGAGAAGGAACCACGCACCCGAACATGAATGACAATAAAACGAACAAAAAACGAACACGAAAAACGTGAATGTGCCGAAATACAAGGCGGACGATTATCCACAGACTGTGACCGACACAGGTCAAGAGAGAAATATAAATTTCATGTAAAAAATATCTTGGGAGCTGCAGAGAGGAATATTTTCGCTGGATAGGTTTTATTCTGTCGCGTTCGTTTGTATTTTTGCGACGTAAAAATAGATCGTCGCGAAATGGAATATATGGAGGATGCGTATACAGTGCGATTATGTAGTTCCATAAAATACGGAATACTAATTAAAAGTACCAGCTACATACAACACTGAGAAGGTTTGAGTCATTGATCTCATTGGTGTAAATAGTATCGTCTTTTGTTTAAGTAATTAAATATTTTAACATCAACAGCACATTTATGGAATTATAATTTTTTAGGAAGTAACTGAGTTAGAGAAAGATCGATAAACAATTTGTTAAAAATTGGTATGGATCAAGCACTTGCGTAATGCACGACAGATGGAGAGATACGCTAAGTCATGACATAAATAACTAGGTATAGCAGTCGCCACGAGTGATGGCGAGGAGTAGGGATGCGCTGTAGACGCTTTTAAAAGCGTGCACGCCCACTTAGCTGCAATAATACGTTCTGAGTATTTGTCAGTGGCGTAAACAATTCAGGGGATTATGTGCCCCTTAACGGTTAATCGGATTTAAATGTTTATTAGTTCATTAAGATTATATTAACATAATATTTTGGTTTTTTGTTGTGAATATACATATGTTCATATATTCCAGGAATAAATTAGTAGGTAGGCACTTGTAAATAGTAGTAATTAGTAAACAAAATACTTATATTGTCCGGAGATATCCCATACTAATAAAACCATTTTATTAAATTTTTAATTACATTAACGTTGCATTATTCAATATTAACCTGCACGCCAATGGTATAGAGAAATTATATGCAGAGGCGATGGTAAATCCGTTGTGCCCGTCTACTGCTGCGCGAACCTACTCCCACCGCTCGCCATCACTTGTGGCGACTGCTATACTACTTGCATGCTTGCACTACAGGTGGAGCGGTTATAAACAATATTTAATAATTTATATAATAATTATTTCTTCAATTAAATTAATTCTTAATTTTATTTTAATTCTATTACACTGTAATAGACTGTTTCATACAAAATTATTCTCATTAATAAAAAAGTATAACTTTTTGGTTGATCCAGATGCTATAATCTCATTTATTTTCTATATTCTATACTGTTTTAAATTTGACTCTTTTTATAATTATTATTAACGACTTTAAAATATTCATATTCTTAGGAACCACGATAATAAACTCTGGAAAGCATCCTGAAACTTTTTCAATCTCTCAGTTACAAAAACAGTGTATTTGATGAAGTATGCGCCCACTTCTGGTATTTTTCAATTCAAGTGAAAAATTCAATAAAATATGATCGTGAAATTGGTTAGAGAAGGATTTAAAATCAACGTGTTAAGCATGCATTTCCAATTAATTTTTTTTTTTTAATTTATAATAGTAGTGGTAAGATATGAAAAGTATGCAATCAATCGCTATTAGCAGACACGTGTTTTGTCTTATCAAGGCTCATCGGTAATACTGACGACCCTTGATAAAGTGAATCCCTTCCATCGTTTAGCCAATTAATTATCTGAAATGCGCAATTTAGTGACTTACGTCGACATACAATAAAATAGTAATTCTAGATTAGGACATATTTGTATATACTCGGCTTCTGCTATCGAATGCCTTGAACCGCCATCACTGTCCTACTCCTCACTATGAACTCTGAGAATTTTGTCTGCGACATTTGCTACTCCAACCTCCACTTCCATTTACATATTGGTCGTTATTTGCACTATGCTCAAAAATTAATAAGTACCTTCATCCTCGCCAGCTGTAAAGCAACTCTGAAGGCGATTGATTTAGATCTTTCTGATAATGAAGCGCCTATATCATATAACCTCCAAGCTAGTTCGGGAATACCTGCAAAATGCAGGAGTCCTAACTAAATACAATAAAGTTACTTTGGCTACGCAATAAAATCGCAAACCAACTAGAAAGAAAGCGCTCTCAAACAACTATCACAGGACCTGAGCCAGTTGCTAAGCGGATAATAAGGAAACACCAGTTTTACTGGAATGGTGTTGATGGGGAGAGAATCATCTTCATCATACTTCACTGCGGATGTGATGACGAATCCAGTTTGTAACAATAGTAAGTCTGTTAACAGGACATAGCTGTATAAAGGAGTGCCTACATAGGGTAAGAGTCTTTTAAGGTGAATCTGTATGTAAAGAGGAAGAAAAAGCAGCCTTTATATGTTATATATTTCTTTCATAGTCTTTCTTATATATCTACATCCATACCATCATTCTTTTCCCCCAAATAGATGCGTTGTCATTTTCTATTTAAATGGACCTTGTACCGCCTTCCTAGGCTTAGTTACAGGGCATCCATCCATTCTTTCTATATATATATAGGTATTAGAGTTATTTAGTATCCAATCTGCGACGACTACTCGTAGATCATCCGCATATCCAATTAGGATAACCCCCAGAATGTAAAAGAATAATAAATGTTTCATAAGGTGGCCCATAACTGATCCCTGCGGCACACCGCATGTTACCTCTAGTCTGCTCTATCGCCCACAATCAGCATAACATTAAGATAACTTGCTACCGTGTTATATTTTGTTATTAATTTAACAATTTACATTTTTTATATCATCGATTAAAATGCAAACTCATTGTTTGTATTTAAAACTAAAAAAAAAATTTCATGTGACCGTTTTATAATGTTTTTAAATTTATTTTTTTCTCTTTTTTATATTCTTCCACGCATCTTTTACTTATAATAACGTTCATTCGAGGAAATGTACTACCATTTATGAGTTTTTTCATCAAAACCATTATAGACGAATCAGTTAATCAATGTTTCATCACTTGTCACTTCCACCACTATTGCAGGCGCATGAATATTCAGACAATAACAATACTATTTAACTACAATCTTTAATTTCAGTTAGTAAACAAGTAATAAAACATATCCTATAGGCAGTAAAACACAAACTAACTCATAAATATTTATTAGAGAAGCATTCAACATAACGTGGTTCCTATATACTCGTAAGACGTAATCAATTAACGCTATACTTAAGTTGCACCTACGGACTCGAAGCCGTTAGTAAAATTACAGATCTCATATCCGATGTTTGCTATGTATTTTCTTTTTTTTAATGAGGAACTAAACGGTAACTGATTTCCGTAACAGTAATCATCTTTATGGTAAAGATTCGATCAACATGATGTGGCAATGGAAACGTTATTACTTAATATGTTTGTTTGTTGCTGCGGATTGTTGAATCGACCTGGATACTTTTAGGCGCTGACATCTATTGATGTATTGTACCATCCCCACTGAAATTGTGCCGAATCTGGAGGTGTACCTACTTATTGTAGTGATTCTTTTAAATACAAAAAATCACATTGACACGTGATCTACAGCTTTACTTCCTATCCGATAAGAAATTAATAATAATAAAGAATTAATTATTTATTATTCAATTAAATTTTATAATAGTAATGGTAAGATATGAAAAATACCGTAGACCGGGGTTAATTCGCGCGACAGTTTCGGTTTTTATATTGTTTCCACCAGCAAATTTTATCATGCCTGTGTAATGTTCAGAATATTCTATCTCTTGTTTTGTCTGAATACATTCATAAAGCCATTTTAAGTTCAACTACA
Organism: Cetonia aurata; assembly: GCA_949128085.1. Classification (NCBI taxonomy): domain Eukaryota; kingdom Metazoa; phylum Arthropoda; class Insecta; order Coleoptera; family Scarabaeidae; genus Cetonia; species Cetonia aurata. Next base: position 62,276,683 of record OX421883.1, on the reverse strand, counting down.
CCAATTATTTTGTTTGTTTATTTTAATTCAAAGTCTGTCCGGATTTACCCCATATGTTAGGGTAAATTCGGACACTCATTAATTTTATATTTAAACCGGTTTTGGCCGTTATCTGGGGTTACTTCGGACTTAGATTTAAAAAATAAAGAAACACTGTATAAAGTAAAACAATACTTATTTATTAAAAATTTATAACTACAAAATTTTTAATGAATGTCTTTAATTAGTTTTACACCTAGCCACAAATAATTGCAAGAAATCAAACACATTGTTAATATTAACAAAATCGGTAAGCCTTGGGAACCTACATACAATTTCCCCTTCTAAGATTAGTCGGCTCTGTTGAAGTTTTTAAATTGTGGGATATTGTTTTAGGATATTACTTTTGTATTAACACTTGAAAACACTTTATTCTTAGAACAGTTCTTAGTTCTTACATAAAAAACACGGACTTAACATTAACGTCTTTCACATGTTCAATGTTACCAACCTACATTGTTAGGGTTTTTTTTTTCGTTTATATAAACTTATTTATTCTAACAGGCTCTAACCTAGAAATGATAGATTCAGAGGAAATGATCTCAACATCTGGAATTTCGAGAAAACTGAACCAAACTTGTTTTTTACCCACCCTTTCCCACAAGAATTTTGTTTCGAATTTTTGTTTTGATTTACCTGTCCTACGTACAGCTTTCGTCTTTCGTCTTCTTCAGTGATGAATCTAATAAGAATGAAGTCTCCCACTCACAGTTCGTTTAGCTCCGATTTTTGAGGTTGTGGGTGGTGTTCTTTTTCTTCGCCATCATTCGGACTGACAGGTAGGCTTTCTTCAGTTATGACAGTCTGCATGTTGGCCTTGTCGATGCCTGATGTTGTTAGCAAAGCAGAGATCACACTGATTCCTGGTTGAACATCTAAGCGATTACCTCGCTTTGAAGTCGCGTTGGGCTTGGGATTTCCCTTGGTTCGTATTTCCTCTAATTTGTTTGTAAGGGCACTCGACCACTTCTGACGTGTACCATCCTCAATGCGCAACAGGGACTAATCCGCTTGCTTTGAATTCAGCTATGATATTTTGATAAACTTTAAGTTCTGATTTAGGTACAACTCCACGGTTTCGCCTCTTCCAGTCATCGAGAGTTTTCTGCCACGTTACCTTCATTGGCTTACAGAACGTCACGTCCATGGGTTGGCATAGGTGCGTTGCATTTATTTTATATTGCAATATCATTCTCTTGGCAAAGTTTTAAGACTTCTAAAGATATGTGACTTGCTAGATTATCACCTACTATAGCTTTCTTTCTTTCTTTATGTCGTAAGAACGGAAGGCAGATTTTGATAAACCAGTCTTCGAACAATGGCATTGCAAACCTCCCGGATTTACAGCAAGCAAATCGAGATCCCGGCAGGCCACCCTGAACCCATGTTGGGTACAGGTTTTGTGATTTGTAGACTGTGCAAGGGGGTAGAAGCTCGCAAATTCTACTTCCGCCACCATGAACTGATCGAAGTCATTTTTCTACAGAAAAAATTTCTGATGCAGTTTTAAGATTAAAATTAAAAAAAAACTATTACTATTTGCCCTTTACTAGAACTACCAGCTTAATCATAGTATACGAAGCAACTGTATGTATTTACGTTCATTCATTTAAAAGTATCTAACATATTTATCAATATTAAGCATATACTTAATCAAAATTCATCGACTTTCCAGGCAAACATGTAATCGTGGCAGGTGTAATAATTATCGACCTATTGGCATATACATACAAGTTGTAACATTTTTGCCGCCGCCAGCAATGAGCGTCTCGTCTCAACTTTTGGTATTTTTTTTTTGGGAATCGATGCATTTATCGTTGAAAAAATAAGACCATTAGCATTTATCGATGTAAGATATTATTTGTACAAAAACGAATGCAAAAAACCAGCGGATAAATAAATTATTTAATAAGTTATACACATAAGATGTTTGTCTTATATCGTGATCACTAAATTCTTGTAGGATATAACGTAACCCAGCTGCTGTGTTATAAGTGAAGCTGCAACATGATTCGCCCTCATATGTATATTTTAAACTATAGACTTGCTATATTTTAGACAATGTATACCGACTATAAATTAATACACGCGCGAGAACAAACAAAAAAAAAGCAACAAAGGAAGATTTTATTTCATTGTTTTAGGTATAGAATAAATATTTAGGTCGAAAGATATCCGTGCACCTAAAACTACTTCTTCGGAATATGATTTAGAGGCGTACGTTATCTCGAGCACAATTAACACACTAATTACAGAAGAGGTCAACGAAGTAACAGTATATACAGCACGCGGTGATAAAATAATACGAAGATACGAAGAGATTGTGATTTAGGTTAAGTGTTTTGGGATTGCTTTATCAGTGGAAGAAATGGGAGTCGAGCATATGACTAAAACGAGCTATATAGAACAATATCAACATGTATACTTGTAACGGTATTGGTAATTTTACATGCAAGTGATAGAGAGAGATATTGCATATACGCAGGGATGTGTGTAAAGCAGATGATAATTAAAAGTTTCTTTGTTTATGGTATTAAATAAAGTATACTCCGGATTCTACTATTACCAAAATTTTAATATTTACATATTTGTCTGTTTTTTTCTTTTTATTGTGGGAGCCGTCTGATATGGAGTCTTTGAAACACTGCAGTCTCTTGGCTTTGACGTCTTTTGCTACATACTGAATTGGGATTTCATTAACTTTTCACAATTTTAATCTCTTGAATATCGCATAACAGACGATATGCTTAGGAATATATAATTCCTAATATGACCTCTAAATTTTTCCTAAGAAACAACAAAATCTAATCTATCATTCTTTTTAACTAACAAGTGAAGGAGGATATAGCATGCTAAACGTGCAATTAAGGTATACTTCAAAGAAAGAAGACACATATTTTAGGACCACGTTGAGCAAAATGGAAGAACAATTAACACAACTTTTGATTCACTCAAGGCCAAAATAACAAAATACTCCCTTTATTCCTTTCATCCAAATGTTTCTCTTATTGCATTTAAACATTTTCAAACCATGTCTATGTCCAACAAATTCATTTATTACCAGTTCACAATAGGAAGCAAATTTTATTATTTTTTGAGTAGAAGTCGTGAGCGCTAAGTTATTAGTAGTTACAGAACTAGATTTTGATGAATAAATGTACATGCTGGTGGATGTGCGATAGCAAGAGGGTGTGCTCAATGGAATGAGACATACCCGCAGAAATATGGAGACACGTTATAAATCGTATATGTGAGAATATAGCAACCCCCACTATCTTCGTGATTAGTACAAAAATCATGAAAATCTGCAGTAATGTATGCTGTTGATCCAGCGAGCCCCGACCGCCTCTTCGCGCTAGTATAGTGTAAGATGAGCGTCAGGGCGGGGCTTCCGTCAACAGAAAATGCATGAACTGTGGGTCCACTGTGTTGATGCAAATTCTAGTAAACGCGCAAACTGTTTATACGATTCTAAAGCGTCCGATTTGTTTCATACGGACAAAAATCATTGACGTTCGTTGAAACGTAAAACATACGATTAGTAAATCAGTTTCGGATTAACACACATCCGTAACTGATTTATTAGGCGGGATACTACGTAATTTAACGCGCTATGACGTCACAACAAAATTGCCAAAATTCTAATTGTTAAAATGTAAGCATATACTAATATGTTTATGTAACAGTCGAACAATACTTCTGATAGAATTATTATTTAAGCAACGAATGCACGTCACCAAGAGGAAATGGCATCACACGTTGTTAACTTGCAGCTAACTAACGTGCTGATTGTAAGTAAATTTAAAGTTTTGGCAAGAGTCAAAAGGATAAAAGAAAAAGTTACCTAAGTATTTATTCTGTTTACTTGTATGTTTGTATTTAAAAAATTAATCAAAATCAATAATATCGTTGTATAATTATTTACAATTATGTGTGTTATCACTTCGAAGAACTATTCTTTATTTGAAAAACGATTTGCAATTCGTACATAAGTTTTTGCCATTGCAACATTCTCTAACTTACTTCTCTATTGTTAGCGCGAAAGCTAAGCGTCCTTAAAATAGCGCGAAATTTGAAAACAAAAAAAAAACTATAACATGTACTACTTACCATTAAACTGTATCATAGGAAACCGGAATTGTATCTTACTTACGAAAATGTGAAGCAGAACTCCAGATAGGCAACCATGGTTCTGACGTATATCTATTTCTTTTTAACAAATTTCGATATATCTAATGAAAATAAATGTCAAATAATCCTTCAAATTGACATACATCAATCTACAGTCGCAATCCAAACACACATACACAAACATGAGATAAAGAGAAATAGATATACATACGTCACGTTTACTATCCTTGTTGGCTTCAACGCCTGAATAATCTGAATATATTATTATATGTCAAACGCCGTTCCAGTTCCTAGGATACAGTTCAATGTGTACTATTAACTCCAGTAATATAAAAATATAAACTCAAATCTTAAATAGACACGAGTTACAATACATAACCTGTATTGTCAAAATATCTAACTAGTACTGGTATGACGTCATATGTATTCTCCTTAGAAACAATTTTTTCGCGAAAACATAGAAGTTTCTTTTAATAATTATGTTCAACATCATATCAAAGTTAATCGCCCAAATTTTCTATTAATATGTTTAATTCTTGAATTGACACATATGTTTTTATTAGGTTAGGACCAATAACACAAGAATTGAAGATCGGCTAGGGCGCTACTGTTACCAACCGTTCCCTTTGAAATTTGTATCAACAATGAAACGTCGTTGTATACAAGTTGGCAGATGTGTTAGCGTAGTGTGTGACGTTAGTGTGAAATTTTTAAGTTACTTCTATTAAAATAATAACAGGATTGATGGACCGTGGATAAACGTTTTTAAAAAGTATATAGGTAAAAAATGAACAAGAAAACTTAACAACTACGTTAGGTTTCACGAGCACTTATTTTTTAAATAATTTTAATATAAGCGAGTAAACGAAAGCGTAAAACATAACCTCAACTGTGAGTAGATGACGGCAGTAATAAAATTAGCAAATTGCAATCGTATAATTTCAATGGCTAAGTTGCAACGCGATATCTTGAATGTGAAAAATTAAATATATACTCAACCTGCTGGCGAATTTATTAAAAACACATTTCAAACAGCTGAATTATTAAAATCAATAGTATAACAAATATTAGTGAGTTTAATTCTATTGTGAGATAGAACGAAAACATACGACCACATAATTCGTGTTTGTAGGTAATTAGGGCTGTTTTAAGTTAAAAATAACCGAGTCAAGGTGCTTCACTTAAATTAATAAGTGCATTCCATCGTCAGGGTCTGAACGGTGTCATTCACGGTTACGGAACGCGTGCGTAACATCCTAGATTGCGATTCTTATTCAAGGAGACATGGAGGTACCCTCATGCGTGCTGCAAGAGTTAAGGTCGCAATAATGGCAACTGCTTGTTCGCGTGAAAAAGATATTTCTGTAGCTTGACTCAATATGCAATTTTTTGCGTTTTTTTTTTGTGTGTAATTTCTAGTTCTAGTTACGTCTGTTATTGTAACAGTAGCCTTCGGTGTTGACGCTGATAAATGGTACCCATATTGTGCGAATTTACACACGTATGCTCAGCAGGGTTTAAATTGCATTTACTTAAGCCTGACTTACGATTACACATAGTGCAACTTTGACATTATTATTTGTATCAACAATTAATGCTCATTTCACTGCTAAAATTCCTCTACGAACATAAACATTACTGTTATGAATATAGGTACGAATGTATTATGAATATAGGTACGTATGTAACCAACCACAGTTCAGTATATTAAAGTTACTCAAAGGACACACATGTGTATTCATTAAGTCCCTGATACAATACAACACAACAATTACATATTAACATTTATTGTTGATTGTATTACAGAATACTTGAAGTTGTTTAATTTCGTATTTTATATTCTTGTCGGAATTATATACGGAAAAAACTCTGATCTTTAAAGAAACTAAATGTTTACATTCAACTACGTACGTATACATATATAAAACATTAAATTGTTCGCTGTGCATATCACGACTGACCTTTTAATTTTATAACTAATTGTTAGAAAAATAGGCTTGCAATTAGCATTTAAGTTGAACCGTAACAAAAACCGTACATTCTATTTATTGATTTATACACATATGTACATATGTATATACATATCTCTAATCTGTGCTTATGTATGTATCCCCCACATGTAGCTCTCATCAGTAGCTCTCGAACGCTGCAATATTAAATTGCAATAGATTTCATTTCATTCAATTAAAAATGTCAGGGTCGCAAACACATGTAAGCGGTATGCTCTATTCATTTATCATCTGGAATATCATCAAATAATTCAGCACGGCAGGAGGCGCTAGAAATCATCGTATGTTATAAATAATTTCTAATACTGAACAGGTTGGAATGAATAATTATTTTTTGAATGGTGTTTCATACGACTTAATAAACAATTTAATTCATCGATACTGACGTTTTAATTATATAGGAATAAATGTATAATGTGTAAGTATAGAAACGTAATTTAACGATATGATGGATAGTATTTATTTTGTGTTTTAATATGCAGAAACATAATTTAAGTATACGTATGTACATATAGGTGTAAAATGCACTGATTTGACAAACCAATTTTCTTGCGTTCGATTACAGATTTCTTGTAGGATGCATACCAAAGTTCAACCTTATAACAATTGGAGCACTTTCTTTTGATTACGTACTCTTTTGCAGAAACGAGTCTCTAAAAGATGGAAAGACATGACTGGCAATACATGATTCTATACTGATTGTTTTCAAAATTGCTCTAAACCAGCAGTAAGCATATGCACGGAGAAAAATTTATTGTTAAGGTGGCACCAATTGGCGCACATTGAACAAGAATCTGTGGGTAAATATATGACAACAACAACCATTATTCAATACAACCTAAAACTTCTTGTCGAAAAACTTTGTTAGAACTGCCACAAAATTTGGAAGGATATAATCCCAAAACATGTTACAATCAACCAGTTGCTTGTTGTTTAACGAATCACAAAAATATGGTGTTTTCAACAAAATTGTGTGAAATACAGTATTAAAAATTGTTTATCACTACCAAAGCAATTTGAAACTTCAACAGGAAGTTGTGGATATTTAACAAACAATTGATTTTCCGTCATCATTTTCTACGTTTATAGTGTCACTTGATTTTGATTTTTGTAATCGCAATTTCTGTTCAAAGCGAACAATATTTTAGTAGATTCACACACAAATTCGGTGCTGTCTTAAATGTAAGCTGTGGAGGGTTTAAGTAAAATATCAGTATAGGATAACACATTTTTTTATTAATAATTAACAAAAAAAATAAACAAGATAAATTCTAAAACTGGGAAACACTAAAAATGAAGATTAAAAATTCAAATGTAAGTCTTATTTTACAAATGTCTCAAGGCAACGTATATTCTAGATCGTTTTGCAACTTTTAAACAGGGGAAAACACTAGGTAATTTATCGAAAGGTTTAATGTACTCATCATTAGCAATCTGTACTTCGTACGCATAATATTCCATTCAGCTAGCTTCTCTGTAACAAAATTATCCATATCTAAGAGTCAGTAGACGTCAGAAGTGAGCCAGTTTTCTTCAATTTTAATACACTGTCGTTCTTTTACACAAAACTAATAAGCTAACACAACGTCACAACCGAAAATATATGGCGTGGTCTACTCCGCCTGGTAACTAGCAGACTAGTATGTTTCTTCAAGGCTATGTAAGACCAATTAAACACGCGGTTAGAATCACGTGATACTACTGTCCATGCCGGGACTTCCCGAATCACAAGTTGTAATATCGACAACGTAGGCGCCCTGTTGCGTCAACTACAATTGTGTGTAATGTAAATATTTCTTGACTGTACTGGTTTGAAAAATTGTGTTTACATCTACTTCACTTCATCGCACAGGTTGTTCTGTATTTTAGATCTGAAATAACTACAACTATAATGTTATCGCCAAAGCGATTATTTGTACCGTAAAATATTTTACCACCAACAAAAGTGTTGTTGGTGGAACAAAACAAAAGTTTTGGAATATACTTACAAAACTTTACTGCAATACCAATTTATTTTTGAACCGATTGCAACGTAAGGACAATACTTTTTTTGTTGGATTTGCAATGTCATTTTTCTCCGTGTATACTGATTGTTTTCAAAATTGCTCTAAACCAGCAGTAAGCATATGAGATTCGCTTGCATCCTACTTCTAGTTTGTATTACTTATTTTCCGTTTTGTTTTAAACTGCTGTGCTATATTGTGGATGCAATCAATCGTAGGCAATAAGGACTTGCCAAATTATAAATACGTCAGCTTACAGTGATTTTTAAAACAATCGGTACGCAAGCTGATTCAATTACAACTCTCATCATGGGTATCACGTTTATTGCTAGAGCTACATAGGTTCAAATATAGCAAAATTATATATTCATTCACAATCCGAAGAGCCGATAAAAACAAATGATGTTCCAGATTTAAAAAAAAAAAGAAATTATTTGGCTTTACAGTATAAAATTAAAAACATATTCAAAATGCAATTTACGTCCTAGAAGTTTTGTATATGACATTTTTTTTATTTCTTATGCACACCATGTTGGATTTTGTCAACACCAGAGTTTATTCTTCTGATTTTGTGTATGACATTGTGACAAAAGTTCTATTCTGCAAACTAAAAGCAAATAGAAACAGAAGAGAGCGGGTGATTGCAGTTATCAGAACTAATGCTTTAATTTTCAATTAAATCAATTTTATTGGATATACCTACATATGGCTACTGCTTTTGTGTTATTTATGGTGTGGAATTGTAGAATTACTCCAGAATCACGATGGTACACTTTTTTTTAGCGGAAACTAGGTGTTGTATGCATTCTTTCTCAAAAAAAGATGCGATTTTCAGGTTATGTGACCCCATAAAACACGCAAAAATTTTAAACAATTTCACGTGATTATTACAAACCCATAATTTGTTACATTTATTATAAAATATGTAGTTGTGAATATGATTAACAGTTCTCACCGCTTCATCGTGAATTGGATATTTCTTTTTGTATCAACTGGTACGCAGCATTTTCTTAATCCACCCATTGTTGCAAATACGGATCTAACAATAATTACATCCTTAATTATTTTATACTCACAAATTACAAAGAGATAAAACAGTTTGAAACGATTACGAACGGCATAAATTCAAAAATGGCAGATATGTATAGTAACCTCAGGAACTAACGACTCGATGTCGTTAACGATGGATCATAATACTTCAATCTGGTTGGTCAAAAAATCAATACTAGCGCCAAAGCGTTAGTCAGCTAAACTACGGATACAATTTCAATCCAAGGTAAACAGACGTGGTAGGCATGAAATGTCAAACCGTCAAACATTTGAATTATTTTTCATTGATATGAAAAAGATGTCGTATACTAACAATAAGAAAGAGAAACGAAATGTGTTAAGAATTTTTTGTTCATCCGACCGAAATACAACAGTAGCGAATACAAAAACTGTTATGTCTAAAACGATTTCAGTTTAAACAATTAGATGCCCGTTTAATTCAGAAAAATTGTCTTCAGTTCCTAAGTCTTCCTAAAGTTGAAAATATTGCTTTAAACTTTAAATAAACCAATTGTGAGATCCTAATTTAAGCCTTTTCGATTACTTTTTTTTTGTTTGCCTTTGTTTCTATAATCCTTCAGTTATAAATGGAATCTTTCTGTACATATATGTACCTACCTATTTGACTTTTATTATTTAGTTATGGGTTGCTGTATACCTATATGAACATATTCATGTAGTATGTGGTCGGTTCAATGCACGGATGCACATTTAAAATAAAAGCAATAAATGAAATTACTCTGAATACGCCTTTATAAGGTGTACATCTATGTATATATCTCTGATTCACTCAATAGATGCACTACGTGCGTTATCCATTCTAAAATCACGCCATTTTACATCACAACTGGTTTTATACCTGAACATTTTCATTCGTTTTACCAGGACTTTTTTTATGAACCGATTGACGCTCTCCTATAATATATTTCATTCCAATGTGCCTGATACAATAATTAAATAGTTTTTTTTTTCTTTTCTATCGACATGTAATAATAAAGATCTACATGTTCATGACTTTTACTGTTGGAAGTTTGTTTTTACACCTTTTTTTTTTAGGGTGTTATTAATTACAAAATTCTGTTATGTCAACTACAAAACCTGCAGTACGGGTACTAGAAAGTGGTCGAGCTTGTTTGGTAGATACGAATCACGCACTAGCCTAATTGTATTTACTTAATTACCAGGCTGAAGTTGATGACTCATCGCGTACTCATCATATACTGCTATGAATACGCTTCGATCGCAACAAAATCTAGTGACCTGTGCGGTCGTAGTGATTCACCTCCACAAGAACTTCCGGTGTATTCGGGTCGCCGCGTTTAACGGACTAGCCATTAATTTGGAGTCTGTGGTCGCAATGTAAACGACATGATAATATACATATATCCATATATATACATACCTACCTATAGTAACTGAAGATCCCAAGCACATATGAAAAAAATATAGCAAAATAATTATAACCACAATATTAGTTAAATGAGTATTGACACTTATTTTTAAATAGATTTAGGAAAGACGCAGAAATGTTACCTCTCACACATTGGAAGAAGATCACAAGTTATTTTAACCGGTAATTTTGAATAGAATATCATGTAAATTTCATAAAAAAAAAACTATTTACTTTTAAAATGCTTTGTGTAACAAACGGCGCAATATAACCTCACAAAATGACAGTTCATGAAATAAACGTGCGACATGTGAGTCAGCTGGTCGGAAACGCTGTGTAGTAGTGCAATGACACGTCTTATATCCGTACGGATTTGATTTATATTCTATAGTATTATAAAATAACAATCGTATGACCAAACTTACTGCATTATGCGAATTATTAAACAAGTCTACAAGCAGATATAAGATTAGGTAGGTATAATAATTAGAGCAAGATATCAAGAAATAGGAAAAAACGTTCATTTGCCGGTTTGTTGCGTTTAACAATCAATGACCTAGCGCTTATTAGCAGTATAATTCAAAGATTGTTCTATAATTTCCGCTAAAACAAGATTGTCGTCCATTCATACTATTGTATTAACAAGAGTTTGTGGTAAAATAGGTTATTGACTGAGACGACAGGAAATAAACGTAATTTTTAATGCTGAGTCTACAACAATTCTAAGCCCTAACTAAAATCTCTATACATTGGTAATACGTGGTAATACGTTATTCTTTAGTTACCTATAGTACCGTAAATATGTTAACAACCACAATAATAACTTACTTTTCCTTTATTTACGAAAATAAGAAAAGAAAAGATATTTGTACGTTGGAGGTTATTTAAGTTGATGAGGTACTTCAAACATTTTTTCACGAGGTATCGTTAATTTTCAAATGTAAGATGAAATTTAAAAGAAATCTTTTTATCAGTATTTTATATCGTGTTCCTATAATAGCATTTATAGTTTTATATTACTTTTGTACCTAATATATGCATATGTATTTTTTTATAAAAACTCGCTATAATAGGTAATCGTAAGCGAAAATGTTCCCCAATAATTTTTGTAATTTCAATATGAATATATGGCTCTTAATATAATGTGAAACCGTCAATATATACTTCGCTGCAATTGTTTACGTTATTAAACATAATATGGGCTATTTAAATTTAATTTAGTAGGTGTGTTAAAGATCTGTACTTCATATTTGTGCTTATCGTAATCATTCAATTTATCTATTAGAAATGTGTCATGTGGTGCCACCTCGTGAACGAGAGAGCAAATATTCTAATGTTTCTAAAAGCTTTTAGTGAGGGAATTGTATGAGAATTAGTTTGCAGAATTCAACTCATAGGTGGCGCATTCAGTCCTATAGGAATGCTATAAAGACTTGACGTGCCACCTACATGTTAGATTCTGCAAACTGTGCTCGGTTAAATCTGTTTTACAATTCCTTCACTCAAAGCTACAAACCACAGTGTAAAACTATTTGAATCGTATAACGTATTACTGGAATTTATTTATTATAAATTGAGCAAGAAAATTATAGCTAAGAAATTATTTTAGGACTTACAAAAGATCTTAATTTTAGTGCTGTCGCTGACATAGAGATGTCAGCAATCGAGCATTGAATTAGGAAACTATAACTTTCAATTTAATTTAATGTTTTATAATAATCATAACAATAATTAGAAATTGGAAGTTTATGTGTTCAATATTTATGTGACCCATATAACTACTGAGAGTAGTTTTTTAGTTTCTTGTGCTTGTAGTTACCTACCTTGTATTAAATAGCTTTCATCCTTTGTACCAATTTAACCGTATTATGCACTAGATGGCACTGAATGATTTCTTATGGAAATTTCATGCTTTCAAATACATGCCTTGTCGTAAAGGTTTCGAAGAAAAACTTAAAAATTTCTGATTTAGAAATGCATAACTAGGACAACTGCAAAAAATATTTGTTGGTGCCAGTCACTCGGAGATCGATAGAAATGATAACGGATGAAAGAGAATATTGAAGTCACATATACTGCACCTAGACTTTAAGTGTAAATTTATTTTATTTTTAATTATATATATATTATTATTAACAAACTAATAAGTGCTTTTATTCTGTAATCAATTAAATTATTATTGCATAAATTCAAACTAACAGAATTAAAATAAACATATTGTATAAGTCAAAAAATATAAAATATGCGTTCAACGCGAGTCATTCGTCGAAAAATCTACTGACACTTCTGGTCCTATTCGATCTTCTTGTGGGAGTAACTAGTGAACTGCCATTTTCATCGTCGCTTCCATCATCATCATAGGATTGTATCCTTTTCTTCTGCTTCCGCACTGATTTAGCTTTAGGTTTCTTGAAAACTGGTTTAGGTGTATTATTAGGTTCACCTTCCCCATTCTCTCTCAGTTGAAATACACTGTTAATTTTATCTTCCAATTCTGTAACGATGGCCTAAAAAAGATAAAATAACGAAACTGCATCAAACGCTTTTCCGTCTTACTTTCACGTCAGTTTTCAGCTTACTCCACGAATTCATGGTCTGCTTGATGAACGAATAAACGTCAGGATTATGTAATATATGTTTGTAACTGCTAAAATTCTCAGATAATTTCTTCACGGCTTTCTCGTTGTATTGTAATAACGATAAGCAATAGGCAATGTTTCGGCAAAGATATGGCTCTTCCGTACCGTTGAATTTAATACAAAACCGATCTACTAAACTCTCTGTATGTCTGGCAGATGTTATTAAATTAATGAGATGCCTGTAATAATAAAAAAAAAAATCAAGATGTTACATATATGCGGAGTAAAATACTTACTTCATTATAAACCTAAACTGATTTTCATTTATTTCTTTTGAACTAACCAGGAGAGAAAATATATCTGGAAGAACATTGTATAAATGATTATCTTTTACCGATAAGGCGCTAAAAAAGTTTTTGCTCATGTTACTCAAATCATTATTTTCTTCGGATATAAAACTCGCCATGAAAGCTATGTCGCTCTTTACTCGTAACATATCTCGAATGAGCAGATTGGCGAGTATCTGAAATGTGGTCTTTTGCACTTTCAAATTCTTATCATTTAATCTAAAATATAAAAATTACATTAACACAAAGAGAATGAAATAGGCACTGAATGTCTTATTGTGTTGTTACAATGTTACCTATTGTATATATGTGTAGACCACGGCTCTATAAGATTTGGAAAACGCTCCAATAAATCGCAGAGATTGATTATAATAATGCATTTCACTTCAGCATATTTTGTCTTTTCCAATATCGTAAATACTAATCTGACGTAGGAAGCACAAAATTTACTCGACACAAGCATATATCTGCGAATATAGAATTTAAAAAGGAATAGTCGATTTATTAATTTTACATGAATACCGTAAGAGGGTCAATACTGCAGCGCACTGAAGACATTCGTCGTCATATTTATCCGGATTCTCGCATATTGTTATTATCAACGGTGAAAATACTCCTAAACTAATTTGTGATGTAACGATTTTATTCTCCAACACGTTAAGAATAAAATCTGCTTCCGCATCATCTGCTTGGGCCCCTTCTAAAATGCTCTCTTCGCCCTTAAATTAAACAGTGTACGTTTTAAAATATAAGAACGAAATGCAATGAATTAAGAACATGAGTCACGTAGAAACAAAACAAATTAAAAAAAAAAGAAGTATGACACCCGGATGGAAGGGTAAAAGGTGAAGTGGAGATTTGGGTCATGTTATCAAAATAACGGAGGGAAAACATGTCGAAGGACGGAGAAGTGGTAAATCAACGAAAAGATGGTTGAGCTGTTGTTGTTAGATGTTCACTCTTTCTCTTAAAAAAAATTATATATTAACAAATTTGCTTAATATTTGATAAAAAAAATATAGTATTTTGATATTACTCATACAAATAAAACAAAAGATTCTGGAAAAATATTCATATATCTAATAATCAAACAGTATACTAGTACAAAATTAAGGAAACTATGCATATTTCTAATATTTAGGGCCATAAAATATATTTAAACGTAGATATACTGAGCCTAAAGAAACAATAAACCGGACATAAGGCAAAAAATAATGCTTCACTAGTAAAAAAAGGTGGCAATAGGTTGTGAAACCTTTTTAATTTTTTCATGTAATAGTGAAGTTTTAAATAACTGTGGGTGTATAGGTTTGTTGTTTATGAAATTAGTCTTTTTTAAAAATTTTGATATGTTGATAATCTGTTTTGGCCATTAAGAAGTTAATGTGTCCGTCTTTGTCCTATACGAAAACTTACGGTTGATTAGTTACTGCCTAATAACGTCAATTTTTTTTGTCCTCGTCAACTGTCAACATTGCTGTCAGCCAACGCAACAGTAGGTTAATTTTATTATCCAGTGCGGTAAAATTTTTACTGCACTGCATTTTCTCTGATATCACGGTTACTTCCAATGTAAAATACGCAAAATTTAATTTACTTTAAAAAAAAACACATAGATTTACCGGCATTTTTATGGCTGTTTTAATTGTTATTATCGAAAAATCATCACAAAAAGATTCACTTTTACATAAACAGTCAAAATGGACTGCAACGCCAATTACTTTACATGATAGAGCCAAAAAGTCTAATAAAAATGTTGTGCGTAAGGTCATTTACAGAACTCCAACTCCTTCTGAATCTTAGTTGTCGCGTTATAAATGACACTTGCCGCACTCTAATGTAAATAACTAATAAAAAATTTCAAACAAATCGATCTCTTGCATAAAAAAAAACAATGATTAGACAGTCTTCCTATTCTTTGCGAGAGGGCACATTGAGCATGTCTTGTGCTGTTTCCGATTTTCCCTTAGGAGGAAGAGGAACACTTTGATGCACCAACAATATTTCAAAATCTAGAAATGTTACTCGTGCCGCATCATCAGTAAAACGCGTCGTTTAATGTTACTGATGACGCGGGACGACCAACAATTCTAGATTTTAAAATATCACGGTTTTCCACCAAACGGACTAGTCGAGTTTATGTTTTGTTCGTGTTTTTAGAACTCGTAAGACAAAAACGAAACCGAGGATAACCCAAAACTCTTGTTTCCACCAGGTGGACTATTATATTTTGCTCTAGTTTTGTTTTTAGTTTTATACCCTTTTCAATCAGTTGATGGTGAGGGTTTTTTTGTATTCAGCATATAATTAACATGTTTAGGAAAACTAACTTTCGTATTTTTTGTGCTGTTTGGTTTAGACTGCGGTCATCAGGGGACCGATATTTTCAAATATTGCAGCCTGTAGTAATCTCTCTACTAAATTTATATAACAATCAGTTTCTTTATACGCTTATGTTTTTTGATATGCATTGAATCTTTATGACAATTTATCCAATGGGGCATCTTCAAACAAAACCTTTATTCATATAAATACTTATAAAGGTTTACGGAAATTACACTGAAAAGTTGACGGACTTCATTAATTTACGAATGCCTTCGGTGTATATCATAATGTTCCTGACCACTTTTATTATTATATAAATAAACTATTTTTAAATAAATTTGTGAAAATTAATATAAAATTGCAGTCATTTTTACAATTGTTGGAAAGAGCAAACCAAGCGGAATATGTAAGTATACAAAATTGTGTTAATCTACCATCTACCACCTCAATGAAACGAAAATGGCTCGATGGAAACACAACTGTTTCCATTACACATTGACATGGGTTCATAAACTTATCGAAACCTTTTGATATTACCGCTTTTGTTTGGGATACTAAAAATAAAACGGCAACACTCGCCAAAAAAAGGGTATAAAACCTTGCGGTTTTGTTTTTTTCGACATGGGTTTCTGTTTTGTTTCTGCTCTGTCCGTTTGGTGAAAAACCGGCTTTATATCGGAATGCCTCACCTCCGTCCGTCGAAAACGAATACCCTCTGATGTGCGCTTGGTATTGTATTCACAATAACACTTTTAAAGATTTTCGACTAATACCACAAAAATTAGAAAAAAAAAAAACTAGAAATAAAGTTAGAACTGAGTGTCACAAATCGTTTCTAATATTCTAGGGCATTCCCACTTTGCTATGCCAAAAAGCACAGATTCTGCTCGTAACTGCAGCATTAATATCGACAGGTCATGTAGCCCTAAAATACCCTGTATACAAACTCGGAAAAGCTGAAGAACAAATCTGCCGTCTATGTTTAGAAGATCTAGAGACGGTAAAACACATTTTGTCTTCAACATTTCTGTTTCTCACCCCTATTGAAATCCAGGAAGTAAATCCTAGATTAATTTTAAGGTTTATTAAAAGCCTCGAATTATTCATATAACACTCAAAAGGGTAATATTACAATAAACCTAGGTAGTAGTGACAAAAGGCAACAGTGCCACGGCCCACAATTCTAATACTGATGGATAAAAAGGTACATAAAGACATAAAAAAAGTTAATCACAAGAAAATACAACATGCAAATACGTTCCGATACCGTACCTCTGCGATAAAGGGTACAGAAGATTGGGATAGCGGCATAAAATAGAATATTTATTAACAAAGAAAACTGTTTTTTTACTTACATCATCCGTAACAGCACTACTATTGACACTAGCATTTCTCCTACTTAAACTTGCACTGCTAACATTCTGATTTTTAGCCGATTTCTTCCATTTATGTTTATTATTATGCTTCTCAGCAGTTACATATAAACGGCGCTTGATTTCCTTGTAAACAGTTTCATCTAAAAAACTCAGCTGGCAAATAGCCAATTCGCCTAGAAAACTACATAGTCGAATCAAACTGGAATACGGCAAATCCTTCACATCTTCAACATTGAAAGCGCCTATTCTTTTCAATATATTCATCATGAGCGTTTCGCATACTTCATCTGGCTTGGCGCACAACTGCAAACACAATCAATTAATGGTTCGTCGCCATTTACTGAATGCTTCTAACTTACAGTGTATATGAGTCTGACAGAATTCTTTATAGCTGGATTGTAAAACGGCGTCTTGCTATCGAAATGTTTACATAATATATTGCATATATGATTCCAAATGGGATCGCCTGGTTTGATTTTAAACGGTGGTTTCTTATCGGTAATTAACTGTTGCTCAGAAGTACCGGCAATAATTAATTTGCAAGTTTCGGAAAACAAGATTATATCGTCGACTCCGCGATTCTCAAATACTAATTCCGATATCATGGGGAGGTTCTTTGTAACGATGGTCTTTTTCGCTGGAGCGATTAAAGTTAACAGTTGAAGCGCTCTCAAAGAGACATGATCGCTGACATCGCGTTTTTTGATGAAATATTGAAAAATGCATTCTATAACGTTGTTGTCCAGTTTCCCCTCACTAACCCAGCTGTATATGACAAGTCTGAAGCTTTCGGTCTTGTCGAACGTAATTATGTCCATGAATTTTATAAGTCTGTCCACGATAATTTTTGAATGTTCTCTGCAAATAATAATAATTCTTATGTAAAATGCGACAGAGCAGGACATAAGACAATAATATTAGTAATTACAATCAAAAGTGTAAGTTAATAGGTATTAATTACAAATATTACAATAATCCTGTAACGAATAACAACTTAATGCTTTTCTTATATTAAAATGAAAAGATTTATAATTAACTAATATTTGACTAGCGCGCATCGTATAGTTTTTTTCGCATGCAAAGAAGATTAATCTTTTTCTGAAACAGAGGAATTTTATGAGCGGTGTTCTAAGTTCTAAGCAAAACAAAACTATATACTTAATAGTTGATTTTACTCTAAAACAAAATGCATCTTGCTTTGTCCGCTTAAATCGATCTATTTAGCATCGACCACGAAAATGGTCGTGGATGTTATTTGATTTTAAAATACTTATGTTGTCGGTTCAATAAATCAGGTGATCGTTATTTAAATAAAAAGAAAATTCGATAAAATTAGGAAAAGCATAGGTCCTAGCACAGAACCTTGGGGAATGCCTTTTTTAACAACTTATAAGTTAGATTCAATTCCCAGAATTATTATACTTTTTGCACACGGTCAGAATTTCGGAATCATTGAAGAGATAGATTGATGCTATGTATTCCTAATTTATGTAGTAGTAGAGTGAGGTCGACGCTGTCGAATGCCTTCGACGGATCAGTAATTAGCATGAATCATTTGGGAAACTTGCAGTATGAAATTAAAAAGGACTGTCTTGATGGAACGATTCGGCAATAAAAAAAAAAACATGTTAACTGCTTGAAAATAGGCAAAATCTTGTAAAATAGGAGTAGCAATGTAAGGATTCGTTTTATTGAATTACGTATTCTAATTATTAATACTAAAGACGGATTGCTAAATTATTTTTGAAAATCAGAAGGGATCTGTAACCAGTTATAATCTATCAGCGAGCGTGACAAATTGTCGTGACAGCGAGATTACAGTTTCCTTTATTGGAAAATTATTGAAATTAGTGTATAAGCAATACATATTTAAAACACTTTTTCCTTCTAGCGACCTCTGTGTTTCTGTTGCGTAATCCGAAGACTAACAGCTATTGTACAATTTAAAAATTAAAAGCGACATCTGTAGGAATAACATTGCATAAGAAGGAGGACGAATTTATTATAAACGATTCCAGTGCCCCCATCGGTCTTTTTCGCAAACACTCTTTAAAGCCCCCTCTTAATGTGCTGCATATTGATTGGACAGTAGTTGGTCAATTATTCCGATAAACATTTTTATATATCTGTTTAAAAAACTCTACTTTTAAATCCGATGGAAAAATCCTTCATTAAATGAGAAATTTAATGAAGGAAAATGTATAGAATCTTTGATAATATAAGATGGGGTAGAATCTTGACTTATATTATATTATTATTCTTTGTAAATTGTTCGTTTTTCGAACGACATCGTGGCCCCATAACCGGCTCTTCAGCGTAAAAGTGTAGATCTGACGTTCTGACAAATCGATTTAGAATTTACATCAGAATTGATGTAAAAGACTCAAATACTAAAAATCTCAGACATTTAAGATTAGCTCCAAGCCCTTTAAATACGGCACATTTCTATAGATTTATGTTACGAATGACAGCTTGCCAGAAGCGATGTTATAGCATCATAAATATATTTTCGGTGGTGTAAAGTTTTCTTGATATTGCTATCAATAATCATAAACAGTTACTACGCGAATGAAAAGAAGAATTCTGGTAATCGTCTGTAGTATTAAGGAAATTCCAATTACAAGCATGACGTAGTTGAATTCCATCGTGAAAATCGCTTGGTAGCTTACGTTCAACAGAATTAGCCGAGGAGGTGCCTCGAATTAACGACCAAACTCCTTTGAATTTGTTTTTGAAGAGCGGACACGTAAATTGCATGCAAATAAATTTGTTGTTTTATTAATTCACAGCTGCGTTTCATGTCTAGTATCTACACTAGCAGAATAAATAATTGTTTAAAGAAATTATTAATTAAATTGTTCATATTTTCACTTAGCCTACCACTCTATCTGTAGTGCGAGCGTGTAAATATAAATTGGACATTGAAATGAATAGTTTATCGACCATGACAGGGAACCGTATCAAACTTTGGAGACAGTAAATTAATAAGAACATGCAGAAAAACACAAATTTAATTGTAACTTTGTTATTTCTGCAAATATACCTCAACATATTACATGCCAGAGAAACGAAGACAGTATGATCCTCACGGACAGTCAAAACTAACTACGATTTATATTTAGCATAAGGAAAGTGTATCTATGGATATCTTAAAAGATTTCCGACAATATTTGAATTTTACGTAAAAATTTGCCTTCAGACTTGAATTTGAGAAATATATGATGATTTATTAATATCTGTTCTAGTTTTAAGTTTGAGTATCACTAGTCTATATTAAAAGACAACATAGAAGATAATAAATAAGGAGGAAAGAATCCAAGTAATTACTGAAAAGAAAAGTCTATCAAATAAACAGAGGAAGAGCGAAGAAACTTCTAGAAAGCAAAAATGATTAGAAGAAAATTGGAAACGAACAAAGATTAAAACTTACGGCATTGAGGATGCATTAGTTTCCAAAAAAATCGCTTTCAAAGCATTCGTTACAGCAACTTTACGATCCTGCTCCGGACGTTGCATAATGCACAACATTGCTAGAACCAAAATCATATTAGAGGAAATGCAATTAAATTACCGACACTATATTACCTAATATTCCCTCAAGTGCATTATCAATACAAAACTTAAAGGACGCTATAAAGAAATCAACAGCTTCCTGCATCTCCGATACGTTTACAGAATTGAGTAGATCACGCATTGGCACCATCGATTTTTCCAGAACCTCCAAAAATTTCACAGCATCTTCATAGTACTTAACTAAATCTTGTTGCTTATTGAGATTCTGAATTTTCTCATCGTCCATATCCATTAAACTCATCAGTTGGTTGTGGACGTCTAGGAAGAAATTTCGAAGTAACTTCATTAAGAACTCTTCTTCGTTCTCATGTTGGATGGTATTCCTAAAATACGAAATTCGAAGTAAAGTTAAAATTTTAGAAGAGCAGCTTACCGTAAATTAGAGAAGTGCGGTATATGTTGTACGGCTTTCTTCGTTAGTTTAATTGTATCCTCCAACTTTTTTTCTTTCAATAATTTTTGCACCAGATTGGGAATTTGGCCTTCGGCTACATCGAAATCCTCATCGTCTTCCTCATCAGAGTCATTGTCTACAATATACATAAATTAGATTGCTTCGGCGTCAATAATAATAACAAATTTACCTTCATTCGAGTTATTTTCAATTATTTTGGAAATTTCATCGTTTATCTGATTCCAAGTTTCTTCCGCTTCTTTTAGCTTCTGAAAATGTGGTTCGCAAAGCTTCTGTTTCATTTCATCATACGTGTTTTGTTCTTTTCCTAGTTTTTCTAACATTTCTTTTAATTTTAGCTACAAGCAATAATAACATACACACAATCGTCAACTAGATTATATCAATTCATACCTCTGCGCCAAATGGATTGTGTTCGAGGAATGAAGTGATACAATTCGCAGCAACTTTCCTAACGTTCGAACCTTTATCCCTTAAGTGATAAATAATATCGTCTAGAATTCCGATCTGGGTTTTCGTGGCAAGAACGTTTTCTTTTTGTAGGCGATTCCAGCTTTGGATGACTCTGGAACGAACAAACGCAGAAACGTCCATCATATGATCCGACAGTATTTCCAAAAATTCATCTTTTGACTGTTGGTGTTCGTTGGTCAACTCTGGTTTGGATAATGTTGTAAGTGTTACTTCTGTGATTACATTTATAACAGATATTCGCAAAGTATATGACTGCAAAAAAAAAATATTTCTAGGGAATTGAGATTTTTAATTTATACAAAGATAAATACCTCGTGGCTTAAATATTTTGTGAGATACATTGCCTCTTCTATCATAAGATCAGGCATTATTTTTGCCATTTCTGATAATACGTGTGCACAATTTCTAGTCGCCTAATAAAACATAAACAGTTAAGAGATAAGATTTAAGACCATTATATATAGATACAAGTTTTCACTAAACGAGATATTTCACATTTTAAAACAACAAACTCATATTTAGTAGATTTACTATATTTGTATGCATGTATTTACAATATTTGAAGCAGGGAAAATATTTTAGAACGAAGCTTAGTAAAAGAAAATTGGGTAAATCATTGTAAAAACTTCTTGGAACAAAGACAACTTCTTACAAACTAAAAGCAAGAATCTCGAATTAATACTCAAATATATAAAACTGAGTAAACAATAGAAAGAAGAGGGGAAAAGGTCTGCGGAAGCTGGAAAGATATACTTAAAATTCTAAAAATTTGAGCTTGATAAACTGATCCTATATTAAATGGTGAAAAACGGCTTATATAACGCAATATTTTTCTTTAACGGAAAGTCTTAAAAATCTAATTTACAATGTGATGTATTTGAAATTTTATTTTACATGTTTTTTCATAATTAACTTGAGGGAAAAATAAAGAAGTGTTATTCTTTAAAAAATACACGGACCTGCAAATATTTAGCGCTAATAGCTTGAATGGCAAAAAATCCATAAAAATTAAAAAATATAAAATCTGCTTCGTAATTTTGGCGCTTAAATTGGCAATGAACGGATATAGAAAGATTATATTACATTACACACAGATTTTAAGGAATGAATTAGGAGTCCCGCAGAGGTCGGTACTTGGCCCGATGCTCTTTTTACTTTATATAAATGATGTAGAGAATATTGTTGTAGATGCGGGCGCCAACCTTAGTTTTTATGCGGATGAAACAAAAGACTAAGTTGAATGAAAGTAAAACTCTTACAAAAGAATACCTATTAGAACAGAATAAATAACTGAAAGTTCCTCATTTCAATTCAATATTTACCTGAGCATCCTGATAATGTTCATCACTTTGCCATTCAGTAATTTGCTGCACAAATTCCCGTAAAAGACTCTTTACATTATACGTTTCAATTAATAATTTAATACCTTCAGCCACGACACCGACAGCATGTTCATATGATTTAACTACTTCAGCTATGCGATATACAAAGCGTGTATTATATCTGTAATCCCTTAACAACAATCCAAATAGATTAAATATATTTGTAAATAACTCCTTATGGGATTTAATATATGTATTTTTCTCAATGAAATTGTAACAAATTTCAGCGATTTGACTAAAAACAGAAAAAAAAAAATAGAATGGTATATTAAAAAAGAATTGACGGATTAATACTTTACTAATGGTTCTTCGACTGTTGGTGGATCCCAAAGAATTTTAATTTCCTGCTGTAATACTGTACTCAATTGAAATAAAATATCTTCTTTAGGTAGAGTATTGAGATCCTCTGTCGACTTTCCCTAAACCATAAATAATGAAAAAAAGACATATTTAATTTATAAAGGTACCTTTTTCGATTTTAAATTAGATGAACTTCTAATGCTAATAGTAACAATAATATTAGCATAAACATAAATTAGCATTTTCACAATATTTAAATATTTAAGCTTCACTTCATCATCTAATATTTCCTTATCCTCGAATAAGAATGTCAATGATCGATTCAATTCTTTGATAGCTAAAAAATTTAATAAAATATTTTAGCCACAGGCTTTAAAAAATCAATATTACCTCTATGAAGATCCTCAAATGCTTCCATTTGTATATCCGTACTAACTTGAGAAGCATTTATTACAACCGATATATAGGTGTCAAAATTATCTACTATGTATCCGACACCCTCTTCTTTGAACGATTGTTTTGCTTCTAATAACATAACAAATATTATATTTACCGAAAATTTCTATTAGATTTTATATATACAAAAGAATATTACCTTTTAGTTTCTTCGGTAGGTGCTTTACATTGACTGTTTCTCTAATATAATATTGTTCATAATTTTCTTCTAATAAACTGCTAACGGTAACAGGAATTTGAAAATTAATATCAGCCATGATAATAATAATAAAATATTTCACTCTTTGCTCTTTATTTTTTACTCGACTTAAATTCGGTTACATTTACCAATTTGAATTTTATCTGTACACAAATGAAGTTAGTAAGATGAACGAGGTTATGAGATTATACAAAACCAAACAAAACTTAGTTGCAAATGATAGTGCAGCGCCACCAACGTAGAGAAATAAAATAAATAAAGGTTTATAGTGGGTTTATAACGCCATGAATCTATTTTGTAATAAATTCCAAATGCTCAAAAAAAAAGGTAATTGAATTGCAGATTTCAATTACAAAAAATATTAAATCGCAGGGGAAATATACCATTCTCCGACCTAGATCGGTAAAATCATATATGGTAAAATGCCAATTCAATGTTGGCAATACTATATTCGAATTACTAACATTTCTGTGATTAAATTCATAGAATCATAGATGATATACATAGAATAACGATTAATTCTGTTCGATGACAGATGATAGAATTCTCATTACACAATCTCTTAATTAATAGATTCTTTCCAATTCAATTTTACAGGTAATAACTGGCACAACCTCGTATGAGCTGGAGTTTCCATTGTCCATATTACTGATAAATGATAAATATGTATCAAAACCAAAACTACTAAGAAAATTAAAACGTCAAAACATTAAGGTATCTTAACCCTAATTTCAAATTCAAAATTCATACGTAATATGTATTACCAACCTGTATTGTTAACTCACTAGCGTCATTTTTTTTTTATAATTTTCAACAAAATTAAGATTTGTCGGCTCAAAAAATAGTGTTAAACACACGACCAGAAACTCTTTTGCGAGTATTCGCACTTGTAAAATTTTTGAGTAATAGTGTTTATGGAATTCAAACTTATGTAAAATATATTTCCTAATATTATTAGGATATATTTTGAGCGTTGGTGCTGTTGGGGAGATTGGGCAATAAATTTTAGCCAACTTATTCGAAATTAGAACATGTTATGAGTGAACCAGAGCGTACCATTCTAATATAAAATAAAACTGAACATTGAATTTTAATGTTTATTATAAAAATTACAAAAATAAGTTTCTATCACATCATAATTCAATTTTAAGTTATAAATATTTTCCTAAACTATAGATATAAATATCTCTCTTAATTTCAAATTATACATATATGATTGGTAATTTAAAAAATTATAATATAAAAGCAATAGACAACAAAACCAGTGAAGACAGCGATAGTGGCACCTTGTGTATTAAAGAGAAATAAATTTACAAATAATTAAATATGTATAAGTAATTATTCATCAGTATGATTAGATATGGCATCATCTCTTAATGCTGCGAGCTCCTTACGTAATTTAATATTCTCCTGTATTAAACATTGCTCTCCAAAACCATTTTCATCATTGTATTCTTTAATTTTGCTTATACTAGATTCCAGTTGGACAAACTCTTTCACAAACGACATCTGCAGGTCTAGAAATTGTCTGCGCATTTGCGCTGCAATGTCCATAAATTCGTATCTTACATGTTGTTGGAACACATCGAGTTCTGTTTTTATTTCTTCTTTAACTATGTCGCGAATTAATTTCTCAAGATCGCCGATATTCATATTGCTAATATTACCATGATTTGATGCGGATATTATAGGTGATATTGCTATTTGATTGGTTCTTTCTTCTAAGGGAAATTTCGGTGTGGACACTTCTTGGGCTCTAACAGAGGAAAGGGCTTTGTTTTGTAGGAAAGTTTCGCTGTATCGTCTTGGTACTTCCTGAGTTTGAATTGCGTTATCTACTTTAGATGCAATGGGAGAATTACGACAGCTATTTTCTGTTATTTGTGGTATTTTCTTCGTGCAATCTGATATACTCGGTATACTATCTCTTGCAGAGTTTGCTGTAGCGTTGTTGGAATTTAATCCAATTGCATCAATGAAAGAATCACCGGCGTCTAATTCCGAACACACATCTGTCGGAACTTCAGGTATATCGGGGAGGACATCGCCACAAATATATCCTACCGAATCAAAACTATGTCGATTATTTTCAGTATTTCTTGGTGAAGGAATATCCTCATTGCTTGAATTATTCGCAAATGAGTAATCGGCACTCCCATTCTCAGTAGCTTTCTTCTGAAATAGTACTTGTTTAACTTGCATATTATGTCCCTTGAAAGAATATAAAGGCTCATTTAATTGCCGAGTGTCATAAGCTTGTATCGTCCCATCTTGTAAAGCGACAGCGATTCCTATGCCGTCTGGGCAGAAATCGACTGCAGTAGGTGATCTCTCTAAGATCGTCTGCACAATTGAAGCCTTTTGTGTCATATGGTAAAAAGCGAATTTCCTATCAAATCCAGTAGTAACAATTAAATCGCTTCGTAAAGGCGAAAAAGTTAAATCTGTTACCGATGCGGCATGCGCTTGATTATGATATATTAATTTATTTGTATGAATATCCCATACACCTACGACACCTTCGTGACTTCCCGCCCCCAGTAGATTCCTCCTAGTTGGATGACAACACAATGCCGAGACTGTTTTCGAGTTGGGCAACTTATAAGAGCCGGACAAATTAAAGGTAACACTGTTGTAAAGCAAAGTCTCACCGTTTTCACACGCGGCCGCTAGGAATGAATCCGTTGCACAATACTCTACTTTAAATACAGTCGACGGGGCTCTCGGAAAATGTTTCCGAATATTTTTTGACTTTATATCATAAACAAGTACAATACCAGTTGTTGTCCCTAACGCTATAGTTCTCTTTGTGTTATTCTGAAACGCCGCACATGTAGGTTGTTGTATATCCTGAATTGAGTGTAAGTGTTTTATATTATCACGCACGCTAATTATTTCAGCAGGACCTTTGTTCGGCACCAGTACCAGCCAAGATCCATCCTTACTCCATGATATGGATTTTACGCATCCCGGTGCGGTAGATTTGTACGTATGAATGAGTTGCCCTGACGGCCAAACGTGAATTTTTAACTCATTTGAAATTGAGCCAATGTACATTTCTGAAATATAAACACAGGATGTTTACAGTTGCTGAATCAAACACCGAAAAGATAACTTACCGTAAAATAATTATAATACTATAAATTATTTACATACAATAAAAAAAAAACGTAACGGCACACAAAACTATTCTATTTTCAAAACCATTTGAATTCAACAAGTGTCATTATATGTAAACCGTCAACATACTCAACACTTTTTACTTACAAAAGAATAATGGTTACAAGTTACAAGCGCCACCTAGCTGTAGCATATGCCAACTGCAAGTTCGCAAATACTAACAATTGCATTAAAATACATCATGCAAATTAATTAACCGATCTATCTCCGGGATTTGGAAATGTTTGATGTATAATTGTATTGCATTCTCTGTCAATCACCCTACAATTTATTCAGACGACAATAAAATTTTATTACATATCTGACATTTCAATACTTGTACATAGATGTCAGCAGTGCGTAAGCAACGTTATTAATTTTGTGTAAGTAGTGCATGGATTGTGTTACAAATTGACATATGAAAGACGTTCAGCGCCACTACGAGTTGAGATCATACTATGTAAAGTGAAATACGACAATAGAAACTGTCATGGCGACTGATTTCAGAGTTCTCCATGGTCGTAAGATGGCGCAGTAACATGTGATAAGGAAGGAACCTGTATTAGTAAACACTCCATAGGGGCAAACTGTGAAGAAGATGGTTGTGATATTTTGCTTAACTTGAAAAGATTTATCACTCGTAATAGAGTAAGTTTTTTTTTTATATCTTAGAGCAGATGTGTATATGTAATAATTGGTTTTTGCAGAATAAACATAAAAAGACACCTGCAAATTCTGAAGAAATACGAATTTTTCAACTTCCTGTGTTTGTTATTCCGTACATCAAAATTTAATAATTATGTCTGTTGCCTTTTTTCCATTAACTTATAATTTATTTTATTGTGATAGGTGTTGTATGTTTCCATAATGATCAATTTACAGATATATATTCTAAGAGAAGAAACTATAACTGCTACTTAATCGAGCAACTGTGGCAGTATTCTGAAAAAGGCATTTTATGGGCAAACCCCATAGAATGCGTATTTCAGAATACAGCCACAGTTGCTCCTTCAACTTCGGGTAATTCAAAACCACTCAAACCATTTTGAATTTTCGCGCTAAAAGTTCTCCGTACCCGTTAGATGGCTCTGACGTACTGATTTCGCTTGTTACTTAGGGAGTTTACATTCTATCCGTAGGTAGTATTATCTATGGTTGAGATTGTTGAAAAGAACTAACAAATTACATGTCAGTTATCAAAATCAGAATTTCAAATTCCACCCAATTGTTTGATAAAAGAAACTGTCAAACAAAAATGGATTATATTCAAATGTATTTGTATTTTAAAGATACACTTATATTGCATAATATATCCAGGGACGTCTTAAGACTTTAAGGCGCCTTTTTTTTTAGTCTGTTTTTTTAATTCGGCGGAGTAACAGAAAACTGAAATGTGACGTAATTGTTCCGTTATTGGCTCAATTCGAAAATACCGCTAAAACGACAAAACCCGACACATCAAGGCACAAGTGAAGAAACTTTGTCGTTTGACATGATTTATATTTTATACAAATATGTATTTTTATATAGTTCCTTTCAGAACCAATCTTGCGGTGTTGTTCTCTGTGGAGGGTGGAAGGTAATCTAGTTTCAAAGTATACAGTTTTCTCTTTATAATGTGAAGTATATCACATAGATGTCGCTGTATCCGTAGGTGTGTGAATATGCTCCTCCCGTTATTTACGTCACTGCGTCGTTTAAAAAATACTATACTATAGAAGTCTTCCTTCCCAATGAAAATGTCTAAACTGCCCCTTAAAAATTTGGCACCTGAGGCTTTAGCCTAGTTAGCCTATTGGGAAAAACGTGTCTGAATATATCAGTGACAGTATTATATTTCACTCGCAAAAGAAAAAATATAGCAAAAAAAACTGAATCGGCGGCGCGTTTCTTGATGCTAAGAAAATAGCATATAAAATAAAATAAACGAGGAAATATCCAGGTAAAAAAAGCTTGTTCAATATAGACGGCTTAGATTTATAAATGTAAGCACACAAGTATGTTTTTCAGAGAATGTGTTTGTGAAAAGTAAGTGTAATAAAAGTTATTAGCTCAATAACTGAAATAGCTCTATATTTTTCCTATATATATTAACTGAATTATTATTAGATACTCTTACTAGGAGATTGAATTATCGGCTCTTAGTAAATAAAAGATATTATAAAATGCACTTATGATTTACACAGAGAATATATCGTGCCGAATTTATTTATGCGTAGTTCTTTTGTAACTGATGTTATATACCTTTGTTCTTTATGTCATTTTAGCCTTTCAACATGAAACGTGAGTACGTTTGGTAAAGATCTCGTGTTCTTTCTGTTCTGCAGTAGAAGCAACACACAACGTGTTTGGTGTTAAAAAAGAGGACCCATGTAACAGAAGTTAAACGCTCGTATAATTGCATTCATAATATTTAGGTTCTTTCAGTTTTCTGACTGGTCCCATGGGGTTGTGTTGTTCTCACGTGCTAGTTATAATATTTCGAAAACAAAAAAGTACTCCCCGAACTTTGAAGTTTATTGACCTATGTTTGCCTTGAAAAATTATTACATCTACATCACATAAGAAACAAAATAAGTATATGAATTATCGACGTCACGAATCTTTACATAGCTTTTTTATATTACCAAATTTCTTTTCATTTCATTTATTAGAAAACTCGTGGTTATATTGAATACGTTTTAGTATTAAAAATTAAAAAGCTTATTTCATAAGACATTTAACAGCAAGAATTTTAGTTTAGGATATTGTGTAATAGACAAATTAAAATTGAAATTATTTTCAGTAACGTCAACAGGAAGACATAAAAATAACTATTACTGTAATACAAAGTCGTTAGTAATTTCATGCTTCAATGTTGAAATTACTAAAAATGAATGCGGGAAATATAAATTTATCTATTAAGATGGTTTTTTTTTAACCTTTATTACTACGTCAGTTATATCAGTTTTATGGAGATAAACGGGATAAACCAAGTTGTTTAAAATATGTTACCTACCTGAGTTTAAAACGTCATTTATTGCTTTATTGATATTATAATCCGGATCCGGATAAATCACATGACCCTTTGTTGGTATAGGAGATTGAAATATTTTTTTCTAATTAAGGGTATTCCTACATGTCTGATAAATTCTTTTGTATATTATTGATGAAAAACAATTGGTATACCTGCTTATGGTTGCTAATGACGGATAATTTTGACATGTGAATATATTTTGCATTTTAATTAATAAATTTGGAACAATATTAAATTAACTACTTAATTACTTATATATTTCATTCTAAAGTTTTCTATGTATATACTATAATAGCAGGTAGTCGAAATAAACTAACGTTTCATCTATTCTACATAATTTTACCTACTACTTATACTATTAGGTATCTCCCCACCGGTTTGGTATATTAAAGTTCCATTATCAATGCAAATAAAATTCACCTTTAACAGTTTACCGATTTACCTGTGGTCGAAATGGTCAGCGTAGCTTCTGAAATCAGCTCACTATCAGTTAGGACGCAGTTACACTGTGTATGAAACGTAATTTATTCTCTTTTCAAAATGCATTTAATATTCCTGTTGATATTTTACATGAATGTGATAGTGTTTGGTTCGAAACTCGATGTGCAGACTAGGAAAGCTCTCTGCAAAGCTATATGTGCGACGGTAAGAGTATTATAAAATTTAAAAATGTATGAAGCGCAGTGTATAGCGTATAGCATAAATAATAGGCTTGATAAATAAATGTATATGTAATTTATTTAACAAATCGATTATAATTAAGATAAGTACAAATGGATATACTAGAAAGTAGGATAGCAAGTATATAGTTTTACTGTTTTCAACTCAATTTTCTAAAAATACAATTTGTAAGAAAAGCAAAATCATGCAAAACATCGATTTGTTAAAGCAAAATAAATACTTAACTATGTTTAAACGCAAATTATACAAATGTAGATCTACCTTGTTTTTATTTTGAAAAGAAATTATTACAAAAACCGCCCTTCGTTAAATATGCACTTTCTTACTTGATTTAAATCAATGCGCTTTAGAAATACAATCATCTTCATTTTAGTAGTATAGTGTGGACAGTTGAAAGGTGACCTTAGGAATGACGTTATTTTGACTGTGAAATTTTGTCTTTTCTCCGAATAATAAAATAGTTTACGTCTACTAATGGTTGTATTTCAAAATATTCTAAAATCATTTACTTTATATGCTTGGTTAGCCTAGCGTGTTTCAGCGGAAATATTACTTGATTTTCAATTTTATTTTAACTTAATTACTATTTTTTTTAATTACCACGTGTAAGTGAGCGTTACCGTTTATTAAATATTAATATATATAGTTTGATGTGCGATACGTGACTGGTATTAAACGTTATATGTTTTGTGTTTATCATAGGACACGCACTATAGTTTATAAAATTTGCAAGTTAACACAGGCAATATTTACTAGTTACCTATTCATTTATGCTACATTTTCAGACATGGTGTTATACATACATATTTATTCCCCATTGTGTATAGAGGACGGCTTAATGCTTAATTCGATGCGAGTCGAATAGTACGAAGTAGTATATCAAAACAAAATTTCCACTTTTTTTGGTATTATAAAATCATTAACATATATTAATTTTTTTATAGACAAATTCATGTATAAGTAAAAAAGTAAAGTCAATAGAATTGAGATAAATAATTTATGTAAGGTACAGCCGATTTGAAGGAATTGTATCAAACACCTATTTTTTTTTGTTTTAGGACTTGCCAGATGTGAAGAATTGTACCTGCAGAACAATAGGTAAAAATATGTTGTTTGGCTCAAAATTAAGAGCATTTCAAATTATCCCGCCCAAAATAAAACTCTTTCAATTGTTAATTGGTACTTTTCATAACGTTGTTTTACAAACAAATAAAATCCTTAAATGGAATTTTTTATTTAAATTGTCGTGGTGAATAATATATGCAGGAAATTTTTGATTGTTTATTCCTTATCTTGGCGCATATCTTTTTGAAATTGCTATATTTGCACCATTCGTGAAACAAGTAATAAAATTTTGATTAGCGAAGGTACAAGAATTAAGAATTGCTCATGTTCATAAAGCAAACCCCCACATCCAATCGTATTCATATTTTATGGTATTTGTATGTTAGCTAGTGTTATATCAGCAATTTAAATAAAGAGCGTCGTCAGATCCCTAAAACAAATTTATTTTCAGTCACTTGAACATAAAGATACTAATAAAATATCTATAAACGTAATACAGGTGCATTTTAATATTTGCCGTTATTCCATCTATGGTTATGTTTCCTCTCGGTTATGTTTTTGGGGATACGAAATAGTAATCATCGTTTAAGGTAATATAAAATCTTGGTAATTTCATATTTCAATGTTTAATTTGCTGAAAATAATGGCGGGAAATTTGAACTTGACTACTAGGGTATGACTCTAAAAAAAAAACTATTTCTGCAGTGAAATGAATACAATAGATGGTTGGTGTAACAGCAGCAGAATGCTGTTACTTTTTTGTTTTCTTTTACCACTCAAACAGTTGTTATAACCTCTATAATATGGTTGTGCGGGTGACACCAGCAGCCGACCGATTACCTGTCATTTTAATCTTTTATTTGAATACTGTCTGACGTTATTAAAATTTTATTGGTGTAAACCTGCCCATTGCCGTTACTTTCCTAAATTTTTAGAGATGCAGAATTATTATTTATGCTAACGCTAATAGCTCTAAATTTTCTGAGAATAATAAAGGACACATAGGGTATATAATTCCTTGTTATTATACCCAGCGCATTCTGCAAATATAAATGATCTGAAAACTATAACAATTCGAGGTGTATTTGTAAATTAAATGTACATCGAATCTCACCTTCAGTATATCGTCTGCAACTGATTGCTAATTGCTAACGATCATAAAAGTTTGAGAAAACATTGTTGTACAATGTGCGAGTTTATATTTTTTAAATAGGTAAGTTATTTGCCAATAATATAAGGAGCGCGTCTACCAAAACATTTATGTTGTCTAATTACGTCTAAAACTTGTTATGGAGTTAATTGTAGTAATTCGGAATATACAGAGGTCATTAAGTTAGTTTATAATAGGTATGTATATAACCAAACGCTATACATATTTACTCAAATGTATAAAATAAACGTGTTCAAAGGTAAATACACATCGTAATATTCACCGGAGGCACATGTTTATGTCAGTACCTTCGTTTTTGTAGTTTTTGTATTAAAATGTCGTGACCTTCGGCCATTTTCCGTTGCTTCTGACGGCGGGAAATTTAAAAATAAAAGGAAAAACAATTATACATTGTTAATTAATTTAATAAAGTTAGGAGTAACATATCAAATCAATGAAATAATTCACTGAAGGTGTGAATGAATAGAAATGCGAGTAATGTGTGATAATTCTATGATTTCTTTTAATTACAGGTAATGAAATTATGCAGCGTGGTAATAAAATATCATATGATTTACTTTGTAAAAGTGATGATATTCTTGCGATTAAACTACGTGACGATCTTATGGGTAATCCGTATTACGTGGTGGAGAAAAAGTCGAAATATTTTGACTGGGGTTATGATTCCTATGGAGTAAGTTTATTTATGTACTTACATATATTTATCGAAATCTAGACGTAACAAAGATTTGTTTCTTATTTTTGATCAGCTGATTTCACCTTTTATTATTTTTTTTTTATATGTTCGTCTAATTTGTTTGCAATGCGCATGATATAAAATTAATTAGAAAAATGCTCTAATATGGTCACAATTTGATAAAAAATAGTTGTATTAAACAATACTTACTAAAAATTTAGTTTACATAATTTATTGTCAAGATCTGAATAAACATCGAGCATTTTAGTTACGTATTCAAAACCTTTCCAGTAAGAATAAGTAATATTTCAAATTATTTTTAGTAATTTTAATATAAAGATTTCAAATCTTAATTAATTAATTTTGCAGATAATTGATGAATCACAAGTTATTAGTATATCTAACTTAGAAAATAGATCGCTTTACAAATTTAGGGTATTTGTAGTCGGAAAGGATAAACTCATTAGCACGGTTGAGACAAAGTGGATAAGAACATCTGCAAAAAATGTTAAGCCTATGCCCGTTAAAGAACTGACAAGTGCTTTTTATTTTACCGAAAATAGTTCCCATGCAGTTATAGAATGGGTCCCCGCAGATGGTACGTATCTAACAGAAGAACAACGTTACTAAAAATGCATATTATGGCTTTGTTCAGACATGCAGTTCCATGCTATGATTAAAGATTTGCTGAATACATCAAACACTTATTGTTTGAACAAAGCTTATTTTTTTTTATTTTTGTTTAAGTATATGTTAAGATTTTAACATCCAAAATTTATATTGGGCTAAAAATAAATTTACCAATAATATATATTTCCATTTTTTAGACTTATCTTGTTACTATTTCCTCGCCTGCGTTAGTTCACGAGATGAAAATCCTATTTACGTAAGAAATGTAAGTAGTAGAGCGAACTTACTATTGTATGTACATATTTATTTTTATTTCTAACTTTTTATTAACTTATTTCAGCCTCGTACATTATTTAAACATACAATAAAGAACATTGCGTATAATGAAACTTACAAGATAACGATAAACGCCCACAACTCCGGTGATTTAGAAAGTGAATCAAAAGAAATTGAAATGACTACACCTTCCTGCATAAGCATTCATCATAATCTTTCAATATGCGGTATGTACCAATTAAATATTTAATTTTCCTTATTTCAAAATCAGAATTTGTGCTTGTTTTTATAAAACTTTAGTTTATGCATACATGCAATTTTTGTTAATGAATATTTATTAACAAAAATTCAAGACTTGTACAAGCTTAACTTAACATGGAAAATGACATCTCCATGGATTTAATTCGTAGATATTTTAGTGTTTTTATGTTGGCTTACTGAAATTGATAGTTGTGCGGTATTTGAATTCTACTTTTGCATTTGATTTCACATTTCTATAAAGAAGTTTTTTTTTATGCGCGCCTGCCAATTTTTTTTTTAAATTTTCATGTTTTGAAATGTAAATTATCTGATCCGTTATATCAGGTAATTTTGTCAAGAAATGATTGTGGAATACATTGAATATATCTAATCAAATAACAGTAAATTTTGAAATAAATATATAAACGACCCCAATATATTTCTAAATTTAAAATTCATAGTTAAGATACAATAAACGTTGCGAATTTTATATATCGAGCAAAACACTTTTCCGGTAAAAACATTTTATTAATTTTTACTAAAGATTTTTTGAAATAGTTTAATAACATACCTATAGAATACAGAGAGTGTTCAAGAGCCATAAACTGTGCATAACTATTATTTTTTAAATGCAGTTCCAGATAAGCCATGCGATATAAAAGTAGAAGAAACTCCAGCTTCCAGTAATTTTTCGCATTATGATTTAAAAATTTCTTGGTCGACACCAGACTACACGCCTGATTGGTACGAGATATGGTTTACAAGTCTGTCAGAAGACGTTACCGCAGAAATAAATGCGTCTGGGGTATGTAATATCCTTTTTATATTTATATTTGCAATCATACTTATTTATAAATATTTTCTCCTCGCAGGATGCTACAAATGCTCTCATTAGCAACGTAAAAATCGAGGATTTTTTTCACATTTCCATAGCAGCTTGGTCACCAGCTGGTCCTAGTGATGTTGCATCTTATACCGGTCGCGTTTCCTTTCCACCGGAGACATCTTCCTACTTCCTTATAATATCGTGTTCAGTAGGTTTCTTTTTACTGGTTTGTGGATGCGCTATTATCAGTATATTAATAAATTATAAAATCGAAAGCAGGCGCAAAACACACCAAAGGAACATATATTTTCAAGTAAGTATGATTTATTGATGACTGGCATTATCTTGTGTCAAGTTCTACCTTCACTACATATTTAAGAAAAAAAATTAAGTGTAACATCATAAATTTTGTTAAATAATGTTTAAATTAATAGGATCTGGACAACAAATTTCCTGCTACAAGGTTATATAAATACCATCTTGGAGACTATATAACAGATGAATGGGAAATTGATCCTAAGGACGTTATACTTGAAAAAATCATCGGACAAGGAGCGTTTGGAGTTGTTCGGTATGGTACACTAAATAAAGGAAAAACACAAATAGAAATTGCCGCTAAAACACTAAAAGGTATTTCGACGAATATAAAAACGACAAAGATTTCAAATGATTCTTATATTTAGGTTCGCCGACAGACGAGGAATTCAGACATTTTCAACAGGAATTAGAAACTATGAAGTCTGTAGGCGTGCATCCCCATCTAGTGTCTTTGATAGGGATATGTTTAGACGTTCATTCCGGTCCTATATTGATCGTGGAATACTGCTCTCAAGGAGATCTTCAAAACTATTTGAAAAAAATTTGGGAGAAATTAATGTGCGCGTAAGTCAAAATTTTTTAAATATAATTTTGCCGTAGGAATATTATATACATTTACTTTTACAGATCTATGCAAATAATCGACGTGCAAGAAGTTGATAAAAACGCACGAGAGTTTAATAATAAATTATATGATATGGAGCCAATAAATACGTACAATAATGAACTCATCACCTCCAAAGAATTGCTCTCGTATGCTAGGCAAATCGCCAAAGGGATGGTATGATTTTATCGGATGTGCGATATTCCATTTAAAATTTTTAACTACTTTCAGGAATACCTATCAAAATTGAAAATATTACATCGGGACCTGGCAGCTAGAAATGTATTATTGTGCGAAGATATGACAATTAAAGTATCAGATTTCGGATTAAGTCGAGATGTTTATAAAGATAACGTTTACCGCAAGAAAAATGGTGGGAAATTACCCATACGCTGGATGGCCATAGAATGTCTTACGCATCAGAAATATACTGTACATAGCGACGTTTGGTCGTTTGGTGTTGTGCTGTGGGAGATTGTCACTCTGGGAGGTAATCCTTATCCTGGAATTGCGACTGAGGATCTTTTACAATTATTGAAAGCTGGTTATCGTATGGAGTGTCCTGTGAATATCAAGCAAGAAATGTAAGTATATCCAAATTAAGTGTACACCATTGTGTGAAAACGCCATTTTATACTTTTGAATACCCCTGTATATGCTTCCTTATTAATTGCCGATTCCACTGCTTTCCTATAATCCAAACTTTTCTCTGAAAATAAGAGTTGTCGGATCCCCTCGCTTGTTAAACCGAAAACTAGCTGACCCCGCAGATTTTCCTCGAGAGTTTGACCAAATTTACGCGTTTTCGCTAATTTTTTCAAAATAGCCACATAAGGGGAAATTGTCTCACCGCCCATTTGCCTTCGTTGACGGAATTTGTACCTCTCCGCTATTTCCGAAGGACTAGGTTGTAGGTGATTACCCATATTAATTTAACTAATTCAGGAAACGTTTTATTTTCTGGCTTTTCCGGATCACTTAGATTAAATATTAACTCATAAGCTAAAGCATCATTGCCAATTGCAGTGATTAGAATAGCAGATTTCAATTCTTCTTTTATATTATTAGCCTTGAAATATTGTTCGACTCTCGCAACATACATAGACCAATCTTTTTCCTGTACTTTAAAGTCTTCAATTTTTCCAATCGTCATATTTAATTTTAATTTAATTAATTTAATGTAATTTAACGGCTTTAATATGTTTTATCCAATTTTCGTCACCACTGTAATAATTTTAAGGTATTTAAACTGAGGGAATAACACAACTGTTTGCTCGTGTAGTATATTTAATAGTATTGTTTGTGTACGACAAGCGACACTATTAAATATACTACACGAACAAACAGTTGTGTTATTTCTTCAGTTTAAATACCTTAAAGTTATTACTAGAGCTGGGGGATTGCTGCGGTATGCCAGGATAGTATTCAGGTAAACGCACGAATATTATGACCTTGTTTCGATCGGTGAAGCATGCGTGATTTTATTGCTTTACATGCATTCGCTATTTATATCACTTAGGTATGTCAGTTATGTGTACTGTATATAAATAACACACTTACCTTATTTACGATTATTATTGCATAGCGCCAAGTGGATAAGACTCGTAGTAAGTTTGTAGCATTAGATAGGTTTCCATATTTGTAGCGGTGAGCGATGTACGCCGTGATGAATAAATTTTTTTATATTTTGAGAAAGACCGCTCGACATCTACGGATGTAACACACGCACAATTAAAATAATCTTTATAGATAGTAACCGAATCTACAATTGCACTATTACTAATTTGTAAAATCAGAATCTTTGTTTATCGCACTCTCGAACTTTGCTATTACATTCACATTTTTGTTGTCATTTACTGCGCATAGCTGCGCGTGTACATCGTCCAGTATTTGCAGTGACTCCGCTATCGATAATGCAGTATTTTGAAATTTCTCGATTGCGTTAAACAATCCTATATGATTATTATAAATAGTTTGTAAATCTGCATCAAGGGAAGGGATTTGAAAGAGTCTCTGGCTTTCCTTAATGGCTACAGCTTCGGCAGGATTGAATTGTAGAACCACAGATTTTATTTGTTGGAAATACGTCATACTTATTAAATAGAGCTCAATACAACATACGATCACGTTGGCAGTTCACGCCTAACTAAAGTGTTTCGCTGCAGCGTGTTTATACGCTGGTGCACTTACTACGTCCCTGGCTTACCGCAAACGTCCTCAGCTCTAGTTATTACACATTGCTATCTAAAGATGCATTTTCTTCG
Source organism: Cetonia aurata (assembly GCA_949128085.1). Taxonomy (NCBI): domain Eukaryota; kingdom Metazoa; phylum Arthropoda; class Insecta; order Coleoptera; family Scarabaeidae; genus Cetonia; species Cetonia aurata. Next base: position 62,237,709 of record OX421883.1, on the reverse strand, counting down.
GTTGAAAAACAATCAAACATGTGGGTTCTGAGTTATTTAAAAAAATGTGTGTATTTCTAACAGCCCTATACATTTTTATTCCAATCGATACATAATTAATTTCTTAACAAAAATGTTCCTATGACTTTATTCGAAATGGTTCGAGAATTAGTAAAGCAATTTATTTGTAAAAGTGGCAGTATGACAGTGGTTGTCAAAATAACTAAGATTGTGAGTGCAAGACATAAAGGTGTGTTCGTTGGCCCACACTAGGGGCAGCTTTGGTATAGATAAAACGATTTTTGGTGTAGTAAAGTTTTTAGGAGTTTAATATGTCTAAAGTCGGTCTAAATCTTCTGCATTATTATGGTCACTACTACGCACGTAGTTGACGTATTTAGGACGATTTTGGTTATAGTCGAAGAGCTGGTTGCACACATATCACTTTGTTAAGCATATATTGGATCTAAGTAGCATGGTTTCTGAATTACATGACTGATTATTAATTCTAGTGACTGGAGAGTTATTTTAAAAAGAGCACAAATATGTGCCCAAGTAGCAGGGAACGTTTTTAAACATTTGCTTTAGAATTTTTTTTATTATTAGCTGTAAAAATAAATTATGATTATCCAACTTCAAACCTTATTCTTAAATTATCTCAACTATTTTCAACTTTTTAGAAAACTGTTAAGAAATTGATTATTCATCGATCAGTAAAAAATGTACCGGGTGTTCCATCAGGAATACATACATTTTCTTTCAAATAATTCGAAACCTACATGCTCCATTGTTTTTATATGTTCACTATCGTAATCAGCAAAAAGAATACTATATCTTCCCTAAATTAACCAACCATGTAGCTCCTATAATAACCCATATAGCAATTGTGAACACTTAATTTGGACCAGCCTGTATAGTTAAGAATATAACTTTATTTATTAAACATAGATATGACATCATGTTGAACTGTTGGAGAACAAATCCCAAGGAGCGGCCGGCTTTCACGGAAATTAGGACAACTTTGGAAAATCTCTTGGAAAGCGAAACAGAATATTTACAGGTGGACTTGAATATGCGTTCAGAAATTAACACATCGCTGATTAGTAGATATAAAAATATGGAAACCCAGCAGAATATGCTTGACCGGTACGTCAAACCAATCTGGGGATAATTGCATAAAATACCAAAGATGAACAGTATAAGACTATCATATTATTAACGTAGGAAACCTCTTTACAAGGACAAAAGACTAATGCCAATTATCCTGAATGCCTCTTTTTTGTAATTATTATATTATAAGTTATAAATAAGCTTTTCATGCTAGTATATGTAAAGATACTTTTGCCTTGATAATTTATGATCAGAAGCATTTCGATTCTCTTGATTTCATCGAATTGTGATTAAATATATTTCGTAGTTCTGAAATCTGGTTTATTAAATCTTATAACTGCGTTATTTGATTGAAGTTTTTTTATTATTCTCGTTTGAAAATATCACTTTCTTTTTGGAAGTCACATAAACTATCACTTGGTGGAGTTCGTATTTTTCACCTGGTCAATTTGAATTTCTAATAAATCTTGCGTTGCACACTAACCTGGATAAGCAGTAATGGATTCTAGATTGTTGATTGGAAAGAGACGCACACATAGGCCACTGAAGCACTATTTTACTCTGCTTTTACACTGTCATATAAGGTTTAGCTGTCTTGATCCTGTAGGAGTTTGTAAAATTACAACTTATTTTCTTCTTTGACTTTCCTCATCTGAAATACCAATGAAGACTGCTGGAATACTTAAAGGCAATTGCAACTAATTTCTTTATTGTGATCTCGCAGCTGAGTTTTTTTTTTTTTAGCATATATGTTGATTATTGTGCTTTGTAAATTTACATCTGTTTCTTGTATTGCTTTTCCAGCAAGTGGTACTGCGGTATCATCGCTAAACGTTGTGGCTGGATTGGCATGCGCGTATAATAAGTAATGCACCGGCCCTAAAACACTGCCTAGAGGCACCCCAGCATTTATTGGTTTATTTGTTTTTTATTTAACTATATAAATTCGTCGAGTGAAGTATAATTCCAGGAGGTAGAAAGCTTTTTAGTTTTGTAATACTAAATGTAATTGCTTTATCAAATGCGAAATGCAAAGAGTTTTCTGGCGTCTGATGTACTTGAGTGACTTGTAGCATGTTTGTTTGAAATTCGAAACTTGTTCAAATAATCAAGATAGATGTAAAATAGGTTTACATTATTTATTAGATGATTTCTACTCGATCTATAAGTTTGCCTAGCTTTGAAGTGCATTACCCTTGTATGCCATTTGCCCTAAGATTAGTATTTATATATTTTGGCCTAAACGCTGAATTAATTAGACATATTTTTTACGATGTTTTTTTTATAATAAGAACGAATCTTGCAGCTTTTTAGGCTTATAATTAATCCTATTTTTTGTATTTCTCGTAATTTTACTGGCTGATTTATTTCTTTAAGCGGTGAGTGAAGGAATTTTTCGAAGATTTAAGTTTAAATTATCTTGTAAGCGTGTTTTTTGTTTTTCTTTTTTCTCCTTTCTAATAGTTACAGATGATGCAGAGGTCTTTCTAAATGCTTTTGACCATACATTTTCTTCATTCATGCATCAATTTGTAGTGAATAGGCTATTTTTTTAGTGATCTATAATTAGTATATAATTAAAGGAAACAATTTTTTTATATTATATTATTTATTTTAATACTTGTATCACATTAATTCATTACTAAGTATTTATTGCTTCGACCGCCATAAAAAAAACCAATATTTTTGTAAATAAACGGGTATACACTTTAAGTAGACAAAGATAAAAATTTATTTGCGAAACAAAAGAAATGATAATACAAGATCAACATAAAAGTATATCATATATATGTATTATACTATTAATAGATATTATCGTAATTAATAATAACAGTAATCACAAATACTAAACAAGCGTAATTCAGTATATCATAGGATTTTTTTTATACTTAAATATTAATTAGTAATAATTATAATAATAAAATACAAATACTTTACAGATTTCTTGTTTTTCTGTTTTACATCTCTTTACATAAATACACTTACTAGTTTTATAAAATTATGTAGTAGTAATACGTACTCAAATATTTGTTCTCTTTTCCATCAGACGAGCAAGGAATGTGTATTTACATTTACTGATTTTTCTTTTTGCTTTCTGCTTAGTTTATAATTTATATGCACAGGAATAGTGAACTTACGCGTTTCATGTGGAGTAGTAGTGAACAGTATCCCTGTCAAAGATCGTCGTGTCGAATGAGTGGATCTTGTTTATCAACGGGCGGTGGAGCTGTGGATATTTTTGTTGAAGATGGCGCTTGCGTTAGGTAACCAGCGGCCGTAGGTGTACCAGCTATAGAAACAGTAATTTTGATTAATAGGGAATATATTAAAATTACTGTAATAAAATTAAAAAAAAAAGTATGCGTGTATTTTCGACGGGCATTCATAGATGGCGCTAACGGACAATGAACTGAATAATAACTTCACGTACGAAACATCAGAGGGCGGAATTGTATTTTGTATACAATGCGTAATAGATGAATCGCGATTCTACGAGAATATATAGAGGTGCCCGAGAAATTTCTAGAAATAGTCGCGCGAGATTAAAATACGGCGCTGCTATTGGACAGGAGTTAGTTGATTCGAGATGGCAAAATCGAAGAGTCGTATACGGTGAAAGGCGAGTTAAATAAATAGTGGAAATTATTAGTGAACGTAAATAAGCGAACAGTTATTTAAGTGTCTGATTATTACGTGTTTTATTGGTAATTAGTGATTTATTTGATGATTTAATTTAAGTGTTTTCTTTGACTGAATTTTTAAATAGTTGTAATCGTGTAAAGTGGACAAATGACGTGAGATTTTTTTAAAAAACGGAAAAATCTTATTTTGCCTCTAGCATTTTTATTCCGTCTTGCAGAGAAGAACTAAAGAAACATTCTCAATGCCACTTTTAATCTTCTATCTAATGGTGTACTTGAAATTTGTATACGACCTTTGGTTTTCTTCAGGCCATCACGAACTTTCTTATTCCTTATGGGTGCCATATTGGATTTTGATACCACTAGAAACAGTTTTTTTTTTCTGATTTCAACCACGTGTAACATGTTAACAAAAGTTTTTGATACGCTTTAACTGACGAAGAATTCAATTTAAATTGAAGAAATTTCGAACTGTCAATCACTTATCGTTTGCATTAGTAATAGAAAAATATCGTATATCAACGAAGAGAAACGAGATGTTATGTATTTTTTATTCATCGAATCGAAATGCAATAATAGAAATCAACAAGATATTTTACAACAAGCTCCCAGACAGTGGTGCACGTGCTCGGTCCACCTCAAGCTGGCATCTGCAACAACCCCCAAAAACTCAACCTCAAAAGAAGAATGTTATTGATAAAAATATTAATGATAGTTTGATGCTTGTACACTAATACTTTGGTTGTACTTAAGGATGATCTTATTAGCACCAAACCACTGGCAGCCTTTAGAAATGCCTGTATAAATTTTCCAAATCCTTATGATTAGAGACATGCCACATGCGTCAGGTCATTAATAAATATTAAAAATAACGTTGGCCCCAGCAGCGAGTCATATGGCACACCACAAACGACTCGGCCAACTTTTGAACTTACTTGAAGTCATTACCGACCTCCAACCTTACATATTCACAGCGATCGGATAAGTACGAGCGAAACCAGTCGTTAACTTTACCTCTGAAGCCATACTATTCAAGTTTAGGAAGAACAATTGAATGGGAAACGCAGAAAATCATTTGTTTATTATTAATGTTTTCAAAAATATATCAGAAATTATAATCATAATCAGCGGCCGTGGACACCTCAGACTTAAAGCCCCACTGACAACTGGAAAGCAAACCCTCAGCCTGTAAGAATTTTCTTACTCTTGAATCGACAACTTTTTCAAATACTTTTGACAAAGTTGAGAGCACAGATACAGGCATGTAATCCGATAGCGCAAAATTATTCCTACCTTTATGTATGGGAGTTTTCCTTGCGAGCTTTAGACATGACGGAAATACAGAATATTTTAATGAAAGGTTAACCAACTCTACCAAGTAATTTAGTGGCTGATGTGGTAAGAAAAGTAAAATTTGTGCAGAGATATTGTCGTATCCTTTGGACTTCTCATTTTGACTATTACCTATTAGAGTAATTATTTCGTGAATGCCTGTTGGTACGAAGAAAAATGATGAAGAATTCTAGAAATGACATAGGATCCGTATTTGAAGAAATTCAACTAGTTAAATCTATTACTATGTTTGAAAAGTAATTGTTTAAATGTTCAACAACATTTGTAATATCTGAAATATTAATATTAAAGGTGCGAAGTTTTCATTATGAATTAAAATGTTGGTATCATACGCATAGCAAATGACATAAATATCTGGACTCTGTGTTATCACTCGCAAACATAATGTATAACAAAGGACCTAAAATTTAACCTTAGGGTATCCCGCACTGAACTTGCACGCTACTCCCAAATATATAATATAGTCAAACAGAATATAATTTCTCAAATTCCAGCTCCGAAACACACGTTTTTCTCCTTAGGTACATATTTGGAACCCAGGATGAGGATTACGTTTTAAAACAACACTTGGTTCACTGTGATCACTGCTTCTATATCAAAAAAAAAAAAAATATCGTACAAATTACCTGTTAAATACCCAATGGAGGGCGCACTCGATATAAACAGGTCGTGTTTCTGATCTTTGTAGTCCGCCCAAATGGTGCTCTTCTCCAAAATGGCGTTAATTTTATCGCCGTACGTCAGACTTCTACTCATCGATTTCAGAGCTTTCACGATCTGCGCCTTCGTCATGGCCGGATTCTCCAACTCGAGCCTGCCGTCGAGCAATTCCAGAAGATAGGGCACGAAGTCAACATCCAAAGCTTGCTTTACAAGCGGCTCTTGATTTGCGGCAAACAGGCGATTCAGTGCTTCACAAGCCACGGCGATCATGTCTTTCCGCACTTGCATTGCTTGCTTCAGAGAGTGCATGCAGTCAGTCTGGGCGATTGCCGAAACGCATATCTGTGCGCAGAGAGGGAAGGTGTAGGAGTGAATATTTAAAATTTTAAATCTTTTTACTTACGTTATTGTTAGAGAGCGCGTGCAAAATTTGTATCCCCGATTTCGGTACGCAAATTTGCCGGATATTATTTCCCATCTGTCTGCATAATCTCGGTATGTGACCCATAGCTGGTACCAAATCCGAAAGAGCCGGCTGCGTTTGTAATAAAGCGCACAACGCCGTTGTACTCATCTCCAATTGTTCGACCTGCACAAAGAAATTGGTTATCACACACGGATAAATCAATTCGAACTTATATCAAAGGTGACGTACATTCGGTTTATCTTTACTCATGAAAGACAGACATGTTTCCATTAATTCTGATAAAAATTCTTTGGGTTTCCGCAACGTCCAAGCCGGATTTGAAATAAATATCCGAAGATAAACTCCGCCCACCATAAATTCGTTGGGCGTTGCCAAATTGCTGAGACCATTCGAATCTGGCATTTTCCACAGAGTCGTTGGATTCTGCGCTTGCGCAGTTTGATGTCTGAAAGATCGTTTATACAGGGTTAGTTTATATACAGGGTTGCTCATTAGTGCGTTAAAGTCCAATATAGTCTTTAAAAAATAAAACTGAAAGAATTTATTTTATGAAAAGTGGTACAGTAACCAAAAACGCATATTTTAAGAATAATTTGAAGTATATAGGGTGATGCCCTAAAGCGGGGCACATTCAAAATTTGTTTTTTAACGAAACGCCCTGTATATCTTTTGTGTTTTCTTATCTGCTTTAAATTGTGTTTTCAACGATCTCTGGGTTTTTTGTTTTGAGTGACGTATTATTGAGTTATTAACGAAAATTAAAAAAAAAAAATAGGTAATTCCAAAAATTTAATAATATACAGGGTGTTCCATTTGAAAAAATTATGTTAATTTTGTTCATTAATATTATGGAAATTATGTTTGTATAGTGTTCAAAACGTAAATATCCTTAAATTCAGATAAAAAAATTCCCAATAAATGTTTAATATCAATTAAACATAATTTCCTATAAATAATGTTAACCCCAAACGTAGCGCTGTCTCCATGCTTTTAATTAGACCCTGTATAATAGAAAATACTACAGGTCCTTCATTTTATTCCGAGGATCACGTGTTCAGTGAATTAAAAGTTAATTTAATATTTTTATGGTGGCATAAAGGGATAAATTCACAATCACATCCAACATATGAATAAAATGTTACTAAATTTCAGGTAATTGAATGGGAATGACCATAGTCTGTAGTATGTAAACTAGGAGGAGCATTTTAATTTCTACGCGTTAAAATCTGCATCTGCGATTGGTTGTTTTGCAAATAGCTTTACATAGATGAAATGCGAAATATTAGAATTAATTATCTTTCTCATTTGATTTTACCTCCAACACGGGTATCAAAAAAGTCTTTGACATTTACTACAGGCTTAAAAATATTTCAATTTTACCGCCAGAATGATCTGGTCGATTTATCTGGTAATATTTGCAGTATAATTTTTCATTCACTCCTCTTAGTTTAAAAAACAGACCATAGTATAGTTAGGGTACTCAGGCACTCAGGTTGATAAAGAAAAATCTTACTCTGTCCGTAGTCTGGCCACCGCAGCGCACACCCTATCTTTCGCGTCTTGATCCCAGATAAGTTCAGGATGCTCATGCACAGATTCGAACATCTGTACGGAAGTCTGCGGACTATCACGCATGGCGTCAGAGAAAATCGGCGGTAAAAATGCTCCGACGGCAATGCGTACTTTCGGCCCGACCAATTTATCGGCACTCATTTTCGCCAGCAATTCTGCGCACGTCTCTCTAGTTTGTGGGTTGCTCGAGTTGCAAAAGAGATCCAACAGATAAATCACAGCACCTTTCCCTAAAGCCTCCTTCACAATTTTCGTGGTAGACATCAGCGCGTACAGCACGTCTAAGATTTGTGTCTGACAATCTTGCAAGGTGTAGAGAAGCAACAGGAGATAGCCTAATACTTCGCTAGCTGCCACGTCGTTGACGCATTCGTTATTTCTAGTTACCAAAGATATCACATTTAGCGCTCCCTTCTGGATCGGTATGTCAGATACGTTGCACAATTTAAAGAGGAGTTTGAAGAAGCCGATACATTGGATTTCCACGCCTTGATTATATTTTATAACGTTGGATAGGGCTTCGAGTGCCATAGGAGTGTTCTTTAAACGGTCTTGGATCGTTACGGAGAGGGCAATATTAACCAAGTCTTTAATGTATTCGTATTGTTGATCTAGGAAACTTAATAATTCGATCACAAAGCCTTTAGGATTCTATTAAAAAAAAAACAAACGATTAACATGAACTTCAGATTAATGCTAATAAACTTACGGATATAGGAAATGTCGGTTGCTCGTTATATATTTTAATGAAAATACCGCTGATTTTAAGCTCACCATTGTGTGCTGAAAATACAAAATCTGTGTCGAGTTTAGAGTCGGTACAATCGCGATCCTGCCGCTGCGTTTCAAGGAAATCAACTAATTCAGCTCTGGTGCCATTATCCCAAATTAAGTAAGGCGAATTACAGTTGCTATTTAGAATTTTCAGTATCTATAATGATAAGAAAAAGTATAATTGTTACTCTAGTCATTCATTTAGTCAATTAAATACCTCTTCCGGTTTATCGTCACTCAACTTATTCGCTAAATATGGTGTTAACAATTTGTTCAATAGTTTTTGCGTAACAGGATTTTCTGGCGATTCCAAATCACCAGCGAGGTATCCTCCTAAACGGCCACAGGCCCTGACGGCTTCTTTTGCTAATCTGTTGCTAATTTCCTGAGTGTTGGCGTCTTCAGATTTTTCCACGCCACCTTCATCCAGGGTAAAATCGTATCTAAACATGAACAGTAAGAGGTGCCACAGTGCCCCAGCTTTTAGCAATTGTATTTGTAAAATAGGATCGGCTGCTAGCGCTGTTACGCATTCCGTTGCTAGGTAGCACATTTTCGTTAACTTCTGCAACAATGAATATGACTTGACATAATAACGATTCATATTTATCATAAAAACAAAAGAAGTGAAGTTACCACAGACAAAAAGGGAGAACAGTTAATAAGGCCGGTTTATCTAAGTACGCTTAAAATTTAACTGGCAAATAAAAACAGAATTAGCCTGGGTGCTTTAAAATGATGAATTATTTGACTGAAATGTTTATTTGCTGGCTAAGGCAACTTTACATCAATGCTATAATTGGCAATATGTACCATGCTTCTGATGCAACTATAGTAGCATGCGGTTAGTGATTTATAACTCATCAATTGAATAGCCTGTAGTAAAATTAGTATTGAAAATGTCCACCCAATGTTCAACTGTGGATAATTTCGTTTTAGCTTATATAAAATTGTCTATAGTAACAAAGAAGGTTAATTTGCAGATTTGAAACGTGTATAGGTAAGATTTTTTGCCACAACATCAACCACCAGACATTGAGAACTAGACTGGAAAAACAATTAAAAGGATAAAATATTGATAATGACATTTTACTGATTTATAGTACGAAGAATGTTATTAGTGCTGTAATTATTTATGTTTAAATTGACAGCTTTCGTCTTTATAAGAAAGTAAATTAAATAAAATTTCTGCTAGTACCTTATTAATTTACATTGTAATTTTTTTTTTAACCATATACAGTGGTTTTAATCTATGCATGCAAGTTCACATGAATAACCAGGAATGTATTGAACAGATCCGGTTATTTCCACGCTATCAGCGTTCTAGTTATGGCTACCCTGCGGACGAGATCAAAGAGAAAATGCTTTTTCTTCTTTCGGAAGATATTTTCTCTCGGAAAAGAATGAAAGAATTGCTTTAATATTCGTAAGTATCGCTGAAAAGTTGGCCTCGACATTCTTTTGTATTTTTCCTTCGTGGAAGCGAAACAGAACCAAACAAAAACTTAAAGGAAAATTTTTTTAAAAACGTTGACGCAATTTGAAATACTATTTTTAAAACTATCTTTCTTTTAAATTTCAAATATTTTGATTGTTCTAAAAACAGGGGTGCATCCGATAATGTCGCTCGAACAAGAGCGTCGCTCTGACTAGAGCGATCAGCTGATCGTCCATTTTGAGAGAACTTCTCGGACGCCCGGAGTGATGTGATTATGTTCACATTGACATATATTCTCCATTTCCTGGATGTTGTTACACTGTAACATTAGTAGTAGTACCTACACAACTAATAATTTATCAGATTTTTTTTTTTAAATTTTCATTTTATTAGTTTTCTTTTTTGTGATTCTATAACAGAGAAAAATGGAGAAAATTGCATTAGCCGCTAATACTTTATATTTTATTTGATTGCTAACTGATTGAATACTACTGAATTGTCATCAACCGGAGATTAGGTTGTAATTGCTGTAACCCGAAAAAGGAAAAGAAACGCTGAAGTCTAGTGGTGTCCAAGCAGTAATAATAAACGTTTATGCCAAAATTTAATCTGGAAAGGACCAAAGATTCGCATAAGGCCTTACGCAAACCGACATCCAAACAGTCTTTACTACCATACAAAAACTTCAAACTTCTGTAACCCAATCTAATTAAATGTGAAACGTGTTTTTTAAAACAAAGTTTGGTGTCAAGGAAAAATCCCAAATTACGCAAACAATCAGATACTATGAAAACTTCATCTTTTATTTTAATTTCAATATCCCTCAAAATCGCAGCTCGGGTTTTTTCACGGCAAAAAACCAAAACAGAAGTTTTTTTTATTATTTATTCTAAGACAATGTTTTTCAGACATGTATACAAGTGACTGAAGGTCAATATTTATGTATGAGAGGGCTTCACATATGTCTCCAGGATAATTTAACAGCAACGCAATTTCAAAGTCACTTTCGGGTGAGCATCGAGACGTTTGAAAACACTTCACACGTAATAGGTCCAATTAGGGCACATCAAAGTAAAGCAAGTACAGTGGGTAATATTTTTGTCGGGTTACTGAAATGGCGGTCGGTTTCAATCAAAGCACCTACATATTATATTTGAATGAAGTTTTTAAGTACATTTAGATTCCCGTGAGGTGGATTTTAAAGCGTTTTAGAACAAAATTAAATACTATAAGTAGTAATAAACTATATTAATTACAGATGTGGAAAAGTTTGCATCATTCTCTTCAGGCAATACTTATTTCATTTAAATATATACTCTAATGCGACAGGAGCGATAAAAGCGACGTTCGAGTGTACTTATCGGACGCACCCCAGCAGGTAAAAGTCCGCGCCATCTACTGGTAGAGAATCTCACTAAAAGCTCGACCAGATTCGCCTTAATAAATACTGAAGTATACTTATTTCCCTTGTAGTTTTTGTTTCCTATAATTTTACCTCCAGTGAAATAGTCATGCACTCTGTTACTTAATGATGTAAGATAGATAAATGTCGCTTCTCATGATATACACTTACTTGGAAATATAATATCCTGCAAATATCACCAATAAGTTCCTGCAAGTCGATCATTCGCTCTCTACAAGCTGGAAATTGGGCCGCCACGCTGTAACATTTTGTGATATGCATGCAAACCTGAACACACGTCTCGTTCGCCTTCGAAGAGTTGTTCAAGACATTTACGCAGCGCGTATACGCTTGCAGTAGCACCTGATGAACAACAAAATAAATAAGACATATATTTCTAAAAGTGGCGTTACTTGCTTCCAATCCATTCTCTCGTCGTAATTCTTCAGCGTTTAAAGCGGAACAATGCACGGTGTGATAAGCCAATTCGCTAGCAGCAGACAATAGTGGATCCGTCTTCGAGAAAAGCTGATCGTCCGCTGTTTCGATTTGTATTGTCTTGATAAGTTGGGGATAACCGGCATATTTGTATGGTTGCAGCTCTAAAGTGTGTTAACTAAAGTGTATTTAACAAACGTTAGATTTCCATAGGTTTTACCTTCGGAATAGCGATGAAATAGTATGCTTTGTGTACGGAGTACTAGAACGATATTATGTGGATTTGGACCGTCTGTATTCCAACTGCTGCGGCTACATAAAAATTCGTAAGCTTGATTTACCTGCTCGAATCGTTCCTATAAAAAGAAAAGGATAAAGTTGATACAGAAATAAAAAAAAAACTTGTTTGTTATTTTTAAAGATTAAAATTTTAAGTGCAAACTTCCTGAACTTGTGAAGTATTTTAATATTAATGTTCGTAATGAAATCATACCCTGCCGTCTGGATTCTTATCAGGATGGAACTGTTGGGCTAAACGATAGTAAGCTTTCCTAATCGTGGCTTCATCATGCTTGTTGTTCCCACTTAAACCTAGGTTGTTATACGCTTCTTCTACTGTCATAGCGGGGGGTTTCTTCTCCACCTCGGCTTTCCAGGCTTCCAAAACATCCTTCAGTAATCTTACCTGGTGACAATTTTATAATTGTAGTTAGGATTCTGCAAATAACGATTAATGAATGCTTACGGGATCTGGAATGGGCCAGTCTGGAAATCTGGTAGTGTCACATAGATGTCTAAGATAAAATATGCTGCAAAATAGCTCCTTTTCAAGCTGGGGATATCTAATAGCAGGGATTGCAATGTAATGATATCTCGCCATGGTATGACTGCGTAGTTTGGGCGTAAAATCTGCTATGTGGGCTGCGATTTTCTCAATTAACATTCGCCTGTAATAATAAAAAAAAAACAAAATGATGAGATTGAAGCAAATTCTGCAGAAAATTGAATGAGGACAGATAAAGTTAGATTACGGAAATTTACCGCATCTCTGCATTCCAGATTGCTTCCGGTGTATCAAATTCACCCAAAAATATTTGAGCGAACTTATCGGCTCCGTGATTTTCCAAATAATTCACCATGGCTTCCGGTAGGAGTTGCCCCAATATGCTCTTTTGCATAATATCCGAAGTTTTTACCTTTAAAAAGCAATTTGGTAATTAAAAGTGCTGTGCTCGGAGCAACTTATACGCACATCTTCCACTTTGAAGGCCTGCTTCATATGCGTCAGTTGTAGGAACCTGGCGATTGGGAGCACATTACTTCCGGTATACATTAAAATGAAATAAAAGACACCTGTCAGATAAACTTTACTGATCTCCGGATTGTCTCGCATTATTTCTGTTAACAACGTCGCTACTTTCTCTACTAAAATTGGATCAAACGTTAATAACAATTGCACGATGTGGGCTAGGCATGTTGTATCTGATAATAAACGTTTTACTTTCGGCAATGGTCGTATGATGGCATCATCCTGGTCTCTGGAAATATTTTTAAGGGGAGAAATAATGTTACGAAATATATATATATATAAGAGAATGCTAACCTGCTCGGATAATATTCACACATTTTAATCATTACATTAAGTATTTGAGTTGCTAATTCGCTTTCGTTATAAACTGCTGTTCCTCTGGCCATGGACGTCCATTTTAATTGTGGTAATTGTGCCAACGCTCTCCATCCGTCCAAACCCATCGCCCAGCATCTAGTTCTTGGATTTATTGTATTTTTGCTAAAAAGTTCTTTCATCTGAAAGCAATCATAAATATAAATTAATATAAAATATTAGTTTAGATGCGTGTTGGACGAAATTCCTTTACATAAGTTAAATTTATAAGTTGTCTGTTCTTGGTTGTAGCAGGAATTTACAAAAGAACAAAAACGAAAATTGTTTTATTTTCTATTATAATGAAGAATGGAATTAATTCAACTTTTTGTCTACCACATCTGTACAAAATACTCATTCGAGGACAGAAAGCGCCACTTTACCGAACATTTACATTTTGCACAGCTTATTTTGGCATATTTACTAGATATTTAACTATTGTGTAATATTTTCAAACAAACTTAATGTTTTCTGTGTTGAATCATTCTTAGTTAAATCGTAAATTATTAAATTACTAGTATATTTACTATCAGTGCATCTACATAAATATTATCGTATACCTATTTTTTTTTGCATACCACTGTATATAGTATATATATATATATAGACTTGCCCATTAATTTTCAAATTAAAAAAAAATCTTTACAAAAAAAAATAATAAAATTCCAATGTTCGTATTTTATTAGTTCGTTACTACTAGGAACGAACACTTTGTAAAAATAAGGTTTAGATGTAAGTACCTCTTTAAAACTAACTGGACCCTTTCTTCCAAATTCTTCGCTGTTATAAAACCATTGCTTCTCTTGTTCCATATGCATATCAGGACCGGCTTCTATTACGTTGGTCTGAGTTGGAATCACAGCTCTTGATGTATGTAAGTGGGCTAAAGTTAACAAGTCTACCAAAATACGTATTCCTCCAGATTCTAAAATGTCTCTGACATTTCTCCTGTGTAAGATAAGTTTCGTAAGGAACATTATAATTCGATCTCGCTCTAATCTCTCCACGCACTACAAAAAAAGGCAATCACTTTTCATTTCTTTTTTCACAGTTAAGTAAATGAATGAATATACCCGTTCTAAGATTCCAACGATGTATTTCGTATCGCTAAAGGGCCCTATGTCTTCAAAATATCTGCCATACACTATAGACATTGCTTGAATGCACATGCATTTCATTTCCACCTTTGTCGTTAATAGGAATCTGTGGTATAGGTCGTTGAAAAACTCATACCTGAATGAAAATCATTAGAAAAAATAATCGTTATAAAATAGTTAGCAGTATTTACGACCGGCGTATGGGCGAATCATCACTATCATCCATTTCCAATAACAATCTTAAATAATAATCACCGATTTTAACTTCGTCAGCTAAGCACTGGTAATTCACTTCGAATTCTTGATGGTTCCAAGCAACCAAAGCAGATCCGGCTAGTTCCCTGTCAGAGGTGAAAGCGCGGATTTCGTTTTCTAAGGCACTACGCAATTCTTCTCTAGTCTGCAAATATAAAAAATATTTCTTCTAGAAATTAATAAATTTAGTACCCTCCTAACCTTGTGGTTCCATATTAAGTTTGGGAGATCGTGATCTTGGCTAAATTTCCAGTAAAATAGCAACCAGTTTGCTTCAGCCTTTACCCTCTCTCTCCTTCGTCGTAAAACGATCGGCCTCTCCTTAACTTTCTCTTTCCTGTCGATCGAGAGCCCCCAGTGTTGCATCACTAAGGTCTCGACGCGTTTCTCGACCATCCGCAGCTGTCGCTCAACCGCAGCCCAGTTGGATCCCTTCCTCATTTTGTTAGAGTGATCTTGAGCGATTTTTAAATTGTCTCTATGATTAAGTAACTCTTGTTCGTGGGCGTTTTCGGGAACTTGATCTTTGGAATCCAGAAAACAAATAAGTCCCCTTGGCTAAAAGTGATAATGCTGCGGTAATTTTTTTTTTTTTTTTTTGTGACTTGTGAATGCTCACCATAATTCTTTTGAGCAAACCCATCGCTGTTGGATTTCCAGTAACCCATAAGCCGACTAAATGCCTCGATAACTGCCTGTGGGTTAGCAGTCTCCCATCAGAACCCTGAGTATACAAAGCCGCCAGCAAATGCCTGGGCAAAGCGCCCTCTGCCAGCGCAAGACTTTGCATACGTGCAGCAACTTCTGCTTCACCTTCCTCAATCAGGGCTCTCATTACGAGACCGGCTCCTTTGACTACGGCCATTGATGGATGCTATATACAAAACACGATTTCCATATTTAACTACAGAGATGACCACATAACCAGCAGAAAAAAATATTTATACAAGTGTCACATATAGTTTGCCTGGAGTCCTTTTTTTATGTTACAAGCATTATTAAGGAACTGTTATTCATATGTTTACTGCCATTCCTTGAATATTTAGCATCACCAACAACTCTCAACGATTCAGTGGTGAAATAACAGCAAAAATTATTTATTGTAACCATGTTTCAATCAATAAAAACAAAAAAATACAAAACTTTATCTCATTCAGAGAATTGTTGGGCCCTAATTAACTATGAACAGCCAAATCAAACAAGTCCTTCAATTTTTTCGTCTGAGCTTTCGTAACTTTATTTGTTACATCTTCAGCGACACTAATTAACCCATTACGCCCCCTTTGAACCCTAACGAATACAGGTGGTACTTTCACCTAACATTAACCGTAAAGTTTTGTAGTTCCCTCTAGACATACAAAAATTTTGTTCAATTACTGTTGCGGACAACACGCACAAATTCCCCAAAATTAATAGACTTTGACATAATAACGCATCCCACCAGCATTCGCTGGAAATCTCTGAAATTTCAACATCTTTAGGGGAAGAGTGAGTCATGTCTGTTTAATAAACAGCGGAGAAATAGGTTAAACCAACAGAAATCTTGTACGTTGCTGTGATACGGCAATAGTTCTGATTTCTTTAAGTTTGGTTGTAGATTATGATGATCAAACCAGTTCTGAAATACTGTCAGGTTATTTTCGAGTGATTCAACCAGGATTGCTGAAATTTTCGCTCGAGTTACCGTTATTGTGTCATTCGCAAATATGACTGCGAATTGTCAAACGTGGTAAATCGTTTATATTCGACAAACAGTAAGGGGTTCAAGATTGGGCCTTGCGGAACATCGCGCGATATAGTATCATCCCCGCCAGTGATTTTATTTCTCGTTTTTGACCACAATCAACTCGATGATTGTGGATTTACAGAAGTAAAGTTGAAGAACTTGAAAAGAGTTAGAAATGACATTACAGTAAAGGTAAATGTCCTACCATCTTAAAAATATTGTCTGCGAACAAGTGAACATATTATCAAAACTTATACAAATAATAAGAGATTTTTAGGCTGAACAGTTCATTTGCGACAATATGGCTTTACATATTTCTATTTCCCTGCATTCTATTGCTACCTTTCTTTTATAAATATTTGTTTCTGCGTCGGTGTCTTCAGATTTCGAAGTTACACTATTCCTAAATTATATTTAACGCTAACTAAATTAAAAAAAAAGATAGACATCTAGCGCTAAAATAATAAAGTATTGCTAAATATATTTCAAGGTCGTTTATTTTGGCGATTTTTAACATTGAATCAGTGTGTGCCATTTATTATCTTGTCTATTCGTTGTTTCTTTTTTTTTTTAGGTTGATTAGTAATTTATTATTAGGCTGAAGTTTTGCACAATTGGATTTAATTTCTTTTATGATTAGTTAAGCATAATTCAATTCAGATTTCATAAGAAAAAAATTCTAATATGAAACATTACTTCAAGTCAAAATCACTGATACAGAAACACTCTGCTGGAACAAAGCTTATATGGAAACATTTCGATAACGTGAAATTTGATATATAAAATATAAAAAAACCCCGTAAGTAGCGGAACACCGTTATAAGTTTTTAATGTTGAAGTTTCATGAAAAATAGCGTACGTAAAAGTTGTAGAAATTGACTTTCTCAAGATGGTAATCATACTGAGTCATTCGGTCAATAGATTCAAATTGGAGTTTGTTTTTCTATCCTCTAAGCGTAAAGTTTTGCATTTAAATAAAATATAAAAATAGAAGTTTTTACTTAAAAGAAATTCAATCGACATTGAAAATAACAGTCCCGGTCAAAGTCAATGTCACCTCTTAAATTCCTATAACTTTTAAGATCATTCTCCTTGAAACTGAAACACTGAAGTATTATTATAAGTGATTGGTTACTTTTAAGACAGTGTATATTATTATTAAACTAGTTAACTTTCTGATTAGTTCATTAATTAATTATATCTTCTTAGACCATATAATTAGTTATAATTACCAATCAATTTAATAAACAAGTGTTTAGTTTGGAAACAGTAGTATAAAGCATTATGTTTATTTTGTTTTTTTTGATAAGAAGAGATGGCGTATCGTTTATAAATTATTAAAGTTTATCAGTAAAGGTGATGAATCATCTGCCAAAATACCAATTTAAGTGAGATTAATATATATATATATATATATATTAATTGTATTATTTCCTAATAATATTCTTTAAAATACATAGAACATAGAAAATAAATTCATAATTAACCTGGAATAATCGGAACAGGTAACGACCTCTATCAGCCACTAATTCCAACAACATATCAAAGTGTTTACCATCAGTAGTTTCGCTATACGGAACGCATAAAGCAAAAGTTAGAAAGTCCAGCATTGCTGTTACGACTAGGGCCCCAGTGCCGTGGCTCTAAAAAAAGCATTACCCTCAATATTGCTTATAAAACTTTTTTCTTTCTTTTTTATTTGACTTACAACGTGTGTAGTCCACATGTTTAGCAAACTTTCGAGAAACGCCTTCTTTTGAAGGAGCGACGACTTATTCATTTGTTCTTGCCGTAAATCGTAATCATCATGCATTGGATGCATTAGAGCACAGATCATGTCAATTGCGGCATGAGTTACTCCTTGATCGTTACGTCGCAAGGCTGCTATCACTTTCAAACCGATTGCTTCTCTGAAACTAAACAATAATAGAATTAAAAAAACGGTTCTAGTACTTGGGATTAAGTCAATTAACCTTGGTAAGGAAGTAAAGGCTGCGTATCCGACTTTATTAGCTAATAATCGCCGAAGAGCTTGAAATTGTGCCTCTAATTCAATTGGTGTAACCGTTTTCTGATCCCCTTCTTTTTGTACTAACGCTTGCAGAGCAGATGTAATTAATTTGTCTTTATTTTCCGAGAATATTCCCTACATATATATAAAAAAAAATAAAATTCGGGCGTTGAGGTAAGTAATTTTGATTCACCTCTTGAGTAATGCTGTATAATAATCCACTGTATGGTACATTCGCGTTAAATCTTCTAACACATTCGTAAAATGAATGTTTCGGCGGTGGATTTTGCAGAAATTTTATATGAATACTTTCCACTTCTTCCTCAACAGGCAGATATAAAGGTCCGACTCGCAAACCTTTATCAGTACCGACCATAATAACGTGCACGTTTCTATTACCAGAAGCCCGCACGCCATCTAGTAGCGATGCCAAAAGAGCATCTCTATTCAGAGGAATGACATCGAAATATTTCTTTTATAGAGAATAAATTAGTTTACCTGTCCGTTGCAGCATAGGATCTCACTTGGCCATTTATATATTCAATGCTGAGTAACTGTGGGTTATCGTTATTACGAACTAGAGCAAAAATGTCACTCAACGGCCGCAGAGTGCATATACTGTAAGTTTGAGGATCTCTCTCTAAAAGGCAAGTTTCTGAAAGGCATAGCGTTCTCCTCACCGGCTCCGGATGTCGTGCCTTGTGATGTTTGTACACTTGAAATTCACACACGGAAGTTAAATGCTCGTCGTCACTGAAATAAGAAACCCGATGTTGTACAGGGTGAATCATTAAGGGTGGCTACCGGTCACACCGCTGGGAGCGCTGGGATTATTATTATCCTTAAAAATATTTTTAAGTTGCTGAAGTTCTCGCAAGATGGCATTTGTCTTCTTTGTATATTTATTATTGTTTATTTTTCATCAACCTCAATGGTGAAAAATAAATGTACGATAAAGAGCTTATAATTATCTAAAATTTTGATTCATGATACTTTTGAAATTGCACTTATTATAAAGTAGTGGGGGAAGCATACTTTTTGTCAACCGATTTTCAATAATTTGAACTCATTATGAAGAGAACATCGAGTAGGTGAAGGACATAAACAATATTGTTTGATTTTATTAAAAAGAATAATAAATCTAAAAAGGAAACAAATTACGCCACCTTGTGGAAATTTCAGGAAGTTAAAAATATTTTTAAAGGTGTACTGATGACAATATTTACTAGTAAGTATAATTTTTTTTCCTAAGCTCTAGAACCAGCCGTTACCTTGATATGACCAGTAGCCACCCTCTTTAATGAAATAGCCTGTATGATGGAATTGAAACAGTACTATTTATAAAAAAAGTTGTTTTAAAGTAAAGAATTTAAGAGGCATATTTGGTTTTCACTTTCAACAAATTTCGCAAACTATACAAATCATCTGTAGAAAAGATCTAACATGACTCTTTTCTCAAAATAAATAATTTGAATTTAATACAAGAATGCCTTTTATATTATCGCCAAATTTTGAACTACCTGTGTATAGGAATGTGTATAGGTGGTTTATTTTGTTGTACATCGATAATTTCTATACCGATCTTATTCGACCTTTGTTAATCCCATCAATTAAAGTTTTGTTCATACAATAAAAAACAGGATGCATAATACCTTGCCTTACTAACAGAAGTCGTCCAAAAGGTGATATTAATAACTCTTAAATGAAATATCAAAAGTAATAAAATTATAAATACAAATGCAACTCGCTGTACGAAGCTTAACTGAAGCTTAATTCTAGGTAATTGTAAGGTGATTTTGGCAAATATTTTGAGATAATAACTTAGAAATCGCCAAAAGTACAAAGAATGTTTAAATTTTCAAAATTACATAAACATGAACATAAGGTAACTTACCTATATTTTCCAAATCGTTGTAGATGAAAATCCTCAATGGTTACTGGTTTACACGCAACCTTAATATTAATGCCCAAATTTGCGGTAGCGTTCTCTAAAATTTTCTTTTTAATTTCTTCGTAATTCCCTGACTGAAATAAGTGTAGTCGGCAGAAACCGCCGCATACTATCACAAAGCCTCCTACAATGAGTTTGTAGATAGAGTAAAAACCAAATTCGAAATTGGTCTCGTCAAACCTGGATAATCTGATATCGTACACAAGCCTTCGAAATCTTTAAAATAGTAACTAGCTAGAACGTGACTCGTGGTGGGATCTAATTGGTCTAAAGAATATGGTGTTACTTCCAAAATTACCGGTAGTCCTATGTCCGACCAGTGTCGTTTATATGCATTGTATCTCTGTAACGCAAGGTAGAATTACACTCAAATTACCAGGGCAAAAACAGGCAAAATGAGTTTTGCTAAAAATATATTGAGTAAAGACAAAGAGACTGTGGATTGAACAAATATAGAGAAGTCCACATTCTGCACCAATGCTCAGATAACCTCAGAAGCCCTCATCGTTCAATTATAGAGCATTATAAAAAATAAGGAAAACGGAATCAGAATAGACCTGGAAATGTCGCGGTGAAATATGTTCTTATGCCAACACTTCCCCAATCAATATTTTTCTAAACTAACTAACTTTATTTGTTCGGTTCTCTTAATCTGTTGGAAAATATTTATTTTTCAATAGTTCAGTGGCTATTTAACCTAATAAACGATCAGATGGATAAGATGGATTTAAAAGAGCTTTATGTTTGAGATAAATTATACTGATCTGACTTCCAATTTGATATAACCACTTTAAATATTTGTTCTGAAGGTCTCCTGTGATGGGTGGAGACTGTGGCTTGAAAACTATAACAAAAATCCAAGAGAAAAAATTTTTGTGGTAAGGGATTTTTTCACTTTTTCTCTTGGATTTTTGTTCTGAAGGGTTTTTTAAATGAAATTTTAAATGAGCATATATGGTTAAGTTATGAAGACAATCAAGAATTTACCGTTCCAATAAGTAATAAAATAATAAAAGCCAAAATAATAAAAAATTGCTCATTTAGCAGTTATTTTTACTTTTATTAGGTAAAGTTCAAAATATCTGGATTAGATTCTAGATAAGGTACTATAAAAAAATTTCATGTTTATGTTCGTTTTATTCAAAAACCAATGAATATTTTACGATTCTTGTTGTGTTTATTCTTAGTTAAATGAAAGGTCTTCAGGGACTTTTCAAATTTAGTTATTTTAGGAAATTGTAACATTTTTTTTGTTTTCTGCAAATTTTTTATACACAATTTTCTTTTTCTTTGGCTCACAATATATTTTTAGACATCCCAGATGTGTAAAAAACGTGAAAGCTATAATGGGTGTTAGTAATAACAATAAGTTAAGGAGAGATATAATAGCAAAGCCATAGTAATAATACCGAGATAATCATAGCAGTAAAAGGACTGACGTAATACCGCAATAAAACAACACAGTAGTACATTTAAATATCGGAATCATTAAGGAAATCATGAAAAGAATACATAATAATATAATTTAGAGAAGCAAAGTTGTTTGATGTGGTATATCCTTGTAATTCCCTGGAAATTTATGATAAGCTTTAATCGCAACAAAAAGTTATCACTGTGTAAATATTAATAATATCAATAACACTTCTTTTTTGGAATATTATAAACAAATGAGTCGAAAGTTTAGCTTTTTAGCACTTTTCATAATCTAATAACCTAACTATATCATTTTCTATAAACATACATGATTTAAATAGAATTTTTATAAGGAATAACTTTTTGTGTTCCAAACTGCTATAATAAGAAAAAGGGAAATGAAATCTCATATTAAATTGATTACTAATGACATGCACTACAAATTAAAAGAAAGAATATATAAACTTAGTGCTTTCTAAACTAAGAGAATATATTGCTTTCTATTCACGAAGAATGCCAATGAAAAATGACTGCATCACTATTTCGAATATGGTATAAAACAAAAAGAAGTATAGGTATACATCACAAATACTAACATATTAAATTCCATACATTTTTACATAAACAATTTATCTAATTTGGAGATAAAAGTGAATCATGCCACAACACATGCTTTTACTAACTGAAAAAAAAAAAACTCACCAATATATCTTTTGGTTTTTCTAGAAATAAATGTTGAAATTTTAATGCCTCTGTTAGCAGCTGTGCCCGATGTTCAGTTGAAAACCTCATAGTATCGATTTTCCGATCCTTCTTCATTGTAATTTGAAATTCATTTGAGGCACTACCCGTCGTTTTGATTGGAGTCAACGCGATGAAGTCACTGTACACCCATCGATTGGTTACTTCCAACGTGGTTGGATTATAAGTGGTAATACCCATTGATCCGATGGAGAATATTCGTTTGTATCTACAAAGGTGTTGCTGTAAGAATTGTTTACATTTGACAGATAGTGTATTCGCTCACTTTCCCTTCCAGGAGTGTTTGGTAACAAAGAAACATGCCACATCTTGATTATCTTTGATGGGCATCATTTTTATTTACTGAAATAAAAGGTTTGCAAATGTAAATTGAATAAAACTAAACATAATACCTTTCATTGAGTGTTTACAGTGAAACGAAACCGTTATCGATTAAATTGAACTAAACCATCTACTGTAAAATACTTACAAAATTTAAAAAATATTAAGGGGCTATAACTTAACACTAAACAAAATTTAAAAAAAAACATCAAAACTCATTTGTACAAGCCATATTGACTATTGGGGGTGTCAGCTGTGTGAATGTCAAATTATTGCCGATATATCAGGAATCTTCCTACCGCGAATTTTGCAATATAACATGATTATAATAATCTTTTCGGTGTAAAAATAATAAAATAAATTACGTTAAATTTTTTAAGCGTCCCCCAGACGGTAATATACATGGAATGTAGGCAACATTATATACTCATTCACATAGACTACACACTATACTTGTTGGGTTGTATAATTTGTGCACGAAATTAGGTTAGGAAACCTTCCTTTAACAAATAACAAGTAACTTATGTATATTGTATGTGTAATTCACCGGCAGTATAAAATTCTATATGTTTTTAATAATATGATGTCAATGTTAACTGGAACAAGAAAATTAATTTTGTTTATGGATTACTTCTTTAGGTATTTTAATATTTGTATGTTGAATTATCGCGGGAAATTTAATATTTGAATTTAGATTATTGTCAGTCGGAAGTATGGCTATAACAATGAATTTTAAAATATAATATAGTATTATATCAATTATATTTAATCTTTCTGTAAATACTGTTGTGATTGATGAAAATTCATTGTATTATTGTAAAAGCGTTCATATCAGTAGTATATTTGTCATAATTTATTCACAGAATTTTTAGGTAGGAATTTTTTAGCTTGGTGACCAGGCGTTAATAATGAATCTATAACCAGGAATTAATGTGACAATTTGATAATCATTAAAAATTAAAATTACTTTATTTTTACCATTTTAAGCGGATACAAACGTTTACTCAGCTTCTAAGGAATTGTCAATAAAAAAGTTATGTTAATCGTGAACTTATCCAAAATTTATGAACGTTAGCAACCACTGCATAACTACACTAATAACATTAGAAACGCTAATTACAAAAAGTAGCCTAAAAAACGTTTCATAAGATTTTTAATGAAAGCGTATTAATTAAAATAACTCATTGTTTCTTAAACATGAATTCGTGCATTAATTATTGCAGAGAGTTTGAATGTAGGTTTGTATGACGTACCCCTATTGGTGAAATTTGAAATATCTACGAATACAATATTTTATCTACCTAAATCTTACTATAATTTGAGGAAATGGATTATTTTAAACTCCTGTTACTTACTTATTTACCGTAAGAACCAGTTAATTTTAATGGAAGTATTTCTTTGGACCTCAAATTTACAACTATTTCTCTTGTAATATGTCGTTGCAAGAATGAACGTGAAGTGTTTTTTTTACTTTTTTTCTCTAAAACACTTTGTACATAGCTATTAAAACGTTTTGAACGACAGTTTTGATGCTTGTGGAATGCTTTGGGTGTTGGGAAGTACCTATTCCATTATTTTCGAAAGAGAAAATTACATATAATTTTTTTTAAATAGTCAGATGTTTCCAATTATATCGTCTTTAATTGTGGTTACAAAAAATGTGATTTTCTTAAATGTATAATATTTTACAAGTTTTTCAACAAGAAAACGCTTTTGTAATTTTTTAAAAAACTTTATTTTCTATAATTCATTTATATAACATTTATAATAAAAAACGAAACAAGGAAATTAAAACAATCTCAGTAATAGATTATTATTACATTAATTTGATATAAGAGTCATGTATGATGTAGGTACGTCATCTGTCATCACGCACGTATAAAGAGGATGGATTTCTAAATAAAACGGGTGAAAAATAAAAGTCTTATTTACAAGAGATTTCATCTGATGTGTTTTATTATGAAGACAGAGATACTATATACAAGGGTGCAATGGAGTGAGAGAGACAAAGACGCTGTATTCTTATTTCCGTGCTGCATCGCTGCTGGGTGTTCTCCTGAAACAAACATAAAGGGGTTACTTATGTGTATGTACGCCTACTTGACCTATTTTATTCGGTTCACAATTTTATTCACCGTAATTCCCTGCTCTTCCCTTTTACTAACAAAAGAAGAATATCTCCATACGTGTATATATGTATGTCTAGGTATGTGTTGCAAATTGACTGGCGGTATATTCTGTAATAAGATGGTCTAAAATGCAAAAAGTTGATTTGATAGTTGTTTTAAGAATTATAAGTGTTCCAATTTAGCAAGTGATTTTCGTCATCATTAGTTAAAGATGTATTTTTAAGTGTTGTAAGGGTTAATATATTTACACAAACCAGATGAAGGCACGTCAAATATGCAAAATACACTACAACATAACCTCTAAAGTAACAGTAATCTGACAAGTGACAGGATTTGTTATAATTTTACAAATGGAAATAAAATATAACTTTGGCATTGTTTTGGGAACATCTCAGTCTCACTCAGTACAAAAATGGTTGATATAAATTTGAGGCAGATATGTTGCAAGTATGACGAACCTCGCTTGCTTGTTTGGAAACGATATTACGGAAGCTTTGATGAATAAAATTGGAACCTGGAGCATGCGCAATGAACAGAAATTTGTAATCAGTACTTCGTTGCTAGGCAATAGCCAATAGTAGCCTGATTTCACATGATTAACCTCGCAATTCGTTCAAGTGGTGACGAAATATATTTTTAGTTTCGTATAAATTTTTAATATAAAGATGAAACATGGCTACAAAACATTTTAATGAAAGTAAGAACCGATCAACTGAATTATTTAGTTTTAGTATGAATCATTGTCAACTTCTTTTAATTTTCTTGAATTACATTTAGTAGTATGCCTGCGCAAATTTACCATTTATAACATGTACATTAACACTCGTGGGTGTCGCAATTGTTGGTACGCAGGAATAGTTTCCCGAATCTGCAAGAGTCGCGCTGGTGATGTGCAATTGTGAGGTGAGGCCATCGGTCCAATGATTCTGTAAAATAGAAAATATTTATACTATCTAGGTATGTGACTACTTCTATACTAGTATTATGAAGGAGAAAATATTGGTTTATTTGTAGTAAATCCGAACACTATTATTGAATCGATTTCAGAAATTCTTTGGCCTTTATAAAGCTACATTATTCCAGATTATTGTAATTGAAAACATAGCGGCAGTTCAGATGACCAACAATAAATAGTGCTCCCATAAAGTATTTAATAGTACTCTCAACTGTCATTATAGAAAGAAAAAGTCGCATCAGGGGGTGGAGAGAAGCCACTTTAAAATTTGTTAAATGATGGAATTCTTTAATATTAATAAAATACTATTTAGTTGACAATCAAAACAAACTTCGCCTAACTAAGTGTTGAAGTTATTCCCTGTGTTTATTAATTCATTTATGTACAGAAGGCAGCGATTCGTACTTTTATTTATGGTTGTTGTTATGGACATGTTGATTATTATTGATTGACAATTGTAAGAGTTATTATGTGTCAAATTTAGTAAACGTATTTTTCTATTTTTCACTAAGTTTAACCGGGTTTCCAACTGCACAAAACTCAACACTAAGCATTTTTTTTTTTACAAGGTTTTAAACAACTTTGTATTGTATTTACTAAATTTACTTTTGCTTAATATATAATATACTATTCTCCATTCGATGATAGAATGGTATTACTGTGAAATGAATTAAAGGTTAAAGTTGCAATGTAACGAACCTGTATCGTGATTCTGCCGGTTGTATCTCCACTTGCAACGGAGGCATCATTCGGGTGCGGTGACACATCCAATATATCAGATCCCCTATACCAAAACACGGTACCTAAATCGTGAGGACCTTGTTTGATTATGCATGTTAATGTAATTGAGCTGCCGGCTTTTACATGGAGGTCGCTCGGGCCCAAGATGCGAGCTTTAGCTTCTGGAACAAAGAATTGTTTAATAGGGGGATTGTACTGGTTAGATGTCTAGACACAGTAGCAATGATTGCACGCAAAGTATCCATTATAACTAAAAGCGGAACAATGTTACTGTCAAGAGAGGGGATTAGGATGAAAAATTGTATTAGAGTAATTTGTTGTAGTTGTGTTTTGATTGTTGTAGCTTTGTCATTGACTAGGTTCTAAATTTTTTTTTCTTAGAGATAGATTTAGAGCTGAAAATAAGATTTCTACGCGTATAGTAAATAAAATATAGTTTCATAACACACGTTTTCAAGCTTAATGTTAATGATAAAAAGTTCTTAATATTATTTTTATAAAAAATCCTAAATACTAGTGCCGCCTATTAATCCCCCAAATTTCTCCATCTTCCACGGTATGATGAAAACGATTAACATGATGATTTACTTTTATAAAACGTCCTTTAAAAAGAATTGCCTGTAAAAACCGCATGTAAACGTAATAATTTTAAGTGCCAGGGGAGAGACTGAGGCATGTGTTTTCCTTTCGGAAGCTTTCACGAACATCCGTAATCACGATTCGTAAAATTTTCACATTTATCACAATTCTCATACTTTAGATTTCTGTGTTGTCAGGCGGTATTCAGGCGCGTATTCCATTTCTTTTTTCTTCTATGCGGGCGTTTTCTTGACATTTTGTTTTCGCCTCGGCTATTACAGGATTCATCTCATCAATCTATGCGTATGCCATGTCTTCAGTTTAATATTTTAATTCAGGCACTTTTGCCGACGATCCAGAAATCCATTAATTTATTTTCCTGACTAATGTTTCATACAACATCATTTCTTATTCGATTCCCATGACTATATATTTCTTTCATTAACTGAATTGGAAGTAATTTATTTACTTTACTTTACTGGTTGGCATCGTGCTGCTTCTTTCAATCTCCAACTTTTCACGTTATCGGACGTATATGCGGTTATGTGGGAATACGTAAAAACGCGCTTGTGGATAAAAAAAAACTGATCTGAATATTTTTTTCGCCATTCGTATATTTGATAGGCGATATTTCAATCCCTTCAATACCTTGGTAGACAGTTTTATCTGACAAACGAAGATTAATTATATAAAGTAGAATTGGATTAAATAAAATTCATGTGTTTTTCAAAGGGATTTTTCGTTGTTAAAAAAAAACGAATATGCATATATCAGATGTAATTAATGTCTTTTCTATTATTGAGAATAACATACCGTTCCTTTTCTATTTATTATTGTATCACAATACTGTTAGACCTATGTGATCTGGTTCGGATTCTACGTACCTCCAGATTTAAGCTGCTGCTATAAATAGCGCAAAGTTGTATGCTCTTTTCAGCCAATCCTAGACACCCAAATCGCGCTATTATATTTGTCATTTATCATTTTATGTTAATAATCTAGTGTAGAATATTTTTATTATTGATTCGCAGTGGTTAAAAGCCACCGCCGGTGGTGTGGCAGAAGTTGCAGGTTTAATGATGCCACCTCGTATAAAATGTGTATGGTTTGCCAAAGACACACCTTCGGTCTCGTATCAAGAAACTGTCATTTTGAAACATTAAAACAATTACAATCAAAACTTTGAAGCCTTCTATTTCCTTAAATAAGTAAGATCGGACATATGTCCCAGTGATGTTTTTTTTTTTGTTAAAATTATATGCGTTTTCATATGCTTTGTCGTGTGTAGTTTTGAATGTGCATTTTATCTATAACATAAAAGTTTGAAGGTACGGATATAGAAGGGGTCTTGTTAAATCGTAAATTGGTCTTCCGAGCACGTATCTGCTTACCTACAACATTTAATCTAAATGGTAAGGACATTTTCGGCTCCGTGTTTACTTGGCATTCGTAGATGCCGGAGTCCCGTATTTGCGGAAATTTAATCTGTAACGTCCAGTTGTCAGACTTGTCTGGACGTATCACTTGAAACCTCTGATCCGATGTGTACGTCAAGATGCCGGCTGTCAGGATGTGCAGATCTCTCTTGCGGATCCACGAAACCTGTAAGCAAGAGAAATGACAAACGTTGTAGCTCTGTGTTCATGCCTCTGCATATCAAAGAATTGAACAAAATACATAGGTGCATATACCATACAGACAATAGTCAACTAGTATTCTGCATGTATTTTCTTTTTTAAAGTATGGTAATGTAAATCACAAGCCAATGAATTTATTATTTTCCAGAACGTTTCAATATTTTTATTTACGTCTTTTTTAATTGTTAATTTTAACTTTAACATAATTGACTTGTCATTTACATAGTCATACCTCCCAAAAAAAAAAAGATAGGCACATATGTACATACATACAGAATACACATTACCGTTGGCTAAACAAGCAACAATACCAAAGCAATACTCAGCTAGGTAACGTTTAATAACTCAAGGAGCATTTATTTTTATCTTAACCTCCTGAATTTTTTTTTAATTTTGGTTTTGGTGATCTTATAAAGCAATCATCATGTAGAATCAGGCCGCCAACAACAGCATATACAGTATGTCTCAGCGAGACCGTTGATAAAAGTTTATGGGGTTCTGGCTAAAATATAAATTTGAATATTCAGAATTATATACAGTATGTCCCCGGATCGACTTTTTTTTATTTTCGATTTCTCAGAAAATTTCACTCTTCATGATTTACTCTGCTTGTCTTCAAACCCCTAAAATTTTTTATCGTAATTTTTAGAAGTAACTCTACTAGGCGGATCTCATTGAAAATACAACTGAGAGCAGTTGACAAATCTAATAAGTTTGAAGAACTTTAAATTAAATCTTCACTAATTTGAACAGTATTTATGCTATAACGTTGACTTTACAACAAAGAACTTATCTAATTAAATGTTACGGAACTGGGGAAGAGTGCTACCGAGTTGTTATTAGAAAATTCAACCAAAAATACCCAGAAGTTACCATTTCAAATTTCGGAGCAAAAAACTTGGTGACCAAATTCTTTAAAACAGGCTCAGTTTTAAACATTAAAAAGTCAAAGAAGTTGTTCGATGAAGACGATGCTGCTTCAATTATCACCATTCATTACGTAATAGAAGCTCCAAAGTTGTGTTTAAGAAGGAGGGCTGTAACTGGGATAAGTAAATCTCATTTACACAGAATATTAAACCACAATTTAGGCAAACTTTAGAAAATGATGATGAAGCCAAACGTATGGATTTTTGTTTAGAAATGGGCTACAGTCTTTTGGAAGATTCAAATTTTCATAAATGAATTATGTTCTCCGATGAATCAACCTTTACAACGAACGGAGTCGTTTCGTCTCAACATTGCCGGTACTGGAATGAGACGAATCCAAACTTCAGAATTTCTTGTCGCAGACAATATTTTAAAAAACTTAATGTGTGGTGTGCGGTTTCGTGCCATGGCATTATTGCACCATATTTTTTTGATCAAAATTTAAACCGTAATTCATATTTGGAAATGTTGCAAAATTTTTTAACTGATGAACTGGGTGAATTGTCGTTAAACTACCGAATGGAAATGTTTTATCAGCACGACGGTGTCCTGCTCATTATACCGGCATTGTTCGCCAGTGGCTCATTACAGAGTTCCATGATAACTGGGTAGGAAGAGAAGTCCTGAACTTACAATATTGGACTTTTATCTTTGGGGTCGTTTAAAACAAATTGTGTACAGTGAGCCACTAGACAATGATGAAGAGCAATTAATAAATAGGATACAAAATGCAGTCCAGTCCTTATTAATCTTAGAAATAAGACGCAGTTTCAATGAATTTAGAGCTCGCATTGAAATCTGTGCAGAAAAAGGAGGCGCGTTATTTGAATAGGATCTAATTTTCAGATTCATATTTTGGCCAGCACCCCATGAACTTCATGGTTAATGGTTAATGAACGATCTCGCTGAGACACTCTGTATAGTAACTAAACTTACACAGAATCCCCATGCACTGTACTATAGTTTATAGGATTCCTTAATTACGTAGTTAATCGAGTAGGTGTATCGTGTTGCAGATTATCTGCAACATTATGCGAACTCGCTAAGTGGGAGTTATAACAGTTGGCGGAGGAATCAGCTACGAGCATATAAACACAAGACGAGCATGTCATATCTAATTGAACTCGACGTACGTCCTAAAGGACAATGTACAGGACATTGATGGAGGTAGCGCACTATAGTGCCATCAGTGAGTCAAACAGAAACTATATGAATGTGGGCGAATGCAACGCGGTGAAACTTAGTGGGTATTTGCAGTGCTCCCGACGTTAATGGGACGGATTCCGGACTAGTGCAAAATTGAAATTAATTGAAATCTCCGTTCGTATTTCATCACGGTTGCGACAAGAGAATCATACGTATCATTATTTGCAGTATGTGTGTAGGATATTAGGTAAATGCTGCATACATTTTTCAAATAATAAGAAATAGTAGTAGTGATTTATTATTGTGCTCGAATATTAAAAATTCATTTATCATTCAAAGTAATTTTTCCTCGTCTATCTTCTTTTATGCGCTAACTACAGTAAAAAGCAAAAAGAAAGATTTTGAATTTAGCAAATTACTTATTGTTAGCTTGCCGAAATTTACTCAAGTTATTTCACTGAAGTGAGACACAGATGTAGGAAAATGAAAGACAGCATAAAAGTGGTTAAGTCAGCCCTTTATTTTATTATAAGATATTTTATTATAAGATAAATGTGAAAAGCTATATGCATGGTCGTATGTTTCGTATATTAATTCTGCTTATTTTGTTATTCCGTATTATTATTTTTATTATTTTCTATCGCATTTTGTGTAATAAGTTAGTTACTACTTTTTAAAATTTTATAGTTTTCTTCAAGATTTCGTCTTCATCGCACATTAAATGCATAACATTGTTTTTTAATTCAAAATGCTATTTATGCTTGACCACTATAAAGGCAAGTTATAATGGCAAATATCCTTGAGCATAATTTCTTAATCATTTGCTCTATAAGTTATATTGGATTGGCTATTATATTTCTGCAAAAAAGTCAGAGCTTTGGCGAAAAAAAAAATCAATTTGATTTATCAAAAAGATCTTTTTTCTTCGAAAACTACTTTATTATTTGATTAATTTTTTATATTACATTTTTTTTTTAACACAGGTAGACGTTTCATAATTTGGAGTCGTACCTCGCACTCAAGCTTGGCACAAGAAACGACATACGCTCAAGCAGGAATGGAGAATCGATATAATTCCTGAGAAGCTTCGTCTAATATTTGTGTGTGCATATTTCGTTTCACCAGGTGTTCAACACCATTCTATGTCTCGCCAGAAGTTCGACATGCGAGACGGCCATTTCTGGCCAAGCTTCATCTAATTTCTAACTGAGGAATTTCAAAAATCTTCGGTGAAAGCGATCAAGAGGTACGAAATGCGAAGCATATAAGGGATACCAGATAAGACATGCAGATTCTAGTTTGCTCAAAACATAAGCAAAGTGAGTGCGATAGTGAAATATGTGAGATATTCGCATTATAAACCCAAGAGATTTATAGACATGAGAAGATATACTTCATATATGTGATTTAAAACTAAAGCTAGAATCGAATATTACGCTAAGGTCTTTAAACTCTGATGTTGATGTTAGCTTATTACCGTTGATGTGATATGGTGTTGAAGATTTTTGCAGTGAACGTAAATATGTAACTACACAACATATCTTCAGCTTTAGCTTATTTTTATCACACCAGTGATGGAGCACATTTAAGTCGTCAGAAACATAACCGTTGGAAGTTATATTTATATAACACCGTCTTTGACTCAGGTAAAGGCGGAGAAGTTTTAGAGAAAAATGAACGAAGCCAACAAAGCATAATTTGACAAGAAGGATTTTGAAGGCTTTTGATAAGCCTCTATAGATTAGATCAACCCTTCCTCTTCTGTTCAGTACCTCTCAGTTATTATTATTTCCAAATTGGCAATTGTTGAATCCAGGCACGAAACTGCTCAGATGAAATAAAGGAGGAAGTGCTATTGTATATATGCTTGATTATAAAACTTTTTTTTAAATCTAAACAGGTATAGATCGATAGTTGTTTAAGTACGTGCGGTCTTCCGTTTTATGTTTAGGAACAATTTTGTTGCTTTCCAGCAATCGGGAAATAATATGGAAAAATTAATAATTGTTTGAAGTGGAAAGGCGTACCTGATGCAGTTTCAGTTTAAAAGGTAGGTAATCGATCATTTTTGCTGTATATTTGTTGGATAATACGGTCATAACTTCAATTGGCATGTCTTTAGTTATTAATTCAAATCTGTGCGGCAAAGAGTTATAATCTAAATCTGGTTGAATGGATCTTTTTGGAGTATCCACAGAATTGAAGGTGAAGGTTTAACGATTTGGGCAGGATCAGTAAAATCATTTCAATCTTCATCGTGAAGTCAGCCTGGAATTTGAGTTGCGCGCTTTTTAACACGCAGAAAGTTCCATCAGTTCAAAGGGGACGTTGAAATTGCATTTTCCATTTTATTTAAGTAAGACGCATAGCTTTGTTTTATCTGAATTTATATATAATAAAACGAAAGCGCTAAAGATTTTGTAATATGCATAGTTGACAACTGTTTGTTAGAATAGATTGCGTTGATAAATTGCATAGTTGACAACTGTTTGTTAGAATAGATTGCGTTAATAAAAATTTTCAATTTTTAAACAAAGTAACATTGATTCTCAGATCAATTAAATATAACATGTGCTGTTCAAAGTGTTTTTAGCAAATAAAGAATGCCTGCGATGCAAAACAGACTATTACCTATTCAATTTTAAATTTAATTCATAGTGTCATCGTTCAAACTGCTGATAATATCTAAAATAAAACCTGAAATATTATCTCCGATATTTTCTTTCATTCTATAACACAAAAGAATATATATATATATATATGAATTAAAGAAGTTGTATTTGCCTTGAGGCAAGGTTTAAATATTTTGCGTTTAGATAGTAATAGGTATACATTTTGCATTATGAAGTCTTTAAGCGTAAGGAAATCGCAATCGTAGATAAGTTCGGTTTTGATTTACATTCCATCAATTAGCGAAGTGGATTTTATTTGCACACTATTAGTGTCAACTTGGTGGTGAACTAAATTGCCCGTAAAGTATGCTTAGATGAATCTTCTGGAAAGCAAAGTAGATGAGATCAGCCTTTATCAATGGCACTTTATATTGCTTAAGCTTATTTTGCTTCCGGCAAATTGTTAATTGCAAATTCTGAATGGAAATTCGTGGAAGTTTGCATAAGACATTATAACAAATTTGGGATTAATTAGCGCCGCATCTAAATTACCCAAAAAACAAAACAACAAGACTTAAGGTAATTGTTTAATTACATAAATCTCTACGCGTTATACCTCACGTGTACCAGATTTTCTTTGAAGTGATTTAATCTAAAATACGCAATTTAAGCCAGAAGGGATATTTACTTGAATTTAGGGAAATGAGGTGCATTCATATAAGTCGACGGAGTTCTCTGGCTTAGCAGCCGATCTCTGAGGTATTCGCAATCAGCACTCGAGGGTGTGATTATCTAAGCCAGTGAGGAGGAAACGCTTGGAAACGGAGAGCGCCGTGCTTGACAAGGCAGCCGCAGACGCAAGCCCGCGTTATTTGCGCTCTTTCAGAGAAAGACGATCGACGAGACCCGCGCAGCGCGAATTAAGCTGGCCTCACTTGATTTAGGTGCCTATATAAAGACTCGACGTTTATGTTTCCCCGATGATTGCAAAACTGTAAATATTTGACTTCTGAATTCTGAACTGATTACCGTAGGTGTTTCCTTCCCATCAGATGTTGCGTTAATGGTGCGGAAAGAAATGGAGTGTTGTATATCTCCAGGGTTGCGAGTTCATTCTTTGATTAA
Source organism: Cetonia aurata (assembly GCA_949128085.1). Lineage (NCBI taxonomy): Eukaryota > Metazoa > Arthropoda > Insecta > Coleoptera > Scarabaeidae > Cetonia > Cetonia aurata. The sequence continues at coordinate 62,202,858 of OX421883.1, read as the reverse complement.
ATTATGGATAAGATCTCTAAAAACTCCTAAAGAAAAGCAAAACGTAAATGAATGCTCTCGTATCTAAGTGATAAATTGCCTGCATTTCATATATGTTTGTAAATATTTTTATTTGCATCATTTTAGCTTTGTATTTAAACAAAATGAGATTTTCACTGATTCAAACTATTGGTTAGAAAGTTTATTTTTTCTATGGGATGTTTACTAATTGTAAGTAACGTAAAACATTTTAAAAGTAAGCAGATCATTAAAAAATAAATATCTCTAAGCGAGAAAGCTCCAAAACTTAAAGGATTTAATTATTTGAAAATTTCATCCATTAAATCTAAAATCCATATATGTATATATGTATTTTATTATAAGCAGAACTATCACAATCAAGTAACGTTTTTCACAATACATCAATCTAATTTTGATTTATATTTTTCGTAATAAAAAGCAAATAAGAAGAAATAAAACAAGTCTTTAACACAATAAAATAAATGTTTGTTACTGTTTTGTATTTCGTGTTGTTGCACAACATGAACATTTTATTGAGACGTTTCATTCTTCAAAAATAAAATCATAAAATTCGCAATCCTTTTAATCCTTTTGATTGCCAAGTGCGTGAAAGCAGATTTGTGAGTTTTATATAGTAAATGGTCCTACTCACCTGAGAGTATATGTAGGGAGCTTATTTCGTATATAATAAATTAAGAACCGTTTGTTAAGCAGTCTTTTATTCGATATAACGTATAGGAAAACATTACTTAACAATAACCAAACAATCACACATAAATTCATTGATATTAAATGGTATCATGAGGCTTTGTAAAGAGCTTTAATCACAGCGATATAATCCTCCCACGTCCCACGAGTTACTGTCTAGTAAACTACAGGGTAGCGAAATCATTTGAGAGGGGGGGGGGGGAATTTACAGCCAGGGCCATCTGCAAATTGGGGTCTGGTTTATTTGTGCTCACGTCAGAAAGTGGCTTATCAAACTAAAAGTTCTTATCTGGCCATGTTTTTAAGAGATCGACATCACCGTTTATCAATAATAAATACTAGAAATCCCTTGGCTTGGCTATTAATTTCTTTTTAAAAATAGACATGAATTAAGTTTTCAATCATTGTAAACAATTTACATATCATTCAATAAAATATTTTATCATGCTTTTCCATATTTATTTTGGGAAGTGGATCTGTATAATAAATATAAATACGTACAATTATTATTATTCTATCAGATGTCAATAAAAGACGTGTTCATCGACATTTTATCTTTGTTTCTTGAGTCTTTGTGCCTTGAGGCAGATATATTACGGATCCCTTTCCTCTTAGTTTGTATTTGCATGAATACCAGTTTTTATTGAGTTATATTTGAAAGGAAACCTTTTTACATTTGTACATTTTTCCATAAATATTGAATATTGGAATATCAATATAAAACAAGAAAATTCCAGAAGTGTTTTTACGCGTCAAGGACAACGAATAAAGGTCAAAGGAAGTTTTTTTTTTGTGCTCAATCACACGTATTTACCGGAAACCCATATGTTTTTTGCATGTTTTCTAGAAAAGCTTTACAAATTTCAACGTTGCAGAATAAATCATCGTAGGTATATGCAATATTTCAGTTGAATATAAATGATCGACAATATTCCTTGCTGAATTTCATTTATTTAATTATACAATTCGTACTCCCAGTAAGAGGACTACCGATTGTGACTCGCAATCAGTTTAGAAAGGATTTTATCGAACGTCAAAGTAAATATCCGTTGCATGTTTCTTTTCCGATGGCAAATTGTTCAAATGTAATTTCAAATACAGAGTGCCGAAGTCTTGCAATCACAATCGTATTATGTCGTTAGATTTGACCGGAATACTTGATAACTTTGCACACTTAACGAGGTTTTGATTGATTTTCTTCTGGAGGGCTTATGTAAGAGAAGTTCGTGTTTCTAACAAGTTGAAATGATAAATGTTGGTAGCTCTTGCGTTTGGAATGTGAACTTTGCATCAATAAGTGTATCTTTTTCGGATATAGAATTTGTTGAATTTTAGCATTAGCATAGGATAAATGCATTAATATAAAAATATATGTAGTGCTACTCAGCCATTTTGAACTCGACACAAATATTCAACAGGAAAGTAGTTTAGATATCTAGAATGAATTGTCTTCATATTTTGTTTTTCTATTTCTGATGTAAAGTAAGCTAATATCTGAATTTGGGTAGTAACATTACAACCATAATTATGATATTGGATATGTAATGACTTTTAATCTCTTAGAAGATTATAGATATTTATAATTAAATTAATAAACTATAAAAGTCTTTAGTGTTTTTCATCTTCCTTGTATTGCCTTTGGGAATAAAGCTGCCATATAATGTAATTTTTTTGGGATTCGTTGTTTAGGCATTTTTTGTGATAGTTTAACTGCTCATGTATGGATTTGTTTCTTCTGGGCGAACTTGATGGATTGTTAAATATACTTTTATAAAAACTCACATCTATTGATTGATTGTACCATCTCCACTAAAATATTACTGGATGCCGGGGTTTTCCATTCTCCGGTAGGATTGCCTACCTCTCAACCATGGCATTGACATTTTACTTCCAATCCGAGAAGAAGGCATGCTCTGAGTTTTATCCACAATTAAAAGTTAATCAGACTGGACAGGGAATTGAACCAGCGCTTATCTGGTAAAACAAAGACCTGCAAACCGTTCAATCACCGACACTGGGTGATTTGAGCAAGGACAAACTTAAAGCTAGTATTTTCAATGGATTCCACATTAAGCTTTTATGAAAGATAACAATTTCGCGCATTCCACAATGTTTCCGAGTCAACGGCCTACGTTTATTTCGTCAATGTTGTAAAAACCTTGAAAAAATTTTCAGAAGACTTGCTTGTATTATGTTCACCTACATATCTCCACGGTTATCTTAATAAATTTGACTGAGAATCTTGGTTCTTATAGCGAGGCGACAGGGTTGGGCATCATTCAATAATTTTTTATTCAAATAATTATTTGAATGAAATTTTCATCTGTTATTCTTTATTCCGTATTAAGTTATTGTTGTTATTCAAGTTATTCAAATACACTTAACCGCAAAATTAACGCACCACTCTGACTTTTGGTTTTATTTCAAGAAATATTATATATTTTCCACTATTTAATTGTGGCATTTTGTTTGCAAGAGATTGAATAATACATGATTTTATTTTAGATATGCATATATATTATAGAAAAAAAGTTATGATGAGGTAAGTATATCTAAAAATCTAAAACAAAATTGCATATAATACTTCGATTAAAACCTTTCTAATATTGTACAGAATTATGTAAAAGCATTGAGAATTAAGTAATGATCTCCCTACTTTGTCTAGTAATCTTTGTTATCGACGGCGTTAATAATAGTCGTACATCGACCGTGCTCTTCCACCAATTATACCAAGGAACAAACTGATCCCGGATAATCAGATAGAGCGTTATTACGTAGCCCAATAAAATGACGCACAGGAATCCGGAGACGAATCCTTTGGTCCACGCTTGCGTAATCCCCAATTTCTTGGCCTCCATTACGAAGTACTGCATCCCTAATAGGCACACAGTTATCAGTCCTATCGTGACTGTGGTGAGAAGCGCTGCTATAACGATGTCCGATTGTACGTGACCTCGGTTTCTGGGATGCCGGATCCACAGTCTCAGACCTTCGAAGAAGCCGTACCGCTGCGTCTGGATCGAATTGAAATGAAACATGCACAGTTCGCAATAACTTCTGCTAGCTTGATTCAGCCAACGTTCCAGGCAGGATAAGTGGACGTACGCCAAGGTGCCTTTACAGTTGCACGGCGATATGAGTATCTCCTGGGCCGAATGTGTCTGGCAAATCCTGCAGACTATCGAAGATGCCGAGATGTTGGTCGCCACGGATTGAGTTTGTTCCGTAACGTTTGCCGTTGTCGAAGAGAGCGATACTGTGTCGGGCTCGGCGGAGAGTATTGCCGGTGGGGTGGTTAAATCCTTAATAGATGTCTTTATATTCATAGAACACTCATCCTTAACCAAACTTAGATCGGACATTATGGTAATGTGACATCTCAATTAGGTGTAATGGTGACATATTTTTCAAACGTCAAAAAATATCTATATAATATTTTGCACAGCTATTTAATAATATTGATCATATTTTGAAGTTTCTTAACGCCTAAACAGGACTTAGAAGTCATCCCAAATTCCATACATAACTGTAAGCGCTTGCATGCATCTTTCCAAAAGTTAGTGACAAAGACTAGGAATTATTTTGAAGGAAAATAGAGTGTATGCGCACTGCCTAATCAGTACTGAAGCTATTTATCGAAATTTATCGCCAAGAAAATTACTTAGGCTTTGAATTTTTGGAATTAATTTGCTGCAGTACTAAAAAGCTTGAAATTGCCAGTAAAGTGTTTGTTACGCTGTTCCCTTTCTTATCCTATTTGTTTTGTATCTTGTGAAGAATTGGTAAGAGATTGGATATTTTATGAAGGGAAGTTGCACATCTTTTTAAAAGGTTTAGATAGTCCAAAGGTCAAATTCCAACATAGAAAGAGCAAGATGTCTTACACTTACGATAGTATGTTCGAAAGTGACCTTGTCTCTAGCTGGACTCGTCAAGTTAAAAACTAAATTTTAAAGCTGTATTTAAAAAAACTGAAATCGATAGCTGAAAGTACTAGAATATCATCACCTATAGCAAAATTCTTAGTAATAATTTATGTGATACTAATAAATGAATTGCTTGGATGAAAATTAACGCAAAATTTCTGACTTGCTGCAGGTTGTAAATTAAACGATTAGGCATCTAATTAAAACAGTGATTGACATAGGTTTTTGTAATACAAACCGTTTTTTTCTTTTTAATGTTGGCTATTGGAAACGTGGTTTAGTTACTAGCGATGCGGTTCTGAAATATCTGTTCAAGGTTGTGCTCACATTCTGTGGCCACTTAGGCCCAACCGTGGATAAGTACAGGTCGATTCATTAAGGGTGGCGACCTGCTATACCCGCAAGATCACACATAGTGTTTTCACAACGACCGTTTCCACGTTGCGATACCGACTAGCAAACATAACACATGTATTTAAATTGGACTGTTCACACAACAACAATTTTACACGGTTCAACTTACCTTTCTTGTAATTTCTTTACCATTAGCAACTACATATTCAACTAAATGTTAATCTATAATGAAAAAAAAAAAAAAAAACTTTTATTCAGGTATTAAAATTTGGCATGATTCTAATTCCTCTTTCTTTCATTTTTATGTAGAATATTTCAAATAATTTGTTCTGTAGAAGTTGTCAATTTTTCATGTGCTATTTTATATTTTTGAACTTTTACCTTGAATTTGTAATAAGTAACATGCATTACCCTCAAACACTCAATTATGTCCTGATTCAATCAGTTTTTCAAAAAAATTATTTGCTGTAATGTTTCGCCATATTGTTTTTTGGAATCTTTACTTTTAATTCGTAATCACCGACTCCAAGAACCCCCGAGTACTCCACCATATCCCGATTCAATGAACTTTTGAAGAAATCGCGCTACATAATGGTTCCGCCAAATTGTTTTTTGAAATTTTAGTTTTGATTCGTAATCAGTAACATCAAGAACCCCCGAGTACTCAATTTCACGCGAATTGGATAACGGTTTAGACTTTTGGCCAGCTTTTTGAGATTTTGGCCCACTGTGGGTTGATTGTACAGGCTCTTACATCCACAGCTTTATTAAAAATATGGATACTACACCAGAAAGAGCTACTGTAGAATAAGACTTAAATCAGCGAACGGTCGCTGCATTTAAGTCAGTCAGCTTTTATAAGAATCTATAGAAGATTTCTATAGACTGGTGCCTTTAACTTGAGATCGAGAGCCAACCATCACTTCTGAGGGAGATGATCGTTTTATTATCTCGACCTTATTGCAAAATCGTCGTTGTACTGGTCTTGATGTGCAGTAGACGTGTTCGTGGAGTAGCAGTCAGTGAGTCAATAGCGAGAAAACGCTTGAAGGATGCTGACCTCGGTCCAAGACGATCTGCCAGAGGGTCGAAGAAAACAGCAAGGCACCGTTAACCGTACCTTCAATTTGCTAGAGAACACCTGAATTGGGGCATCGAGGAATGGGGATAAGTCTTGCTCACGAATGAGTACATGGGAGGAGACGTCAGGGTTACAGGCGTTCGGGCGAGCAATTTGCGGATTGTTGTTTTGCCGAAACAGTTGCATAAATCGATTAAAAGCTATCATCAAGGCTAGAGGGAGTAAGACCATGGATTAAGCACCTAAATAATTTATTTTTTTTATTTTTTTATTTTATCAGAAAAATAAGGAATCCTAATTCCTTATTAATCTAATTTCTTAAATTCCCATTTTCCCTACACTTTGACATAAATTACATTATTTGAAGAAGTACTGACTTGGTTTTTATGTTAATGGTGTCGACTTTAGTTTTAGGCTTTACGATGAAGTACGTTTTTTCATGCTTCACTTATATCGTTTTTGAAAGAAATATGTCTGTATGCGTGTTTTATAGGTGAGTCGATTTGGCTGCTTGCAAGTGTATTTATGAGGCTTCAGCAGTCATTTATTGTTGTAGTCCAATGAGCGCTTCCTTTTTACAGTCTAATTCAACTTACTTCATCCTTAAAATGCAATGCAGCTTATTCCTACAATGGGAGATTGGTCATAGGAAATGAGCCGGCCAAGTCCAAATAAAAAGATCTTCCTTTAACTATTTAGGACAAAGACAATAAGAATTGATAGAAACTGATCAAAAGGAACATAAAGATCTTATAAGAGGTCTTATTTCAGAGGTACAGCAGATAATTTAGCGCTTTTAAAAAAATCGTTTTGAAGCATATACATAAATTAATCACAGATCAGAAAGTGATCATAATTATTCATTTTTGTTAAAAAAAAATTATTTAAGAATATTTGCATTACACTCGACGATAAAAATGTAATTTACTTGGAGTTAAGAATTTCTGTTTGTCGATAAAACACAAGTTTTGATAATTATCCGGAGTTAATATTATTTTTTTTACTTTGACACTTCTAAGAGTTAATTATTCTTGCACAAATAAGTTTCAATTTTCATAGTGAATACAATACCGATACCAGCAATATTTTAAATACAAAGCCATCAGGGAGTGTTGTTAATGTTATCTCCCTAGTCCACTTTCTTTTCAACAATGTGTAATGAGACTATCTAAGTGAATTGCACCGGAGACCTCTCAAATAGTGTCAAATTCCTCAGTGAAATATTATACAAGCAATTGCTTAAAAAATACGGTGTTTCCAAGCTGGAAATCAATTGGAATTGACATTCGGTGGCTACATAGAGTGCTGACAAGACGTAATTCTCGTCCTTGTCATTATGCTAATATATTTACCCAAATATTTTTAGATCTTACTTATGGTGATGACAATCATTAATGCTAAATGATCAGGTAGTTAAAGCAGCAAGCATTCGTTGCAAAAGTGGCGTGGCAAGCTTTGAAAATTAACATTTCAAAAAGTGATTTTGTGTGTTGGAAGGCGTCATAAGATCCGGTAAACTCACGTACTAGAGTTGGATTTCTTCTTCTGGAACCCAGTGAGTTAGTATGCCCGTACTGCAAAAATAAATTTGAAGTGAAAGAAATCTGTGTCAATATTGTTTTATTAATTTTAAGATCGTATTTAAAGATTGTGTCGTAAAAATTTGAACAAAAGCCTTAGTGCCTCTCTATAATCCAATTAATTACCCGATTTGCATAAAATGGATATCCCACAAGACAATAAGAACAGAAAAGAAAGTCATAATAAAATTACAATCTGGAAATACGTCGAAAAAAAAAAGTTTCTTTTTTATAGGAAGGAACCGAACGCCAAGCAAATCGAAATTACGTGAAAGAACCACTTAACGCGACGGCTAACCTAAAGAAAAGGAGAAGAAAAAAAAAATTGAAGAAATGTCGAAATCTTGGCCACGTTGGAATCGAATTAAAAGTTGACAATGAAGCCCGGCCGATATAATAAGAAAAGTTTCTGGGTGAAACGGATTTTCTACGAGGTAACCAAACATGTCTACAAAGTGTCGCGATCCCTTCGGATTTGTGAGCTTAATTGAATCAGGGTTAGGCGTGCGTGGTGTGGCCGTAGGTGACGGTGAAGCGAAGGTGCATGTACGCGTAGGGGCCAACACAACAGTCAGCTGTGGAAATTGCGGAGGCACCGTGTCGGTATAAACACATTATACGGAGCAGTCGCAGTAGGAAGATTAATATGGAGTTAGGCATTAAGTTCGGAACCGTAAATCACTGAAATGGGCTAAAGGATTATTAAGTCTTGCACCACCAGCGCATGTGTAGGGTGTTTAGGTACTACCACTAGCTCCTATAGAACCGGAAAGATATCGATTTTCGGAATGGAAAAAATTGAAACTCTGTAACGGTATACTACTTTTACTTTACGAATATTTAACATCTGCAAAAGACTAATTTCTTATTATTTTATTTCTTCCCAAGCTTCTCAGATATGTGGTTCGAAAAAAATTAATAAATACCTTAAATAAAAAAATTCGTTTCAGTAATAACTTTATTTTATTAGACACAATATTGAAATTAAACTAAACTGAGCGAAATACGCCAAAATGCTTAAGCAACAACCTCCATTGATAGGTGAAATATTCGAAATTTAACCAATGTGCGACAAATAAAGCGAAACAAGAAAATTGCTAAATTAACAGATAACAGTCAAAATATCTATTCTACTGAATTTCACAATAATATTCTCAGCGAGATTTTTCTTTTGCGTAGAGTTAACTTAATCTAAAATATTTATAGTCTCACGCAAATATTTTTCAGGAGGCAAACATAGAAATGTACCGACAGGTTCGCCTTGTTCTGGCGTATGCCGTGTGGATCCGCGAGCAGACGGTCACAGCGTCCTCAAACTCACAAGCACAGTGACAGAACTGGTCGCCTCTGATTTTGAAAAAATATTGCAGGTCTGTAGAGTAGTGAAAAATAATCGACACGTGTTTTTTCGTGTTTTTTTTTTTAGTTGCTGATATTCATTTATAGGGGAGTCACAGACCCCTAAAGTTACACCCCTAAAACACATTTTTAATGATATCTTTAGAACTAGAAGAGATATCGAACTGAACTAAAAAGGAAAATGTTTCTCTTGACCATTCGGATGTTTTGGTTTAATAAGGAGATCAGTGGTGCATGAAGTGGTTGTAGGGGGTTAAAATGATCACACATTTTAACGACAGCGAGTCTGCTTTAAAGAGAGGCGCGTTTGAGAAAAAAAAAAATTAAAAAACTGCGAATTTTTTTAATGTGACGCGTAACGTTGAGTGTAACGGCAGCGAGACGCGTAACTTCGAGTCTTTTGTAAAGGGGCGTGTTTGAAAAAAAAAAAATAAAAATAAAAAAAAAATTAAGAAAAAGTTAAAAATTTAGACTGCAATTTTTTTTACCGTGGCGCATATCGTCGAGTGCAACGAGCGCGAGACGCGCAGCGTCGAGTCTGCGTTAAAGAGAGGCGCGTTCGAAAAAAAAAACCAAAAATTAAGAATAATTTTAAAAATTAGGAAATTGCAAATTTTTTTAACGTGACGCTTAACGTCGAGTGTAAAGACAGTGAGACGCGCAGCGTCGAGTCTTTTGTAAAGGGGCGTGTTTGAAAAAAAAAGAAAAATAAAAAAAACAAAAATTAAGAAAAATTTAAAAATTAAGAAATCACAAATCTTTTTAAAGTGACGCGCAGCGTCCAGTCTTTCTTAAAGAGAGGCGCGTTTGAAAAAAAAAATAAATAAAAATAAAAAAAAAATTAAGAAAAAGTTAAAAATTAAGAAACTGCAATTTTTTTTACCGTGACACGTATCGGCGAGTGCAACGACGTTAAAGAGAGGCGCGTTCGAAAAAAAAAAAAAACAAAAATTAAGAAAAATTTAAAAATTAGGAAATTGCAAATTTTTTTAACGTGACGCGTAAGGTTGAGTGTAACGACAGCGAGACGCGCAGCTTCGAGTCTTTTGTAAAGGGGCGTGTTTGAAAAAAAAAGAAAAATAAAAAAAGAAACAAAAATTAAGAAAAATTTAAAAATTAAGAAATTACAAATCTTTTTAAAGTGACGCGCAGCGTCAAGTCTTTCTTAAAAAGAGGCGCGTTTGAAAAAAAAAAATAAAAATAAAAAAAAAGTTGAGAAAAAGTTAAAAATTAAGAAATTGCAATCTTTTTTTAACGTGACGTGTAACGTTGAGTGTAACGACAGCGAGGGTCGGGTTTGCGTTAAAGAGAGGCGCGTTGAAAAAAAAAAATTAAGAAATTGCAAATTATTTTTACGTGGTGCGTAACGTTGAGTGTAACGTCAGAGAGACGCGCAGCGTCGAGTCTTTTGTAAAGAGAAGCGAGTTTGAAAAAAAAAGAAATAAGAAAATTAAAAAAAAATACAAAAATTTAAAACTTGAGAAATTGCAATTTTTTTTAAACTGACGCGTAACGTCGAGGTAACGACAGCGAGACGCGCAGTGTGGAACCTTTTTTAAAGTGAGACGCATTTGAAAAAAAAATAAGGAACATGAATCTACAGGGTGTTCCGATGACTTCAAACCAGTCAAAGGTGTAGACGGGTGTTAGTGGAGACTGGTGCGGTATAGCCGGTCTGCTGGGTTGCTGCATAAACCGTCATCCTACGACAGATTAACTGGCTGGGTGAACGGTCCGGAATTTCTAGTTTCTTTTCTATCCATAAACTACATTAAAAAAGAAAATTTATCTGTTTTTGGTTTCCGTTTAGTTCGTAAAAAAGCATTACAAGAAGTTGGAATATCTCCGGGTTGGGTAAAATTTTATTGAGGATGGTACATCCCATCAATAGGTGTCGGTGCTTAAGAAGTGTGAAGGTGGATTCTGCAATCTGAAGCTTCGTTTAGTACTTGGTATAAGAAAGCACTTTTGCGTATGTATGGCTACCCCGAACTAACTTGCGATGTTCTCCCAATTTATTTACTTTTTAAAGGTGTCTACCGTAAACATTATCTTGAATCAATGCTCTGTATATCAGCGTTTACAACGTTCTTTATTCACGAACTTTTTTTTTCTGAAACTCAATTTAGGTTTTACTTTTTCCATTATAAATAAACTAAAATAAAACAGCAGACATCTTTTTCTTTCCACGTTGCCTATACCACTACTTTCTTAACTCTCGGTTCATATTCTTTCTTCAAGTTCTATCGCATATCCTTATCTCATAGTCGACTTAAATTACCGACACGAGATTTTTACATTTAAATTTTTTATTGTGAAATATCGGCGGTGCCGTTAAAAAGTATGCCGCTCATTCAAATGGATGTGGGTCTCCAGGGGTGAACTTCGCCAACTTATTAATTCGAGCAATTTAAATATTGATCCGGACTGCTCCAATATTGGAGATTGGAATTAGTAATTACTTTCGGTTTAGAATAACCTGCCTACGAAGAAAATTCTTAGTGAATCTCGCACAATTTAGATAGTCTTGGTGGAAAAGTTCGGAACACAAACTAAAGTAATTCTATTAAAGTTGTTTCTATAATTTCCGATCAATAAGTTTATCGCAATAAATATAGAACTAATTTAGCAAAGTATTACCTGTTATGTACTTACTATTAGCAAAAAACCGCAAAAAGTAAGATTTTTTACGTTTTTTAAATTTTGTTTCAATGTTGCATCACAAAATTTTGTTAGCAAACCTCATATCTGGACTCACGACTCCCAACAACAAGTAGAATGAAATGAGTCAAAACTACTCCACAATTTCCTGAATTTCTGCTTTAAACCATGGCATATCTATAATCTGACTCCTTAATTATGCATCAAAATAAAAGTAACATTGTTATCTCTCCTTAATTATTACTTATTTCATTACATTTCGATTAGCGGAAGAATACCATATTCAAATCCCCTCCATGGCACTTGGCGTAATTTTGGTAAGTACTTTTAAGTAATTGAACTCATCGTGAAAACATTTGCTAGCTTTAGTTTGTGTAGCAATCGATCACAAATTAAACAGAGCGAAAAACCTCCGAAACAGCTTACAAATTAAATAGAGTCGGAATGCGCAATTCAATTCCTTAGTTAACACTGCATAGATTACAAGTTGCAGGATTCCAACTGTTGTTAAGTACATTATTCAGGTCGGTGGCAAATTGTTGGCCATCCGTTTTGAATGTATTTTCCGCTCTTTTGTACAATGGAAAGTTTATCGAAAATTTCGAAAACTTCGTACGCTCGGTTCTCAAGTAGGTATTGGTCAATACTTCTACATTCTCGCCCGAATAGGTTCTTTGTCCGGAAATATCGTATATACCTAAAACTCTGGATTTCCGGAAGCTATCAGATTTAAAGGAATTATTACTGAAAATATATTATTCGTTAAAACTTTTTAATAGAATTGGTTTAGTACCTATTTTATATAGAGCATCCATTTAATTGTGACTTTATACAAAAAAAAAAAAAAAAAATTAATCCAGTTTAATGGAGAGGGTTTTTAAATATGTATAAGAATATAAAATAAATTTTTGCTTTTTAAATAACATTAAAATTTGATAAGCAACAGTCGTTATTAGCCAGTGCGCGTTTTGCCTTATCAAGGCTCATCAGTGCTACTAGGTAACACATTACAATATAGGAAAAAAGTCGTACATACCTATATATTTATATACTCCTTCACCTGTTTAATCAAATAAATTTGATTGATTTAAGTTTTTAGTAACACCACAGAGTGAGAAGGGAAATAATACGTGAAACAAACTTTTAGAGACTGGCTGGTATGAGCGGCGAGCAAGACCTGGAAGGTGTGTTACTGTGTTGAATACATTAAGAGATCGCAGAATAACAGCAATTCAACTTCAACATCACTTATAAACGGGTTGTAATAAGTGAAAAAACAATTAGGCGAAGACTTAAGGCAAGTAGTCTAGCTCCACGAAGACCGACCACAGGACAACAAATATTTATTATCTGGACATCGAAGAGTACGTCTTTAGTATACTCGGCAATAAGCAAATTGTACTCTTCAACAATGGAGTGAAGTCCTCTTTACGAATGAGTCGAACTTTTGTCTACGATCAGCTGGTGATCGAGAAAAAATGTGGAGAAGACGAGATCTCTGAACTATTGCGTGGGCACTTATTTCTATAGAAACACATACGGAGCTTATATTTGTAGAAAAAAGGTATTTTGAACGCTCACAGATACGTGGAAGATATCCTGTAAGAAGCTGTTGTTCCAGTTTCTCATTTTATTGCGGATGGCTTTGTTTTAAAACATGACAACGCTAGACAACACACGGCAAGAGTCGTTATTGAGTATCTTAATGACGTTGGAAAAGATAGACTTGATTGGCCAGCATGCAGTCCGGATTTTAATCTGGTAGAACACCTTTTGGATGAACTTCAGAGGCATATTTGTCATCGTCCAGCAATGTTTGAGTCGTCTGAAGAGGTAGCGCCTTTTTTGATTTGTCCAATTGGTATTATTCTTCCGCTTGCGAGACAACTTGAAAAATTTGATTACGAATTTTTCGTTGGCAGCAAACTGGAAGTTCTTTTGTAGTACTGTACATTGCTATAAAACCTTAATGCAAGGCATGTTTATCTGGTACTGTCTTACTCTCGATTAGTATTTTTTACCTGCGTTTGTCCCGACTTTTTGCTTTTCGTTCACATTTTTCTAGGAATTGCTTGATCGGAGTAGATTTTGCAAACTTCTTTCTCGGAGGGGCTTCGTTGGTGACAGCCTTCTTTGTTTGATCGCTACATGTTTCTACAATTTGATTGGATGATTCATCAAGACCTTGATCTATTACTTCTTTCTACGAATATACAGACCCGTTTCCATCGGTCCTGTCAGTTGCCAACTTTTCAAAATGCGTGGCTGTATTCCAGTTTTTCATAAATGGTAGTAAAAATTCCATTTGTTGCTGATATATGCAAGGCCTATGGTGATCTGAGTTTGAATTTTATTTTCATATAGGCAGCACAAATAAGTTTCTTTTCGGTATCCATTATCAATAGTAAATCATAATAATATTTAATAATGAATAATTCTGACACACGATCCACGAAAACTATGCGACTGATACAAACCAACACATGCATGCGTGATAACTAAATGTGTTCACCGTGGGCTGCATCCAATATGCGGCGTACTATTGCCAAGTAGTTGTTTTGCTTTACGTTCATATCGGAGATGTGGATCATCAGACGAGCTCTTTGGGTCAATCTCCAATCTAATAATGCTGAATGGCTTAGTGGATCTACGGCAAGATCACGGTGTCAAAAGTGAAGAAGAAAGTAAAAGAAAAAGACAGCATTAAAAATATTTAATAAATAGTTAACAAAGTGGCGACTTGAGGTTTAATATAAGTGTTATGCAAATCACTGACCAACTTTGTACGACGGAAAAGACCGTCAGATGTGCGCCATACTTTCCGAAGTTATTCATTTATTCCAGACTTACCGAATGACCGACCAGTGTAGAGAAAGTTTTTTTTTTTCTCTCTCCTTACGGCAGATACTTTCATTTTCATTTGGTAATTTCGCCGCTTCCTACAGGTGCCGCTTTACTAACTGCGCGGAGGTGACGTTTTAATGAAATGTCATAAAATGACTTGCAAACTTCTTTTATTATCCGCCTTATTACTTTATCCCGTATACCTGCGCCGCTCCCGGCGTCTTATTTTCGACACTTTAATAAACCCGACGCCGCCGCCCGCCACTTCGCCTTTAATTTCTCGTCTCGGATGCGAATTGAAATATTTGGATGAACAAGAGACGTTACAGCTGTGTTTTATTATTCGATTATGAAATACATTATCGGATGAATAAATCTCCGCGCTTCGCTTTCGCGGCTGAGTATTTTGGCAGGTCTCTTATTTAGGGTACAACGTGTAACATCGGACTGAATTTAATTATGTACAGTTCAGTTTTAGTGAACCTTATTTGCAGGAAATTAAACATCTCCTGGCGTTACAATACTTAAAAAAAATTGCAACAGATTTTATTTTTTTTTTAGCAAATTTGCCGAAGATTGTCTTTTAGGAATATGAAACATCACATTGTGTTTAGGCATTTATTTTACTGCTCAGTACATACCAAGCCGTCAGTTAGATTTAATGGTTGACCAAATTCAATTATCGCTCAACTTTTCGACAAAGGAAATTGTCCCCATGAACTTATTAGAATTTTCATGTTAATACATTATGTAACTTACCTACTAAAACGAAATATCGTATAATGATCATATGACACATCATTTCTTACGTTTCCAGATATTATTTGAACCTTACAATGGAGATTTATGCTATCTTGCATACATGGACGTAAGTTGGGTTGCTCTACGGCACCAGAATGAATAAATAAATTGCAATAAACGCAACTTTCTTTAAATAAATGATAGTATTGAATTTTGTATTACATATTTCCATCATGTCATCTCGCTTTAACTCCTAGCTCAACAAAAACTACACTCTTTGATCTGTTAAATTTGCAACATCACATTCTGTGAATTGCGAATGGTCGAACATTTCACAAATTATGACGGCAAACTGTAAATATGCAGTATTAACTATCAGCGAACGGCTCAGTAGATTCGCGTACTTCATGTTTCCTCATTTCACTGTCACTTCAAAAATAAAATACAGGGAATTTCCTTTAATTTAGTTAAAAGAAAAACACATTTACCGCTATTATAATTTGTTTTTAATTGTTATTGACGAAAAATCATAATCAAAAGAAATACCTTCAGGGTGACATAAGCCGAGTCAAGCTGTCAAAGCGCAGTGGCACCAATCTACATCCACCGCCTAGTTAGTTAAATTGGCGTATTTTTTTTTTTAAATTAGGTTTACTAAACAGTTTTTTTTTCTTGGTTAAAATATCTAATACAAATGTCGGGTGTTAGGTTATTTATGCCGTACCAACTTATTAGGCATAAAACTGAATTGTCGTGCAGTAAATGATACCTACTACTGCTACTGCACTCTGTTGTAAATAATTGTAGCTGTTTACATGGCCTCCTTAATGTACGTAAATGTAAAATTAATATTCATTTGGTATCTATGGAAACAACGTACATATTTACAGTTATCTGGATTTTTCAGTTACGTTTTTAAAATAAAACCTCTTTATACAAGGGGAACATGTTTATTGGAATGCTATTTATTTGTTTTTTAGTTAGTGTTGAAATAGCGCTATCTTTTGTTGTGACAAGGTAATGTAGCATTAAGTTCATTCCTTCAGTAATTCTATGTTTATAGAAAACTAATACTATACCTATACCGAATTCGTGAAATAAGCTAGAAATAATATAAAAATTGCCCCATTTGATTACCGTAATTAGCATTTCACACTGTAACAATTGCAAACATTTCTAACCTAGAAAGACTTTCTCACTATAACCTCTGACTTTGTTTTCATCGCACCACCTTCAAAAACCAATGATTTGCCTTTCATATATATATATATATATATGGCTCTAGATCTTTCTGGCAGTAGCTGAGATGAAACGTTTTCAGCTGCCTGGTGGATCTCAGAATTATTTCGCACAGTGAAATGTAAATAGCTATAACGATTCTAAGATTTACTGCTGTGTTGGTAACTGCCCGTTACGTCAGTTTGAGGATAGCTTGAGTAGAAACGGCGAAAGAGACGTTTGAACGCAGAAAGCAATTCAAATTGCACTGAGCAATGTTTGTATATTAGTTCACTGCAGGCAATAAGTAAAAGGTTGGTATTTAATCCTTATTATTGATATAGAAATTGCTTACTAAACCCGGAAGGGTTGTTGTTAAGTTGCTTTCCATTAATGTAAGGCATACAGGCTATCCCAGTAAGAGTGGGGACCGGTGATATCTTCAAAACTACAATAGCATGTAGTTGTAGTGGCCAGAAAAAAAATTTCATAAAGTCGTAAAGAGAAATTTAATGAAAATAGTTTTTAATTCCGAACGCGACCACTAGAGGGCGCAGTTGCCAGAGTGTAAATTTTAAATTAGCTGAATAAAGTTCCAAAATTAGCTGTAATTTTAAATGCTTTATTACAAACCTTAGTCAATTACACGCCACGTTCGTTAAAGACGTTTTGTCATAATTCGAATTATGAGTGTAATAGGCGTTGCCGAATTTTTAAAAATAAATCTGTTAGAACTTCGGTAATTTCTTCTGTTTGAAAAGATAGATAGTGCTACTTTAAACGTCACAATTTGTACTAATAGTTAGTTTTCAAGAAACCCACCAGATGGCGTTATCCCCAACTGTACGAGTTTTTCTGAATTATTCTTTAACGAACATTTTTTATTATGTCATTAGTATTTTAAGCTACTTTTACGTATAGCTATCTAATAAGCAAAGTGTTGCTTATTGCGCTTTTGGGAAAATTTAGGTTAATTCTTAATTTTTTATGTATCTATTGAAAATTTTTTATATTTTATAGTTTAGATTTGTATTTAAGTTAGATTCGCAAATATTTAGTTACCTGAGCGAAATATTTTAATATTTCCTTTTTATATTATTCAGAGAGTTCGTTTTATATTTCTTCCATTACTTGTAATGCAAATTCTGTTTGGTTAAGGTGCAGGACTGCATTCATTTTGTAGATGCGAAACTTTAGAGAAGTTGAAGCGCCAGAAAAATATACCAAATTCGTTAAAAGCTTCCTTCTATCTAGATGATAAATACACATATACTTAACAAAGTAACCAACTATAGATTATAGTAGACACAATTATTGTCTCGTTCTTATGTTCAGCTCCCACTCCCCGTTTTCATGCCAATTCCCTCAAAAGGATAGAATGAGGGGAGCACAAGAATCGCTAGGTGAGATCATTTGAATTGATTTTATACTTGTAGAAAGGGAACGCGCTCCACCGACTGCCAGATAAGTAATTTTAATCTTCCCCTGCTGAAAAATATTCGTCGGTGGGCTGCTCTTGATAAATCTATTAGCATAACTGTTATGACAGGAAGAAAGTACAGGACTGGGAGTAATCGGAGTTGAAACCTGCCGAAGCAGTGCTTTGTGTACTCACAGGGATGGAAGAAAATTGCGAATAACTACAATAAAAATTAATTAAAATCGCTCAAGGATATGGCTGATTGTATTATATTCGACGGAAGCGCGCCTCATATTAATTATTTTTCTTTTGTTTGCGCGCTTTTAGTTGTTATCACAAGTAATTTTATATTTTATGAAATTTTAAATTAGAATTGAAATATATTTTTTGCCCAACAGAATAACGATTCATACATACAGGAGTGAGTTAAGCACTCAAACAAATTACAGACAAAAAACAGAAAATAATATATAGGTAGCAAAAAAAAAAAGATAAAGACGGTGAGAAATTAGAAAAATTAAATTACATACTAAAGCAAACAGCTGTAACAATAAATACCTATAAGGTGTATAAACTTAATAAAATATGTAAAATGTTAAACTTTTACAAAAAAAAAAAAACTTAACAGTAAATTAAATATAAATGGGCTAGAGTATGTCATGATACAAATCATTATAGCGAGCAAATACATTGTAGTTGTTACACAATGAGTCTAATGAGTCATGCAGGTGCAGAGACAGAGTCGGTGAAACTAGGAATTCCAATTACTTTAATTTTATTTATTTTGGTTTTAGTATTTTATTTTATTTTATTTTTTTCTTATACAGCCTCAATCTCTGCAAAGTAAACGGCGGGGAAGTACATATACTCCCACCGTCTCCCACTCTACCTAACAGCGAGGTGTGGCAATGTAGTACGATAATAGCACGTGTAGACTGATCAGTGATCAGAATTATTAGTCAGTTCAGGTAAGTTGGTTGTCTAAATTTTAAATACATATTTTTGCGCAAAATGCCGCGTATACTGTGGAGGAGAGAGCTGAGATGATGCGGTGGTATCACGCTGGCAATTCTTTTCAAAGGGTATGCGACGTGTTTGCAGCTAAATACCCCAACAGGCCTATTCCAAATAAAGCCACAATTTTTAAATTAAAAAATAAAACCGACATTACCGGTTCCGTCGAAAATTTAAAAACATCACTTCCAACTCGCAGAATTTCTAATAATACGTCCGTTTTGGTATATGCTGCAGTTGAAATAAATTCGAACATGTCATCTGGCACTATTTCCAATGATTTAGACATATCCCGGTCTTTCGTTCAGCGAATACTCAAAGCAAATGGGTATCACGATTTTAAATATTCTAAACACCAACAATTATTTCACGGCGACGCATTTAAGCGTATGGTATTTTGGTGAGAAGTTAAGTGATTTAATTAACCGAGATGCTAATTTGGTAAACAATATTATCTTTACCGATGAATCTTCTTTTCCTTTGGTTAGAAATCACAATTTATCTGTGACAACATACTGGGCCAAGCAAAACGAGCACAGATATTTAAGTTCATCTAGTCAGCAACAGCAAAAAGTAAATCTTTGGGCAGGTTTGTTAAACACCCATATTATTGGGCCTTTTTTCATCAATGGTAATTTGAACACAAATGCATATTTAGAATTACTGAACACTCACATTCTACCTACTGTACAGCAACTTCCCGACATAAATATGCAAAACATATACTTTCAGCAAGATGGTTGGCCTGCACATAATGCAATGGCTGTCCGAAACTATTTAAGTAAACAGTTTCCTAACCGGTGGATCGGAACTCATTCTGAAAATATCAAATTGCCGCCACTTTCACCAGATTTATCTCCCCTCGATTTCTTTTACTGGGGTTATTTAAAAGAAATAATTTATGGCAATGAAGACGTTAGACCAACCAGTTAATGTAGAGTAGTTGCGCAATAAAATTGTTCAAACGTCAAACAACATTAGCCCAGAAATGTTGGAGAATGTTAGAATGAATTTCTACAAGACATTAGGATATTGTTTAGCCAAGGATGGGGGCATATTTGAACCTTTTGTTTGACGATTCAAACAATACCGTCCTTAGATATTGTTTAGCGATATATACATCTAAACATATTCCTATTTAATCAAGTCATCGAAAAACATATCTTCCAAAAGTATATAAAGAAGTTATGGATAAAATTAAAAACAATATTTAAACAGACTATTACTTCTGAATCAGCGCAATTGAAACTACAGATTTATTAGGTAGAACAAACAACACTTCAAGCAATTCGTGCAAGGTTTATAGAAAAATATAAATCCAAAATGATAGTAGCGGCTTGATGTATAAATCTACTTAAGAAGATTAGAAAGAGAAATACTTGCCAATTACACTTCGTTAAAAAATCTTGTAATAACCGTCTGCGACGTAAATAAGGTTCCTCCATAACTGGACGTATCTCCTCGATTAAAGCGAAAGAAGTGTATTTTTAACGACATTCTTAAGCAGATTTAAGTGGAGCATTTGTTCTCGACAGCCACGTCTCGTTTTACCTATTTAAGATGGGCAATCTGCGAAGGGGGATATGCAAATATTCACTTTGATTAATGAAAATTGCGGCATCTACTGACAGTAAAAATACCGACTGTACTTACTAACTACATTCTTAATATCTTGGAGATGCACAATTAAATGACGTTGTAAATAGTTAAGTAATTTGATTAAATATGCTGTGAATCCTGCATTGAGTGCTTTTGCTTGTATTCATTAATATAATTTATCAAAGATTTAGCATTTGTATGTATATTAATTGCCAAAGCAATCTGGTCACCTACTAGAACTAGAGGAACAAATATCTTAGATGATTGGTTTAGTTGTGAATATATATGTTTTTTATGACGTGTTATCATCCCAAAGAAAATTAAATAGAAAAGGCACTAGAAGAAACATTTTAAAATTTATATTCCTTTGCTGTTATATCACTATGTTTGAACATTTTAAACCACTGAGAATCGTATTGGTGATGCTGTGCCCTAATCAACACCTTACAGACCGATATGCCCCACTTCGCATGCATACGAATTCCTAGCCTGGCGTTTGTGCCTACCTAATACATATTAAACAAAACAGTTGTTCATTGATTCATATTCCTATTCCTATTCTTCGTTGATCACTGAATACATGAGTGAGGGGGAGTTCCTTTTCGCCAATTCCAGAAGCAATTTGTTCTATATGGCAACGTGTATCGATTTCGGACTAACGTAATTTGAGTTTCCACTATTCTGTTCGTGTCTCCACGTTGTGAATTATTCAAATACCATCTAGCAAACGTACATGTACAAATATACGCACGCACAATTGAATTATGCATGTAGGACGCATAATTAGGTTCGATGTGTAAAAGATTAAAATCCTAATTTAATTCCTTGGAGGGAAATAAAAAGTTATTGGAAAACAAAGGAAATGGTATTAGTTTTTATTTCTTTGTGGAAGCCGTCTGACATATAGTCTCAGGAAACACTGCAGGTGCTTGGCTTTTCGTATTTAAAATTTCATTTCTTTTATCCATTGACTCCTGCCAGCCATTCCAGTATACTGGTGCCCTGTACTAATCTGTGCAGATCTCTATATGGCCGATCGAAGTAATCCTTACTGTCAATTTTTGATTTCTTTTCGCGTCCAGAGCCTCTCTCTGGGCGGTCTCTGTCATCCTATTACACAGTCTGCAGTTAGTATCTCCAGTGTAAATCTCAATTTACTATAGATGTCCTTGCAGTGCACAGAGTTCTGTTGGGAACTTACTGTGCGAAGATGATTCCTACTGAAGTTTAGTAGTTCTTCAGTCCCCTTCTTTGATGGTCCCTTAATAACGATATTTCCATCAGTTTGCTTGGCTGTACCAAACCAGTATTCTTTGTATTGTAATGTGCTGTTTTGGGGGAAAATTTATTTTAGTGTTTTGAATGAATCATTAATTCTTTTCCCTTTGATTGATTTTCCAATAGTTACTTTATTAGTTATTACCGCATGTTATTTTGTTAAATAAGTTTTTATTTATTTATTTTTGTTTACCATGTGAGTATCGTCTCTGCAGACGGCATGTCCGTTCACGCACGCCTAACTCCCCGCAACCGAGTCGGAGACCGCTGTAGTGTACATAAATTCCCAGCCGAGTCTGACTGTTGGTGTCGGCATAGCTTCTGACGTAACACAAGTACTTCCAGTTATTTCCCGCTTAGCCGTTGGCGCCGGCATAGCTTCTGACGTAACACAGGCACATCCAGTTATTCAAGGTCTGGCCGTTGGCGTCGACACACCTTCTGATGTTACACAGGCACTTCCAGTTATCTCGGTCTCCCCGCTAACGTCAACATAGCCGCTGACATAACACAGGCATCCTCTCTCCAGTCTCTGGCAGTTGCCTCGGCATAGCTTTCCTGATGCGCGCAGCGATTTATTCACAGTCATTTTCGTTCTGTAAAGTTTGGCACCGGGATAGCATGCTGACCCGACATAGCACGTTAAAACTATCCGCATACTTTTGTCCCGATACCGGTGTACGGATTTTCATTGCACGTTATCACCAAAATTAAAAACTGTTAGAATTCCGCGTCTAAATTTAAAAGCTTGTTTGTTTACGATTGTACATATCATTATATGTATTTACAACTGTATATACATATGTTTTGTCACTCACCTGTTTTTGTCGTTTTACATACTTGATGCCTTTCATACCAAATTATTGGTTTAAAATACACTTTCACTGTTTAAATTGTTGCGCATCCCGATTGTAACCCTGGGTAACTCGCCCTCACACCAACAGCTACCACTCTGAGGTTGAAACATTATTGTAACGTTACGAAGCGCACTGGCCCGTCAAAAATTTAATAAATTATACCCGACAACAATTTCCATCAAAATATTAACTTACTTTCTTACATTCTCTAATTGCTAACTAAAGTAATTAAGCACCTATATACTTATTAATGAGAAAAGTTGTTAGCATTATAGTGATTTAACACAAAATTATGAAAAATATATCTTATTTCGGCTTTTGGCTATTAAGGTAAGTGTAATGAACGAACTTAAATTTCAAAATTCAAGTTTGTCCTCGTGTTATCGTAAAGTAACTTCGATAAATAACAGTAATGTTCGCTTACGGGAATATGGTAATTAACCTCGTTAAAAGCGAGATTGTTAGGAGATGCCAGGGGTTATTGGGGATTCTTGCAAACAAAGAGTTCGCACTCGCAGGTGTGGGATTTCACAGGAGTATTAAGAAGCTCTTCCAGATCGAAATTCTGTGGCACCTTGAGGTTATGTCTGACCAAGTTTTTGGATTACCGAATTCCCATCATACTTAGTTCTCTTGTTTACATCCTGTGTTGTCTGAATCTACGATCAAAATAATATTTTGCCAGAAGAAATGGTTAAAATGAAACAAATTTTCAGAAGGTAACCTTGGTATGACACACTTGCTTACATAGGATTTTAAATAAATATTCTTCTGAATTAATGATTTTAAGAAGAATGAACTAAAGAGATGACTTGAAAATGGGGTTTCTTACTACGGGAATGATTTAATTACAATTTTCTTTCTCTTTCCTTTATAAAATAAATAATATAGCATATATAACTGAACCCATGCATGACACATCTGTCAATGAATTTAATGAATTAAAAGTTTGGAATCAAAAATTAGAATTATGGTATTGTAATATTTTGATAACTTGGATGGCTGAACTTTAAAATATTATATTGGCAATTTCAAATTTTCAATCATTAGATTGCAGATGCGGAAAAAAATTAAAAAGCTTCAAAAACGGCAGAGGGAGGCGAGGTATAAACATTTCTAACATACAAACGACAGATTAAAACTGTATCTAATTGCTGTAATGGATCATGAGATAATCTAAATTTTGGCTTATTGCAACCAATGCCTACTTTAGTGTATTTACTTTCCATTTTCTTGATGATGTCATCTATTATTACAACAAATACGCAGGGCTTATTACTACACGCTGCTATAACCTTTCCGTGATATGGAACTCGTATGGTTACAATTTTTACTGTATGGCGTTTCTATTCTCAGGATGAACGGAAGAGAATTTGAAAGCTTGGTAGGAATCGATTCGTCGCAATTCAACTCAAGTGGTAATTATAACCTTCATTAGATGGTGGCTTTGATGTCACTGCGCGAGAAATCAGCCTAGCGCGTTTGCTGACGTTTTCAGACAATAACCCGGATCCCCGTTCGACGTTACTCCTAATACAATTTTCTTTACTGCTAGAGGAACTTAATGTCGTCGGAAGCTTCACTTTTATCGTCACCGCAATGTTATGGCACCAGCGGAAGACAATACAAGAAGCCGATACCACTTATCAGAATCGGATATTCTCCCTTTGTCTCCCGTAATGGGCCTATAACTTTGAGTGTGTCTCAAGATGACGAGCAAGTTGGAAAGAAAAAAGTTAGATACGGAAAATGTATTCGGAAAGAGCCTCTTTACGTAATCCGAAAAAGTGTTTCTCATTTATTATTTCCTCAATATTACTACGCCAAATAATAACGAATGTTTTTATATTTTATATACCAACTTCCCAGGCAGCAGACTGAGGTAACATCACGTAATGTTCACGTCGATTTAAGCTCATGTTTCGTCGGGGACATCACATCACCAGAATTATACGTTACTGTAACGTCATTTTGGCGCCAATTTATTCACATTATTTTTATGACGTTTAATTAGCGTGAAAAAGACGTCTTGTATGCGTTTATTATTATAAATACTGCATGCGAATTACCATAATAAAAAACATTATTTAGATAATATATTGGTAGTGCCTTGGTTTTATATTTTGGTTGAACCACAACCATCATAGCAGATATGGAAGATTAGGTACTAACAAAGCTGAACACAACTTTAATTAATTAACCCATAGCAAGACACAAACCAGCTTAAATTATTTAAAGCATTCCCTTCGCAGAAACCGTTGTGTTGTGGGCAACAAACACAATTACATGTATAACTTTTAAACAGATTCTACAGCGAAATGACCGAGTAATGAATAACTGTACGTATGCAGATACATGGACAGGGTTTGCATTCTTAGCGATAGCACTACAAAGAGAAATTAATTATTACGTAGATAGACAATGCCGCTGTATGTATGTATGTTATATCCCTGCATATATTCAGAGCTAATTATTTTATATCCCGATGTTACGTATTTCATAGTTTTCGCATATAACGTATGACTGCATTACTAACTTGATTGTTGTTGGGAATGGGATTGTGTGAAGCTTTGGAATTTAGTGAGACGCTCATTTATTAATTAAATTTTGGAAAATAATTCACTTTAATTAACTAAATAATTACTCATGATAATTAATATACGTAGGTATACACAATATAAACTCTTTGAAATATCCCTTCTGTTGTTTATTTCCTTAATAAGAAGTTCCTACAAATGCAAAGATGCTTTATAGTTTGATTCACATTCAGTACACCATGATATTCTTCACAAATCACTGTGGTTTCACTGTAACAGTATGGAAATAAAGCCCAATTTTACGATGCCAATTACTGTTTTACGCTTTCAGTACACCTTTTGAGTTTACAAGTACGTGTGTCCAAAGCAATACATATTGCAATTTATTCATTTTCATAATAAAAATACAATACGTTTCACGGTCACTAAAAATTAACACATTTCTGCCTGTAGATTGAATAGCGAAGCAACCGCTGCGCTTGCGCCAGTATTCGTTGTGAGCTATGAGTGGCTATGACGAATGACCGAATGTAGGGGAATATCTACTGCAGTAAGAAGAATGAGCGCACATGCGTTGTATAACCGTTGACTGTGCAGGGATTATGGCTGTATACTGTAAGATATTAAATTATATTATTATTATTATTAATGTCAGATGCTACATCCTATATAATCATATTATAAACCCCTCATGATAACACACTACATTTTTCTAATCTACTGAAAAAGTATTTATTATACGTAGATAGAAATAATGGCAGTACTCCTACACCAATATAAATCAAACTGTGTTTGCCTGTTTTTGCCGTGTAAGACAAATTTTATCGCCCTCTACCGGCGCATAAGTAGCAAAGTAACCACGAGCGGATTGAGTGGCACGCCCCTGATACGTTAATAATTCCGGGCGAGAGTTTCTTGTTGACAACGAAAATATAACTGTCGTTTTCCAGGAAATGCGTACCAAAGAGAAAAATGTGGCAGTCGCCGTACGCACACAAGCCTGCCAACTCCGAAACATTTAAATTGATACTGGTTTATGTATTCGACAGAATAACAAATTCCCCATTTTTATGATAAATACAACTTTTTATGGACGCGGGTGGAGGGGAGGAACGGGGCACGGGGATAGAATTGATGTTACAATTTAGGAACGTAATTTGTAAGAATGCCGGAGAGAGACAGGCAGAGAGAGAGAGAGAAAGAAGACCGGACCAGTTTAACCTAAATAAATATCGGCGCGATTTCAATTTGTTTGATACATTCCCGTCTTCCTTTTACGTTCTCTATCCTAAACATTTTATTGAAGGTCAAACTTGAAAAAGTAGAATCCTCCCTTGTTTCTCTCGAATAAATCGCAATTTTACCCTGAAAAAAGTATACAAATCAAGTCAAAGAGTATCTCGAATCCAGCTTTTTCTGTTTGTCCTATTTTGTATTATTACGAGTTGATTCTAAATCAGATTTCAAATCAAGTCGCTTTGAAAATACTGCTTTCATGTGGAACAAACTTCCCTTCTTCTTCTGCACCCCGAGTCACGCCAAAATACTGCCATATCATTGCTATTGAAAGAATATACTTATACAACTGTGTAACGTTTTATTCATCCCTAAAATAAAATGTTTAATTTGCTTATCACATTTAGAATTATAAATATCAATTTAAGTGTAACATTTTTTCAATATATTTTGATTGACGGATATTATTGAATGTATTGCTTGTCATGTACTTTCTGAACATATTTATTTTCATTACTTTCATTTGACAGTTCAGTTTTGTTGTTATCATTGCACGATAAATTTCTGTGTATTCTGTCGCTTTCTTTCATCTGGGGTCTTTAAGTGGAACGGAGTGCTTGGAGTTAAGAACATAACCTAGAACTTTTGCATGCTTATTATTGCAAGGGTTAGAATCTGTATGCAAAGGCAGCAGCTAATTTATCTCCGATAGCAGTTAGTACAAATTTTGAGTTTATCGTGAATTAATCATTAA
Organism: Cetonia aurata; assembly: GCA_949128085.1. Classification (NCBI taxonomy): domain Eukaryota; kingdom Metazoa; phylum Arthropoda; class Insecta; order Coleoptera; family Scarabaeidae; genus Cetonia; species Cetonia aurata. The sequence goes on along the minus strand of OX421883.1, from coordinate 62,175,691 downwards.
TTCTTTTCTCCTGACTGATTTTCCCATCGTTAATTAAGTTTTTTATTTATACGATACGTAACTCTGTGTTCTCTTCAGTATGCTGTACGCCAATTGAAAACTAGTGTCAGTAAGGAAGTGCTTTTGATGTACTACCACTCTCATATCTTATCAAGATTGAGATATGGTTTAATGTTCTGGGGCTTGTCTTCCCAATTCCCACGATGTTTTGTTTTACAGAAAAGGATTTTGCGAAGTATATTTACGTTAAAAAATACCGATAGCTGTCGTCCACTTTTTGTGGGCCATAACCTGCTGACTCTACCGAGCATTTTTATTTATGAGTGCGCAGTGTATGCAAAAAAAAAATTTAACAGTTTCGTACGTAACTGCGATATAAGTAATATATATGAGACGCGGAATGCTTGTGGGCTGTCGGTTCCGAGACATAGAACAGCACTATTTGAAAGAAACCCTAGGTTTATATGTATTAAAATCTATAATAAACTCCCTAAAAACTTAACAAATTTAAACATTCTTAAATTTAAAATATCGTTAAAACGATTTTTAGTGGACAAGTGTTACTACACTGTCTCGGAGTTTTTGACTGAGCCGATTCGTGATTGTTGAGTGTTTTCTTGTTGGTTATATTGTGTTTTGTATTTTTTATAAGTATTCTTATCTATATGTTTTTTTTTTACTATGTATTCTTATGTCTGACAAAGCCTATATCCTATGGATCTACTGGCTAATAAAGCACAATACAATACAATACAATACAACTCCCACCATCGCGACTGCGTATGGTGACCGCTGTAGCATTCCTTCCCGGCTCAGCCTGGCAGTTCGCATCGGCGCACCTTCTGACACAACGCAGGCATTCTATATGCCTTCTCTGACAGTTGTGTCGGCACAGCTTTTCTGATACACACAGAGATTCCCGGTCTGATAGTTGGCGTCGGCACAGCTTACTGATGCAACGCAAGAATTCTACCAGCCTTCTCTGGCAGTAATATCAGTATACAGCTTTTCTGATACATGCGTAGATGCCCACACAACTTACTGATGCAACGCAGGCGTTCTACCAGCAACCCGTGTATTTTTGACCTGGCCCCGATATATAGATTTTCACTTCATGTTATCACCAGGATTAAACCGTTAAAATTCGCGTCTAAATTTAAAAGCGTTCCGAAACCCCGCGCATATTTGTTTATATTTATGATTGTATATACATGTGTTTTTCACACCTGTCTTATGGTAATAAAATCTTGATTTAAAACACACTTTTTAAATAAATGCGATGTGTGACATTATAAAGAACTTAACTTAAAGAATTTTTTTTTTTTTTTTTTTTAGCAGATGCGTTTCGCCTTACCAAGGCTAATCCCTGTTACTGGATGACCTGTTGCAACGTATGTGGAAGGTCGTATATACATATACTGCTCACAGCGGAAAGAGTATGTATAAGAATTAACGATGGAAATCACACTAGGGGGTGGTCTCCGTCTGTCGACTTGATCAGCTAATATTGTTCACTCTAAACCGTAAAAATGTCTTTAAAAAAGTGAATTATGTAATTTTTTAGTTATCAGACAAATGAAATGAATGAGATAAAAACTGTTTTTTAAAATTTGCAAACATTCTTTTATAAAAATGAAATAATTGTTTATTGTGGGATGGTTGTGAAAAAAGGAACAAAGGAAATCCCATAACGTAAAGCTTGGGAAATTAAATGAAAAAATGTATATGAATGTGTTTTCTTTCTGTTTAATTAACTGAACGGAAAAAAAAGTTATATTTTGCAACGGTCAAATAAGGAAAGAGTATCTCAACAAATATGTACAAGAATTTACGTCGACAAAGAGAATTTTTAACGTATTTTTTAACACGGCGACGCCTAAAGCCACACATAAACGTAATCAAGTTAATTATATGATAGGATGCCAAGCTGAATTTGAACTTAATAAATGCGATAATTTGATCAGAACGTGCTTAACGCAAAAGAGGAGAATAATTCATCACCAACTTAACTCACTTCTAGGGAGAAAATTGAAAAATAACAAACGTAGGTGAACTATTAATTGAGTTTCAGCCTGTTAGAGGATTGCCAACGCAACTTCGACAGCCGGGCAGAAGTTCGATCATTAGTAACAGTTCGAGAACAAATTTATCATAATTACAGCGAACAATCTGAAAGGCATCAATAATTAAGATTCGGCCGTTGTACGGGAATAATACATGTTTGCCCTTCTCCGTTCGTATGTATACGGATGGGCAAGCAATATCTGCGTTGCGCTGAAAAGAAAGAAGCAGAGGGGAGAGAGGCGGCTGGATTTTAATTTACCAACTTGAGCACATAAAACTTCGATGATTTATTGCTTCTCGAGGGCGCGAAAGGCGGCACAGAACAGCCCTACGTCGCTTCCTGTTTTCCCTCTCCTTCCTTATCGACGTAAACTGATATCGTATTTGTAGAAATATTGAGTTTAAGCCACGGGCGGCGATATATGACATTATTATCTGGAAATGCCGTATCTCGTTCGCTACGCCCTCTCCAGCTGCATCGATTTTACGATCATCTGTTTGATATAGTAGCCCATCTCCGGGACCTTAATCACGAAATAAAGTTCTCTGCTGTCACTCTTTGGCGCAGAAATATATAGGCTATATACCTATGTCTATGCACATGAATGCATGACATATGCACGTATGCGGCTTTGCGAAATGTAAAGATATGTATTCACCTTAACATAATTTATGGAGTTTGACTATTGATAAAGATCGGCTGGCTCTATAAATATACAGAGTAAGCGTCTTCGAGTAATCCATAGATATAACAGTGATAACTGGTTGATTGTAACTAGGAGGGGCTACTCATACTGCGCCCATTTAATTATGCTGATCTGAAAGATATTTTTCTAATTGGATGTTGTAATAAAGCTAAAACAAAAGACGACGCAGAGCTGATATGGCTATTACAACATACTGTGCTGTAATGAGATATTAACGTGGTGAGGGGGACTCTTTCCCGAACGTAATATAGGCGATTAATGTGCAAATTAGAAAAAATACTGTAAAAAACGTGTGCCACAATGACTTGTAATGCTCGTACTTCAAACTTGTACTCGCATTACATAAACGTCATAGTGACACTTGTGTTTTAAAATACTATTAAAAATGTCCGGAAAACATTAATCGGTTATTATCGTCTTAATATAGTATTGAATTATTCCTGTACAGGAGAAATAATATTATTTTCTAGTAATTCAAGATACCGATTTAAGTTACCGTCAAGAGAAAATACCCGATTATTTATTGCCAATGACACCTACCCATAGGATTAATTTTTACACAGAGAAAAATCCCTATAGTAAAATTCATACTTCCCTGTTTGACGGAAATTGTGGTAACAATTCTTAGTATAGCACAAAATTTTACAACAACTCACTGCAGTTTCTTATACTACAGTTATAAAAAAGAAGCAATAAAATTGTTGGAAAGAATTGTCGGACAATCTTCTATGAAATATAGTGAAATACTTTAGAATATTTCACAATTAATAAATATAATAAATTGCGCATGATGAAGTGGAAATCCTGTGATAGATTTTTTTACGCTTATTTGCAATTATTACCACTGCATAAAGACAACTGTCTAATACCTAGGAAGAACAATATTTGTACATACTAATGTACACTACTGTACTACTACTCTATAATACGAATATATAACGTTCCGTTTAAAATCAGCAATTAAAGATGTTTGTCAATTATCTAAAACTTTATCATAGCAAAGTTGTATACCTATATAATAGGACTAGGTACCAGGATACTTGTAATTGGTTCAGCTATATAAATATGTGATACTGCAGAAATTGTCCTAGAAATGGCGCTACTCTTGTTTCATAACCGTTGGAATTCTTACCCAATGTAAATTGCACACATGCTTACACATGGTTAATATCGTATAAAAGGTGCTGTGGTTGACACTCGCCCACAGTACGAGAATTCTGATTATTTAGTTTTTTTTTTTCAGTTGTTTATGAGGTTGTGATGAATTACTTCACTGACATGTTATCAGTGATTATCTGATGCTTCAAACAACTAAAAATATTTACTTATATCGGGAACACACTACCTCTAACAGTGCTTTTATTTTTCAGGAATAGTATTTTCTACCACATGTAATGTTATTAACCACTTATGCTATAACATGATTTGCCTATATGCCCCAATACATTTATACGTGTAACTTATAATACGTCCGCTATCGTTTGTAAATGCCATCCGCATGGCACGCCCATTTATAGTCGACCAGTAGTTACTAATACATGCATCGTGCTATGAACGGTTGCCACACTGTATATGTACTTGCATTATATTATATTAGTTTAAAGCACATAGTTTAACATTATTTTTAATTTTTTTTTTCTTTGTCTTTTTCCCCTTTACTATTATGAATTATACGTTTTATTGTGTTTTTATTATTATTTTTTTTTCTATACTTACAGGTAGCACTTTTCATTTTCATGGTCAGGTTATATTTCTTTATCATTATTTCTAATTATCTCTGCCTTACACTGTATATTTAGGTCAAAATTGTGAATAATATGTTGTTTTAGTTCATAGGACATAGTTTAATATATTTTTTTTTCTTTTGCTTTATTATTATACATTATTATAAATTTTAGGTTTTGTTGTATCTTTTTACATATGTTTATTGTAATTATTATCCTGTAATGAGCAGATTTCTTTTTCTGCTGTTGGATAAGAATGAATAAAATAAAAATAAAAATAAAAAATTAACTATTGCAATAGCGTATTTGATTTGTAAAATTTACTACAGGAGTTTATAATATTCTAGTAGATTGCTTGCAGCAGGGACAATATTCTAAAGGAGATTGGCAACTTTAATGGGCCAAACTGTTAACAAAAATTACTGGTGACAAATAACGTTTCTAGATGGCGCCATAAGTCCAAATTCGGCAAGTTGCTTTGTTTAGGTTTTTTCGTAAATTTAGGTTGGTGATTCTGTTTTTTACAATTGGATCTTGCATCCTTTGTCTTCACTCATGTGATTTGTCGTTTTGTTTTTTTACTACGCGTCTGTCACCTATTTGCTATTTCCATACTAATTATTTTTACGTTTTTTTTTAAGTATTAGTGGTGTTTTAACTTAATTAATTCGTTTACACTGCGGTGTTTTAGTTTTATATTCGAGAAACATTTACAAAGTAGAATATACGGGACAGTTTAGGGAGTATGAACTGAAAGTTATATGTTATAAAGTTCACTAAATATTCTCTAATTTGTAGGTGTTATCTGTACGTTATACTTAGTTATTTAAAGTATATATTTAAGCTAGATTAACATAAGTATAATATTAATAAATAAATTTTAAATGCCAGGTAAATTATACATATAAAATATATAGTTCTGTACCGTAGATGTTATCTGTATTGTAAATAAAATTTTACCTTTAGGCAAAAGTTACTTGTCTTTATTCACCTTGTATGTTTTAATAAATATTCAAAAATCAGAAATTAAATAAAAGCAAGTTTTGTTGCGCGCCCTCTAGGAACGTTCCTTAGTACCTTAGACGAAAAATATTAACAAATATGTATATGTGAGTTACCCATCTCCTGAGGTATCTTATCTCTGATATAGGCTTTCAAATTATTCTTTATTTTTAATTTATTAAATTGGATTATAAGCCAAGATAAAACGATTATGTTAAATAATAATCAATCATTGAGTAGCTTTTATAGCCTTCCAATAGACTGTATGGCTATCCCGGGGAAATTAACGAATTGCTACTTTGAGATTACAAAATTGCAGCTGAAGATGAGGACGTTCACCGTATTTTTTTTTACTTCATTAGTACGGAATCGACGCGCTCCAACCTATCCAGTTCAATTAACTTTTTGCTCGAAAGCTCGTTACATTCACTCCCAGGAAATCGATTAATTATCTTTACGTCGGCGTAGGTGTCACTGTACGTCTTTAAAGTGTCCAGAAAAGGGGGTCAACGGGATACGGCGGCAACCTGAACTTCGAATTAATTAAATCCGTGTACTGTGTTTTGTAATCGACAATTAGCGAATGTTCTGTAATTAAGCTTTACCTCGTCTCGTTCCTTTAAAGAGCTATGCTCGTCAGAACCAGTATTTCTTTTTTTTTAATTCTTTTCTTTGAGCTCGAATCTCGCAGACTAGCTTTTTAGTCCGATGTGCACGATATACTAGAATTTTTAATATCCTTTGAGTAATTTCGATTGATAAATAAGAAATTAACGTGCTTCCTCTTTGAAGCTCTTTTATAATATAAATTATTTTCCATGAGATGTGTAATACTTACACAAAAAAAAAGAAATAAATGTAGATTCTGTCTGTCTTTAAGAGAAATTATTAAACGTTTTAGTTAACTTTATAACTAAAATTCATAAATAGTGAAGAAAAATTTTAGAATTAAAACAAGTGAATGAAGTAAAGTTTATGTTGTTTTTGTGTCTTGCTGGAATTTAATATGATTTGATGAATACTCGATGTAAAGCCAGGAGCGGAATCATATAATAGGAAGATGTAGGAAGCAGTTAAGCCGTACAGGGTGGAGTATTGATGGAGCTCCAAGAGTCAGTAGTTTTTACCGATGGCTCATTAACCCTTTTTCGGTTTATAAATACAGGGTGTTATATTTTGGGTTTAGGTAAAGTAGCTTTTCTAAGAAATGCTGTTCAAAATGAAGTTATGTAAAACTTCAGAATGATCAGCCTACTTTGATTTTGTCAACTTTTGTCTCAGGTAAAGTACTTTTTCTGTTCACACTACGTCAATGTGTAACTAAAAAAAGTTGTTCAGAACAAAAACTAATGGGGCTATGCAAATTTTCAAGAAAATCAAGTAGGTTTCTTTCAATCCGCGTCCTTTTGCTGACAAAATTAAAGTAGGCCTTCATAACTTTTCATTCTGAACAATTTTTCTTAGTAATACTACTTTGACCTACTGCTAATAGCAAATGTACTTTACCTAAACCCAAAAAGTTTTTGCTTAACTGCGAAAGCCTGCTTGATATTAAAAAATCGAAAGTAAACTAAAAATAAATTTCAGGCCAGGCAGGGTTTATTTCCTAAATATAAAATTTCAAATCAAAATTTTTTTGTCTATATACCTATTGTGATAAAAAATGTGTGTTAACCCTAGCTAATAAAATACACGCACTTTCTAGTTGTAAGTACCTGTAAGGGCTGAATTATATTAACGCCGGAAAATTATGAATATATTGAACACAGAAAATTAATGTTGTGTATATATTGAAGTTATTAAATTGTGTTCAAGATTAAAGAGAATAATGGCAATCTTTAAAAATAAAACACTAAATTGATATCCCAATTTAAATAACAATATTATTTTTAAAAATTGTAATATAGGTACTATATAAAACTCAAAATAACAGAGAAATACTCAAATACTGAAATAAATATAAATAAAATATATAGGTATAATTCCATTTAATTCAGTTTGGTATTCTTCCACCTCTAACTTTTTTGCTTTTGGGAAAAAGTATAACAATTCATATACATTCATAAATGTGATGACAAAATCTAATGGATGAGATCATCAATTTATCCTTGCGATGACATCTGTCAAAACGGTGATTGTCGATATTTTTTTTTAATCACATCCTGTATACTTTTGGGTAGTGCAATAGAAATATCTCAGTAAGAATTGTGAAATATAGCAAGTACCAAGAATAAAATAGATACCCATGAAGATCATTGCAATTAACCGTTAACAACAAATAACATGACGCCCCGTTTAGTTAAAATTTCTTTAAAAGATCGCTATATATTCAAACCAATAGAAGTTAGAAGAAATAGTAAGGCCCCTTGACCAAAGTAAAAGCAATGCTATCCAGAGAGATCATTGCCATCTAAGTTATTTGCAAAACTTTTCAACAAGAAGTTTCAAGAAGAAGAGAAGTGTTTTCAAAGCTAGGAATATAAAAAATGAAGACAGTTGCAGTTTTAGCTCGAGTAAGTGTTGATCTCCACATATCCACTTGGAAAACTCAAAAGTGAAGTTCAGCAGAGAAAATTCAAATACTGGGAGAATCTCCAGGGAATGAGGTAAGCTAAAACTCTTCTGGGAACGTATGGACGAAAAAAAATATATTAGCATACTGACAAGGATCCAGATCATAAACTTAAAGCATATCTGAGTTATTCTAGAATAGCAGAGGAAGCCGAATGTAGATTTTGTTTGACCTACTCTCAAATTACACTGCAATGTACAACTTCTGACATTCTGCACCTTTTAAAAGGTGTAATCAGACCGGACTGGCGGTCGTAAAACAGCAAGAATAGGAGAGACAATAGATCTTTCAAGTCGCAGTGTTTTACCATCCTTATCCTACATGAATTCATCTATAACAATACATGAGGATTTCGGAGGTATTGAGAAGACCAGAACAGAATATTGCGGAAACTATTTGCCAATATATTCTACCAGTTTAGGTTCCGTATCACGTCTTCTTTCACCGTTAAGGGTTCCTTTCTAGTTAATTAATAATTCGTTGAAACTCATATAAATCCCTACGATTTTTATTCGAGCAGTGCATGTGAACCAGACGCATACTTAAGCGCAATAAATTTTAATGTAGGCTTTGCGCGAAGTGAGCATTAATTCAAGTCGCAAGGCGATCTAATTTCCGAGTGAGAAGTCGGAACGTCATGCTGAAGTAATGTCCGTTCAAAAGTGGATTCGCCCAGTGGCAAAGTCGCAAAACTTCAAGTCATCGTCTCCTTGCTCGCTGTACGGTAATCGCTCTTTTGCTCCTTTCGTTACTTCGACCCCTCGCTGGATAATGACGTGAATTGCGCATGAAACGCGACCGACTTTATACCCGAAAACAAGGGGAAAATCAAGTAACGACGAAAGGATAACGGTGAGAGGACCAGAAAAAGAAGAAAAAGAGTTATACTATCGCATTGCGCGCACGGCTACACTTTTAGTTTTTTTCCCGGCATGCCCGAACCCAGATTAAACATTTACGTGGTGATTTACCCTCTTCAATAAGATTTTATTTAAGAGCTACTGCTTATACAAGCTATTTTTATTGGTTGTCCAAGCAAGATCAGTCTCGTAAGGAGATATTTGCAAAAAAACCAAATTTTATAAATTACACTTAAATTGATGTTAAGCAGCTACTAATCATTTACTACAAAATAAATGCATTTAGCAAACTTTTTAGTAGTATACAGTATGAATTTATTATATTTTATATACCATATTGTCACGACCTTGGTGGTGCATGAAGGAGGTAACTCAGGAGTGAGCACTTGTCAACCAAGGGGCAAGTCAACCCAAGTCAATATTAATATATAGCAATATTAATAATTATTATACTTATCTACCCTGTATATGTCGCTAATCCAGAGCCTAGTTTGGTAGGGGTAGAACTCAAGGAGTTAAAGTCAAATTTAACAATTTTATTAAAAACTTCATCTACAGACTCCAATAGGAGTTTCCTAGCACAAAGTACACTTTTGGACAGTCGCGTCCCTTTGCAAATACTCTTTTTCAAGCGCCTCTGCCAAATATCACGGCCTAAGGTGTGTGAAGGGGTGAGCTCAGGAGTGAACACTCGTTGGGCAAGGTACTCAAGTTAATCCAAATCACTATATACTCAAAATGCATACAATTCTGTTAAATTATTGCCAACTCTTATTCGACATAACTATTCCTGCAATAGTGCAATTTTCTTACAGTGTGAAATCATTTGATGATAACTATTCCTGTTTCTAAATGTCACTAAGCAATTTTAACGCACGATAAACAAAAATTGAGCTCCAGATTCCCTGTACGTATTTTAATTTAAATATTTTCATAAAATTGAAAGGATTTGCTTACTGTAGGATTATAAAACACCTCCAAAGCATATGTTCCAAATATCAGATGAATCAAGTCGTGAATAGCCTTGGCTTCCATACTTGGAAACCAGCTATCAGGAGACCAGGATAGTGTAGAGCAGATTTAGAATCAAACAACCAGCAGATTTCCTTCAAACTACTATTCCAACACAAAGATTTATTCTTCGACGTGAACAAAAGTGTCAACAATCATAGTTTTATACGTTAATTACCATTTTTGACCGAATTTTTCAGGTAATTCATTTAAAATACTATGATTTTTATAAAAATTCAAACAAGAAGTCATTTTTTTTTTAGACCAATGACAAACATTCCCATAGAAGCCCTTCTTACGAACCCTGGGTAATATTACATTATATCGATAAAGTTACATACATTACAGTTTCATTTGATATGATTTAATATAGATGTTTCGTTTATTCATTCCGTGATGTGCAAATTAACGCAGTCATCTATGTATTTAAAATATTATGGTTATGTTAGAAAGTTCATAATATGCCCTTTCTAACTACATATCATTTTCAATGTTTTCAGAACTTACTAGCTGTAATTTCGTGCACATAAGATTATAATCGCACCAAATACGATTTAGTGCATAAGCCTAGACTACATAGGTATGCATCAATCAACTTAAAATTGTTTTTCATGTTTAGACGCATAAAAGTTTTTATCATACCGTACAAGATATTAAACGTATCGTTTGTACTAAAAACGTCCGCTTCGAGAAACGCAGGTAAAACCTTCGCTAAACTTGGATATTGTTAAGCTGTACATTAACCAAGTGAATTATTTAAAATATTATGATTACTTTAAAAAGTAGATCGAATACCGTTTTCAACTACATATCACTTTCAATGTTCTCGGAACTTGCTAAGCGTAAATTCATTCGTTGGCATAATATTGACTCTGCTTCGCGATATTTTCGTTTTGCGGAAGAGCCTACTTTGTGGTTCTATGGATGTTTATAGTAACGTAAAAATGAAATATTTCCTAGTAGATGTGGAAGTTAGTCATTACCTACTGGAATATATACGGGAGCGGTACGAAAATTAGCTGACTTAACAAAGAAAACACAACAAATTTGGGAAAAATGTTCTTTATTTCTCAACATTATCTCCTTTTAGTTTGATACATTCTTCCCAGTGATATTAAATAGCTTCCATACCCTCGATCGAGACCTTTCAAATGAAAGTATTGAATTACATAACGGTGACCAATTTTTTCCATGTTTACAAATTCACTGAGATCGTTCATTTTTGATGGTTCCAAGAAAATATTAAACAACGTGGAGCCTTGACACTTAAAACATATGTTTTATAAGGTTGCCACTTTTCACCAAAGTAATTTTTTTCAAACTACTGCCGCCATCTATACGTCAGGTCGGCGAATTTTGGGACCGCCTCGTATATTTTATAACATCTGTTTCATAGAGCACCCTGATAATTGAAAACAAATGGAATTTCTTTGTTAAAACTTTATTTGAAGATGAAACTACTGAATAAATAACATATAAAAAACTTGTCGCAATGGTGTGACACGTAAATACTATGGTTGAACCAAAATCCATAAAACTGATATTCCTTTAAGTCCGATAGTGTTATTTATTCTTTCTCTACATATCAACTGTCGAAATATTTGGTTGGTATTTTAATTACGGCTTTCGCTGGTGATAATTCTTAAAATACAATTAATTGCTTTCAATCTTGTGGACGAGACAAGAAAAAAGATCCTGTCACTTGATTTTGTTTTTATTTCAATGGATTTGTAGTATCCTTATTCACTAGAGTTCGACAACCCTGAGGAGAAATGAAATCTGGTATCTTGTGCACAGTTCCATCTGTAAACATATGTTCATAAAAATGATTAATTTTTTTTGATTTGGCCCTTTTTTCATGTGAGGATGTTATTTATAAACAGACGTTTGGTACCCCGACGGGCTCCACCTGAAGTCCTACTACTATACCAGTTGCTTGATAGTTCTATTCCTGTTCCTTCCTGTATTTGTATTATTTGGTGTTTTGTTAGTTTTGCCTGTAACCGTATATTGTGCATATACCATATTATATTTCTTGTGGGCATTCGTATTTTTATGCTTCTTATCTCATGCATGTATGTGATTCTCTCAACTATTACATTGCAAAGCAAGATTAAAGAAGTAAAGTGTATTACCACACGGCTTATTAATTACTCCAAACATTACAATTCCTCATCTCCCATTTCAGTTACCGTTCTTTGTCTACGTAGATGACATCATCATCTGCCCCTGTTGACCGGATAGAATTTGTCAAACAAATTCATTTAAATTAAATTAAAAAAAAAGTGCTATATATATTTAGGTGATCGCATGTACGATTAGCAGCTTAAAAATTCAATTTATAAAACGTTAATATATGTGCATATATGCGTAAAGTAAACCTCATTGTTTGAGCATTCAAATTTCCTCTTACAGGATCGCGTTGGATCTGAAAGCGGTGCCATCTCCTATTTCCGCAAAAACAAACGATCTAAAAATATATATTATATTCCTGCCAACCCTATCCAAATACGATTCCTCAAACAGCGCCGGCGCCCTACAGAACCCTCTTCCGGATACTGTGCGAAAACTTTGCGGAGAGTAATTCAATTTGCGAAGATAGAATTAAAACTTTTTAATTGTATACACACAAAATAGATAGGTTCGAAAGAGAAGGGGGATTAAACTGATGAATATGCAATCGGAAGGAACGAGACGGCAGCCTAAATATATACCGATATTACTAAGGTAAGTACTCATTGCGGAACAGCTTTAAAAGTTAAATGAATGCCTAATGAGTACTGAGTAAATTTATTTATACTTAATTATCCAATGCATATTTCCTCTAACAGCGCGGATGAATTATTATTATTTTATAACGAACAGCAGAAAATGGTTATGTATAATACTCAGAAAGTTTATGTCAATATATACCAGAGCATAAGTTCTGCAAATCGACCTTTTAAACACATCCATCTTCTATACAGGCTGTTTACGATCTTGTGATTTTATTTTCTATGGGTGATAAAATATTACTGACAATCTTTGAAGATACGCATCTTACCATCAGAATGAAACATTTCGTTCTGTCAGTGAAAATTCGCTCAATAAATGTCGATTGTTGAGTGTAAATAAATAAATAATAATCTTTAATGCCCAACGGGGTAAGTACACCATTTACAGAACATAACATTTAACTGCAGTACAATAAAAATAGTGAAAGAAAAAAAAGATAGGCAGCAATAACATCTAAATACAGTAATGTAACAAGGGTTGCATACTAAAAATTCCACGGTACCTCAAGAATAATCCACGCTACATACATAGTTACATAGATAAACACAACAACATTAGAAAACATCATCCTTGATTCAAAAAGTACACTCAAGTCACGAACCTCATCATTTCTAGGAACTACTCCAGTTTTAACTGAGTAGTCAAACACACCTTTCGAGGAACATCGAGTGTAAGATACAACAGAACATTTATTAACATTCAACAATATATTGTTGCAGGCACACCATTCATCGATCAGCGTAAGGTTCGTCTGTAGGTTAATGCAATCAGTAGTCAACTATCCTGTAGATATCTATGTCATCTGCGTAGCCCAATCGATTACACTTCAATTTCTCCAGCAAGTCATTAATAAAAACGTTAAATAGCAGAGGGCCAAGATGAGAGTCCTGCGGTACTCCTGACGTTACTGCGAAGAAATTGGAGGAAAAACCGTTGTAAGTAACACACGCACTCCTTCAAGTAAGACTCCATCAAATTAATAAGCGAAGGGCAAAAACCAATGCACTCAAAGTTTCATCAAAAGTATATTGATATCTAGGGAGTCAAAATCCTTCGCAAAATCTGTATAGATGACATCTACTTGCTTGCGTTGATCCAGTGCTGAAGAAATAAATTGGATAACATTAACCAAGTTGGTAGTGGTTGATCTTCCAGGAATAAACCCACGCTGATGCACCGATAAAAATAGTTTGATGCTTGTATAGATTCTCGCATGGAGAATGTGCTCCAGTATTTTGGCGAAGTGCGGAAGAACACTCGCAGGTCTATAGTTAGTAATACTCCTGCGATCACCGTGTTTAAACATTGGTATTATCTTCGCCACCTTCCAGGCACTAGGGAAGTAGGGACGGTCCAGAATCAGGCTATACAAAATCACAAGGGGGCGAGTCAAAACAGAGGCACACCCACGCACCATGATGTATGTATGTATGTGTATGTGTGATATTAGGGTGATAGTACACTGCGACGTAAAAGATCTATTGTGTCCCCTCTTCTCGCTGTATTTACAGCTGGCCGTCCAGTCTGATTCGTTTTAAGAAGTGCAGAATGTCCGAAGGCCCCAGATTAGGTAACTCTCCCTCTTCGATTTCACATGCTCCCAGGTGCAGCGCCCTTGAGTTGCACAGTGCAACACAGTTTGTGAGTAGATGAATGGACGTTTCGTCCTGTTCCCCACAAAATCTACATTCGGCTTCCTTCGCTATTCCAAGCCTGCTTAGATGTCCGTTCAGTTTACAATGGCCTGTAAGGATCCCTGTCAACGCACCATGATACCAGGTATACAATCGTCGCCAGAAGTCATATCTGCTTTAAGTTTCGAAATACTGGAAAGAACATCTATTTCTGTTATAGGACCAACACCAAACGATGGACAGCAGCTGAATAACATAACGGAGACAAGGCTGTGCTTGGGATACGCTCGAGAAAAATGCAAGGCAAATCTATTAACTATATGTCTAGGTTCAATCAATTCGGTGTCGTTAAAGTTCATGTGCCCAGGTATATGTGATGACGCTCTTTTGTCATTAAAAAAATTTCCAAAAGTGTAGACACAACACACAAAGAAAACAAAATAAAATATTCATTGTGGGTTCAATAGTATATTCTATATTCTATCAGTAGCTCTTTCATCGCGTTATAAATCTCTTTTCTTTAAATTGCCAACAACAACACTCTATATTGTCACAGTATACAATTTTTATCTAATCGGTTTAGCCAGACTCATGTCAATTTCATACGTTATTCAATCTTTAGACACTTATACTTTAGTACCTGCTATTTTCCGATATATCTTCGAGCTTTACGCTCCTCGCAGATATTTTACGGGATAAGTAACGGCAATGGTGGATTTATCCGTCGGATATCTATTTCTAGAAGTTCGAATCGGGGTATCACATTAAATTTTCACAGTAAAAACTTTTAAACGACGTTCAGTGAACTTACGCTAAAGCGTCCAATAGAACCCAAACCAGCAGCCATAAAATAAATCATGACTACAAAGTTGGGGTGAAGCTTTTTCGAGGCTCATCATTTTCAACATGTTCACTTTAATCCCTCCTAACCTAAGCGAGGCATACGGACTGGCAGTTATTGTATAATGCGAGTCGGTGCAGCTTGTATTTTCTCTGTTGGCGGTTGTGAAATTGTTTTTGTTTGTAATACGTGACGAGAGCGCAAACTGTTTATTTACTTCGTCGGTCGAAATGTCAAAACCCCTTGCAAATTAGAATTTCCAGTTCAAAGAGTGAATAGGTTATCTTGGTACGTATGAGTGAACGCGTTGATAAAAATAAGGAAAATTTGTTATCTAAATATTTATAAAAATCATGTGAATACAATTTTTATTATGATTAACTCAATACAATATACTAACAACTTCAAATGAGCAGTTGGGCCAATCAGTATAAACTTAACATTCTATTGAATTCTAACTTACACGGCAGGTTCACGAACTCTAAATTGCAGATTCTGATAATACTTTGACAGTTTGTAGACTCATGGAGTGTTATGACTAGAGCAGACCACTTTCCGTGCGCACCATGTGCGCCGGTATGGGAGTGTAATTCGTAATGTACTAGAATATGTGATAGAATAGGGACGCAACATGAGCTTGTTACCGACATAAGTATAGAAGTGAAGACATTTATTCCATCAGAAATAATTAAATATACATTTGGTTTTCTGCTATTAAAGTAATATGCAATACAGTCATCCCCACATCGGCGCACATGGCGCGCACAGAAAGTAGTCTGCTCTAGTTATGATACTTTCTGTTACAGCAATACTTCAACCTTTGGGGGTAGAATCTGACTTTGAAATTCAGCCTAAATTTCGTTTATCCAAAATAACCTTTAAACGTTGAAAAATAGACAAAAAGTTTCAATGGTGAATCGGCATTGTTTAGGCAGACCTCTCGGTTGGTATAGCAAGAACTAAATCCCTACATTTTATAGTTTTCGAGTTATCTGCGTTTGAATGTAGGAATATATTACGTCCTGTTAGAGAACAGGCAGAAAAAAGAATGTATTATAGATCAAAACTTCATCGTTTCTGACGTTCAATACTTCTTCAGATGCTTATCTACTTTCCTTTACATGTAAGTCACCCATTTGAAAATTTTTTCCGCGCTCAATTAACACTACACCGCTTTGGCTATTTTTAAAACTAACAAAAATTTTCATATTTACCATCTTACGTTTTATTTAGCATTTTTTCTTTTAGCATGAATAATACGGGTAAATAAATTATGTTTTATTTCTTTCTAAATAACCTGAAATAATTGACAAAACTCCAAATAAATATTTGACATCCGTGACGTAATTAGTTAGAAATACGCTTTTCGACTTTTCGTTCACATTAATTGAATTTTATAATTAGAAAGTAATTACGTGATTGTTACACCTGTCACACACCACGAATTCGATTTTCGGCGCAGATAGACGCCCCAATACTCATCTAAATTAATTAGTTCAGTAAAACTAATTCGGAATATGCACCTATAAATATTTACATTTACGTACACGGGGCCAACATATAGAGCGTTGGTCAATTTTCATTAAATAGAGCATTAAGTAGAGCCACCACCGGACGACCATAGACGACTGGATGCCTCAATATACCTACTCTTTTTATAATTTCATGTTATAAATACTTTATATCAATAAATGCATCTACATTTTATTTATTTAAAATGAATAATATTAATTAATTGACATTTCTTCAAATTTTCATTCTTCTAAAGTTTCTACTTTAGTAAACTTTACTAAAGTTGTTTGGCGAACACTTGTATCGATCAGACAATTCTAGTTCACAGGGATACTGCGCCTTATTTGATTTTCATTATAATTATATATAGGAATGTTAGCTACCGACATTGCAAAACGATATGAACTAAATCTACATAAAAATGGACTTTTTATATAATGCATGCAAAGAGCGCTGTCTGCTAGCCAAATCTATCCGTAATTATTAAAACTAGGCGTTTAGTGTGCGATATCACCTTGGACTGATTTTCAAGATACAATACAACCACATAATAATCTACACAGCATCTCATTCCAACAAAAAAGTGTTTGCAAATAAATATAAATGACCTTAATCAATATCAATAAACTGATGCTAATGCCAATATATAACTAGTGTTGTTTACAGAAACTCAAATCAAACTACCTTTCCAAAAATATTTCGGGATTTTCCTTAATAATTTTAGACTTATTCCTGAGAATGTAATTTTTATGACTTGACCAATCAACTCTACTTTCTCGCAGCTCAATTTATTATAATTCTACTCCACACAACTAAATTTAATTATTTGCTGTTTGAAATAGACTATACGCCGATTAGAATATTACGGCATGGTAATATATTAACAAGATGTTTTACAACCTTCGAATTTACACCACGTTTAACAATAATGTCAGAGTTGTAACACTTGGAGAGCATACGCTGCATTACCGGCAATGTATTGCGGAATGCAGTTGAGATGGTTATAGGAGAATGTTTTACATGCATCAAACTTATACTAACAGTAAGTGATGCTATAAAGGTACTTGTCACCGTATAACTTACGCTCGCTGGGAATCGAAGTTAACATTGTGTACATACATGTTTATGGTCTTGTGATTTTATTTTCAAGGGGTGACTAAGCATTTTAAAAAACGGTCATTATTCGAAAAATATCTTGACGGGAGTTGCATCATGGAATTCACTTTACTCTAGTTGTTCTAAGTTATCACCGTGTTGTTTAAAGCAAAGCCTCGCGCGAAGTATCCATGGATTGGCATAATTTCCTAGGCCTTGGTCTTGCCGTCGAAATGTCGCCGTACACACATAAGAATTTTACGGAGTTGAATTAAACGGAGTTGTGGCTTTCCCGAAAACAGTTAAATTGTCACTAAAAATTTGTTAAAATAACGTTAAAAAGAAATATTTTACACTTTTCGGAAATGATTCTAACTACACCTGATGTAGTTGGAAATTTCCAACTCCAAAAAGGAGAATTATAATATCTTTCGACGGTGTTGCTCATTCTTTAACATCCGACTCGGATAATAATAACACCAATTGGAAAACAATTTACCAACTTGTGGTGTTGATAAAGAGTTTAGCAACGGCAGGGAATTGACCCAACACCAAAATGTGAATTAATAAATCATTATACTGAAATTTTAACTTCGTATGGTTGTTAGAAGAATTCCGAAAAGTGAAGGTTAATTCCCTAAAGTTGTTAAAAACGGAAAATGCTATGTAAGGTGAAATTGGGGGGTGTCCGGTAGTTTCAGTTGTGTTTCAGTGATTTGAGGTGGGGCAGGATCGCAGCTAACGCAAGCGCCTTGTATTTGGCTTCAGTATCAGTCATCAATATAGAAGGTACATCATACATGCATGCTCATACAATGGAAAATACATTATTTATTAGGGTAAAGTACGTAAACTTTAGAAAGTGGATTAAAATAGTAAATGTGAACATCGATGTTGATACTATTAACAAAACAGGTAAGTGTTCTCTAACTGTTATGGTATTAGGAAATATGCTACACATATGTATGCAACATGTGCAATTGATAACGGCCATATTTTATTCGTTTAGTTTATCAAACTAGACCGAGTATTACAAAATATTTGCTATTTATGCAAAACGTAATAATGGTTTTTATATGCAATTACGCAAAACTTCAGGATGAATATATGCTCTTTCGTTATTAACTATACAGTGGACTTGCGATTATGTACACTTAAAGATTTAATTTCAGAACATCACTGCCATTATATGGAACAATTTAATGCTAACTTGACTCCAAAACATCATTTTATGGTGCAATACCCAACCATTATATCGAAAATGGGGCCGCTCATACATTTATGGTCGATGAGGTTCGAAGGTAAACATTCATTCTTTAAAAAAATGACAAGTAACAATAGATGTTTTATAAATATTTGCAAAACCCTCAGCATGAAGCACCAAATACATTGGTCAAACTTATGGCAAAATAGAATTGTGGGTAACACTGTTCTCTTAGGACCACAAAAACAAAATTGTGCAAATGTAACTGTTCACAAATGGCTTTCTGGTATCGATTGCAATATGTCTGAGGTTATATTTATTGAATGGTTACGTATTAATAATATTCAATATAGAAATGGATTCTTTATTGTAACTAATATAGGTGATGATATAAATTTTCCAAAATTTGCTCAAATAAGGCATATATTTCATCACAAATCAAAAAATTATTTCGTTTGTAAATCTCGGGACACTGTAACTTATTCCGAATACTTTCAAGCTTTCAAGGTTATTGAAAATACTTCAGATGAGCTTGTATTCTGTTTTGATAATTTATATCATGTACTTCCATATGAATGTCACAGCCCGTTTAATAATCAAAATGACTTTTACATAATAATTAAGTATGAACTTGTTTAAATTTGTTTTGTAGTTTCAATACTTATTGAAATACATGTTTATGTCTTTAGTAGAAACTTTGTTTTTTTATGCTCTACCTTACCTTTCCCATCTTAAGCATTTTTTTTTCAGTTTATAAAATCAATTTTTTATTAATCTTTTTGGATCACATAAAATAGTGATCCTCACTCCATAAAACAGTAGTATGAATTCCATAGCGGAATTTAGTTAACACCGAAGCCGAGTACATTTAACTTCGTAACCTAACACTGTGAAGATGTTCACGTAACTCCGATACGGAGTTCACGCAACTCCGACACGGAGTTCACGCAACTCCGACACGGAGTTCACGCAACTCCGACACGGAGTTCACGCAACTCCGACACGGAGTTCACGCAACTCCGACACGGAGTTCACACAACTCCGACACGGAGTTCACGCAACTACGACACGAAGTTCACGTTACACCATAACGGAGTGCTTGTAGCTCCACAAAGGAATTTATGCAACTCTGTAACGGAGTTCTGCCAACTCCATTAGGAAATCAACCAACTCCGTAAAAGTGTAATTTAACACCGAAGCACGGATATTATTATTAAATTACACAACTCCGTCACGTTTAACTACTTGTGCATTTGGTCGCTAGGGAACTACCAGACGGTGAGAAATCGGTGTTGAATCCAACACCGTATTTCTTTGTGTGTAGCTGTCTCAACGCGGTTCATAACACCCCATAAGTAGAAATCATGGGAGTTAAGAAGTTTGTGGAGAAGGTGCCATTGCCAAACCAGAAAGCTGTAATGGTCGCCGAGACCCTAGTTAAAGAACTACACTCCACCCAGAGACGTAACTTTGAATCGACGGTGTTCCAGGAGGTATGCAGGATATTGGGTAAACGCAAAACCAGATCAACTGCATTGCACCGCAATCGGATAGCATGGTGGAGCACATGAACAGGACAGTTATCAAATATTTATCAAAAGGACCAGACCACCAGCGAGATTGGAACCAGCAACTATATTTGTTCCTGCTGGTGTATAGAGCATCGGTCCACGAAACCACGGGCAATAGCCCATTTAATCTGTCCTTCGGAGGAGAACTGCGTCTACCATGCGACTTTAAGTTCGGGTCTTTTCATTTTTAAGTGCTCTTTGTAGACGATATAAAAAAAGAATCGTGTTTAAATGATTTAAAGTTAATTTTAAAAGGTGCTCATATTATTTCTGCGTTACTACAAATTTTCAAAAGTCCATAATAAAAAAAGAAATCCCATATATTGCGTAGTTTCTGTGTGACACTGTTACGTACACCTACATATGTAACACGGCATACACCAATTGCTAAAAAGGCATCCAGAGCTTTATCACGGACGTATCCTCATTTGCATTTTTCTCACAGTACCATCAGTATTCAACTCAACGCCTATTTGCATTCATACGTACCTTGTTAAGTTTAGCGTGAATATGAGAGGCAATTTCTAAAAATTTGAAAATAATCCGTAAAGCCCGCAGGCGCGTTCGTTTTTTTAATGAGCTGCAACATTCCGAAACGCGCACGTAAAGGACTGTAACAACATTCAACGGGAAGCGAAAGTATTAAAGGTCAGAGTTACCACCACGGAACTATACGTCGAACGATGAATTTCCATAGAAAATATAAATATAGTAACTAGGGCATCGATACTTGAAATTTAACAAATATTAAGTACAGACAAGCTTTGCTGATACACGTATTTCAGATGTATAAACCAGTGGGATCTATATGTTGAATGAATACTATTCGTCAATGAAAATCTGTTTCTGTCGAACTGCTATTGACGATTCTGTGTTAAAATGCACTAATTCTTGAAGTAGCAATACGTTTTAATAGACCGACAGCAGTCACAACAGTCCCGCTGCGTTTGTAGTGAGCCCAGAAACAGTTTGCCACGACGCAATATAAAAAACGTGCGATCGTTTCAAGCGTTGAGAATTTGGCTTGTGTTCTCTAGGGGGCGCACAACCAAACTCTTGATTTCTTAGTAGGTAATTGCGGATAAAACTTGATATGCGATAACGATAAAAAGAGTTTGCACTCGGAGTGATACTGAGGACGCCTCTAGTGTTATTCCCTTTTCATTGCTTCTGCTGATATGGTGATTTCAATAATAGACCATGAGTCCACCAGGATGACATTTTTCGGTTAATTCTAAAATATTGAATTATCCATACAAAAGAACCTGACTACATAATCTGAATAAAGCAAGCATAAATATTAAAACCTATAACCGTGTGCCGCTGCCACTAGATGTTAAATATGTACAGCTAAAAAAAGAGAGAGGATATTAGTCATTCGTATTTACGGTTCCTTTACTACTAATAAACACAGCGATCCTTAACCGAAGCCAAGCATGCGTTCAGTAAACCCTTGGTTCTATATTATAATTTTTAAATACAGTTCATAATATTGTATCTACTTTTTTATTGTTTTCATTTCATTTAGTGAAGCATTGAACAAACGGCTGCTCTTTTAATTGTTATATCGTTCACGGGAAATAAACCTTACATAAATAAATTATAATTTAAACAATTCTATATTTCCGCCAATGCACAAGGCCGGGAGGTTTTTCGAGGTATGGATAATATATGTAAATCTGCTTTATTTCATTTTCAGTTAAGAAAAACAAGCCGCCGGCAGTAAAGCAAATATTATTTCTAAAAGAGAAGGGACACGTTGAATTTCATAGTAAGCCACAATACAATGTAGCCAATGTAAGCGTGTATATCTGTATTGGAAATGTAGGTATATATACTATTTAGAAATGTTAAATTTTCCATGCTGTTGCTTTGAGCTTAAGTGTTCTTTATCTCTTTTCTTTTACATTGTATTTTAATTTTAAAAATAAAATTTAATATGTTTGTAATTGTTTAATATTTAGGCTTACCCAGTTTATTTTTTTTTGTACAATGTTTTTAATCTGTAATTATTATTGTTTGCTTAGCAACTAAATTTAACTTGATTTGTTGCATGGTAGTGACAAAAATATTTGTTTGTTGTTCGATCTTATATATTATGCAATCTTCCATCTACAGTTCAAATTTTGACCTTGATGAAGCTATTATTAAATAGGGAAATATTGGTGAAACAATAAATACATTAATAATTTGTATCGGAGCAATATGACTTTCGAAAGAAGACTTTTTAACAATCGATATTAATAATAATAGAATTCTAAAAAATAGTAATTCCCAATTTCAATACCGGCTTTATTTTGGGTGGGACATTTTGGTGTGATACATCACTGCATTTTGAGCAAATGATCGAAATAGTTGATCCAACACCAACTCTTTTTATCACGGATATAGGAACTCGCCATCACACACTTTACACTTGCAAGTAGCAATAAGAAGATGATTTAGTTCCTTCATACATATCATCTATTTTATCGCCCTGGAACAAATCATACCATAGCTGTTCACTTGATGTATGGGTTGGTATCTTTGCCGATCATTTCATAGGACCCCAATTCATTGAAGTGACTTTAAATTGTCAAATGTATTAGAACATGCTGGACGATACAATCAATCCTTTGATCACAGAAAAATTGGAGCAAGATCCACATTTGTTGGAGAATCGGATAGTATTTCAGTAAGATGGAGCTGAGTACGACAATTTTTTGATCAAAGTGCCGTTGTTGGATTGGTCGAAGGGGGCCTATAGAATCGCCTGCCACACTGCTGGATCTTACACCATTGATTTTTTTCTTTTGGGTACCTTAAATCTAAAGTCTATGCCACGCGTTCAGAGTCCTTACAAGAGTTACGCCAAAAAATGGTTGAAGAATGCTAACGAATAACTCCAGAAATGTTGTGAAATGTCAGGAGAGCATTTGAAGCATTTGATTGTACTATTGCATGGAGGTTAATGGTCATCATTTTGAACATTTAATAAAATAAAATTCAAATCATTTAATGCCAATCGTTTTTTACACAGATCGCAAATTATGCACTTGAAAAAATTACTTTTTGATACATTTTGCCCTTGTAAAGAGAACTGAAAGACCCTTTAAATGAGTGGTCACAGGACTCATCATCCCTACTCAAATTTTAATGGTGGGGACTTCTGCGCCCCCAATGAATGACTTTAAATCGTCAGGCCAATCATTCTTCTTTCTTCATTCTGCCCCTTGATATGACAATTGACTAGTTCCGGAATTTTATATAAATTATATAAATGACAGCAGGAAAAGAGTTATTATAGGTGCCTCGATTCAGTTGAAATGCCTTGTATAAATACTTACACGTCCTGGTTTTTGAGAAGGTGAATTGATTATATTCCGCAAATTTATGTATATAAATAATATCTCCTGAAAAGCCGTGGTTTTGCATATTCTTGTTCCTTTTTCTCAAGAACAACGCTAATTATAGCAATATAACGGTTTTTTTTTTAATATTTAGCACCAGAGAAAAAGTGTTTAGAAAAAAAATTACACATATTGAATTTGTCATAACAAATGATTAAGTAAATATTTTGGAAAACCCTTCCGTGCCATCCTTCACTTTAACACTTTAACATGAAATATAGTAGCAATCGTTAAAAAATATTTACTGGTACCTGAAAAAAAAAAGAAAGTAAAGATGGTCGCCGTGAGAAAATAACTTTGTTATATACCTCTCTAAACAATTTATTTGAAGCATCTGCATAGGTAGGTATATCAAATTATTCAGACGATCCAAAAATGATATCACTTTTAAGACGATTCGATCAGTACTTTGCAAATTATCATGGAGCAGCTCTTTCTTTCGGAAAGCATGTTCTGAAGTGTTCGATTCTCCTTAACCTAGTTTGTAATAACCAGATGCCCAACAACGCCATTCTGGCGGTTGTATTTTAACGTGCATGTGGGCAAGACTTTTTAGAGTATCGTTGCTGTGTCGATAGTTAGGCCACAGTATATACCTAAGCAGTAGTTTCACTTGGTGTCGCACCTTTGATCGTTTGGGATTAAATTTCAAATCGCGCATAGTTCCGCGCAAGGTAGGATCGGGGCATACAGCCCGGCCCCGGCAGGATTAACCGAATATTGGAAAAAATAAAAAGGGAAAGGTGAAATTGAATTTAAATGCAAACATTGGTATAATAGTTTACATTGGCAAATTAGAAAAATTTACTGAGAAGAATACAAGATTATTATTGTATTCATCAGTTAATGCATATTATATGCGACTTGTGAATGTGTTTATTAATATTTACCTACTTATAATGCTGGTAATCGCTTCATTAATAATTGCTTTCTATTTTACATTTAAAATAAAATCATTAAGTAGTTATGCCCTGAAATAAGTGTTATTTGTAATGAACAAGAAATAGTTATGTTTGTAGTAAATGTAATTGAAAAGGCCTTTACCATAAGGGAATTATCTGCATAATAGTAATAATCCTTTAATTTGCCCACAAGTAAATAAACAATTAAGTGAACCACAATGTAAGCCGTTTTCAAATTATCCCCAATGTAATTTTTAATTATAGAAGATCTTTAGTGTTTACTTTTAATTTGGCATTTTAACGGAAATTGGTACTCAGTTAAATCTTAGGTAAGTAAAATAAGAATGAACTAACAAAGATTTTACTAGCATCTTAATTCCAGTACAAAGAACTGGTACTGATATGATTTACAATATATTATACCATTGCACAATACAAAATGTGGCGCACGTGTCCCATCGAGGTGGTTTTATAGGTTGTGTCTTTGTTTGTAAACAAGCCGTTAATCGCTTGTCCAATATTAGGTCAATCCGGTCCTGCTCAAATCCGTCCTGAGCCCTACATGCGCAGAACTATGTTGCAAATTTGTCCCAGGATTTTGAGGGAGTGAAACTACTGCATAAAGTATATACTGTAGTTAGGCCGAAAACACCATAACAGAAAACCATAACAGAAGATAAATATAGATAGCGCGGACATTTTTTGATACATTTACTGGTTGTGATACCGTGGTGATACGGGATGCTGTCATTATTGAGCGTTTTCTATGCATACTCGATATCGTTGCTTGGATGTATAGAAAAGCAAATGCTTCAAATAAAGACCGGAATTTTATGCGCTGGTAGGTTGTAGAGTTTTAGAATGCGAGTTTCCATTTTATACCTCAAATCATCAGCACTTACGTATCGTTTTCCATCTTACGATGAGTATTGTGTAATGTGTAGTCAATCCTGTATTCGCAATACCTTTGAGTGTATCGCAGTTTTTACAGCAAATAGGGCAGTAAAAACGTACTCTGCGCGATTTCGCATTATACGTGCTCTAGTTGTGCCGCGCGCCGTGTATTGTTGATCGTTCGTATTCCTCCTTTCGCCGGTAGGTACATACGTACAGTACTGCGCCAGTACCGACAACAGTGTGTCGCTTACGGTTTACATTTATCGTAAATATCGTGTCGGCGCTGTAACGGCATTTCACTGGCCAGGAGTGTGATATTTTACGGCCTCGAAGTCTGCCAGAATCGCAGAACACTAAAAACCCTGGCACAAAACCGTTCTCTGCCGTTTTTATAACTTAAACCAACTCCGACGTCTATGCATGTTGTTATATTTTTACGACTGCCTTAATTTTATATGAAAATGCCTTTCGACTCCGCCCCGCTAGGCCGCAGTATTTTTATAGGCGATACGTTCTGGGGGATTGCGTGTAGCCGCGTTAGGCAATGTTTCGTGCTCTTTTCGTCGTTTTATTCCCTATTATTGTCTCGGCGTAAGCTTTCATGTGAATTTCTCCCGTGGAAAGTGAGCTCATATTATAAATGCCGCGTTGAATACTAAAAATAACAGCCCAAGAGAGGTTTATCTTAAATTACTCCAATGTTGAGTAGACAATATGAAAATTGGATATTCATTTTAGGAGTTAAAAGTGTAATTTGAAAGATATTATGGTATAATGATCATAACAAAAGTCATTTCGTCTGAGCTAAAGTAACAATATATTTATCGAATGTAGGAAAAGCATAGCCCTGTATGATAATGACACACAATCACAATTCAAAATTCGAGCACTGATTATATGGCATAATTCATATGAACTGCGTATGTATGTATTTTAATTATTTTAGAAAACAATATAAAAAAAAAGGAATATGTTAACACTCAAACAAAAGATTGCAATCATAATCATAGAATATAATAATAAAAACAAGCTCAGTTCACGTGAATTAGCCAGAAAATTTAATATTGGCAAAACACAAGCCGCGACAATAATAACAAGAAAAGATGAACATCTAACACAGTGGCAAACAAATGACAATAGTGGAATTAAAAGGCGATTTTTTAAAACTGAAGGCCTCAGAATATACCAGTTAACATATGAATGGTTTGTGCAAGCTAGAAATAAGAATATGCCTGTATCAGGTGTATTAATTAAGTATAAAGCTAAGGAAATTGCTGAGAAATTAGGCAGTTATAATTTTTCCGCTTCTACTGGATGGCTAGATAAATTCAAAAGGCGACATAATATTAATTACCGGATGATATCTGGCGAAGGCGCTAGCGCAAATCAAGAAGATGTAGAAGCTTTCATAAACAGGTTAGCGTTAATAATTAAAGAGTACACACCACGCGATATTTATAATTTGGACGAAACAGGCTTATTTTTTCGGACACTACCAACAAAGACAATAGCATTAAGAGGCGAAAAATGTGTGGGTGGCAAGTTATCGAAGGAAAGATTAACTATAATGCACTGTGTGAATATGGCAGGGGAGAAAGAAAAACTGTTGCAAAATTGGCATGTAATACACTCAAGCAAACTTCCATTCTAGATTATTTTGTAAAGTAGTACATAAATTGTATATGTACATATGTGTGTATTAGATGTATGTTCCTATTATATACATGTACACACCCTTTTTATTTTTATTTAGCAAATAAAGTTAATATCTATATAATCTTACACTGTGTTTAAATGAAAGCTTTTTCAGCGTTTTTACTTATTTTTTTTTCTGTCTTCTGATAAACGGGCACTTCTCTTAACCGGGCAATATTATCGGAATGAACAATTTTGGCACGTTTGTGGCGTTGACATT
This sequence comes from Cetonia aurata, assembly GCA_949128085.1. Taxonomy (NCBI): domain Eukaryota; kingdom Metazoa; phylum Arthropoda; class Insecta; order Coleoptera; family Scarabaeidae; genus Cetonia; species Cetonia aurata. Next base: position 62,148,016 of record OX421883.1, on the reverse strand, counting down.
TTACCGTTTATATATCTACAACACAAAATGTAGCTTGAGTGCTCAGAAAATAGAACTCATGATTATTCCTTTTTTCCTTATTCTCAGGCACGTCCGACTGGTCTTTGTATAACACCGCAGCCTCAAGGCTTATGTGCTCTACCTGTTCTGGTTACAGAAACCACTCAAGCATACTAGTGTACTGTAACAGACTGTGCAGATCCCTAGCACGGAGTAGTCCGCATATCTCTGATTCAACTTTGTCTTGCCCAAACAGTTGACGCGTCTTGTGATTCAGCGCCTCAGTATAAAAGAGATTACAATCACAAAAACCAGAAAAACTTGCGGTGAAGACCTTCCTATATGGCTATCCAAGCCAGTATGTCAAATCTTCAATCAATTCAATAAAATCTGATGTTTTAATATTCCATCAAAAGAAAAGTGATTTTTCCCATAATAATTAAACGTAAAACTCTTCCGTCAAATAATTGCATTTAACAGATTTATTATTTCAACCTTATGCACTATTTTAGAATTCACCTAATTCTGCCCGCTAAAGTGTTAACGAACAACTTTGGGCAGCGTGACGCCCAGGTTAATAAGCATGAATTTAAATTTCATCCAACTCTCCCGTTTTGTAATGCAAAGAACGTTTGGCGGAGGTTCTGGCAGACGGTACGTTTCAAATATTAAATTCAAATTCGTATTTGATCTGCTCCAGAAAATGAATGCCTTTCATCACTGCCATTTGTATGCATTACACTAACGGTAAGGTCATGATAACCCCTTACTACAATTGCTTATTAAATCGAAGTAGATTTCCTATGTAATTAGTTTTAATTGAATGCTTTAGAGCTCAATTTTTTAAGGGACTAGTCTTTGCATTATATTAAGACAGTATCTTTATTGGAGTTAATTTTATTTATAAGAGAATTGCTGTATTAAAAACGTTATTTCTCTAAAACATTTATGGTGTCGGTTGGTATGATCAGTTGGTTTTACACCCCTGACAATTGCTCTATCTGTGGATGGGACGATTTGCCTTTATATAGGATACATCGATAGAAGCTCTAATGAACAGGTTTTCATTTTTGGAATAGAACACATATTCTCTTGTTGTTTTTTAGGATGGGAGCATTTAAACGGAAATGATGGATGACAAACAGTCGGCCGAGCGCCCAACAAAAACGAAATTTAGATTTGCGAAATAAAACAAACAGAAAGGGCTTCAACTACATCGGTTGAACGAACGACATCTATCCGGATAAAAAGGAACGTGTTTAAAAATCCGAACTACGGAATGATTTATATCCTGGGATCATTTTTTTGCTATCGCAGAAATTAAATTCTATCCTGCATTAATGCTAAATGATTAATGGTGGAGCTTTATGACTTTATGTACGGTATGATTTTGTATCGATTAATGTTTTTATAGTGCAAGCAGTCTTGCTTTGTTCCATTCTTGTTGCACTTTCTCAATTAGAAAATTAGTTAAAATGTAACTAAAAATACGATTAAAACACGAAATATGTACCTTATGCTCTTCGAGAACTGTGATTGACCCTCATATTAATTAATCAAAACCTTGCTATCGTAACTTCAAAAAGAAAAGTAATAGATATAACGTTGGCAACCGTTTATACAGGAAGCAACGTGTTTGATTGGCATGTATCTGATGAGGAGAGTTGCTCAGATCACAGGTACATCAATTTTCGTATGTGGCCATATATCATGAACCTGTAATTGAAACTTATCGTAATCCTCGAAGAACTATTTGGGAAGCCTACATTGCAGAACTACAGTTTAAAAAGGATTAAATAAACAACACAATAGACCTGGAATGTATAGCGGAGCAAATCCTTAAACACGGAAGGTACTCTGATGGAACGGCAACCTTGAATACATGAGAAAGAAAATTAGGAAAAAGTTCAACAGCTCTAAGAAAACATCAGTTTGGGATGAATATAGGGAGGCTTTACTGATTATAATGAAGCTTTAAAAAATTTGAAGAGGGAATCCTGGAGGAGGTCGGGCAAGCTACGGAATGTGCCAGGATTTCTAGAATATTATCAAAAGAACCTCAAAGCTCGATACATACTCTGAAAACAGAGAGCGGAGGCTACACCAAGACTAGAAATGAGGGTTCATTTCTCAGGATCTATCTAATATAATTAACCATTCATCACCGCTAGGCTGCAATAAAGCAGAACTGGAACCTAGGACGCACTAGCAAGTAGCAGAGAATATTTAACATTTATTGCAGACTCTAAACAAAGTTTTAACATAGTCATTACATTATGAAGTTAAAAACTCTCCTATACTATTTTAATAAGCGTTACACATAATCATTCCATGTAAAAATGCTGGTATCAATTGCTACACTAATACTTGAAGGGCTACTTCCTCTATCAAGCAAGAATTGACCATCTTTACTTGTTCTGACGAACACGACGGCACTGGATTCCCAACGAAAAGTCGCAGCTATACAATATTAAATGTTTCCAACGGAATTGATAAAGTGCTCGATTCCTTTGTTACTTCGTGTTTTAGAGATTATATTTTATTATAAAATTATTACTAATGTACGGAAGTTTTAGGTTCTTTTTATAAAATTATTGCAATATGACAAACGTTTTAGGTTTCAGACTTTTATACTCAAAATGTTGTTATAATTAATAATAATTTCTGTGGCTTTTGTCGCTCTAATATCATGAGGTAATCTTTAATCTTTTGTATATAAGAATGAAAATAACACAAAGTTTTTTTGTATAGGATATAAGTATATATGCGTTCCACTACGCCTGGTAATTGAAAACGGAATGGTGGAATTCTGGTAAACACGTCCCACCCACGGGAAATACCTTTATTTGCATTAACGTGTAAACGTTCTGAAGAGATTCCACGCATCATCTTTTGTTCAATTATATTCGCGTCTCGGCATGTAATCTGTTCATATTGTCTACGAAAGTGTTTTAAACCGGATGCAGTCAAGATTAACAGTCGGCAGGATTCCGTCATTAGCGGTAACGTGTAATTGCTTTCCGCCATATACTACTTACTGCTTTATCGCCCAGCTGTTCGACTCTGCAGTGGAGGAAGGCCGTCTGGCCGACGGCGGTGGTGACATTGCGGGGTACGTTAAATTCGAAATACGGGTGGATGCTGACGTTGCTATTCAATCCGCCGTCATCTAAGTACGAGTCTACGCCACCTGAAATACCCAAAAACAACCGAATTATATTTGGTTTGGTCTTCGAGCGGTACCGCTCTAATCCGATTAGTATACGCTTAGGGTTTTTAGCGCTGGAAACAGCAGGCATAACGGTTTCCAAGATACTAGTGAGGCTTAACGAATGTGTTGTTTAAATAATAAATGTATTTTAAGACTCAACTTATTGTTGCGAAAGCGCGGAACAAATTTTATTTTATATAGGGGAAATGTGGGTAAAGTAATAATCGTCAATATTTGGTAATTCACCAGTGCCATCTACTGGAAAACGGACTAAGTAAGTCCAATGGGTCCATCAGTGGGAATTATTATAGTAGGTTGCGAAACTAATGTAGAATAATGGAACAAAGAAGTTTATTTACAATTTAACATTGCCATTTCATATTTGCAATATATTATAATTTTTATACATTCCATTGTATGTATGAAGTGTTTTTATCATTGATCAACCTATAAACCAAGAGAAAATACCAAAATAAGTAAAAGTCAAGAAAAGAAATGATTTTGAACATTTATAGCATTTTTCGGCTAGTTCATCTATTATTTTTGGTTTTCTAACCTTCTTTGTCACTCAAATTATTTTTATTTGTTTGTTGTGTTAATATCACTACGAAATTCGTTTTGTAAAAATTACTGTTTTTCCTGTCGTCATACACACAGCCTACTTTCAAATGTGTATAGGTTTTAAGTACAGTTTTAATTAATATTTGATAAAAACTGTTAATAACGACAAAACCGCTAAAGATAGGTATGAGGACTTTTAGCATATCGATGCGTAGAATAAATCGCCATCTAAACATGTAAAAATATACAAACCGTTCAATTTGAAAAAAAAAAAAAAATGAATTTTGTGTGTTTAAAGTTTTTTGGCTTTGCCACTAAATTTAGAACATTCTGTATAACCTGCGATAGGTTTGCAAATGTGTTATGTAAACCCTTATAGTTTTGCTTCTTGCTTGTAAAACACGGAGGTTTTGCGTTTACAGAAGGGCAACAGAAAGACATCCTTCAGCAAAACGCAATTTTTTTTGAAAATCAGAATAACTCAAAAACGGTTGAAGATAACGGTATAGGATAATCTAATACAGTGTATCATAGAATCGATTTTAGAATAAAAAATGCAATAATATACAGGGTGTTTTATTTAAATGGTAATTTCCGGTTTTTCCGGAAGTTGGACAACATAGAAAATATTTTAGAACAAAAGAAAGCGATGGGTTATTCTTAAACTGAAAGTTTCAAATTCATAAATACTAAGGAACCCTGGAAACTTATAATGAACGGGATTCGTGGTATACCCTGTATAAGTTTATGATAACAAAATTTCAAGAATACTTTTTTTTCTTTATTATGCATGCATTTTTTTATTACCGTCCATGTTAGTCGTACTTCCAACGCTGCCGAAGGTTGAGATAAAAATCCTAACAGATTTTGTTTTCCTTTCTTAAAAGTTCTTATATAGAAGAAAATTTTTAAAACATGTTTCTATAGAAAGTTTCGCTAATGTTTGTTCATGTTAAAATCGTACAATTTTTCATATTATTAATTAAATAAATGTTAATCTATCTCAAATAAAGCTTATCTATTCTGAGTAGATAATACTGTAAAATAACCAAAGGAGTATGCGTGCCGAACATGGTCATTTTGGAAATGCTGCCTTTGTTTATGTAACTGCTTCCACGGCGCATTGCACAGTAGTTAGCCATTTAATAGCAGCGCTTTCATGATAAAATGTGGAGCTTTAATAGTCATCGTGGGGCATTACGTGGAAGTTTTTAGATTGTTTCACGGTACGCGTTGTCGAAATTTATCGTAAGTAGTGTTATTTTAATGGGGCTGCATGTTTTGTGGGTGACCATTAACGGTCGAGCGGAACGTAAATTTCGATTTCAGACCAAACTTAAAATGAAATATTCACGTTTCGGTTGTTACTCGTTGTTCGCCCCGGAGCTACTAGAAAATCGACGGGTAAATCACGCACAGTATGTACGCTATAGGGCCGTAAAAGCGTTTGCTTTGCTTGGAATGTATTGATTCGGTACCAGTTTTATTCGGGTACTTTATGTCCTTTCCTTGAGGACGTTTGACCTTGAACTTGAAACGCAAGCATCTTTTTGTGATGTTGTGATAATATATTAACAAAGGTCAGAGTCTTAATGTGTATGTTTTACTGAAAATGCGATACATCCTAGGTATACACAAGACAAAAACTTACCAATCAAAAAAACAGTTTAACTTGTAAACAACATACCGCTACATACACTACTATTCAAGACAAACAGAACACTAATAATACAGTACATTATCTTCCTTCTAAAAGGGGACAATACTACAAAAGTAAGAATTTTCTTCACGATCTACACACATAAACATTTTACGGAGTTAAATTAAAAGGAGTTGTAGCTTTCCCGGAAACAGTTAAATTGTCACTAAAAATTTGTTAAACTAACGTCAAAAAGAAATATTTTACACTTTTCGCAAATGTTTCTAACTACACCTCATGTAGTTAGAAATTTCCAACTCCAAAAAGCAGAAATATAATATCTGTGTTACTCTTTGTTTAACATCAGACTCAGATAATAATAACTTCTTCTATTGTATCAACTACGCGACAGGTTGAAGATGTAGAAGGCAAAGCCTGCGATCTTTCATTTCCGAAGAAATTATTTGATCTGAATGACGCCGCATACTTTTATTCCTTCCGTTGCTGAGTTCGTAAAATCTCGGGTAGGTACATTCACCCAGGGTTTAAAATTTCTTATTTTACTGTCACGCCAAATTTTTTCATTATTATGTTTTTCCATAGATGGGCAAGATAAGGGTTTAATAAATTCTAGTCTTGTTCGCGGTTTCTTTCGAAATGCAATGTGTTGCAGTGCGATAATCAAATAAATAACGTGTGAATGCCAAATTACAATCCTTTCCCTGAGCTTGAACTTTCTTAAGGGTTAATCTAATGTTTTTACAGCGTTTTCCGCAATGCCATTACTAAATGGGAGATATGGAGCCGTTAATATGTGTTTAATCCCATTAAGCTTACGAAATTTTTCGAATTCTATAGATGTGAATGGTGCTCCAATTGTCGGAAACAACAGTTTCGGGTAAACCAAAACGTGGAAATAGATAGCGCAAAATTTCTATCGTTTTCGCTATGGTGGTAGATGATTGAAAAACTTCCTATACCATTTCGAAAAAGCATCAAGAATACCAATGTATTTAAAATTAAAAATAGAACCTAAGAAATCTCTATGGATTCTTGACCAAGCACGTTTAGGTGCAAGCAATGGACTACAAGATCTAGCGGGATTGCCACGAACTCAGTTACAAAAAATTAATCGAATGGGAGGATACGTGTTTAAACTCCATCATCAAAACGTAAAAAAAACACAAAAACGTTAAGGAGTAAAAATATATTGAAATAGTCCACAACAATATTGTTTCACCACACAGTGGCTTCATCAGGTGGATGAAATTAACTAAGTTAATTAACTAAGTTACATCTGTTACAACTTTTAAAAGCATTTTCTATGTCCTTATCGAGTGACGGCCACCAACAATAGGAACGAGCAATAAGTAGATTTTATTTTAGCAATTCCAAAATGTGACGAATGAAGTTCTTGCAAAACATAATTCTTAAATTTACTTGGTATAACTATGCGATAGCCCCACATTAAAGAACCATGCTCTATATGCAAACAACCATGCTACTGATCTAGGCGAATAAATTAATGTTTCAGCTTTTCTGCATATTTTTTTAATTCCGACCATTTACGCAAACAATAGTTATACACGAGCGCGAGTTCTCTACCACGTCGTGTTTCTCGCGCAATTGTCTTAAAATTTAAGGGTGAAATATAGTCTACATAATTACAATGACCAAAATCTTCGCGAATTTATAGGAAGTCTAGAAAAAACATCTGCATGAATGTTACTTTTTGAGTTGATATTCAAGATAAGCTGAATAATTCAAACAAAAAAATGGCTATGAAAGGATAGTTAAATTCTTGTGCGCTACGAGAGAGGAGAATGACTCACTGTTGTCCATATTAAGTTAATAAGAGATTAGAAAAAGAAAGGAATCAATTTAAAAATGATGCTTTGGATGGAGCACCAAAATGCTAAATATTGGCGCATTTTTTTAACCACACGGAACATATTTATCACGTGAAATAAACTAAAATGGATATTTTGCATGTTTTATCAGATGTTCTCTCCTATTAGCTTGTATGTGTTTTTTTTTTCGGCAAATAGTACTCCTGCATACGCTACTGCATGCAAATGCACATAATGAGGATGCAAACATTTTGTGAAAAGTTAACAATTCACTGTTCACTGATCATGTTCATTTATTTTCGGCGAAAAAAAAAAAACTGGTGTTTGAAGTCGCCGTTTTGTAGTAACAATGAAAATGGGAACGAGTGTCGGTTTTTGTTTGCACAAGCTTTCATTCCCAATGTGTGCAGTGTTATCGCTTTTTTTTCGTGTAGGTATTATTCGGTTGGAGTATTGCATGTCTAAAATTGGATGCGATTTTTGTTTTACGGAGAGACCATTCTGGTGTAGGTAATTGCCAATACTTAATGAATCTGTTAATCAATTGAGGCTTTTGTTATTTTTATTTATTCATTTACTGGGAAATTATAATATAGGATATTATTAAAAATGCTTTTGCCATCGGTATAAAGCGGAAGTTTAGATTAGAAGATTTGCATAAAATTTGATTAGCACATACATTAATAATAATAATCTTTAATGCCCAATAGAAAAAACTCAATTACAGGACATAATAACAAAATTACAATACTTTAAAGAAACAAAATAACCGTCAGAAACAAGTTAATACTAAATAAACGTAAACAAATGTACAACCAACTTAAAACAAGGTATTCACAAAAATAATATGCAACAAAATATATATACTACTACATATAAATATAATCAAAACAAAAAAAACGAGAATATACGCACGCACAACGTAATTTTCTATGGTATCATATGTTATTTCAAGTTACAGGAGTATATCACTAACTACTCTGTTAGCATTCCTTGTAAATTGGAGAGCGCTGCAGCATATTAGTCCTCGCAACAGGCAACTGGAAAGTGACATCATACCGTGAACAACTCCCAGGGACGTGAAACATCAGTTTCGAGAGAAGATATGGACAATCCACCTTGTTATTTATCAGCTTAATAACATAAATTTATAAGCCGTAAAAAGTTGGCGCACTGAAAGTTTCTTCTATCAGAGAGCGAAACCATGTTATGATGTAATAGCAAATCTGATTGGCTGATGCCTCTAGGTGGATAAACACCGTCAATTTTGAATGATAATAGTATTTTAAAACACAAGTGTCACAATGACGTTTATGTAATGCGAGAGATTCAAAGTACGAGCATTACAAGTCATTGTGGCACACGTTTTTTACAGTATTTTTTCGAATTTACCCAATAACCGCCTATATTACGTTCCGGCAAGAGTATAGAATATTGGGTGTCGCGAATCTTAGCTTCATCAGGTCTAACTATTTATATTTATTGATATAATATTTGGGACCTATATTTATCTCTGGTATGGGGAAACTTGTGCGCATGAGAGTATTTCTTCGATTTTCCTTTCTTAGAAGTTGACCGTTAGAAATTTTTAAAACCTGTTTCTACAGAAAGTTTCGCTATTGTTTGTTCATGTTAAAATCGTACCATTTTTTGTTCTTTGCGGTGTGGTGGTTGATTCAAACTTATAATTAGGTACACATAATTAGTCTTTCTCTTGGTGTACTGATGACTATCGGTATCCTGGCTATGTATGCCGCTTTCTTTTAATTTCCCTTTTGTTTATCAATCCTCTTTGGAACCCTCTTGGATGTAAGCCTTTTTCCGAGCTACTCTCTAGCCTGCTTTCCAAGTGCTGCATGAATTTTGATTTTTAAATTTATCCTTTGCTGCAAATGTTTTTCGATTATTCTAATTTTATTTTTGTTATATATGTATGTGATATTATATATATAGATTCGAGTAGTGGCGATTGTATATAGGCATGCATCTTTTCAATAAATTCTTCTTGACTGTTAGTAGTCTACCATTGCGTACCTCGCTAAGATACAACAATTTTAAAAGTCTGATCATATATGACGTCAGAATAGCAATTATAATTAGAGCAAAGTACAATATTATATCAAGATGTAATTTTATATTTTACATTAATACTGAGACATAATCTCGTCCCGAGAGTATCTAAATTAACATGCCATGAATATATACGGTTTAACTACAACTTGGAGATGTGTCTACATCCTTAAATTTTAGCACACCGTTTAGGATAAAAGTATAAAAGATCAGCTACTAACTTGTAGTTCTTATTTCCTGACTGAAATTCCTATTTATCCAAAATTTAATATCTAACATTTATAGTTCGCATTACGGAAGATAGTTAGCTCGCTTTTGTAGTTCACTAGATTTTATGCAGAGATTATTAAAATTCTATTCCGAATACCATCGCTCCAGCGCCTCTAAGTAATTACTTCATAAAAGGAAAGGAGAACATCCAACCACCGCGTCGTAGTACATGCAGAGTCCTCTTGGGAAGAATGTATATGTGATAGGTAAAGGCACCTGCAACATACATAGATGCTTCACTATATCCGTTCGTAAAGGCACTTCAGGGAAACTCCCGCTTCTTACGTATAGTCAGTCAGTGCGTCTCTGTATTTGTTCCTTGCCCCGCAGGCTATGAATATTAGATATCCTTAAGGGTAAACACACTAACGGGAGTTGCAAGCGATTCGAAAGCCTTTATCCAACCGATGTGCATTCACTTCGCCATAAAAATTGAATGAAAACTGCCCGTATGTTTGAGATGTGCTCCACTAGATGGCTGACGTTTGCAGTCGTGCACTATCGTGCACGTATTACGGCGGTTATGTTGTTTCTAAGTACTGCGGAATAAAATATGAAAGTTTGAATAAGACGAATGCGACAGTGCACGCTACAGGAAGAATTTTTCTAGTTAAAAGTTTGCTAGAATATATTTTCTCTTCTAAGCGATACTGTCAAGTAGGAAGAAATGCCAAATAATAACATATACGATATATTATAATCAGTAAATGTTCGTGCCTGCGTTTATCTTCAGCTGGTTTATATGTATATGCACGTGTTAGATCACTCAACATGTGCGAAAGTACACTCTAACGAAGATTTGGTAAAATTCCTGTACGGTTTCGGGGCAATTATATTACCCCGAAACCGTATAGGTATTTTACTTGTGCGAGTAAAACTACTTTGATGTAAAAATACACCAAGGAAATTTACTACTAGCGTATGAAAAATACTAAAGAAAATGAAACTTACTGGGTAAATTTCTTACGATAACGAAAGGTCCCTAGTAAAAATCGTTTAGCATGGAAATTTCATATGGAGCTTTACTATGTATTTAGGAAAATTCCTAAACATACATAACGGAATTTTATATAAGAATATCCCAAAAATTTGTAATTTACCGATGAAGTTTACTACGTGTAGGTATTTTTTCCGATACTACTAAATTTTATAAGTAGAAAAATCCATAGTTTGCCAAGATCATTTCTTTCACAAGTTTTCCGTTAATGTTATATATACTTCGTATATTACAAATTCTGGTTGTCCTAAATATGAAAATATTTGTAAATCCATCACTTGCTTTCCTATTTGCAAATTCCAGTACTACGGAAATGCTGATAAAAGAGACACGAGTAAAATCGAGTAAGTACCTGATTTCAACCAAGGAATAGGATTAACATAGACACTGCAATACCATTATAAATATATATTACAGGTAATTTAAGAAATATAAAAAACAATGCTTATAATAGTAACAACAATAATACATTTAAATGGTACTCAACTGTTTCATTATACTTATAACTTTCTTTTTCGAGTGTGAAAAAATGCTGCTTTTGGTGCCGGCATCAGGATGCGTCTTCATGATGTAGCGTTGGAGGAACTCCAACAAACAATTGATCTTCTTTCATTATTGATGTACGTACAAGATCGCAAGCATTGATGAAAAATGAATTCCTAGATATCAATTAGTATCTTAGTGCGCAATGTGTAATGCGTGTAAAATATAGGTTTTAAAATTGCCTATTTGAAGAGAATATGAAAAATGAAGTATGAAAAAGGCTAACTGTATTATATATATTGTGCATTCGAAAATTGGTAGAAGAAATCATTAATGTTATACTACGCGTATAATAATTATGTGCTGATTTAGTTGCTATTCCTAAACGCTTTCTTAACCATAAAAACAAATGCGTAGATAGGTATAAGATAATATTCTAAGTAAAATAGACAAGTTGAATAATACATTCATAACCTCTACTTCAGCGTAGCAATATGCAATAAACAATAACTATAACCATTTACTTTAACATGACGGTAATACACAAACTAGAAATATATTTTATATACCCTGTCGAGGCATATTAACGTGTTTTTTGGAACACAATTAGGTATATTGTGTGATATTGTGTGTGCACAAACCTATGTTCCAACGTTTGTAAATTATGAAAGTGTAGCTGTGTCACCCTCAGTAGTAAGAATGTATTATTTAACTACTAGACTTATTTTAAATTAGTCCCTTACCTAAATATGCCTACAGAGACAAAAAAGAACGAAATATCTTTGATATCTAATCAACTATAAAACTGCAAATGTTGAGAGACTAAATAGAAAATACCGCTAGTGAAAAAGCGAAAAGCGATTTAATGTGTGTTAGAAATACATAATCTCTGCCGAGAAACGAATTTGAACATTTCAAACGCTGCTCGGTTTTGACAAGTAATGAAAATTGTGTAGACAAAGACACCAAAAGTTATACAAAGTGAGGAATATAATATATCATCATCTAATTGCAAATTAGAATCACCCTTTTTCCTATTAAAATTTTAATAGTTATCTAATTGTTGAGGTACGGGCAACGATAGGGATTGGAAAATTGTCCTCAAATACAAGACCATTGTAGTCGCGGTAATAGGACCTTTCTGCCAACAATTAGATAATGAAAGGTCGAATTCGAGTATTGTAAATCCGAGTGCTTGTAATAATACAGTTCCAATTGGACGTTGCGAATTTGCCAACACCAGACAAGGGTTTTCCATTCAAAGTGTACCAGCATGGTAAGTGGGTGGCCGAATATCTTGTAGCCCTCCGCCGCACTGGCTATATTGCGCGTAGAAGGTTCTATTTGCCGTGGGAATTATGCACCTCATCTTGGCCTTCGGTAGTGATCACGCGTTCCAGGCTCCAGCACTAATAGAAAACCAAACAAGGGCGGCGACTCTCTGTAATTATATTATAATTACATTCGGAGAATTTCAAGTGCTCGATGCGAGGAGGATGAGGTGAGCGTAACTCGTAACTAGGGCGGGATAGAGTAGGGGAGGGGGGTGACATTCGAGCACGTCGTAGCAGTAAAGTTACCAAGACCACTTAAAGTTGTCGACAATAACAAGCAAGCAAAACAAGAGGCCTGTTTGCATAGAACTAACCGCCATCCAACATCCTATACTATCTTATACTGTACCCTCTTACGCCTAATATCGCATACATTTATCCCCCGATAAAGGATGCGAACCCGGAAATGTTTGCTTGACTCCCTTTTTAAGTTATTAGTTTATTGCTTCAACGAGGATTATATTGGATGGGCTACAACATGTAGTTTGCCAATACAGTCGTGTTCCTTTTGGCTTAAACAAACAATGCAAACCTTTTAATAGGGGAAAGAACACGAACAACACTGAGTAGGTATCGTATAATAAACGATCAAATGTAGTCTCCAGAAACGTTAAATAACCGTTTATAATGGCAATATAGTTAAATAAACATTGAAATACGGTTTATAATATATAAATTATTGATGTATGGTAAACTATGTCTCAATGAGATACTTAGGACGTTTATTCATTTATTTTGTGCATTGTAAACGATTATTCAACGTTTATGGTGTTGCCTGGAAAGGCTAGTTAATTTAGTCATGGTATTACTTTATGATCCATTCCAGGATAAAGGATAGAATGCGCAAAGTAAAGTTATTGCTGCAAATACAGCTTATTTCTAAATGTTTTCCAAGGTTTTTCTTTTATTTCTATTCTACTACCAGACTTAGGCAAACATTTTTTTGAATAAGCGTATGGATAAAGATTTATTATCCGTTGACGGTAAATAAAAGTATCTTCATAGTTTGTATAATTGCCATGCAAGGAAGTTATTTGATGAACTTCAAACAACACTAAAAAACTAGTAAGTGTTAATATTCTAATACAATCGAAAGTCAACCAGACAATCCTGGAATGAGCAAAATATGCAGCACGTATTAAATGCTATTAAAAACAAGGAAATCCACGGCTTGTTGCTGCAAAAACTTTTAACGTAGCGTTTACTACTCTTAGACGGCAAATCTTAAACTCAAATCGGAGCAAAAAGGGCTAACTTGGTGGTTATAAACAAATATTTAATGAAAAGGTTGAAGAGATATTAATGCAACATATCAAAATATTAGAAAGCTGCCTCTTTGGGGGGTCGATGTGAGGAAGCTAGCAGATGAAGTGGCCCAGAAAAACGATATGTCTTACAGCTTTCCTAATACAGTCAAAATGGCAGCGTGAGACTGGCTCAACGCTCGAAGTTACTTCAGTAATAGATGAATATAAGTTTGATGCATCTAACTAAGATTTAGAATCTTGCTGAGACCGGCTTGTCAGCAGTTCCATCAAAAGCTTGTACAATATGTGCAACGAAAGGTAGAAATCAAGTTGGCGTATTGATAAGTGCAGAACGTGGTCACCATCTCATAGTTGCATGCTGTACAAATGCGGTAGGCAATTACATACCTCCAGTATTTATATTTCCTCGGAAATATAACAAAAACGAATTAACCGTAAAGTGGTTGGATGACCGGTCAGATTTTCTATCAGTTGTTACAACATTTTGTCCGACAAAGTCTTTCTTCTTGTAAATGGGAACGTCAGCTATACAAATTTTGAGACAACATCTTTCGCGAAAGAACATTTTGTTTTCCTGCTCATTTCACTCATCGTGTCGAAGAATGTAGCAATGTTCTTTTCGGCCTTAAAACCTTTGAAAAGAGAGAGTGATCGTAAATCACGTTCAAAAGTCGAGCATTGTCACTTTCGACAAACGTAATTGTAGATGGCCATAAACTGCTGTAATTTCCTGTCGTCTTTTTTTCTCTTATTCCCTACTAAGTAGGCACTTCATATACATTTTAAACTAACGCAAAGGGACGAGAAAATAGGCTCACTTTCACATAAAACGGGCAATATCATTGTATACAGAGCATTCTCACATAGTCACCAGAAGAGTACGAAGCAAATATACACATAGTTAAGAACAACAAGTTTTTCTTTTCTTTCACCTACACCACGTTAATGTCACAAGACAAAATAGTTACGTACATACATTAGTTACATACCATCAAAAGCTACATAATCTCGCAACACATCGTGTTAGTTTTTGCGGATCTCTAAAAAGCTATTACAACCAAGAGTTGACTATTGGGTTGAAATCAAATACGGGAAAAGTGGTTACATATTTTCAAGTGTAAATTTTTTTGTTGGAAACGCTTTTTGCTGTGATAGGAATCTTTTCCTTTAATTAAAACATATTTCCTGAATTGATGTTTGATCCGGCAGAAATACAGATAAACGGGTTGAAGAACTTGCTGACAGTATAGGCGATAGACAACCTTCAACTTCCAAGAGCAGCCTGGACCACCCTGTAGCCGAAATAAATCCATTGCCTGTAGCAACTGATGCAAGATTACCAGAGAATCGAACAGCTGCAACATCTGCATTATTAAATAGCACATCAACGTTGGAAAGGGCTATGTAAAAAGACAAAAAACAGAAAAAAACAAGACAACGGAGAAAAGCAGCAGTTCTAGCTAAGAAAAATCTTTATTTGGTAGACGAAACAGAAGTCGGTCCTTATGAAACAGACAATAATGACTAACATGACAAGAACTAAATAGTTCTGGTTTAGGTGCAAAAAATGCAAATAATGGGGAGCCAAAACATTTGTTTGTGATATTTGTAAACCATTAATAATATATTTTAAATAAATAAAGGTTTTTTTTCCATTAATAATACACGTACACATGTTTATGTCATCTTATCAGTAACTAGGGATGTGATGGCATAGTGAGCAATATTCACGGAAATCCTTTCCTCTTGTTCTTTGCTCAATAGGTTGTTAAAGATAGTAATTCAGAAAAATGTATACCAATGCCGTTATTGACAGACATGAATGTTTCGCTGTACCTACAGCTCTTCAGTGTCACTCGACGACATTTGTAATTTACGCTCAAAGCGTATATATGCTATTGCACTGTTAATAGTAATGTATGAGAGTTATACGATTTTAAACTCCTTATTTTAGCGAAGATATTTGCTAATTTGTCAATTTAGATTTACAAATATAAATTGACAAATTAGCAAATATCTTCGCTAAAATAAGGAGTTTAAAATCGTATAACTCTCATACATTAAAGATAGTAATGTACTCAGAAAGTGTAAAATTGGATGAGTTGATTTCAATAAAAACAAATTTTTGACACGTGCAGGTTGAAATAATAGAGCCCTCCCTGTCTGTTTATTTTTCTGGAAAATTTACTTTTAATGCGGAACGAATAAACATAGTGATGGATATGCGAACATCATTCGCTTTTTTCTGTGATTTCCAAGTGATGAACCCGTAGTTCGACAATATAATTTGCCACACCTACGGAATAGATGAATTTGCAGAATTTCCGGCCATTCATCAAAACTAATACGCTATCCAACTCCCGTAAGGAAGTTAAGTGAAAATTTATGTTGTTCCAGGTCGCGGGTTGCCGACCAAACACAAAGACAATCGCAAAAATGTGTATGAATCGCGCTCGAAACCGGACATCCTATTTCAATATGCGAACGCAGGACCCGTGAAACCAGATTTGCCACGGGGAAATGCTGACTGTTTCCCAATCAGATTATTATAACTACCGTTACGACGAAACGGTGAAACTGGTGTGGTGGGGGTGGGGAGCGGTGGGCGGTTTCATATCTATCCCTTAGTTTGCTGCAACGTCGCTTTCTTTGCTCTCTTTCGCTTGATGACGACGACGTTATGTGCCTAGGGTAAATGAAGGATAGTAGGAGAGTGTTTTGCGAGACTATTCCCTAAACCGATTTTCCTGCTCTACTATTCGAAGTTGACCCGTTCTTTAACTTAATCCGTGATGTCGTTGCGTTTCTGTTCTGTGCCAGGTGCCTTATTCAATGTTATACCACTCTCTCTTCGGAATTAAGCGATTCGATCCGAATAAATTTCCCGAATCTGCTTCAATTGATTTCGCAACCCAAGAAATGCTAAGGTAGTATTAGATTTTACTTTAGGTATAGTTAACGTTCGCATTTAGAATATACTAAAATTATTTTAGAACCCCCAAATTTAATTGTTTTTAATTTAAATAGTTTCGAAGAAAGGTGCAAATGTAATCATTAATATCATTTTGTACTAGTCATGCGAGAGTTTTGTGCTTCATGTACAAAACAGTTGCAAGTACTGGATATCCTTGTATACTGGCAGTATCCTTAACTGTCTTGTTGTTCTTACGTATTTGATATGCAGTGATTCTGTGAAAATTAAACTGTTCCTTCCGTATTCAAAGTTCAGTTAAAATTTTAAACCAATTCAGTCGGTTCCACAAGGCTCGATCTTTGGCCCTGTACTCTTCTTATTATTTATAAATGACATAGCAAATTTTATCAACTCATTAATAATTTATGATTATGAAATGTCGATCGTCGTCTCTGATAGTAATCCTGTCAGTCACTTTGCAAACGGTCTACACATCAATATTGCTAAAACGAATATAACGGTGTTTCGAGCAACTCGAACTGATGTTGATTTTGAAATTGATGTTAACGTTGTGGTTTTACTGGGTGTCGACGAGAAGTTAACTTGGGTAGAGCATTGTAATTATATCATATCTAGGTTTAATGAAGCTTAAAATACATTTTGTGCTTTGAACATGTTATATCTTTCTATTTTCAATTAATTTTTTCATTTAGTTCACTTCAAACTTTCGTGTGCCGTCATATTCTACGGTTCTGATGTAGTAATTGCTCAAAATCATTCGCTGTATTGCGAATATCAAATCTTTTCAATCTTGTAAACCGTATTTGTAAAATGCAATTATTTAATTATGGATCATTAAGAAGTGTACATTCTTTTAATCGAAATTCTATAGTCTAGAGGTATTCTTACATTTAATAAATAATTCCTTCACCTATAATCCATATTTATTTAAGTACAACGGATACTATTTAAAATAACAAACACGGAAATGTTTGGGATCATCACTTAGGATATTGGTCCGTGTAGGCATATTTAATACGTGTTTGTTTTGATAGAATACCCAAAATTTTAAGGAAATTATATGCATGAGGAGTTTGCGAGTTACGAACTGGAAAACAACAAATACGCACGATTTAATTTTGTTTTTATAATAATGCTGAACATTTCCTGTACTAATTAGCATATTGTTTGTAATTCCACTAAAGGATTGCGGCCGGCCTCTTTCATATATGAATATGAAATTGCACCTGTTATAATATAAAGTTAATACTTTAGAATTTAGTGTTTATAATAAATTTAAATTGTTTTAATAATTTAGGTGGTGATGGGTGTAAGAGGTCATACAGTGGAGTCGCCTTTTATGCCAACTTGATTTATGTGAATTCGAAGGTGCGGCGAGCAAAGTCCCTGTTTGGAATGTTCTCCGATAGATTAGGTCATAGTCTTTATTATTTAACAAAAATGTTCGTGCATTTTGACTGTAGCAGATAATCAAAGGAGTATATCTCAATAACGCAAAGACTGCGTTAATGCCTTGTACGATACAAAGAAATTGTGAAGAAAAAATTTAAGAAAAAACCCAAAGAACTTTAGATCTGTCTTTAATCATTGATGCGTTCTGAAAGGTGTTACAATATTTGCCCTTATCCAATAAATCGCATCTTTCTTGAATGTTGCCGGTCGAACGACAACATTGATCAAGAGAGCATGGACAAAGAAGTTAGTGGCCCAATTGCGCAGTTGAATTGTGTAATTTATCAAAACGAAGCGCTGCGCTGGCTGAACAGATATCGAGGTGAACGACTGTAACAGAAATATTGCGGACACTCTAAATGTCTGCGCTCACACTGTGACTTAGACCGGACATTTTGGGTATCCGTGGGTGTACATCAATCCTCAGCGAAACAACTACCCTCCTGCATTCCGTGCTAGCTAGCGCTTAGCCTTGGCCCACCTTTTTACGCCACTAGAGAACTAACTGTCTTGCTCCCGTTTTGTTGATCAGTTATATGCTTTCCTTAATACAGTAACTGTTATATTGTCAGTAAATGTAATGCTTGTTGCGTCTAAATAATTAACAGGAATACGATAAACTTATATAGTTTAGTTTTATAAAACAAGCAAAGATTGATATTTAAGTATGTCCCTAATATGATCAATAGAACGTATGATGAGCGCTTTGATCCCGCAGGCCAAAACAAAAAAGGAATAGATACATTTTTGGCGTATGATGTTAAATATTAATTTAATTGTAGTTATAAGTAACATTATTAAAGTTATTCATTGAAAAGGAAAAAAGTATACTCTACACATATAACTATTCTAACTATTAACTTAAATATAAATGTGTATAAGTAAATGAATATAATAAAACAATAAAATAAAGGGCAAATATTGTAACACCTTTCAGAACGCATCAATGATTAAAGACAGATCTAAAGTTCTTTGGGTTTTTTCTTAAATTTTTTCTTCACAATTTCTTTGTATCGTACAAGGCATTAAAAAACCCAAAGAACTTTAGATCTGTCTTTAATCATTGATGCGTTCTGAAAGGTGTTACAATATTTGCCCTTTATTTTATTGTTTTATTATATTCATTTACTTATACACATTTATATTTAAGTTAATAGTTAGAATAGTTATATGTGTAGAGTATACTTTTTTCCTTTTCAATGAATAACTTTAATAATGTTACTTATAACTACAATTAAATTAATATTTAACATCATACGCCAAAAATGTATCTATTCCTTTTTTGTTTTGGCCTGCGGGATCAAAGCGCTCATCATACGTTCTATTGATCATATTAGGGACATACTTAAATATCAATCTTTGCTTGTTTTATAAAACTAAACTATATAAGTTTATCGTATTCCTGTTAATTATTTAGACGCAACAAGCATTACATTTACTGACAATATAACAGTTACTGTATTAAGGAAAGCATATAACTGATCAACAAAACGGGAGCAAGACAGTTAGTTCTCTAGTGGCGTAAAAAGGTGGGCCAAGGCTAAGCGCTAGCTAGCACGGAATGCAGGAGGGTAGTTGTTTCGCTGAGGATTGATGTACACCCACGGATACCCAAAATGTCCGGTCTAAGTCACAGTGTGAGCGCAGACATTTAGGGTGTCCGCAATATTTCTGTTACAGTCGTTCACCTCGATATCTGTTCAGCCAGCGCAGCGCTTCGTTTTGATAAATTACACAATTCAACTGCGCAATTGGGCCACTAACTTCTTTGTCCATGCTCTCTTGATCAATGTTGTCGTTCGACCGGCAACATTCAAGAAAGATGCGATTTAGGCTACCCTCAGTAGCATCACATGCGCACATGTGCCACAAATGGAAGGATGACCAAACATTACCACTACCAAGGAAAGGAATTAAATTTTGGACAAGGTCACTTTAGAAAAAAAAAAGGAGAGCGATAATAAATTAAAAACTAAAAATTACATTACAACACTGATTAATATTTGGAAAAGACACATAAGTGTTAAAAAGTCACACATTACCGGTTGACGTTCAAGAAAACAACAAATGAAATTATGCGGAGAACTCGGTTAAGAGAAATTTAAAAAGACGTCGCTGGTAGTATAAAATATACAAGGTATTATAAGTTTAAATTCAGAAAGGAATATATAGCGTTCAACAAAAATTAACGTTAAAGATTTTTACGAAATTCAAACACATTAAGGAAAAAAATTGAATAATTTTAGTAATTTAGGGGCGAGTTTTTTAATATATTAGATGACTTTTCTTTTTCAACGACAATGTACACTTTAAACTTCGTAAAAAAATATTCTGTAAGTATTTCTAGTTCATATTTTATTTTTTTTTCCATCAATTCTATTTTGTATATGTTAACATGTAGCCCTGAAGAAGATATTAATATAAATATCGAAAGCTTGGATTAAATTACAAGAAGTTTTATTTATTTTTTTGTTTTTGACTGCTATCTCACTAAACCTACACCAGACTATAATAATATCCATACCGCAATCTATACGGCCGCTGAAGATATTTATGGTATGACGCCAAAAATACTGAAACATGTTGCCCCCCTTATATCCGAACCGTTATCTAGGTTAATAAATAGATGTTTTTATGATAATCTTTTTCCGGAAGAATTAAAATGTGCGAAAGTAGTACCATTGTATAAGAACGGAGACCGCGAGGATCCAAGTAGTTACAGACCTATCTCGATTTTACCCGTTTTCTCTAAAGTATTCGAAGAGATATTAAAACGTAGGCTACTTAACTATTTTGATAAATTTACTTTATTTTGTAAACAACAGTACGGCTATCTAAAAAATAAGTCAACGATACATGCGGTATGTGATCTAGTTAGCAATATTATTGATGGGTTTGATAGATCTCAGAAATCTTCAGCAATTTTCTTGGATTTGTCAAAGGCTTTTGACTGCGTCTCCCATGACATTTTGCTTCGAAAGCTTTTTCATTATGGTGTCAGGGGAGATTCATTGAAAATATTTGAATCCTATTTAACGGATAGAAAGCAAAGTGTAGTAATAAATAACCTAAAATCAGACCAGAGATCAGTCTCTCGAGGAGTACCACAAGGTTCAAAGTTAGGACCAATATTGTTTTTAATTTACATAAATGATTTCTGCATAAATTTAGAAATCTGTAAACCAATGATGTATGCAGATGATACAACTCTTTTCTTTAAAGCTGATAATGACGCTCTTTTAAATAAAAACGAAACTCTTGGATTAGAGAAGGCTGAACTTTGGTATCAAGCCAATAACTTAAAACTAAACACTTCAAAAACACAAAAAATAACATTTGAAATAAAGTCAAAGAATAAAAGTGCTGTAAAATTGCTGGGAATACATATAGACTCTGGTTTAACGTGGAGAAAGCATGTTGACTACATTTGTAAAAAATTAAATATTACGGTATATCAAATCAGAAAGATTGCTCAAATAACTAATGCAGAAACAGCAAAACTGGTATATTATAGTAATTTTTATTCTACCGTAAATAATAGTATATTAATATGGGGTAGCAGAAAGCAACATATAGACAGGATTTTTAAAATTCAGAAAAAATGCATAAGAGCTATTAAAAAAGCAGAGAGTAGGGAGCATTGCAAACCCTTTTTTCAGGAATTGGAGATTATGACAGTACCGTCTTTATTTATTTTTAATATTTTAATGTATGCAAAACAAAACAAAACAAACTTTGAAACTCAATCAGATATGCATAGTTACTCGACCAGGTATAATAGTAATTTAAGAATACCTTTTCATAGATTGTCTACATCACAAAGATGTGTACACTATCAATCCTCAAAATTTTATAATTCATTGCAACATCATACTAGAACATTACCATTAAAACAATTCAGATCTGTTATAAAACAGTACTTGATCAATTGTGCCTTTTATACAATTGAAGAATTCTTTTGTAATAAAATCAATTTGTAACTTACTTAGAGTAAGAGTTGAAACTTTTTTATATTTTTGTATTTGTATTTTCCTTTGACTTTCTCTTGTATATGTTTCATTTATACTGTGGAAATAAAGTCTATCTATCTATCTATCTATCTATAGGTAGAAAACACGTGCTTGAGAGATGAATTACGTACCTATTGTTCATTGTATCCTTGGATTTAAACAGCAAATACCGGCTTACATACATTCTTATGTAATAATTGTGTATATTCCAATTCGTTCTTTTGTTTTACGTTGATAATCGGTGCGAGCCATTCGATTTTAAAAACGATTTGCGCTTGTTAAGGAAAAAAAAACGCCATTTTTTTTGTAGTTATCGAATTAGTTTAATGATAGATACTGAATATTTTTTCATTCGAATAGCCCATTACGAATAGCCATCTTTACAGTCTTGACAATTGATTCTGAAAATAGTATTTATTCGTTTATTTGTTTCTATGAATTCCTTGGTGTTTCTAAACATGGTAAATGAAGAAAATAGTTGATTGTAGAAAAAAAGGCCGATTAAAAGAATAAAAGAAGATAAAAAGCATTTAGTTAGATAAAAATGTTTATTTTTGCATGTATATTCATCTCGTGGCATTTTCATTTTTCTTTTAAGTAGATTCATTATTTGCCGAATTTCACGGATAATAATTTTCTGTCAAATTTAAAACACCTTTTAATTATTTAAAAAATCGGATTACAATCAATAATATAAGCAAAAACATCAAAACTGAAATGCTAACGGTTTATGGCGACAGAAGAAATATACAAACTGACCCTCATATCAAAGGAGAATATCAATGGCCGTATTATGTATGACCATACTGGAAGCATTTGCTGTTCTTTTCTACGGGTGCTTTCGGAAAATTACCGACAACCTTTTGAATATACGTTCAGTAATCTGGATATAGTTTGCCTCCGGAGAGTATAACCTACATTCCTCAGAGAAGAAAGCAAAAAGGGCAAATCTTGAAGGTCCATTTTGCGGTCGCGTTGAAAGCGAGCAGTGCTAGCGGCGGTTTAACCAACGAACGCCTCTACAAAGAAATCGCCCTGCTTCAGAAGGAAAGCTGGCTTTCTATGAGTATAATTGGCATGTAACTGCTCCACGCATACAAATTCACTGCCCTTTCAAGTCAGCGAGGAATAGGAAGAAATAGCCGAAAAAGATGATATCGAGTAAAAGACTGTCGCTTTTGACGTAGTGTTTGGATACTAATTATTTACATTGTTTACAGAAGTTGTTAGCAGAGGTATTAACAAGACATAGTTAAGTATTTGAATCAAAATCATTGAAGAAGTTGACTACAAAGTCCAGATTTAATTAATTTAAACGATCAATTATGCCTTTAATGAGTAGCAGATTCCAGGAAAATATTCTTTAACTTCCCGAAAGAATAAAAACAAAACAAGCGGTTTCTATTTAAAACATTTAAATACCTAGCAAAACTTTATAACTCCTCAAAACGTAGCTGCAGCGGCGGGCGCTTCCTGACATCGGAACCATAGACTCTCTAATACTTGTTCAGCGCATCATAAATGAACTCATAGAAATACGGTTTTATTACTTCTTCTGCTCTCTCTAGCTCGCCATCGGTCGTCATTCCCTGCGCCCCGTTCTGGCAAGGAAGTTGTGTAAAAGTTGGCGGAATGAGTTCAGAAGTGCCCGACACGAAACCCCGACACCCAATACATCCTCTCGATACCATTAAAAGTAATTGTAAATAAGAGATGAGCATTTTGTGTGCTTTGTAGTGGCAGTAATCGTCTCTGGGACGACCTCGAGATGTTTTATTAAAATCTTAATGGCGAACTTTACAGAGACAAGGATGTGTGTACGGTAACAAAGCTGGAGACTCTGCCAGCGCCCCCTAGGAGAAATTTTGGAGTACACAATCTAGGGATTAAGGAAAATACCTGACTAATTGAAACTAAATTATACACGTATGCATATATACACTCCGCCAAAAAAGTATCGCATAAACTAAAAAAGGGCATTTATGAACCAAGATATTTTTATACGTTCACAAAAAGTTTGCCTCGTGTATGTGAACTATAAAAACACTAACAAAATAATGGAACTTAGCGTTTTTACTTTTTTTTTTTCTAAAAGAACACATTTAGAAAAATGCATATGTGTAAGGTTTGTTCAGTTGTTTATTGAAAGACTTCCTATACGGACAAATTTTAAAGTGCGAAGTCAGAGTTCTATACCAACGCTTTTAAAACTAAAATGAGCAATTTAACTTCAGAACAAGTGGCTGCTATAGTTGCTTTAATCGAAGATGGACGATCTCAAGCATACGTTGCTAATTTGATGAACATCAATCAGTCAAGTGTTTCTAGAGCCGTAGCCAGATATAGGGAAACAGGCATTTACAGTAGAAGACCTGTACCAGGTCGTCCAAGATGTTCTACTCGCCAAGATGACCGCTATTTACTACTACAAGCATTACGTCGAAGACATGTAACTGCGAAACAATTGCAGAACGACTTGGCTAGAGTCAGAAATACTCGTGTGAGTACTCAAACTATTCGGAATAGGTTACGACAGAGTGGATTAAGAGCTAGAGTAGCTGTAACAGCCCCTCGTCTCACTAGGAACCACCGAGTGGCTCGCTTAAGGTTTGCCAGAGAACATGTAAATTGGAACATTAATGACTGGGCCAATATACTCTTCACAGATGAGTCAAGATTTGGTCTTTACACCTCAGATAGGCGTATCTCAGTGTACAGACGAGACGGTGAGCGCTATTCGCAGTGTAATATATACCTAGACCTAATTTCGCTGGTGGCTCTATTATGGTTTGGGGAGGCATCTGTTTAACAGGTCGTACAGAGTTAGTACCAGTAGACAAAGGTACACTGACTGCCCACAGGTATATAACGGACATTTTAGAAGAACATGTAGTACCATATGCGCCAATTATAGGAAACGAATTCATGTTAATGCACGATAATGCACGACCGCATGTTGCAATAATCGTCCAGGAATACCTTAACGATGTTGGTATTCCAGTTTTAGATTGGCCTGCGGTAAGTCCGGACATGAACCCTATCGAGCACGTGTGGGACCTCCTTCACAGACGGATACGAACCCAAAATGTTGCCCCAGCGGACCTGCATGGACTAGCAAATGCTCTCCGTGACGAGTGGGAGAATTTGGATCAGGCTTATATACGGAGGTTAATCGAATCTCTGCCAAACCGTATGCGAGCGGTCATAAGAGCCAGAGGTGGCAATACTCAGTATTAAAAGCTACTGTTATGACATTTTTCTCTCCAAAATTATAATTTCTTGTTTTAATAAAAATCTCAAGTATATGAGTTCTTGTTTTTATTTGGCCTGTATTTTATTTAAACAATCATAGAAATTATATCTTAGAGCGCATTAAAGTATATTTACAACTTTATGCTACAAACAAAGATTATGCGATACTTTTATGATTCAAAACTAAATTATGCGATACTTTTTTGGCGGAGTGTAGATGCGTGGTTCTAGGCCATGGGGACTTTCCTCGAGTTGTGCTTGGAGATAATAATAAGATTTAAAGCGTTGTTGCACACATACAAATTTTACGGAGTTGAATTAAACGGAGTTGCAGCTTTCCTGAAAACAGTTAAATTGTCACTAAAAGTTTCTTAAAATAACATTAAAAAGAAATTAATATTTTACACTTTTCGGAAATGTTTCTAACTACACCCCATGTAGTTAGAAATTTCTAACTCCCAAAAACAGATATATAATATCCTTCGACGGTGTTATTCTTTCTTTAACATCAGACTCGGATAATAATAACACCAACCGGAAAACAATTTGCCAACTTGTGGTGAAGTTTGTTACATCATCATTTTTCTATTGCTTCACATTTGAATTTCGATATTGAGGCATGCATATTCGAATTCTATTTGATGTTAATATATTTTATTTTACTTTACCTGAATATTTGTGTTTTTATTGAAAATATCCGACATAATTTGATCACATTTCTCACATAAGCACATCATCTTAAGTTTTGGCGGTAGAATTACACTATTGTTACTAACAAGCTTCAGTTCGATTGCAAACTGTACATTGCACGTGAGTAAAACCAAAAAAATATGTCCCAAGAAAAGCGGCTAATTTAAAAATAAAATTAAAGCAATTTACCTAAGGTGAGAAACGTTCAATTCGAACTCCTTTAACGACCCTGAGATAATTTGAACAATCTATGAGAGAAAAAAAAAACCATTTTAAGATCGAATTAAAAATAAATGTTAAAGTATGTTACATATCCCTCAATGGCTTTTTAAAAAAAATAGGGGTAAATATATTTGGTCAAACAAATGAAATACATGAACGTAGGATCTTCTTAAAGACATTTAAGCCTTTCACTGAAGATACAATGAATGAGGGTATGTATAGTCGATTATCTTATGTAAGCACTAAGTCACCCATAAATGGTGCTCGCAAATCATTTTAATAGTCTCTGATAGTAATATATACATGTCTAAAACAATGTGAATGGTTTTTACCAAAGCTTTACCTCTTAGCGTCTGTTTGCTCAGGTTTTTGTTCAAGACACATTGTGCCTCTCTAGTGTATTGTGGACTTATCCGTAAGTTTGGGCATTTAAGGTAATTAATGGTTGCGGCTAAAGCGAGGAGAGGTGAGGTATGAATGAGCTTGTATATATGAAAACCGAAACTAAACAAAAGTGAGTAATTTACGACATTACTGTTAAGGAGAGTCTTGTTTATTCATATAACAAGATCGTGCTATATTGGTTCAATATGGGGTCTGAGAACTTTTAATTAGCTAAAGGAAATTAAATCTGAGATTGAATCACTTATTAATAGGAGTATTATTTAATAAAATGAGCATCTAATCGCTTCCCCTGTTATTTTAGAAAACTACTGGGTGAGTTCTTTATCTTGAGACAACTGAATATCTCTAAAACACTGCATCATCTCTAAAACACTGCATCAAATCAAAAAAAGATCTTGATAAGATTTGTTATAATGTAGGGGGCTCACTGAATGGTGCCGAACCCGATCCCTCACCTCACCCCCCCTCCCCAGAGTGGGAGGGAAGGGGGGGGGGGGATAACTTTGAAATGTTAAATGGGAACCTCCATTTTGTATTGCAGATTCGGATTCTGCGCCATCAAGTATATAGTTTTTGTTTGTAACTTTTTTTTCAATTCGTAACAGATTGCGCTGTAATCGCAAAAAACACGATTGTGAACGTCTAGAAAAAGTGCACAAAAAAGAGTAGCAGCAAACCTGATTTTGTTTTTTTGTTCTAGTTTAACATTAAATAACATTGCAAAAAGCCATTCAACAACGAAGAACTTTACTTTATCATACCCATCTCAGAAAATGTGTTCGAAAATGTGCCTTTCCACGTCGATACATTTATTTATTCGCAATTGGAATGATTGCACAAAACTGAGAAGTGTTTCCGGTGTAATCCTTGAACAAGCGTTGGTGATTCGCTCAATCATGTTTTCCCTCGTGGTTGGCACTTCTGTATAAACTTCCGACTTTAAGTGGCTCCACAAAAAGAAGTCAGGGGAAATAAGATCTGACGATCTTGCAGGCCAAGACACTGGACCACCTCTTCCGATCCATCGACGATTGCAGGCCCGATCTAATACCTCTCGTGCTATTCTTGAATAATATGCTGGACAACCGTCATGTTGGAACCACATTGTTTGGCGCACGTCAAAGGAAAAGCCTTCAAGTAACACTGGAAGTTCGTTCTGCAAGATGCTGCGATATTTTTCACCATTTAAGTCTCCGTCGATGAAATATGGACCAATAAGCTTATTGCCAATTATTCCACACGAAACATTTACGTTCCAAGGATATTGATGTTCAACTTGGCGCAATCAATGGAGATTTCCGATACTCCAATAATGCATGTTGTGCCGATTTACCGTACCGTGATTTGTGAATGTCGCCTCGTCAGAAACTAATGCTCGAGCAAAAAAATTGGAATTATTGAAGCGCCCATTGACAAAATCGCAATCGCACACACAAAAATGTCAAGAATGTATTGCAAGCGTTTACACCCAATAAATTGTCGAAAAAAATAAAATATTCGGAAATATGGGATTTGGATTTATTCACTCAATTGCTTATAACTTTGTCATTTTTCGGTCGATTTTCTTCTGGTTGGTCTTAGTTCTTACGTAGAAGTATCATCTTTACGTACATGAACAGAAACCAGACGTTTTTTTTAACGATTTGTACTTTTCTGTCGGCACAGAATCACTGTAAAATATCATTTTTTTGAAAATGTGCCCTATTTTCATCGATATATTTTGAACCGCTTTACCCATCAAAGATCCGATTATACATATTTGTTCGTCATCTTAATACCTTGCATTTGGGTACCAAGAACGAATCAATCGGACATTTCTAGCTCGAGATATGATTTGTCAAGTGAAAAAAGGTCGAAAAAATGAAAAAATTACAATATCTCAAAAACTGTTTCATAAAAAAAAATTTAACCTTGATTTTCGAATTCAGCGGAATAAAATACATAAGGAAATCTATCTCTCATCAAATGTACATGAAAAAAATTTCATTTTGCAAACTAGTGTAATTAATAATCTAAATGGGGATCGGAGAATGTGTAAGTATTCACAGCTTGTCAAGTACTGAATAAAGTACGGTTTTGTATTATTGAATAGCGTTCCAATTGCGAATAAATAAATGTATCGAAATGAAGGGGTACAGTTTTGAAAACATTGCTTTTTGAAATGTTAGTTTATGTTAAACTAAAGAAAACACAAAATCATGTTTGTTTGCTTCTCTTTTTTGTGTAGGTATTTTTTATAGACGTTCACGATCATGTTTTTTGCGATTACAGCGCAATCTGTTACGAATCGAAAAAAAAATGTTCCAAACAAAAACTACATACTTGATGGTGTAGAATCCGAATCAGCAATACAAAATGGGGGTTCCCATCTAAGAATTAAATTTTTGATTTGATGCAGTGTTTTAGAGATATTCCGTTGTCTCAAGATAAAAAACTCACCCAGTATATTAACAGAACCATAAAAGCGCAACATGAATACTGTTCTAGTTTTAAACATCAGCAATTTTAATTAAAAGTATACAAAAAATGTAAAACTTTGTTTGTATGACTTCAATATTTATTGTTATTTACTAGGTTAACTGCGTAAATGAGAAAAGGTATTGAGAACGTAGAAAACATGCCAATGCAGCGCTTACACTCTTGTATGTACCTCTGGAAATGCACAAATTCAAATAAAACCTTTGAAGTACGCTCCTCAGTTCGCGTATAATAAAAATTCATATACTAGTCTGCATTCTAACATAAGGGGAATTATTGCTAACCGTTAAGGGTGGAATTTAAAGTAATGTAACGACTGTAGTCGGCTCATTCTACAAGAACAGCCACTTTTGCCACTATAAAACCTCTTGTTTGAACATTAATACGTGCAATTTTTACTAAAAACTTCTGAAGGAATGTGTGCAATCCCTGGAAATATGTACTTATTGTTAATACTCCGTGCATTCGCAGAAGGAGAAGGTATGCTTGTTATTTCTTGCGATTTTTTTGTTTTATTTCGTTTATATACTCCCTCTTTTGAGAAAGTTTTAATTACGTAAATCCCTTTGGCTTCATATATACAACGTCGATGCTTTTATTGGTGCTATGCGTTAAGATAGCATCTTATAACT
The DNA here is from genome assembly GCA_949128085.1 of Cetonia aurata. Lineage (NCBI taxonomy): Eukaryota > Metazoa > Arthropoda > Insecta > Coleoptera > Scarabaeidae > Cetonia > Cetonia aurata. The sequence continues at coordinate 62,118,257 of OX421883.1, read as the reverse complement.
CCATAAATTAATTTCCTTTAATCAAATAAATTAGAGTATCAGCTTGTCCGTCTGAAATTACGTATTCCGTTTCTCCGCTCTATTTTTTTGTGTGCAGAGGAATTGATCGCGGACCCCAAATCGTAAATTCTACTTTGGTGATACACTCAGGAATAATCGGCAAATTAAAACCGTTCTAAAAGGAAATTCTTGGCCTCATTTAAAATTTATTGGACGGACTGTTACTGAATGCATTAGCCCTAATTAAATTAGCATTTGCCTTGCCCCCCAGCCTCTCCGAAAACGTTTGATTTCAAATTCAAAATTGGTCGGTTAAATACGTTTTAATTTAACGGCAAATATTTGAATATTAATTTTAAATTAGGACAGTTAATATGAAACTAAGGATCAACTTCTTATTGTATCGTGGGTAGTTGGTAAGAAAAAATTGAGAAATGATAGATAAATTTAAGGAAAGAAAAATTAAATTAACTGAAATACGATTTAGCTACACAGTAAAAAATTGCGGGTAGAAATTAACACTAAAAGTGGTCTATATAAGTCCACACTATTTTTGGTAAATTTTACACTGTGAAATTTGGTAAAATTTACCAAAACGATTTGGTAAATCCTACACTTTAAAACGTGTAGTGTAAGACACTTGCCAGTGTAAACTATCAAGAGATGATGTACACCTTTGGGGTTAGTTAGAGTTACACTACATGGGTGTAGCTTTTACACTGAATAACGTAAGTGTAATTAAGGTGCTTTTAGCTGTAAATGTATATCGTACAGTATATATACGCTAAGCACTCTAATAAACGTAAGGTGGTGAAGTGATCCAAAAGAAACTTCAATTTGCTAATAAAAATTTATTTGCGAATATCTTTTTGCATAAAACAGAATTTAAACATTTGCTTTCTCGCAAAACGCACAGAACAACGTTTAAACGACATGCACTACAATATATGTAAACGAATACGAACACTAATGATTAAACAAAAATATGCCTTGGAACAATATATCAATAATATTACTAATAATAATTAAGGTTAAATAAACAAGTTATGCAATAAAAGAAAAACCATTGCACAGCACGGCAATATTATAGTACAGTTAATATTAACAAAAATATATATATATTTTAAATTTCAAACTTCTCGCTACCAGTTAGGTTAAGGAATATGGAGTTAAGCACCGGAATGTAGGGAATAGACTAAACAGGGAATTACATTCTATACGATTAGTCATATATACATAACCTACAATATGTCATAAAAATCTTTTAGAACTGACAAATATTTTACGAAATAGTGCAACAAAGAATATAGGTTGTAAACTATACGTATTATGTACCTACCTACATATCTAACTATTGTTCAAAATGGTGTAATTGGTTACTTACAGTTTGATACCTGTACCTGATAGAAATTGTTCATGCGCAGGAGTACATATGTACGCCCCTCCCTTTTCGAAGTCAACTTTTTACACCCCCAGGTGTAGATATTTCAAATATTGGGCAAAGATGTCTTTACCTAATTGATTTTGGTAACAAAATGTAACCAAATTAGGTGTTAATTTTAACACGGAAACTTTTTACCACTTACTTTTTGAGCTTTACACGCAGAAATTATTTACTGTGTAGTTTTCTAATGCATATATTTCAAAATACAAATGTAAACATGTTTATTTGACATATATTTACTTTTAGAGAGAATCCATTAGTCATTTCTGTATCTCCAAAACAGCGACATGTCAGTAAACTTAATGCAAACCGAATATAAATATACCTACTGCATCCATATGTTTATATAACACGGAAGATAAAAATGATAAATTTACATACGACTATATCGGCTTATCCCAGCTGAAAGTAACATCTTTGAAATCCCTGGATATTTTAGATGGAAGCATGAAATGTACTTCTTATATACAGTGTTAGATGGTTGAGGCAGATAGATGCACATATTTTTAACAAATAAAAGCAAATAAATTGGAAATCCTTTACTTAAATAATCAATAAATGCAAGCTCTAGAGGAATAGCAGTAAATATACGATAAATGAGAAAGGTTTCTTAGTAAAACAAGTTAAAATACTCGTATAAGGACAACTTCAAATAGAATTGCATACATGAAGAAGAAGACAGAACTGCTCGAAGATTATGATGAAAAATATTAATTTAATATAATGCTTGAATAGATATTCTGAGTGCCTACATAGGTGATTTCCCAACGTGCCATTCTGTGGACAAATCCATTTCAGTATTAATTTCAAGCTGATAAATAATTTATAATAAATTTCCTTATTTTTAATCGACTTCTCCATAATTCGGTAAGTTGCTGCCGCATTATATTTTGTTTAATTAAGTTTCTTCTGGTTTACCACGCAAAGTATCATGTCGGTTCGAGCACGCCTGACTTCCACCGACCGGCGTGACAGGCGGGGGACCGCTACAGGGCATATAAATCGCGCGCTTGGCAGTACTCGGAGAATGACTTCACAATAATTTAACAAGCAATTCCCGGCCTGCGAGTTCGGTGCCGGCAAAGCCATTGGCATAACACACACCGCCTTCGAGCTGTGATTTCGGCGCCGCTAAAACCCTCCGACACGACTCCCAGTTACGACATCGGTGCCGGCAAAGCTCTCTGCCACGACGCAGCACCGTCCTTCCGAGCTGCGTTTTCGACGTCAGAATGCTCTCCGGCACGACACAGATCGCTCCGTCGTAACTCATACTTTAAAACCCTCGTCGTACTTTTCACTTTGCCCGATATATAGATTTTACTCGTTTTATTTTCATTGTGAGAATTGATTGATTATCGTTTCGCGAAAATTGCGCTAAATTTGAAAGCGCTCCGACGTACGGCAAATATTTATTTACATTTACAATTGTAAGTATATATTTGTTTATTTTTGTAACTCACCTGTTTTTTGTCGTTCTACAATTATCGGTGCAATTCGCACCTATTTAAAAAAAAATAAATTCTTGATTAAAAGCACGTTTTTACTGTTGAAATTGTTGCGCACACCTTGATTAGAACTCTGCGTACCCCACACTCATACAAACAGCTACCATTCTGGGCTAAAAATACATGAGTGTAACGACAAGCGCAACCACTGGCCGATTCTACGCGCGGCATTTTGATTTTCAGCTGACTCGTACACAATGGGGCCGATGGGCGGACACAAGTTAGAACCGCTAAGGTCTGATTATTTTATTCAAAAAATATCTTAATTAGATTCAGAGAACTGAATTTATTGTCTCAATTATTATGTTGATGTCGTGTATTTACCGTTTATTTTATGGAACACAAATCTTGCTAATCACATTCAAACCTAATTTAAGTACATTATTCAGATTTGTATTTCCTTATATCCATGTCGTCAGTCAAATACTTACTGTGCTAATTCTTCAATTCGTTTTACTTTTCGATTTTCGTGGACGTTAATCAGTGGCGCACAACGTTGAGGCAAACTAAATTAGAACCTCCTAGTTAACTTTCCACCGCGTAAGATGTAATGCTTGTTAAGTCGATATAGTCAATTTTATTCTAGATAGAATTCTTTTGAAGAATTCCATGGAAGAAATTTTAAACTTTGCAGCTCTTGTTTATGTTTAAAGTTATCGCGAATCGTTTGTTTTCGTTCTAACAAACTTTAGGTACGGTATCAAATTCAATTTATGAGCTGAACTTGCCTCCATCTCCCGCATTGGAAAAAAAAATAGAATACCAAAAAGCGGACCGATCCGAAGAAATAAATCTTCGAAAATGGATCTACGCGAATTCATTTCGGGTTAGGTAACTTTCGAATATATCCAGCTATCTCTATACTTTTATACGAATTGTATATAGGTATAGACACGGATGCATTTTTCCGAATTGGAAGCGTATAACGTGATTATTTAGACCGAGCCGACTCGCAGTACTTTAAATTTTACCTCCGTTAGATATTCCAAATAAACATGAGTCAGTGCGGTGGAATCAGATAAGAAATAAAGTATCGCCGGAGTTCGCTTTGTCTGTCAGATCGGAAAAGCGGCGCAGAACCGGTACAGCCATCGCACGGGTTTTCTGGGCTATGGAGATTTGGCCTGTTCGAGTCGCTGAATAATGCATGCTACAGTTGGATGCTGTCCGTCCTGCCCAATCGATCATGGGGGGTCTTCTGTTTGAACTGTGCATGTTTACATATCATAAATATTACATAATCTCACCTTATGGAGTATGTACGGTGTTGCGAAATGGACGCTTTGGATGCATATTCGCTGTAATTTCTGCTAGTAGAAGCAGTAATTATCTGTCTGATATGGTATGTCTAGTATCTTAGATTGGAGCTTAGAAAACAAACTAAATTTTAATGCGGATAAATCTGAAGCAGTATTTTTCGGTAAACCGGGTCAACGAAAGCCCACATTTAAATTAGGGGAGAGTAGGATTTATTGCAAAGAACAGGTTAGGTATTTAGGGGTTATTATAGATGACAAACTAAATTTTAAAGCGCATATTCAATATGCATCCGCGAAAGGTAGGGAAATAAGTAATAAAATTAGAGGGGCTGCTAGAGTTACGTGGGGCTTAAATGGGAACGCGGCGGGAACTATTTATAGGGGAGCGATAGAACCGGCTATGCTTTATGCGGGCGCGATTTGGGGGGATAGGTGTAAAGTAAAAGAATCTAAAAAATTAATAGGCGCGCAAAGAGTTTTAACTGTTAGGGCCGCAAACGCGTATTCGTCGCTTTCGGCAGAAGCGGCGTGTGCAATTTCGGGTATATTACCGGTAGATTTGCGTTTAAGGGAAATTAAATTGCGAAGGGATATATATAAATTGGGGGCTGATGATTTATTCGCAGCTACGGGTATAAATTTAGAACCAGGTGATATCGAGTCGCGTACAGACATAGGGTGGCGTATACATCCGGCCCAAATTAATAGTATAAATTATTATAAATATTCGGGTGTATTTGGTGAAGGATTAGAAATTTTTACGGATGGGTCGAAGGGTGAGGGTGGTACAGGGGCTGCTTTTGTTGTTTTCGAACGGGGTGTTGAAAAATATAATAAAAAATTTAAACTCGCGGATCATTGCACGAATTATCAGGCGGAGTTAGTTGCAATTTATGAGGCCGTACGTTATATTAGGTTTGAGAGGGATTTTTGTCGAGATGCGTCTATCATTACCGATAGTCTATCGGTATTACAAGCTTTACAAAATTTAAAAAATCCAACTAAACTATTATTAGATACGTGGGATATGTTACGCGAAGGCGGCATCAAAATTTTTTGGACTAAAGCTCATGTAGGCACTATCGGTAATGAAAGGGCAGATCAATTAGCAAAAGAGGCGGTTTTAGGTGGGGATAATGTTGTTTTACAATATAAATTATTTTCAGTAAATGCAATTAAAACTGCTATCAAAATTAACCTCGATAATATTTGGCAAGGGAGGTGGGATTCCACATTAAATGGGAGGTGGACCCATAAATTCATAAATAATGTTAGGGAATTTAGGGTGATGGGTATGCGATTATCGTATCAGGCTATCGAATTAGTTACGGGTCACGGTAATTTTAAGTCGTATTTATGTAGAATTAGGCGGGTTAATGATTCGAACTGTCTTTGTGGGGTGGAGGATACGGCGGGGCATGTTTTGTTTGATTGTCCACTTACTAGTGAGTGGCGATTGCGTACGGAAATTAGCGCGATTACCAGGGGGCTAAATTGGCCGCGACGTGAATTAGATATTAGGGGTAATGAGTCGATAGAGTGGTGGGAATTTTTTAGTAATGCGGCTAGAGAACTAAGTAGATTGCGGCACGACAATTAGGAATAGAAATTAGGGGGTTAGATATAGCAAATTTAATCGTAGTGATTACTAGATTTTAATCCTTAGTATTAAATTAGTTGATTTAAATTATTCTTAATTTAAAAATAGAAACTGCTGTTGTTTTCTTTTGTTCACAGTTTCTATAATTTGGAGTACCAGTTTTATTTAGGAAGCGGCCTTCAGATCTAGGTAGCACGAGAGCGTCACCTAGAGATTTCACAACTTCGAAGATGAAGAGTTGTGGAGGCCCCTTGTTAAATTTTGTTTATTTGTTTGCTGGCTATCAACAATAAGGCTTGGGGCTGTTTTCCCAATGCCACTCTCAGAATGGGGTTTTCGTGGTTTTCCTCATTCCTAGGCGAATGCTGAGAGTTAACAATATACATAAGTCGCTCCACGGGCGCAAATTTCATAATAACGTCTGATAGTCAGCTATTTTTAAAAGTACTTTTTTGGAAATTTAATAAGTTTATTTTATTTGTTAAATAATTAGGTGGAATAATTAGTTAGAATAGGGAAATTTGAAATGTAATGGAAATAATTGAATACTTAGAACAGGTAACCCAGTGTAGTACCTTTTAGGTGGAGCACTGGGTTTTTAGGATGATTTGTAATATTTAACTTTTCTTAAATAAAGTGGTATGTAGAAACCTAAAACTACATAAAATATTCATACAGTATGTCGTATGTAGGATTGAGACATTTATGTTGGGTCCGTAGCGTACATGAGCGGGTACAATTCTTACTAACAAATATGTACTTACAATTAGTAGATAAAGCGTACATTGTACGCCTTCAGCGTTTACCCCCGGCGTGCGCGGGTACGTTATGAAGAAATGAGTGATATTCAACCCGTAATCGGGGTTGAGAATCATAACGAAAAGTACGTCTTCAAACAGGTCTTGCTATTAGCAATTTTTTGGTTTTCTTAAAGAGGCATAATTTGGAAGAAAATGATCCGGTTTTAAAGAATACACCGTCAAAAGATTGCTATTAACAAGACCTTTTCAAAGACGTATTACCTAACATCCCTTCCTATTTGAACTTTTCGATATGATTTTCAGCCTCGATTAAGGATTGAAACTACGGGATCGCAGACACAAGTAAAATTCTTTCAATTGTTTCTTCCAATTGGAGAATATCCGTTTTACCATTGACGAACAATTATTGCATTGTCGCTTGATATACTACTACCTAACTGCAAATACATATTCTGTAGATCATTATGAGGACGATCTTCTATTGCATACCAAAATTCCCTATCAAAGAAGTTATGGCCTAATCAGTAAATATAATTTTCTTGAGAATATTTCCGTCATTTATCTTTAGGATGTTGGCTATCCTCGGGTATTTTAATGACTCAGTTTTGTCAGTTTCTGGATTATTTCTTTTTTTTTTTCATTTAAAGTGAAGCGCATTTTAGGTACCTATATTGCATTAACTGCAGGCAAACGTATTTAGCGCGGGCATTTTTCAGTAATACATTCACTGGTTGTAAGGTGTCAGTATCGCTGACTTTTTTTTTTTACATAAAATTGTTAACAAATGAACTTTGGGCAGTAGATTCCTTCTTAGATCAGAAACGTATGATATCTCGGGGCATAACTGTATTTCCAAATCTAGCGGTTGGAGTTTCAGAACTTCGGTAGAGTATGCGAATTAGTTCCAGGATCTTACAGCATAATGTAAATTGTTTGTTGAAATTAAGCGATGTTCTAGTTTCCAACCTGAAAGGCGATAGCAACGACGTTCTGTGCATACTAATGTGTTGTATTTGTTGTACTATATAAGACATAAGTATTGCATCAGATTTAGCGAGAAATATAAATAAAGAAAGGAAGGTATGAATTGTACGAGCGCAAAATTATAACCACGTGTGGTTGGACGACGCATAGTGGGCTAGCATCGCGCTTTTGCGGAAAAAAAACCTGTAACTTTTTGTAGAATTGGAATTTTTAAATGATTTTTTTAGTGCGATGATTAAATATAAGGGATTTGGATTACATAAAAAGAGAAAAAGATTAAATATAAAATACTGCGCACACTGGTCCAGAACCCGCCAAATGCGGAAAAAAACTACTTGCGATTAAAACCTACAACAAATTTCGATATTTTGTGCTTTCATACGTTTATAGGATCTATATAGACATTCATACTACCAAATTTCTCAATATATTTAAATATATTTTAGAAAATTTGTCAATACGAGCGATATGCAGCAAACCCATTTTGATTAAGAAACAGTCCAGATAATTTTTGGTCAGTAATTAAATGTAAAAGGACACTTTTTTAAGAAAAATAGTATACATATCATTTTGAAATGTAGACAACATTAATTTATATATCATCATATTTTATAGTTCATTCAGGATTACGACATTTTTATCATTTTACACATTTCGACGTTTATATATATATATGTCAAAATTGACATGTCAAAAGTGTCTACAAAATTTTTAGTATTTAATTAAGTAATTTCGTCCAAAAAAGTAAATCCAAATTACAATAGTGTTTATTACTCAAGCCCCAACACTGGCCAGTTGATGGTAGAAATGTGTGTTTTACTCGATGATAATCTAGATTTTGCTCATCATGTTAATGAATGTGTTAAGAGATATGCTGCCCTAAAGATGATTTACGCTAATAGAGGTTTTTTGTCTCAAAAAATGAAGAAAGTACTTTGTGAATCGTTAGTTTTGTCCCCTATGAATTACTGTGATTCTTTATATCATCCTTGTATTACGTCAAACAGTATTCGTAAAATTCAAAAAGTACAAAATTCTTGTCTCAGATTAATTTTTGGTATTAGACGTCGCTCGCGAATATCACATAAGCTGTCGGAGATTAAATGGTTGAATATGAAGCATCGCAAGCTTCTTCATACAGTCACGCTGTTTCACTCTGTCATACATTCCCAAAAAACCGCTTTTACATGTTTCCAGACTACACCTGCAGTGGCGCTGATTTGTTTTCATAAATATAACATTAGTTGCCCATCTATAGAATCTGTTGTCTATGGTTATAGCACTTCGCTTTCACTTGAAGTTGGCTACGCTTAGATTTCTTCACTTATGTATTCATTTAATTTACTTTCTTTTCAACAGCTTCTATTTTTATTTCTTATTTCATTCACATTGTTTTAATCATCTGAATTTATATGTTTGTAATTCGTTATTTAATTATGTATTGTGTAGCCTACTTTTCATTGCTCTCTTCAATATGTTTTTAGCCGAGTTACAAACCACTATACATACAGTTGTACGTAAAAGTTTCTTTTTGCAATTTGATACTTTATATTTCTATTATTTATTATCTCACTTGAATGTTTGTCTTTTTTGTGTTAAGATCTGCCTTTTGTTTAATCTTGTAGAAATATTATTTATTGTTGTATATATGTCTTTCATACTTATATAATACGATACTGTTCATATATAGTTCAGTGTAAAATTTAATTTTTTATTTTATGGTCTCGGCAGAAATGAAATGATTTGATTTGTTTTTATTTATTGAAAAAGGGAATTACCTTATTTACTTATTTTTCCTAATTTAGTTTTGTTAATTTCTTAATTTCTTAGAAGTATTTATTTTTTTTTATCAAATTTTCTAAATTAGAATATTATTTTGTGTTTATTTCTTTGATATACATATGTCACTACTATTGTTATTACTGTTATTATTATTATTTTACGTTAAGCACAGAAGTAGGGTTTTCAGAGAATGTATATTCGGGTTTTAAAGCTTTATCATTATTAGTTATTTTCGAATAATATTTTTACGTTTTATGCTTTAAATTAAACATTTCAGCAAACAAATAACTTCATAGTTGGTCTATACGTGGATATTTGGAAATATTGTGCTGAGGTTGCTTTAGTGAATTTACTATAAGATGTAGTTTAAAAAGCCGGCAAAAAGGAAACCGGTAGGATATTAAAAACAACTTTATTTACGATTATGCCCACCGCCATTTCATATTCGATGCACGATAACCGTATCATATATTTACCATACAGGAACGTTTATACATGCGGACGATAACGTCTGGAAATACGAGAACGTAACAGCATCAACTGTTTTCGCATGTATTTTATTGCCCAAATATAAAATTCTTACCTCAACAAAGAAATTTTAAAGCTCTTTCCGCATAATATACCGTTGACTGGGAAAAAAAAACGAGCGCAAATTGTAAATTGGAAAATATATTCCCCTTTTTTCAGATATATTACCCACTTAGCACGCGAGAAGGAGCACAGACCCTATACGCAGCACATCTCGTTATTTCTTTTCAACACGTGAGAAACGGAATATTGTCAAAACACGCGAACGTATATCTTCCAAAAAAAAAGTTCTTCTTAGAAAATACTTCGACCTTTAACAAGATGTTTTCCAGAAGAAATATTTAAATATATTTCCCTATATCCCCCTAATTTGGGTATATCGACATTTAATCTATAAATATTACATTTTCATTCAAATTTTATGTCATTTTCTTGAAATTTTCAGTTTTGACTAATTTATTAATGACTCCACGTATAATGTTTAACATCAATTGTTGATTACAATTTCTTTTAATTAAATGTCAGTTTTTCTAGTTTTGACATTTGTATGTTTTGTTTATTCACGAACATTTCATTGATCTTTGTGTATTTCTTATACCGTCTCTGCATCTTTGTTTTTCACCCCATATGCATTGGTTGGATTCAATCCTTAATTGTCAAAAACTGTAGGTCCTGTGTTAACGCAATGTTTGACACGTGAAATATCTTTTCCGGAGTTTAGAACTCCTTTGGATTCGGAAAAATTATGTGAGCGATGGCACAATACGTCAACAGATGACAGTGCCTAGAAGTGTCAAAGTGTATTTCACAACCCGCAGCTTCGCGCAGCAACAAACAGCAGAATTTAAATAAATAATAAATAAATGTTATTTCTGTTCCAAAGTACAACAATTAAACATTGATGCAAAGAAAAACACAGAAAATACGTCACAAAAAGGATACAAATTAGTATTTTTATTCCAAATTTAAAAATTCTTCTACCGTGTATGGCCCTGCTTCACATACAAAGCAAAATACTTTATTTTTATAAGAAATAATAGATTTTGTCTCTCTGATTGATTTTTGATTTTCACCGCTATTTACTGTGTAGATATCGTTAAGAAAAATCAAAAAGAGCAGAGGACCAAGTATACTGCCTTGTGGTACACCAATGTTTGTTGTTTTAATTTTTTTTGATTTTTTTATTTGTTTACGATCAGTAAGCTAAGATTGAAACCAGTCATATGCAACACCCCTGATTCCATATCTATACAATTTCTCCAATAGTATTTTGTGTGATATAGTGTCGAAAGCCTTTGTGATATCTAAAAAGATTCCACAACTGAAAGCTCCATTTTGAAAAACTTTATATATCTCTTCCACATAATCGTATAAAGTCGTGCTCGTGCTTCTACCAGTCAAAAAGCCGTGTTGGTTTTGATGTAGAAGATTAAGTTTTTTAAGGAAAGTTAGAACTTGCTGGTAGACTATTGCTTCCATAATTTTTGAAAAAGTATTTAGTAGGCAAATAGGCATATAGCACATGAAACATGGTCACCACCTTTATGTATTGGCCTTACTATGGAGAATTTAAGAGAGGTAGGAAAAACACCTGATACAAAGGATTCGTTCACTATATCACACAGAGGTGCAGCTATTGAATCTAGACTACTTTCTATAACTTTTAATGGTATTTCGTCTGCTCCAGTACAACTCTTATTTTTTAACTTATGAACATAATTTCTCAAATTGGTGTAGGTTGCCGGACTGAAAGCGAAAGAAAAGGGATTTTGGCAGATGGTACTATTACTGGGAGTATCAAGGCTATATTGTATCATACTCGGAACTTGGTTCGTAAAATGATTATAAATTTATTTGCTAATGCGTTAGGATCATCTATTTCATGCGTATACTGATTTTTTGCGCCTATTGTATCATTGCCACATGAACTTAACTTTGTTTTTTGAATGTAAGATTTTGTAATCATTATGCCTTTTTTTGTTTTAATCAATAATTGGTTGTAATCTTGCTTTAGTTTTTTTAAAACTGCCTTACATTCCGGTATGTAAACTGATATTGTTTCGAGAGCTGCTATTTGATTTTGTAACGCAAGTATTTCCTTACTACACTCCGCCAAAAAAGTATCGCATAAACTAAAAAAGGGCATTCATGAACCAAGATATTTTTATACGTTCACAAAAAGTTTTCCTCGTGTATGTGAACTATAAAAACACTAACAAAATAATGGAACTTAGCGTTTTTACTTTATTTTTTTCCTAAAAGAACACATTTAGAAAAATGCATATGTGTAAGGTTTGCTCAGTTGTTTATTGAAAGTCTTCCTATACGGACAAATTTTAAAGTGCGAAGTCAGAGTTCTGTACCAACGCTTTTAAAACTAAAATGAGCAATTTAACTTCAGAACAAGTGGCTGCTATAGTTGCTTTAATCGAAGATGGACGATCTCAAGCATACGTTGCTAATTTGATGAACATCAATCAGTCAAGTGTTTCTAGAGCCGTAGCCAGATATAGGGAAACAGGCATTTACAGTAGAAGACCTGTACCAGGTCGTCCAAGATGTTCTACTCGCCAAGATGACCGCTATTTACTACTACAAGCATTACGTCGAAGACATGTAACTGCGAGACAATTGCAGAACGACTTGGCTAGAGTCAGAAATACTCGTGTGAGTACTCAAACTATTCGGAATAGGTTACGACAGAGTGGATTAAGAGCTAGAGTAGCTGTAACAGCCCTTCGTCTCACTAGGAACCACCGAGTGGCTCGCTTAAGGTTTGCCAGAGAACATGTAAATTGGAACATTAATGACTGGGCCAATATACTCTTCACAGATGAGTCAAGATTTGGTCTTTACACCTCAGATAGGCGTATCTCAGTGTACAGACGAGACGGTGAGCGCTATTCGCAGTGTAATATCAGACCTAGACCTAATTTCGCTGGTGGCTCTATTATGGTTTTGGGAGGCATCTGTTTAACAGGTCGTACAGAGTTAGTACCAGTAGACAGAGGTACACTGACTGCCCACAGGTATATAACGGACATTTTAGAAGAACATGTAGTACCATATGCGCCAATTATAGGAAACGAATTCATGTTAATGCACGATAATGCACGACCGCATGTTGCAATAATCGTCCAGGAATACCTTAACGATGTTGGTATTCCAGTTTTAGATTGGCCTGCGGTAAGTCCGGACATGAACCCTATCGAGCACGTGTGGGACCTCCTTCACAGACGGATACGAACCCAAAATGTTGCCCCAGCGGACCTGCATGGACTAGCAAATGCTCTCCGTGACGAGTGGGAGAATTTGGATCAGGCTTATATACGGAGGTTAATCGAATCTCTGCCAAACCGTATGCGAGCGGTCATAAGAGCCAGAGGTGGCAATACTCAGTATTAAAAGCTACTGTTATGACATTTTTCTTTCCAAAATTATAATTTCTTGTTTTAATAAAAATCTCAAGTATGAGTTCTTGTTTTTATTTGGCCTGTATTTTATTTAAACAATCATAGAAATTATATCTTAGAGCGCATTAAAGTATATTTACAACTTTATGCTACAAACAAAGATTATGCGATACTTTTATGATTCAAAACTAAATTATGCGATACTTTTTTGGCGGAGTGTATTTAAAGGCGAGGTTCTGGTTTTCCCTGTAATGCGCTTTAAAGGAAAGGAGGCATTAAAGTAAGTAATTTCTTCTTTTATTAGTTATGTTTAATGTTTATTCGTGAATCAAGTATGCGGGATGACAGTTAACAAACAGATGTAAAATTTAACTTTTTAACAAGAGTTTTTAATGAATGTTTACCGAATTATTACTCTTTCATCAGAATTTCTTAACGGTTAAATAGTTTTTTTTTTTTGTTATTTTAGACCGCTTAACAAACATCATCAGATCTTCATTATTCTTTAATACGTTTTAGTTCCCAGTCAACCTGCCACATCTAAATTATTAAGAACTTATTTCAGTAGCGTTCGAAGTTTTGAAGTTTGTGTTCGCTCCGACAATTGATTGGTCATTAAAAGTTACTACGACTAAGATGGAGCACAGGTTCTCTCGCGAAAGTGGCAGTCGACAACTGAGGGAATTCCAGGTGATATAAACTTTACTTTACTTTACTTAGAAATAAGTGAGCGTGACGTCAGTCGCCATGCGCGACGCTGGCATCTTCATGTCGTCCTCGTCGCAATGAAACCATTCACACGACCGTCTCAGCAAAGTTTATTGGCGTACTAGCTTTACCAGCAGTCCGAAATAATGACTTCGTCTGTATGTAGGTCATAAAGTCTTACTTAACTTTATAACGGACTCTGTCTTTTTAAATTTACATTCAGGAAGGTAAAAGAATTCGCGACAATCAGAACGGAGGTCGAGCGCTGGTTCCTATTCGAAATTAGAGGTTCTTAATGCTAAAATGAGACGACATTTTAACACTATAAACTGCATTGTTGAAGTTATCTCCTTGGCATCTGAATAATTGCTTTAGAATGATCAAGATGTTAATTAAGGAAAGAGGCAAAGATGAAATGTCAGAACTACATTGTTGAAGAGTATGCAAATAAGCTACGATATTGTAAAATACAATGAAGGAACTGTAAATTAGTGAAATTGCGTAGATACCTTGTTGCAAATATGTATTATATTTCTGCAAGTTAAGGAATTGTTAGTTCTTGTACAAAAACTTCGCAATTGGTTGAGAGTACCTAATTACTATGAAATTCCATTGGTTGCCAAAAGCAATTTCTTTTTCTTTTTGGAACAAGAAGTACAATAGCAAAATGCTATTGTTTTAAAAGGGCTAATTGTAAGTTCAGAAACGTTAACCAACAAATCTCTAACACGTACCGTTTTTTTGTTACAGGAGTCTCAGAACTTAGGTTATTAATATCAATATATTTATTGATAAAGAAAACGGAGTTTTTCTTGTTTTAAATAAAAATATAACATATATTGTAATAGAAACACTGAGAAAATTTAAAATAATAAACCGTGCATTTTTTTTCTTTGGGTCATCTCAGAAATCTCTGAGTCCCAACATCTTTGAGACCGCGTTTCCATTATTCTACCGTTCTGATGTAACCTTAGGTCATCTTATTCATCATTAACAGCACCAATATTTTTTGGGAAGAAATCTAACAATACGTGTGAATGTAAAAAATGATTTTTAGACATGCCTGGTACGCATTTGAAAGTTTTTGTACGAGATTTCCACAATTTTCTTGTAATCTTTCTTGTTTCTCAGAAAACCTTTAACAAAACTCACAAAAGAATTCCATGCGATTGTTTCTGCATTACTCAATTAATTTTTAAAAATGGGACCAGAGATTAATTTCTTTTTGTATCACTTAAGTGAAGAAAAATCTGTGTTAAGTATTTAAAGCCTTCGCTTGCTTTATCCTCGGCTTTTACAAAATCCTTCATTAGGTCTAATTTAATATGAAGGGCATGAAGGAGGACCATTTTAGAAAATGTTCTTTTGTTGTTCTGGTATCCCATAGACATAAGAAATAGCGATGTAGACGGACTATATGTAGGATCACTAGAAATACCAGGATTGGATTCCAATGAATCTGTATTGTCGTTGCTTCCAGAGATAGCGATATTCTCCAAGTACAGAGGTGCAGTTGGTATACTACGGATGGTATTGAAAATGGTAAATTTCTACACTTAATTTTGTTTCCACATTTTTGAATAGCCTTTGGTATTTGTTAGGTAGAGGTAGCAATCATTAAAGTGATTAATAAGTTCTCACAAAACCATAGGAACCACAAATGTCATACATACAAAAGAAAGTCATGTATTTTATAAGCATCTATAAATATAACATGAATACCCAATAAAATAACTAATGCTACAATTGAAAGATGCTCTATTGAGTTGTTGTGACCTGAACAAAGCGTTTGGTTTTACAAATCACCAAATATTTTGATGAAAACTATGGCTCTACGGAAAAAGAGGTACATTACCAACAATAAGATCATGTCTAACAAGTGTAACGCAAGAAGTCCAATGTAGTGGAGAAAGTTGCCTTCCATCAACAAAAGGGTTCCCAAGGGTCCGTTTTTGGACCCTTGCTGTTTCTAATATATACGAATGACATCCCAAGCAATATAATCATGAGCATTTTATTATTTGCCGAAGACGCTATCATATTTCAAAACAGAAAGCGACAGACAGTGATGACAAAAGCGAGAAAGCATTGGCAGAAGCATGCGAGTAGTTTTAAAACAATAAATAATGAACAAAGAAACCATAAATAAAATTATCGAATCATGTGGATGCTATTTCAATGAAATTCAGTCAAGTTAATAAGCGAAACTTATGGGGTTATACGTAGCCCTTGGAGAAAAAAAACTGGATTTGGTTATCGAGCAGTAAAATTTCTTAACCATTTCAAGCAGCATGGTTATATTTTAAAAATTAGGAAAAACATTTCAGCTTTTCAAAATTTATTTTCTCTTAATAATTTTAGTTCGAATTCGGTAATATTTTCATTATTTTTACGACGAAACAAACAGATGTAAATCTATAAATTGTTTGGACAGCAGCATTTTCTAAAATATTTTTAATTTTCGTACTTCAAATCGCCCACTTAATCATATTCTCAATATATCATTGCGATCCCTGCGATGAGCAGCTTTTTATTAACGAAACGAAAAGGCAAGGAGGATGAAATTTCATAAATTAGGAAGGACGTAATAGCTAGAAGTGTTTCCGCGTGCTTCGGCACCGGTATCCGGTTTTTGTTGGGGTCTCTCGCATTTCACGATTATGGCAGACGAATTCCGTCATTAACGTTGAAAGCAGATATCTTATTCGTACATTTGCTTGCTGAATTTCGCTGCATTAGGTCGAAATGAAAGAGAATGGTACGAACGGAGGAGTCGTAGGGGCACTTATATATTGAAATTATTGTCATCTAGCATTTCAGTTTGGATTAGTAGGTTGCTGTTTTAGGATATGACGTAACGAATGCCTTGTTATTATCAGTTAAATTGTTGTAATAATTTGAAAAGGTTACTTAGCATTATGTGAACAATATGAACGAAAGAGGATCGCTCAGAAATATTAGGAAACTCAATTTAAAACTAAAATCTTGATTATTATGTTTAGAAATTATTGGGCGCTTTAGACGTGGTGAGATGAGTGTTGAAGATCATGCTCGTTCTGGGCGCCATCTCGAAACGAGAAAAATATTGAAAAAATCTGTCAAAAAAATTAATGAGAATCGTCGTTTCACGATCGATAGGTTTTCAGAAACAGACTTAAGTGAGTTGGACTTCGTGCCAGCAAACTTTTACTGAGGATTTGCACATGATACGTGTTACCTTTAAGTTTGTTCCTCGCATGCTCGCAGAGGTTCAAAAGCCAATAGTCTGAATTTGGGCGAGGATTGAGGGTTGCAATAACATTTTACCCCAGAATGGTAGCTGTTTGTATGAGTGCGAGGTATCTAGGGTTCTGATCAAGGTGTGCGCAACAATTAAAAGAGTTACAACGTGTCTTTAATTGAGAATTTATTTCTATAAAATAGGTCCAACGAGAATTGTACAATGACAAAAAAAGAAAAAAGTGAGTCACAAAAATAAACAAATATATGTTATGCATTATTGTATTCTCTCTTTATTAGTTTACAATTACCTTATTAATTTAAATTGTTTAACTTTTAATCAACTCTGTATAATATAATATACCATGATGTAATTGTAAAGCAACTTATATCTGTGTTCCCACTTCACGTAAGAAAATATTAAAGCTGATGCATGCGTTATCACATGCAGTTCCCGGGAAAGTAATTTAATATCCGCTTAACTAAGATACCTCTGGATAAGGTTGCTTTATGAAAAGACGCAAATATGTAATTAGAACGATTTTGTACTTCACTTGAGTTTCATGTAATTCTTCTTCAACGGTGTTACGGCAAAGGGAATAAATTGTAAATTCTTCTCAACAACACGTTTCTCTTTTCCACCAAACCTACGTGCAAAAGTTATATACAATTAAAAAGGTAAACAAATTATTTTCCGTACGTGGAAGTTAGTCGCCAAATGTTAATTACCCAATTTAGAGAATTCCCATAATTTCCGGCCGGTTCAAAACTACGCGAGCGGTTTTAAAGTACAAGTTGGTGCTGTGTCGTGCCAGAGGCCTTTGCCGGCGCCCAGGGCGCAGCTCACGGACGGTTCGCGTCGTGCTGGAATATATCGGGTTGATTTTAAAATATGAGTTGGTGCTGTGTCGTGACAGAGGGTTTTGCCGCCACTGAAACCACAGCGCTGCGTCGTGCCGGAGAACATTGTCGGCACCGAGGTAGTAAACAAGAATAAATGAAAAAAAAAACTTAATTAAATAAAATTTAATGCAGCAGGAACGCTACGGAACTATGGGAAAATTGATTAAATAAAAAACAAAAAAGGATAAATTAATTATAAGCTTGAAATTAATACTGAAATGGATTTGCCCACAAAACGGCATGGTACAAGGTGTCTAAAAGAAAATTCTGTACCAAAATTAATAAATTAATGTCCTACAACAAATTTCCGATTTATTTTTGGGACTCCCCTCGTATAAGTGTGTATTGAATCGATAATAAAATGCCAAAAACGTTTTTAAGCAATTCTGTTGCAAATACACAGAACTTAAAATAGCCTCCAAATTACCTTGTATGCTTGGTTTGGTATGATGATTGGAGGATTTATTAGTTTTAAACACTGAAGCCAAACACAAATGATGAATGAATTGAAATGGGAATTTTTAGGGAGTCATAGTATTGAACATGAAAATAAAGTTTGTCCGAATTAGGAAAGTTGGAAAATAAAGTCGCGGTCATTCTTTTTCGAATAACGAAAGCATCCGTCGTACGTACGTACATAAATGGACAAAACTTTATTTATTACATTACTAATAACGGCTGGAATCCAATTTAGAGTGGTTGTTAGTGCTGCCCCTTTTTTGCCTTTCATTCCTTTTTTTTATTTCGTTAGCGAGTTATTGTAATAACGGTCGGGGTACAGAAATGGAGGGAGTTGTAGCGAAAGAAAGAAAAGGTTTTGCAAATTATAAGCGAACAAATTACTCGCTTCAGAAGAGAGAAGAAACCGCAAGGACGCAAATTAAATTTTTACCGTTTCGGGCAAAAGGTCCTGCTGTTCATGCAAAAGAAAGAAAGAAAGAAATACGCAGAAAGAATAATTTTTTCGCGAAACTGCGTAAAATATAGAACAGCTACAAGGGTGGTAAAAGTCGATATTTTTAAAATATTGCTAGCCGATTTGATTTTCTCTTTCTATTGAGTTCGTTTTATAAAGAAAAGAAATGTGTGCACTTACAGCAACTATAAACCTATATATATATAAAAACAATAAATTTCACACCGAAAGGTAACAATTAGTTGTCCCACCAATCGATTTTCATTATACCTTTTGTTTTAGAAACCGTTGCATCGTTAACTGTTAAATTAAATTTTTTGATCCAATTTTCACCGGACGTTATTGCCTTAAAAATAGACATAATTAAAAATAAATAATGTATACTCTATTCTTCACTGATAGAAAAGTTTCTTTCATTCAATGCAATATACAGCACCCTATCTTTGAGGTAGAAAGAGTGGTTTTAAATAGAGTCAAATTAGTGCTTCTTCGGAATACTTTTCTCGTTAATACCTTCAAAATTCGTTTAAATCAAATAATAATTAATTTTTATTGTAAAGAAATACTTTCAAATGAGAAATTAAGATTTGTTTTAACTAAAAGAAATGCACGAAGAAAACATTGTTGCACTTTCTGATTCTTACTTTTTCTTGATCAGTCAAAAACCTCCAGTTATTGGTTGTAAGTGTCTTGTGCTGCCATCTATACGATTACTCGTTAATGATAACCTTCTCTACTACTTTTTGACTTACTCTTTACTTTATGCTATACATTGTGTACATAAATATAATCTGTAAAATAATTTCATATTTGATTTATTATTATAATTAAAGACATTTTTTAAATCGAAAGGAAGCTCTCTTTAACTTATTTTAATAATATATCTAACAAAAGCCATTATTGTAAACGTTGAATGCAGGAAAGTAAACTTCGTGTAAGGACCTTGTGAGTTTTGCTTAAAAGCGAAGGTTTTTTTTTTAATTTGATGGTGTATTCTTTCAACAAAAAGGGGCGTAGATTAATCGAGAGAAACATTTTTTCATTAGAAATATTTGTCTTTTTTTAGTGTAAATAACATTGCGCTCCGGCACAAAGAAATACGTCTAAAAAAATATTTTTGTTTGATTTAAAAAATTCGTTTTGAGTGTAAAAAAATTATTTGATATGCAAAATTCAGAATTACAACAGTAGCTTCCAAGAGGATACAGTATTCATTATTTGAGCAAATGAACAAATAAAAACGTCCGTTTTTTCTCTTCTCCATTCTTTGCGCTTCTGTTCTGTATAATAATTAAATAACATTATTACCGTATAACTTCTCCGAATAAGACATTTTCTAAATGTTAAAAATACAAAAGCGGTCAAAACAATTCAACATTTAAGTACCTCTCTCAATATTTCAATAAAGGGTTCCATTTAAGAAAAGTACTCGTGGGACAAATAAACACCAGAATTATACGGGCGTGCGATATTCAAACAGAAGCTTGAACTTTTACGAAAGGTTAGCCGTTCCAGAGATAACATTTGCCACTGGACATCCAGTTGTATAACTGTTCCCCAGACAATTATTCCAATATTTGGTTCTTCTGTTTTTCGATTACCCATTTGCACGCCTCCTAAAGGTATCCTCCGAGCGGACGAGGGACCAGAATTTGCTTACCAAAGGTCGTAACTATCCGGCCAGATCTCCCCTTTGTTGTACCACTAGACACATTCATATGTATGTATGTATGTGCGCGTATTGTATGAAAGCCTACGTGTGCGCTTGCAATATATCCCAGAAAAAGTAGAGAAAAGAGTTCACCTTCCTGGAATATATGTATATTCTGTACCGTACCGTTTTCGCTCTTCTTTGTAGGCACCGTGTTGTAAATAAAGAGGGTTATCTTAGGGCATGTTTATGTAAATCTTGAAGGAGATGTTTGCATCCTATGTCGTAACGTTCCATTCTTTTCATTATGGTGTGATGTATTGCTGTATAAAAATCGTATATACACTGGGTGAGTTTTTTATCTTGAGACAACGGAATATCTCTAAAACACTGCATCAAATCAAAAAAAAGCTCTTAATAAGATTTGTTATAATGTAGGGGGCTCACTGAATGGTGCCGAACTCGATCTCTTACCTCACCCACCCCCAGAGTGGGAGGGGGGACAACTTTGAAATCTTAAATGAGAACCCCCATTTTGTACTGCAGATTCGGATTCTACGCCATCAAGTATGTAGTTTGAAACTGTTTTTTCGATTTGTATCAGATGCGCTGTAATCGCGAAAAACGTGATTGTGAACGTCCTAGCAAAAAAGCACAAAAAAGAGAAGCCAGCAAACATGATTTTGTTTTTTTTTTATTTCAACATTAAAACCATTTCGAAAAGTCATTCAACAACGAAGAACTTTACTTTATCAAGCCCATTTCAGAAAATGTGTTCGAAAATGTGCGCTTCCACTTCGATACATTTATTTATTCGCAATTGAGATGATTGCATACAACTGAGAAGTGTTTCCGGCGTAATCCTTGAACAAGCGTTGGTGATTCGCTCAATCATGTTTTCCCTCGTGGTTGGCACTTCTGTATAAACTTCAGACTTTAAGTGGCCCCACAAAATGAAGTCAGGGGAAGTGAGATCTGGCGATCTGGCAGTCCAAGACACTGGACCACCTCTTCCGATCCATCGACGATTGTAGGCTCGATCTAATACTTCTCGTGCTATTCTTGAATAACGTGCTGGACAACCATCATGTTGGAACCACATTGTTTGGCGTACGTCCAAGGGAAGGTCTTCAAGTGACACTGGAAGTTCGTTCTGCAAGATGTTTCGATATTTATCACCGTTTAAGTTTCCATCGATGAAATATGGATCAATAAGCTTATTGCCAATTATTCCACACCAAAAATTTACGTTCCAAGGATGTTCATGTTCAACTTGGCGCAACCAATGAGGATTTTCGATACTCCAGTAATGCATGTTGTGCCGATTTAGGGTGATTTGTGAATGTCGCCTCGTCAGATAATAATACTCGAGGAAAAAAATTGGGATTATCTTGTATCCGTTGAAGCGCCCATTGGCAATATCGCACTCGATTTTGAAAATCATCGCCATGAAGTTCTTGATGCATAGAAACTCTAAATGGATGATATTTCCTACGCTTCAATATTTGCCAGATAGTGGACTGAGAAATTCCTGACCCGCGAGCTATTTCTCGAGTACTATTGTGCGGATTATTAGCTACTGCAGCTAATAGCGGGGTTTCATTATTTTCTCCAGCAATTGCTTTTCGGCGATTACGTTTTCTTGGCTGTACAGTGCCGTTGCTAGAGAACTGTTGAACGATTCAGTAAAAAAAAGGCCGCGATCGCACCTTGTCGGGAAAACTTTGTGAATAAAGATTAACAGCATAATCGGTATTCCTACCACTTTCTCCATAGATGTAAATCATTTCAATTCTCTCTTGTAATGCTATAGCCTCTATTACTGTTCAAATATTCAACACTAACTATTTTATATTGGATTAATAATTAATAATCTAAATGGGGATCGGACAATGTGTAAGTATTCACAACTTGTCAAGTAGGTACTGAATAAAGTACGGTTTGGTATCGTTGAATAGCGTTCCAATTGCGAATAAATAGATGTATCGAAGTGAAGGGGCACAGTTTCGAACACATGGCTTTTTGAAATGTTAGTTTATGTTAAAATAAAGAAAACACAAAACTATGTTTGCTTGTTTCTCTTTTTTGTGTATTTTTTCCAGACGTTCACAATCATGTTTTTTTTGCGATTACAGCGCAATCTGTTACGAATCGAAAAAAATATTTCAAACAAAAACTACATATTTGATAGCGTAGAATCCGAATCAGCAATACAAAATGGGGGTTTCCATTTAAGATTTCAAAGTTGTCCCCCCTCTCACTCTGAGGGGGGTGAGGCGGGGAATCGAGTTCGGTACCACTCAGTAAGCCCCCTACGTTATAACAAATCTTATTAAATTTTTTTTTTGATTTGATGCAATGTTTTAGAGATATTCCGTTGTTTCGAGATAAAAAAATTCACCCAGTATATTGAAATGGAGACGGAAGAGGTCCGTCTTCCCGGCTGTCGACTTCATCAGCTGATATCGTCAATCTTAACTGCGCATAGTTATTCCCTCTTTCCATATTTACAGTCTGCGTAAAAACGTAGTACTAATAAATCCCCCAATAAAATATGACATCGACCCATATTCGTATATAGACCGATGACGTACAGATTACGTAGCGACATATACGAAGTTTAATCCAATTTCGTTGTAAATTTGTTCCCAAGTTTTCCCAGTTATAAACATAAAACATGATGTGAAATATATCTGACAATTATTGGCCGCTATATTTTATATATCGCCGTTTTATTATATGGGAGCACGGGCAGAGTGTATCGATTTGTTTCTATACCGTATATGCGAGTACGTATACGAACCTGCGGATAGAAAAGGAAAACAGGTGATAGATACGTGATCGTATTTGGGACAACGGAAACGCAGATACTCTTGATGTACACAGGTAGACATAATTAAAATACATATACCTACATATATAGTTTCGTTCCGGACTAGCTCGCGTACCGCGCGATGAATAATATCATTGCCCCAACCAGATTCGCATGTGGCCGTTTTTGTTATTTCCTCTGCCGTCGGTGGCCGCTATCGCGAAACGGAATAATTAAATGTTTTGTAATATATCAGTTGTACACGTTTCACTGCGAATTGTTCGCTTGGATGTTGTAAATTTCGAACGTTGTAATGTTGCAATGATAGTTATTTATTGGTAAATTATAGTAGAGAGACGGAAGAGATAACTAAAAATGATTTAATAAAAAATAAAGTGCTTCGATGATTTCAGTATTTTACGTTGCTCAACTATTTGCAACACTATTTACAAATGTTTTTGCGATCTTAATTATATTATTTGCAAATAGATCAAAATGTGGTAGCAATGATACCATTGAAGTTTTATTAATAAAGGGCAAAAGGAAGAGGAGTCACATCACCTTTTCCATGGATGGGGTTGTTCTGACACCAACAAAAACTTTAAGATATCTCGGCGTTACCTTTGACGAAAGGGCTTCATTTGGGCCACACGTTAGGTCAATTACTAGTAAGGCTGATGCAAGGACAGCCGCGCTCACCAGAGTTATGTCTAACATCAAAGGTCCCAGCAGCGGGAAGAGGACTGTTCTGTGCGGCGCGGTACATAGTATGCTGCTGTATGCTGCTCCGATATGGGAAAGAGTGATCTACATACAGAAGTATAGAAACATGCTGGAAAGAGCGCAGCGTAACATGCTCCTGCGGGTCGCCTCTGCGTACAGAACGGTGTCCCTGGTGGCGTTGCAAGTTGTTACGGGGGTGGTCCCCATTGATCTCATGGTCAGAGAGAGATCATGCATGTATAACCATGCTCAGGACGAACGCGCAGATAAGATCAGGAGGGCCAGGGGGAGCACTCTCGAACGATGGCAAGATCGATGGGATGTAGAGAGAGAGAAAGCGCAATGGACAAAGCGCCTAATCAAAGACGTGGAGCAGTGGGTGAGCTGTAGGCACCAAAGCCTGGATTACTATACGACACAGTTACTTACCGCGCATGGCTGTTTTCGCGCGTACGCTAAAAGATTCGGCAAAGACGATAACGACAGCTGCATATATGGACAGATGGAGCGAGGCCAGAAGAGCTGCGAATGCAACTATCGGAGAGCAAATGAATCCGGATAACATAGCCCTGCTAATGATAGGGTCCGTTAGAAATTGGAAAGCAATTGCAAATATGTGCAGAAACATTATGAGTAGCAAAGAAACCGGTGAACGGCATAGACAAGGGGGTGTAGCATGAGATGAAATAGACAGCCGGCGGTACCTGATGATATATGTACTCATGGTTTCCAGGTTTCCGTTCGAGGGCAGCATGAGGGGTTTTAGTGGGTGTGAGTCCCACACACCAAGTGTGATTGAACCAAGCACTTAAGCATAATGCATTTCCCCTGGCAAAAAAAAATGATACCATTATATTGTTGAATGTTAACAAATGTTCTGTCGTATCTTACACTAGATGTTCCTCGAGAGTTGTATTTGACTACTCAGTTAAAGCCTGAGTAGTACCTAGAAATGATGAGGTTCGTGACTTGGGTGTACTTTTCGATTCAAAAATGATGTTTTCTAACCATATAACCGAGATATGTTTGTCCGCTTCCAGATCATTGGGATTTGTGATAAGGTCGTGCCGCAACTTTACGAATCTGCACGCAATCAAAAGTTTGTACTTTACGTTAGTTCAAAGTAGATTGGAGTATGCTTCTTTAATATGGTACCCGTACTATACTTATCAAGTACTAGCTGTCGAAAAGATCCAGAAGCGATTTCTGAAATACTTATCATTCAGAGTGTTGGGGACATATCCTGAGCGTGGTATAGACTATGGCGCACTGTTAGTGCAGCATGATTTTCAATCACTGTCAGATATACGTGACAGATATAGTGCCAAGTTTCTACATAATGTGCTGAAAAATGTCGTAGACTCACCTTCTTTTTTTTAAATACACTTTCCTGTCAATACTAACGTATTCTGTTTTGGCATAAATAAGGCATAAAAAGGTTTTCTTTCAACAAAATAAGTTAGTCGCAACAGTTTAGTACTCAGTTGTAACGGTTATTGATAGATAAGAGTGAATTTTGCAGATTTCGGCGTGTTTTTGTGAAGTGACATAACCCGAAAATCGAATCTTTTTTTGCGAAAAAAATTGATGAAGACGAGCATTGCGGGCGAAAAGAGCTATGGCTTTGTGATTTTGGAGTCATTCTACGCCACATAGATCCACAAGTTATGCAAAAGGGGATGACAGTGCTATTGTAATACATACCCTAAATTGCTCACCTGTATCAATTTCCATGTGCCAGTGCAAAATACACGATCTTGTGATGTTGTTAGAGCTCCAAGGGCTAGAACTAATGTGCTGGTTAAATCTCCGGTGTTACACATGGTGAATAACTTCAACAAACTCAGTGGCGGCGCGTGGACTTTTATTTTGGGAGTGCACATGTGGGTAGGTACCAGGGAGTCCGGCTTTGAAAATTAACCTTCAAAACTCGCATTTTAGAGCAGTTTGTGACGTTCTTTCGCCTTATCTTGGGATAATATTCAGAAAAGGGCTTAGCGCAAAAATCCGAAATTGTTAGTTCTTCTTTTTATACAGAACAGTCACATCATAAACGAAGAAAAATGACTTAAACTAAAAATTGTTTGAAAAATCCTACCTAGTTTTTACCAGACAGCACACCTTCTTGATCAAGTTTCACGTGTTGTCTTATTGCTTTTATTGTCTAACTAATAAGGTAACTGATAACTTACTAACTAACACAAACATTTAGTACTAATTTTCACACACACGTTTTGTATTGTAATTCAAGTCGCCTGTTCTTTCTCTTGTTGTCGAATATCTTGTTTACCTAATAAATTAAAACCTAATTTGGCAGAGAGGTGTGTCTTGGAACTTTGATGTTTTTTAATTTTTTCTTTTAAATGGATTAAATCCTTGACACCGGATGTGGTCCATTCTGTTTGAACATCACCAGCAAATAATAAACACGGAAAACAATAAAGACTGTTACTAATTTCACAACCACATAACCAGGCGGCTTTTTCATAAGTGTCTATCGTAAAGGTTCTTTTATAATCGCGTGTTTTACATTTTGTTACATGCGTGATCGATAAATTCGGTTTTGGACGACCGGCACTTTTGATTTCTTGTTTCTCTTCTAATGTCAGCGAAGAAAAACGAATTGTTTTTAAATATTGTACGTTAGTGCAAATCGGATTCTCCAAATTATCCGCCATAATTGCGCGCGAATACAATAAAAGTAATTTCCCGGTTCCCGGTATACAACACCACACTAACAGACGACCGTACACAAATTAAACGTGTACATATGGTAGCTAAGTACTGGTACTGAGGACTATTACGGGAGGTGTGGGTGTGCGAGGGGTAGCTGTTGCTCCAATCACGGGCCAGTTCGAGAGAGCAGTGTACGAGCCGCATTACGCATGTTCGCGCCTGGAGTCTGAACCGAACATCGGAAACGAAAAATAAAATTAAATACCCAATAGAAAACGTTAGGTTTACGTCAAACACAAAAGTAAATTCCTTTAGATGAATATATTAGTTGGGGGTACACGTGCACATGTGCACTTATTGAGAAGCCGCCAAATGTACATTGCCGTATGTGTTTCTGTATTTAAAATATTTGAGTTGACATTATAAGTAATTTTGATTTATTTTACGCAGTTATGTATCTTATTTACTGTAGGTTATGTTTCTGTTTATCTATGTAACTATGTAGGGTGGATTATTTTTGAGTTACCGTGGAATTTTTAATATGCAATCCTTATTGCATTACTGTATTTAGAAGTTGTTGTTGCCTAGCATTTGTTTTCTCTATGCACTACTTTTATTGTACAGCGTTAAATGTTATGTTCTGTAAATGGTGTACTTACACCGTTGGACATTAAAGATTATTTATTTATTTATTTATTTATTTATTATCAGCCTGTTTGGAACGATACACGAAAAAACTTGTAATAGTTATTAAGTAAGTGGTGTGGTTATGTCACTTCTATGTCTGGTGTTATAATCATATTTATCATTAGTAGTAAGTTGTTGTTGGTGTTTATAAAAATTGTCGTAAGCATAAACAGCAAGCTCAAGAATAAGAATACAAGGAAGACTTAATAATTTATAACTGATGTAAACTGGTCTGTAAGACTCAGTACCTATATCTTTAGCCATGGTTGAATTTCCCCAAAATATAATCCCGTAATAAAGTCTGCTAAAAACGTAAGCGTAATACATACCAATTAAGGCTTTAAGTTTCTAAATAAAAAACAAAATGAATTTAGTCTGGGTAGCAGACTCTCACAATGGACCCTCCAATTGAGAGACCGATCTACCCACACTCTCAAAAATTTACTATACTCCGTATTTGTAAGCTGTCTGCCAGTTGATGGGTTGAAGTTGATAGGGATGCGCTAAATGCGATAATCTTATGCGGTTCACAAAATACTGCACATGCGCGGCGTCTGTTTTTTAATGTCACACGACAGACGGAATCGGTAGCCGTGTACCTAACTGTTCACGTTCAGAGCTGCGAACATTTTAATAGGAGTAAAATAAGTGCCCTTGTCAATTTGCCCCTATGGCCAACTCACCCCGGTCTCTGCTACGGCCTCCATACACAGACAAATCTTGGTTTGGCGTAGAAATATCAATGAAATTTGTCCTAAACTTTGAATGTAAAATTCTGCAGGTCTCCGCACAAACATTGTTGAAAAAAACTTGTACAGGTACTTATGTGATTTCATAACGATAATCGCCAGGCCACAAAAGATCATTACAAAGAAAATTCCCATTAATAGTATTAGTGTTTACTTAAATAATGCTGTGGGGTAGTCGTCTAAATTATTTATTCATACACGCCAACCAATATTATTGTTACGTAAGAAACCTGTTAGGCTTTTTGCTACGACGCGTATTGTGTATTTAGGTCAGCGGGCATATTTTATTCAGAGCACATACCTAAAAGAGGAAAGCGCCGTTCCTCGCACTGTCATAGCGTATTTGTTGGGAAAGCGACCGCTAAGCCCTAAGGGAAAATTCATTTCAACCCGGCCGTGGACGACCGCTTTATCCTTTGCCTCATTATTATAGCGAAATCACGCTTTTGTACTTCTTATTTTTGTTGAAAAGTGTTACTGCGTCGGGAATACGAAAGGGGATAACTGACGACGAGTGTGAGACCAAACGAAACGCGCCCCACGTTTAATTAATGGAGACTTTCCCGTGATTGCACTGGCGCAAACGGGTATTAACTCAATTAAACGTCTCAGTGCAGTCACAGTTCTAATCTCTCTAATTTGTTATTGAATTAAGAATGCTATTCGTAAATAATTGGTAGTTTTGGAAAATTTTCAATTAAGAATAGTAGATGGGCCTCGGAGGCAGTTTCAACTGTCCAATATCTAAGATTAATCTAATTCTATCCTTTTTTGACATTAAAATTCTTATATATTTTTTTAATGTTTTGATTTAGTGAATGTTGCAGTCTGTATAAATGTGAAGCGAATCCAATCAGCAACCACTGTACTAATCGAGTTTTAATAAGATGTTCTAACAAATTGAAAGACGCGAGCAGTACCTTTTGAAATTTTCTATTTCTTGCAGAAAATCTTTGATGGTGTTATCTTTTTAAGAGAGTATAAAAAGCCTTAGCATTTAGAATTCTTGTTAGGTACCCCCGCAGAGCCAAATCTCCTTCCTTATCATCATCACAACACCGGAAAAAAACCGGTTAACCTAATTTACCAGAGTGAGATTTAAACCCTGGACTCTGGCAGAAGCATATAATGTCGTTGAATGGTTTCCTTTATTCAAAAATAAACATGTAACTTCTTATTGACAGCGTTTCACTACCTACCAGTGACAATAAGTGGGGTATTAGTGATCCGTCTTGGGTGGTAGTGGTCCTGGAAAAACTACTTGCAATACTAAATGGACTCGTATTAACATAATTTATATTTCCATATGTTAGGAAGTGCTCAATAAGGCACACTATGTCAATATTTTTTGTTAATAGTTCCAACTGCAACGCTTCTAATTTATTGGTCAAACCTCTGTTGACATAATTTTAAAATATTTATCTTTGGTTGTTTTTTTGCAGGAGTAATGCTCACAGGAATTTCATCTGCGATAATTTCTATTGGAGGGCGCTTGTCGGTTTTGTTGGCTCCAGTGAAACTTGGTTTTTTGAATTTGCCTGCGAAAAAATCTAAAATTTATATTGATGGGCCAGTTAGAATATTCAAACAATTGATTATTTTCTGTGGAACTGGGAAAACCAACTTTAAAGGCTATGTACTTTTAGTCTGTATAATAGTCCTTTTTTGTAAATATACCAATGACAATATCGTCTACTTTAAAATAATTCTTTGTCTGTATAATTCAATCTGAACCTATCCACGCATATCAATTTTTTTTCCATTTTAGTAAAGGCTATTCTTTTCACTATTTCCTACAATCTTTCTTGGTGAATTCTGCTTTTATTTATCGTTTGAAATGCTACCAGATTTTATGTGTCGGTTAGTTTTTTTTTGTCGACTTTACATTTGCATTTGAGCCAGTATCCGTGTTACTTTCAAGATTATTCCTCTGATCAATAGATGTCTGTGCTGTTGTGTTGTCATGTGTGTTGGGTGTAAACTTGTTTAAATTATTAAAATCGGTGGTAATCATTGTAAACGAAGGCATTTGCAGTAAAATATCTTTTACCTCACTCATTTCTTTTAATAATAACTCCTTGCTGTTTTTCATGTCGTTATCTTCGGTTTTAGAATTCAGTTATACCTTCTTCTTCGTCATCTCGCTCATTTATTTTGCTCAGGTTGTAAAATCTATCAGATGGCATTGTACTTTCGGCAGGCGATTTTTCGAGAATTTTTCCATTGACATTATATAATCTTGTTCTTAATTCCTTTAATTCACAGTCCTTTTGTAAACATTGTGGATCTGGGGAGGTTATGTGTAAAACCGAGTACTCTATCGTATCCAAAATGATTCCGAAGATATCCAATTGGATTGGAAACATAGATTTGAAACGTCCATTTTGATTCTGGACTTTGTTTTAAACTTGAGAGAAAACTACTACCTCCACGTCGTTGTTCTTGGGTGAGGCTAAATGTAGTTATGTTAAAACATCATCATCGAATGGCCTGCCTTGGACATCGCTCGCGGAATCCTTGGGCACCCTCAACATCACTCGGAGAATCGTCAGTCACGTTCAAAACCATTTACGGTACGGTACGGTTGAATATCTTCGGAATAGCTTTGGGTGCCATTAGGTATCTTTCCAGACTTTTCTTGAGCATTTCACCAACATAATTTCTTGGGAATTTCAGCGCCACCTATCAAGAACTGAAAAAAATGTTTCAGACAAAACTTTCATTTTTTTATACGTAAAATCCGAATCTGCAATAAAAAGTGTTGGTTTCCGGTTCCACCCACTGGGGATAGGGGTGGAAGGTCATGTTTAGTCTCATTGGAAAGATTCTTGTAAATGATTAAATATCTTTTTTGATTGAAAGTGTATTTTTCAAGATATTTGATCATCCCTGAACTTTTGGGACATCGGGTATAAAGAATTGCGGCAGAATATTATACGGCCACATTTCTATATTATTCCATAGTCTATTCTAGTTTTGGATAATTGTAAGTTAGTAATATTAGTTGATTGTGTATATGTGATGTTAACTTGGCAACACTAAAAATTCGACGTCATTAACTAGTGTTGACTAAAGACGCTCGATACCTCGGAAGGGTATTTGTTTCTACCTAAAACTTAAATAACCACGCTACCTAAAACTTTGCCATCAATTTAAAGTTTTCGTACCTTTTGCAGTCTTACTTTATTCAAATAAAAGTAAACTAATGACCAGTAGAGAAGAAAAAATAAGATTCCACTAAAAAATAATTTATTATGGTTTTTTTATATAAACATTTAATGAGGAGTTCAAATAAAAAGCGCAACCTTTCTATAGGAGAAAAACATTTTAAATGATATAACTTCCTTCGTCATCTGCCATCTTGTTTGGAATAGAATAAGGGGGAAATAAAGATGATAAATAATGTCATTTAAAATAAAATAGTTGAAGCAAAAAATTTAAAAATCATTATAATCGCGAGTTCTTTGTAAGTATCTTCCATTCTAGTGAATAAAACAGAACTGATTATCTCGGCGCATAGAATTAGTTTACTTAAAGACATCCAATTATGAAGCCACATACTAATTGTTCCGATCTACCAAATGATAGATGTTATTAGTGGTTAAAGTACGATTCATGTAATTGGCATAGATAGATATATTAATGAAGAAAAGCGTTGTGAAACATTTCAATTAAGGAAAAAGTAAAAGTCCTGACATAGATTCTTAGAATGCTCCAATGTTATATAATAACGGTGCAGATTAAATCTTGTGGTGAAAAATCTTTTGACTTCTATCAGTTAGTTGCCTTATTTAATCCCTAATACTCTTTCAATTGCGTTAATTCATGGTGTTCGAAAAGTTTTTAACTTATCAGATTCCGAGTTAGTTTTATTGCGCCAACTGGAAATGAAATTGTAACGGTAACAAGTAAAAATTCGGTAAATTAAACCACACTACGGACTCGCGATGTCCGAAATTATAACTTTAATAACGTGGCCCTTCCGTGAATTTTCCGTCCAAGCGAATTTTCGCCGCGAATTGTTAAAGGGTATATAGGCCGGCGCGTTTCGTGTTTACGTCGCTTATAATTCATATCCCTTTACACTAAAATAATTAATAACATATTTAATAAAAGGACCCCCGTATTCCGGTGTCCCATAAATTAACCAGGGCCATGGAGGTGCCTGCCTCGGCAAAACGAAAACAGAATTGTAGAGGCGTTCGTCGGGAACTTTATTCTTGCGCTCCCCTAATGCTGATATGAATACACGTATTGGTATACCGAAGCAAAATTCTGGAATTCGAAACAATTTGCTTAGGAATTGTCTGTCGGAGAAATATTTAGCGTAGACATTATATTAGTTTCCGATGTTTTACGCTAGAAACTCGGAAAGAGTAGTTTGTCAGAAACTCGTGCTAGTAATTAACTCATAGTTTCAGAAATACTCTACAAAATTTGTTTCTAATGAAAAGTAATTTAAGCCAAATTTATGTATTTACATAAATCTATAAATAAGAAATATGTTTAAAATCTTATATAAAAGATAACAAACATTACTTCAGAGTTAGTTTTGTGTGCGTTGATTTATTCAACTTCTCCATTGACAAGTGGTGACAATTTCTACCACTATATTTCATATTCGGACGTATAAATATAGGGAAGGTTTGTATTTTCAGCATTCGTGGGCGAATTATTACCAGCAAACAACAATATCACTGGCGAATTGAAAAAATGCTATTGGGTTTTTAATTCCGAACACCTGCGGAAGGTATTTTTATAATATCTCCATTCATGAACGGGTTTTATATATAAAAAAAAACGCTAGACTACGAAAGGGGTGTCGTCTGTATATTGATACAGTCCATTAATTTTGGTAAAGCTCTTTAAATCATTAACATAAATCACGAACAAATCCAAGACGACCCAACATCGAGCCCTACGGAACTCCTTGGTGGACTATTGCCGTATTGCTTTATTTCCATAACGAAATAAAGGTATAATGATTTGCTAACCATATAGAGAAAAATAGATTTTCACACAGAACAAGATTTTGTATCTAACATTCTGTAGTAATATTTACTACAATATTGTAGTCTAGTTTGTAGTGTAGTTTCATTTCCTTAATTATGTTAATGTTATGATATTTCTGAAATCTGACATCGTGTGTCTCTCCAAAAAATTGAATATTTTACACATTTTACTAAACCGCATTATAGCAAAGTTTTATACTTATGCGGTAGAAAATACCCTGATGTAATCGGTATAGCTATATAAATTGATAGATAAAAAGATGGAAATTGTCGTAAAAACAGCGTTGCCGCTTATTTCATAACCGTTGCAATGATTACTCGATGTAAATTGTATAAATCTCAAATCTGGCTGCGTCTCCCTTTTCCTCCTGCTTCTAACTATCCGCCAGTGTCGTTACTTTAAACTAACGAGGTATTTGCCGCCCCTAAAGCCTCCCAAACCGCATTATGGCACATAATATCAAAATGGACAAAGTTGAAAAATAACATATCTTAAGTCTCAGTGTTTTTTTTTTATTAGAAATACCACGACAGTAAGCGAAATAAAAGTATAAAATTTATGATTATTAAATATATTTAAATTTCATCGGTGTCCATGTTTACATTATTCTTTTTTTCCAACTACTATTAACATACTAATAAAATAAGACAAAAAGTAAAAATACATTAATCATAGATTCATATATTTTTTGAATAATATTTCTTTCAAGTCCACTATTAGAACATGTTGGTCGCTCTCAAGGCCAATGAAACGATATTCTTAGAAAACAATAGATATCTCAATTGTGTCCATTCTGTTATTATGTGACTACGGCCGGATTGATCGCCGAAATCACATCCTATATGGGAGGAACGGGCGGAGGAGGGGAATTCGCGCGCGATCGCAGTAATAATTACAGCTGATGTGTCGGTTATGTCCGTGACCTCGTAAAATGTTTGCGCGATATTTGTATGCGTATTATAAATTAGTATCTATCTGTGTAAATGCTAGTCATATTACTGTCAGTAATTGCGATAGCAGTAAATAAATCGTAGAATAAATAATTGCTCATAATTGTAAAAATCACTTACCCTCTTAAGCGGCGTTACCTGAGTACTATCGAGCATTAGATGAGGTAGAAGCGACGTTATGATAAACTAGATAGTCATATGTCCGGCAGATCAAATTCCTTTCACAAACTTTACAAAAAATATTTGCACCATGACATCATAAATCCGCATAGCTGTCGATAAATTTATTAATTGTTTCGGCAATTGCCGAAATTCCACGCGTTTTCGCACGTTCGACATATTATTCTTTATATGTATGACCAGGATAAAATAACAGTTTAAAAATAACGCGCGCACATTCGCGTCTACAAATATACTGACGATCATTGACTGACGCTGCTAGCTAGTAGTATAGATTCTATAGAATCGCATAGAAAAACCCGAACAAATTAGGAGATCCCGGACATAGCCGATATACCTATTCGATTCTCTACGTATGGCGACTCTGGTATTAGTAAAGTAGTGTCAGCTTTAGCCTGTCTTAAGCAAAAATATACAATGCAATAGTATTCGACTTACTATATCAGTTTTATTACCGCAATTTTGTAGTATTACTTATGTAGATAATAATTAGTATGACTACTTATTACAATATCATAGTATTTTTATAACTGTTGGATATGGTTATAAGTTAAAATGACTACTAAGTTTGTGCTATTGTAGTTGCACCAAAAATATATTGTACTGGTGACTATTTCTGGAAAACTATAATAATGTGGCAAAGTGCAATTTTTCTTACAGTGGGAAATCATTAAATAAATGCTTTTCTTTACAGTTAAAGCAAAAAAGCATTTATTTTATAATAATGTGGTACTTCATACTATTCTTTGATATTTAACTGTGATTATAGCAACTCTCGTTTGTAATTTGAAATACTACAATTGTGGTAGATTTTTCTATATCTTTCTCTCTGTGCAGTAATAAAACACTATTATAACAAAAATCCAAAAGAAAAAGTGAAAAAATCCCTTACCAAAAAATTTTTTTCACTTTTTCTTTTGGATTTTTGTTATAGTTTTCAAGCCACAGTCTCCACCCATCACAGGAAAACACTATTGTTATAACAAGCCATAAAAAATTTGTTTTTAATAAAACTAATAGGGGATATATGATATCTCATTGCAGCAATGGTTTTGTTAAGATTTTTGGTTAGGTTTAGATTGTACAATACACATATCTTTAAGTTATATTTAGGAACAATTCGTTCGTAATAAACACTTTTAGTTCCCAGTATTATATAATTCATTCGAGAGCTAGGTTTATGTATATCTTACAGAAAATTGAAAATAATATTCGTTCACGTTTCAAAAGTGAATTTTTTTTACCTACACAAAATTCACTTTTGAAGTATATTAATATATTATAAATGCCACATTTTCTTCAATTGGTTACATGGTTATTAAAAGCGATTTATTTTTTAATTAGTGCGGTATTTTCATGAAATATATTAATTATTTTCAATACCATGCATACAAATTTCCTTTAACGGGGCTAATTTTATTTGGGACAGTGGCTTCAACTGGATTTTAATGAAGTATCAAAAAATAAAAGAAAAGAGAAAAGAGCAACTAGAGGTACATAAGCAAAGGAACAAACGATAACGTATTACATCTGTAGTAATAATGGTCATAAGTTTGATGCGAGTTGGTTAAAACGGCGGCCCGACGTCGAAATTTATCGCACCCCATTCTGGACATCTAATAATTTTAAATGCATCGCAGCTATAAAATATTGGACCATAAAACCCCGAACACTGGGAAAAACAAACTTTTTCCTCCTCTCCTTTTTGATCTAGTTGAAGCAGGATACATTTCGCGTTATTCGAAAGTTGTTGCTGGCGAGATTTACGGCAATTGGAAAATCTTTGGAGATTTCTGCTTGAAACATAATACATTACTTAGAGAGAGAGAGATACAAACCGAAATAAAGCTGAAACGACTGCGTATAGGAATGCGGATAAGATTGTTTTTGTGGCGATGTAAAGGTTAGTTTCGTTTTGATAGAAGTATATATTTTTAGAATTCCTTCGCGTGGACTTTGTATTGGTGAGTAATTCAGTTAGCGCTCTTTTGTGTAACATTCTTCGTTCTTTCTTGCTGTTGTTGTTCTCATAATATATTTAAAAAAAAACTATATCCAGTTTAACAGGTAAATTTCCTAGAATTACACGTACATTAATATATAGTTCTGATATTAATGTTTTGAAAGATTTGGGTCAGTTTTGGAAGTAAAAGTGTTATTACGACCTCTTCATTACATCGAGTCAATAACCAAACATTTGTAGTACAATTACATGATCGAAATTAAGGTGCATGCGTTTTCTGTTGGTGGAAACCCCACCCTCACGCGCATCTTACGTCACTAGCTCGAAGAGCTGGGCGGAGCCCAGTCGATGGCATATTACAAAAAGAACTAACAGAATTTCGTATTTTGTACGAACTGCTATATTCTCATGTGCGATTTATAACGTTTCTCCAGGTTTCTTAGGGTAAAAGGTAAAGTTCTGGTCGGGGAAGGTGGTGAGAACACATGCACTTAGGCCACTCTTACCGGGCCCATTGTGCTACCTCCCCAGGGTGCCGGACACACCGAGCCGCTTAGGCAGAAGTTTTTATTGAAATGGTCACCCATCCAACAACTTGTTGTGCATATTGCTGTTTGACGCACAAAACTGACAATGATGCAACGTACCATTAAGCCGGCTGGTTTCTTAGGGTGTGTCTCACTCTATTGAGCGCTCCCTCTTGCTAGCGCGCATCCGCCAGCTGAAAATGCATGTACTCTAAGCGAAAATAAAGGGAATGCAGCAGAAAATTGTTGTAGCTAAGTATAATCGACAAACTACAAATCATGGTTAAATACGATAAATATGTACTATACTTTGCTTTTTGTAGTTTTTTATAAAAATATAGAAATTACAGTACGTCCATAGTGTGTCTAGTTCAGAAAAGAACCTTTTATTATTGATATATCAGAAATAAACATTAGTGATGCTTTTTCTTGAGAAACATATTTATTCTATGTTCAAAATAACTTGTCAGTTTATTTATAAATAAGAATAAAAGGAATTGTCATCTTGAAAATAACAAATATTTTCATTAACTAGAAACATTTGAAATCATCAAATATGTCCAAATACTCATTTTCAAATCGAAACAAAAACCCACATTTTCGAAAAAATTTTCCAAATAATTCGCGTAATAAAGTAATATTAAAGTTCGTACTTTATTGTTATCTGCCATAAATTCATGGTATGGCTACATTATTGTTTGTATATATGTATAAATCCAGACATGTTGATATTTTTCCAAGTTTTTACCTATAAAATTAATAGCACAGCATGGTATGAATTCACTTTACAACAATTAATGGCGAAAGGAAAACTTTAATGTCATTGATTAAAAGTACTTGGTTTTCCACTGCTTACAAGGTTTTAAAAATTAAAATTATACTAACCGACTCGTGTGAAAATTGTATTTCTTTTTTAATTTAATGATCTTTAAAATATTTAATCTCCCTCTCTGGTAGTTATTTAAAAAAAAAATCAACGTTATCCCTACTCTAAACAGATGTTTAGCTACAAGTTTGTTTGATGCTTGGCATTGGAAAACATCAAAAATTAAAAATGGTGGTCACTGAATGGTTGAGAAGTACATGTTTTCGGTTTACAAAATTATTAATGTCTTCCCCCACGTGGTACATGGTTTCGTACACGTCTAATTTTCTTGGTGAAACTGTATTTATTAATTAAAGGTTTTAAATTTTAATAGTATGTTCAGTATCATTTATGTGTTGTACCATACACGATTTTGAAATCTCCCATTACGATAAGGTGTAATGTGTTCACGAAATCTTAAATTGTGTCGAGTTATTTATCAAATGTCGGATCTTTTACATCTAGTTGTTGAATAAACGCCTAACGAAAATTTTTAATGCAGGTTAGATTGTAAGGCCAGTAATCTTACAGTCGTAAAAAGTAAAATGTTACGGAAACGTACGGATTTACAAGTGAACGAAAGTAACAAAGAAAATGGACTTTGAATATATATGAAAAAAAAAAAACGATGATATGACATTGGACACCCGGAGTAAATAAATAATCTAGTTTCAACTGTACGTTTCGTCTGTCCAATATAAACCATATTGTAATCACTCTAAGCCTACTTGTAACTGCCCGATGGTGCATATAATTCGGTGTGCTTTTCAGAGATTTCTTAATGTGTTTTGCGGGATAAAATATAACTCTATATTTTGTTATTTAAGAATTCTATCTCTATCTTTTAAAATTCTAAAAAGGGCTCTCTAACAAAATTTTATTCGCTGGTTTTTATACTGTGATTAAGGTCGTATAACTTGTCACACTTATTAATTATTATTATTATAAGCAATTTGAGAAAAAGACTAGTAAATGATGTTTAGAAAACGAAACATGAAATGAAATATTAAAGTTTATTACTTTTTCAAGATGTGCCACTTTCGTTTTGGTAGATGTGTTACTCAGAAGTTCTGAAAAATATTTCGGGTTCAACAATGGACGGAAATGTTTCGGTAAGATAAAATACCTGTAAAGTATGGCGATTTTTCTCCGTACGATTGACTAAGACGAGCGTTCCTTTGGGATTCTAGGTTTTATGGACTTACCTGAAAAATAAAAATGGAAAACGTAAAAAGGTTTGAATGAAATATGACGTGATAGTATACATTAAAGTTGACATTTTCACCCTCATGTAAAAGCCCATGCTCATGCTAAACACAAGTTTAGTAAGATTATTACCTAAGTACAACTTA
The DNA here is from genome assembly GCA_949128085.1 of Cetonia aurata. Lineage (NCBI taxonomy): Eukaryota > Metazoa > Arthropoda > Insecta > Coleoptera > Scarabaeidae > Cetonia > Cetonia aurata. The sequence continues at coordinate 62,079,084 of OX421883.1, read as the reverse complement.
AAATAAATATTCGTCTCTAAAATAGAACCTGCTTGTTTCACTTATGGCCGCCACAACTTTTATCTCCTATAATAGAATTGTAACTGAAGTAGTAAAGTCTTATGGTCTCACATTAAAAAAAATTGCAGACGTAAAAGCCACCGTTTCGCTTTTTTGAGATGCAACATAAATACGGTATACATTATTTAATCTGGGAGCAGTGCAGCGTTCGGAAATTTTTCATAAAATATAATTTACGACCGGCAATATAGAAATTTATGGTGGCGTGGATGCATTGCTGTTGCGATAGGTCACAAACTGAAGGCCCTTAGTGGATACATAGATTTCAGTTTATGTCGGACGATGTGTTTTGATGTATACACCAATATCGGCAAGTTACGTTCGCACTCTAACCGTAAATTTAGCAACAAATATAAGGGTTTATGTAACGGTTCTTCATCTACGACGTATTTGAGATTATAGCAACGAGTTGAGAGTACGGATTTGAGCCGTTAAAAAGTGCAGACTTTGACGTAGTGATGGGTAGAATCGAGTAAAAGTCTTGATTCAAACAAGTACTGTTATATATGTATATATATACTCGAGAACGCTACATTAAATCGAAACCAGTGGTGATACTTAAGAAATTAATAGTAACTATCACACTGACAAAAGTCAATGCTAAACAACAATGAGTAGCATTGACTTTTGTCAGTGTGATAGTTAGTGTTACACCAAAGGTTCCAAAACCCAATTACTAAATTAATAGTAACCAACTAAAAATTTCAATTCAGGTTGTAGTAGAGTTTTATTAGACTCTACCTGCTGTTTTATTTTATAAGATACCTGGACATGAAAATAAGATCTTATCACGAATATTATTACTAAATGAAAAAATTATCCACGTAAATTACATTAACACCCAAAAAAAAGGAAGCCTGCTTTTCTTCTGAGCGATCACAGATGACAGTGAATAGGGGATCAAGATTAAATTTTAATTAAATAAAGAGAGCTGCAGTAAAACCAAAAACCTGGACGGTCTATCTTTCACAAAAACATTAAGTTTTTAGATTTATTACAACGTCTGAGGTGTTATACAACTTGCGTTTAGGGTTTAGTTCTACATTGAGGCACAAAACAGTTAAGATCTTGGAAGTGCTAACTTTATCATACAAAGTAGCCTTCAAACTTTAAACGAAATAATTAAGTTAGACTCTGTTGATATTTTTCCTATAAATTTGGAAAGCAAAACAGTATAGCCTAGACTGACTGTAAATGAATTAAACGCGAGGAATTAGTTATAAGGCTTTCTTCGTCTTTTTGTAGAACAACTTTATTTATTAATGAATGCACTAGATAGAGTTTCATATGATACTACATTTATACACAGGGAAAAATCCATATAGTAAAGTTTACACTTCCGTTTTTGACGGAAATTGTAATAACAATTTCTAGTATTGAACGAAATCTTACAATAACTGACTGCAGTTTCTCATATCACAGTTAAAAAAGAGCAATAAAATTGTTAGAATTAATTGTACGACAATCTTATACAAAATACGGTGAAATGCTTTACAATATTTTACAACTAGTAAATATAATAAATTGCGCATGATGAAATCCTGTGAAAGATCTTTTTACGACTATTTGCAATTATTACTACTGCATAGAGAAAATTGTCTAATAGCTAAAAAGAAAAATATTTGTACATTATAATGTAGTTAATTACCTTTATAATACAAATATAGAAGTATAATAGATGAATTAAGAAGGAAGTATCAGGTATCAGATACCTGATTAACATCATTGCCAATTACCTGAGCAATAGAAAACTGCAAGTGACGAAGGGAGAGGCAGTTGAAATAGAGGCGGGAGTGATCCAGGGCTCTCTCCTTTTATGAAACATCTTGTTTGATGGCATCTTCAGGGTCAGGCTGACCACAGACACCGAAGTTATCGGATATGCAGATGATCTGGCGAAGCTGGTGGCTGCGGACGAAGAACGTGTCCTAGTGGGGAAGGTTAATTCATTTAAGAAGATTAAATAAATGGCTGATTGAGAACCGATTGCAGCTTGCACCGGAAAAGACCGAAGCGGTGGTAATAAAAGGCAAGAAACACAGAGAGAAGATGTACTTCACTATCGATAGTACCAGAGGAAAACCTACGAGTCCGCTAAATACCTAGGGATAGTTATCGATCAGCGCCTGTATTTTGGCGAACATATTAAATATGTCATCAAAAAAGCATAGGCAAGGGTTGCCATGATACAATAGAAAACTGGCAGGCAAGATGGAGCGATTCGGATCAAGTGGCGCAATGGACCAAAAGGCTAATCCCCAATATCTGACCATGGCTACAGTGCCGATTTAGATGACTGGACTACTATCTTACCTAGGTGTTGACAGGGCACGGCGTTTATAGGGCGTACGCAAAGAGGTTCGGTAAAGATCTAAACGACCAATGCGTGTACTGTGGGATGGAGGCCACTGTTCAGTACACAATCTTCGTATGTCCGCGATGGGTTACAACGCGAGCGCGGATCTATAGTGATCTGGAGAACGAAATACACCCTGAGACCATGGTGGCCGAAATTCTACGCTCCGAGGAGAGATGGAGGATAATACACCGAATGATAATTGTTATAATGAAAAGGAAAGAGGCGGAAGAAAGGGAAAGACAGGCTGGAGCGGATGTTTGAGCGAGATGGCAATAGCTATCCGATTACTGAAACTTTTAACTACTCCTGGTGGATGGATGTAGCGATGCGACCTCATGCCAATCACATGCACCTGATGAGATATCTGTCAAGATGGTACCGGCTGCATGGTGGTTTTCCCGCCAAGAGGGTGCTTTTAGCGAGGTATACCGGTCCTGCACTAATCAACCGGGAGTCCCGCACTACTGCAGGTGATTGACCCAAGCCTGCAGTGCCCATAAAGGCTTTCCACCCACCAAAAAAAAAAGAAAAAACAAAAAGAAGGAAGTATCAATTGGATTTATCGATTAATTTAGAAACTCTCCTTTTCTGTTCGTGTCATAATAATAATGAAGAGAAAACGAAAGAAAAATGATGATTTAATAACAATTTACAATTTGTGCTTTTCGAATTTTATTGTTGTTACATAGATAAAAAGCAGCTGATCATAATTGTACTAACTCAAACTTACTTCAAACCAAATACAACTAGTTACGTTCGGTTCTTACTTGATATAAGTTAACATACACAGTACAACTTCCACTTTTCTTAAACTTTGATAAACAAACACCGGACCTTGCACGAATAAGTACACCTAATGATTCCAGCATCAAATAATGGGTTATGTTGACAGGTCCTCCGATATGGAAACTTTATCTTTGGATTACTCCTATTCAGAAAGCACAGACGACAAAATTCATTAAGTTTGGCGGACATATCTGTAACTACGTACCTTTACATCCATTTATCACATGAAAATGCGTTTTATATTGTATTCCAGTTGTTCATTCAGTAATTTTATTTGTTAAATTAAGAAGATTGATTTTGAGAGTGAATGTTTAGTTCTTATTGTTTTTTTTGATGTAAGGAGTAAATACCTGCACTCTCAGTTAATAAGGGCATAATTACGTAAAAATGGGATTCACGCGTCAAAAACAAACGCTCAGATACCCAGTGGAAAACGAATAACGGCGGACACAGGGAAAACACGTATTTATTCGACCAACGATGACGATTTCGTACGGTCTAGCGGTCGCGGCGGTATGTAAGCGGTAGTTTGAGCGAAAAGGCATTATCTGAACGGTCGGATCTTTTCTGGCTTCGTCTCGTGTTCTCTCCGCAAAGCCTTTCAGATGTAACATTATCAAATTAAGTTGAGTGTTCGTGAAGCGTGATGATGAAATCACGGAGATAGGACCTATCCGCAAGTACTTATTGGGGAAGCCGAATACTCTCGCCTTTTAAACGGAGCTGGAGGTTAGAACTCGGTGTCATCTGCAGCAGCGGGGCGGCCTCGTCTTTCGTTGCAACGTATCCGGAGAAAGGTGCCCTGCAAATGAGTGTTGTTGGCTGCAGTTGTCACTGCGAAGGCTTTATTATTTTTCTGCAGGAAGAAATTGCATTCATTCACGTTGGAAATTTATTAGGCGGATAGGTACAGTTTAGGGCATTAAGATGTCCTTGGTGGATATTTAGAGACTTATAAAACTATGTGTGAATCTCATCATCATCATGCGCTATTGATCTCCTTGTTAAACCAAAACGTCCGAATGGTCAATAGGAACATTTTCCGTTTTAGTTCAGTTTGATACCAAATATATCGTTTAAAATATGTTTCAGGTGTACAACTTTACGAGTCTGTGACTCCCCTACAAATGAATATCTATAAGTATATTTAAATGGATTGAAACGTAAAGGATCTGTCTTCCGACTGTCGACTTGATCAGCTGATATCGTTCATTCTTGTGTACCTATTTGAAGCGATATTGCAGTAAATTCAGTAGAAGAAATTGTTGGTTGAAAGAAGAAAATATTCGCTTTTCATCTACATCTTAATGCTGAAGCTTTATACTTGCAGAAAGAACGAGGCATACGATATTGCTACGTCCCTAGTTTTAAATAGGTAAACATCATTGTTTGCTTGGCTCGCAATTTTTCAAAGACGAAATCTACATAAAATATCCCGCCTGCTGTATTCTTAAGTTTACGTACACTCATACATATATTCTTTTATCGCGACGGCAATATCGTTCTGTTAGACTCCTTTGTTGGTATACGGTGGAGATGAAAATCTGCGACATAGTTCCGACAAAGATTTTGTAATAAATGATTCAGCCATTTTTTTCCTTTTGGCAGCTGAGAAACACCCACGAAGGACTTTCAGGCTGTCGGTTCTTTAATATTTCAAAAGTAAATCTGGGGGTGAGATTGATATTCATGAATATCAAAAGGGCGAAGCCCCTTTTATCTGACCGCTTTGTTTATCTATTTGATCAAAAAATTTCTAACATACGATGCGGCGGAGATCCCGACCTCGCGCAGATAGCAGGCAGTGTTTGGTCTGGTTCGCTTTATATTCCGCAAGAATGGAAATTTAATCAGGGATGTTCGACTTTTCGTTTCTTATTCCTTTTTTTGTTCGGCTTCGAGTGCAATTTTCATCGTAATCTACATAAGTCGCGTTTACGAAATAGAAATCCTATTTTCGGTTTTGTTTGTTTTGCCGGTAGTAGTAAGTAATATCGACTATTGTTTTCAAGATATTATTTAAAATTATTCTGTTTAAGAAAAAGTAGTTAAGAATATTAGTCCACTGTATAGAAACGACAGTTTATTATTAAATTTTGTAGTATCACTGTATTAAAAAATTGGAATGCATGTGTATGTATTCCCAATAAAATACTTGCAATTATACGAAAACATTGTTTTGTAATATATTATGTAATATCTTGTTATAATATTTAAATAATATATTTCGCAATGATGAACTGCAAAATTAATTTAACGATTTAAACATATTCCAGTAGTCATTACTTTTATCTTGGCAAAGTTATAGACAGCAACTCCACCTCAATATACTTGCATGCTGAATACTTGTGCATTGTAACGTGCCATTCTGTGGAAAAGCCATTTTAGTGTAAATTTTGAGTTTATCGGGAATTAATCACTAATCCTTTGGCTGTTGATTAATTTTCTTATAGTTTGATAGCGTTACTACCGCATGATACTTCATTTAATTAAGTTTTTATTTACTTATTCTTATTTACGACGTGGCTATCGTCCCCGCATACGGTATACCCGTTCACGCACGCCCAACTCTTCCCATCGCTACCGAGTACGGAACCGCTGTTGTGTATATAAACTGGGCGTTTGAAAGTATTTTAAGCATTCTCCGTAGCCCTCCTCGGCCTGCCAGTTGGCGTTGGGACATCTTATTGACAGAACTCAAGCATTCTATCAGTTTTCTCTGGCAGTCGTGTCGGCACAGCTTTTTTGATACACACAGTGATTCCAGATCTGGCAGTTGGCGTCGGCACAGCTTACTGATGCATTCTACCAGCTCTCTCTGGTAGTCGTATCGGCACAGCTCTTTTGGTACACACAGGGATTCCCGATCTGTCAGTTGGCGTCGGCCACAGCTTACTGATGCAACGCAGACATTCTCGTTTAGGTAGGTCAGCGTTGACACAGCTCTTTTAGGCCGACATAGCACCAAACTTATTCATTAAAATCGTCCGTGTATTTTTAACCTGACCTCGGTATATAGATTTCGATTTCGCGTTATCAGCAGAATTAAACCGTTAAAATTGCGCGTCTAAATTTAAAAGCGTTCAGAAGTACCGCGAATATATATTTATATTTGCGATTGTACATACATACGTTCTTCGTTGCTCACCTGTTTTTGTCATTGCACGTACTTGATGTATTTCACACCAATTTTGTGGTAATAAATTCTTGATTTGAAACATACTTTTACTGTTTGGATTGTTGCGTACACCACGATCGTAACCCTGAAACCCCGCTCTCATCCCAACAGCTACCACTCTCGGGTTAAAACATTATTGTAAGAACGAATTAGGTGCAACGCCGATCGAATCAACACGTGACATTTCGTTTGACAGCCGGCTGAGACCGCACGCAAAGATAGACCTACGGGGTCAACGTAAAAGTAATAAGCAACCTGCTTTACAAAAGTCAGAAAGTAAGAAATAAGCAAATACAATAGCAGTTAGTACACACAACAACAGTAAGTAATAACGTCGTTACAGCATGGCTCCAGCAATTATGCGCTGTTATCAGTCCCAGCTGCGTAAAAACAACAAGATTTATTTCTTTCTTCAGTGGGTAAGAGGGTGGCGTTAGAAGCTACTGTCATGTGTTTAGTTCAAGATAAATTGAATATTATCTGTTTAAATGAATTAATATAGCTAGTTATTATATTGTTGTAACTGATTAATGTATTGTTATCTCTATGTAAAATAAAAGCACTTGAATTATGTGGTTCACACATCAAAATTAATAATAATTTAACATATGAAAGGTGAGCGTAGATGCAATTGCTATTATAAACATTTATATTCAAATATATTTTATCCGTAATTCAATTGAAAATTTAATAGGTTAATTGCTTTAAAGTTTCCGCGAATATATACAATTCGAAAACCTCCTATTTTGTGACAAATTAATTAAGCTGACATATGAGAGATGAAATAACCAGATATCTAAAATTTCTATATTAAACTATACCAAACTGAATACTAATCTATTTATTCTCCATATTAGATGGACCTTTTTGTCAGAAATGGTAGATACGGATTCTTGTATAATTAAAATGAAATTATAAAATGTCCAATATATACAATTAGGTTTCACTTAATTACAATTAAGTACTTGTAATTTATTTTCTTTCTTTAATATTTTACTGTGCATTCTTATTTATGTTAGAATATATTTATATATATGTATAGGTATTTTTTTGTTTTGCTACGTTTAAGAATGATTTTCTTATTATTACTTCATTTTGTTTATTTTGGCGTGTGTTACTATAATTTTGTGTCTTACAACAAAATAAATATTATTATTTTTATTATATCATTAATAAATTATAATATTTTTATATTATTATAATATTTATGTATAAAAAAAGTTACTCTTGGACTAATGTAAAATTATTTGTTATGATAATGGTAACGTAATCATTTCACTAATGAATCTTGTAATTAGTTAATCGAAGATTGTAAATAGTATGTTGTCATAAGAATGAAACATTTCGTATTGTCAATAAAAACTCGCTAAGTATATATATATATACCACCAGCATTTTTATTTTATTGCTAGGAGGGTAAAGTACATAATTTTTTTATTATGTTTGAATTATGATATACATTAATTAAACAAAATTCATTATCCCTAAAGAAGAATCAATAAGGAAAGAAATTTTTAAACACATAAATTCCAAAATTTTCTTATTAAACCCACCTGAAATACAGTCAATTCAGCACACCTGCACTAAATTCATAATTAAGGACTTCTCCGGTTGGAAAATTCACAGCTAATTGATTTTGAAATTTGCGGAAACTTACGACCACCGATTTCGAGAAACCCAAGCGAAGCCACAGTGAATTTAATGAGAAAAAAAAATGGCGTGCAAGGATTAGAGGTGAAGATCATAAAATATTGAAGTCGCTTAGTGCAAAGCGCTTTCCTAGTTAACTATGCCGTCACTTTACGGGTCGTGCTAGTAAAACCTGGCATTAGCTGTTAAAGCGATCCCTTTGTCTTGTACTAACTGTTGGCTTATCGGGAATAATTAGTAGTTACGATTTGCAACTGTATCCGTCGTATTCGGATGCATACGGAATACTAATGTATTGCTTCAGCAAACTCGCGGTGCGTTTTGATTTCGGTTCTAAATCGATGTACTGACCCGCGCCGGCATTCTACCGTTTACATAGATGGCGCCACCGGATGCCGATGTCGATGAGAATTTATGGTCTTACATTCTTCGGCATTCACCGTTCGTTATTAGAGTAACATTTTTCTATTATTAAATTCTTGGCCGACCCCGAGACACTTATTCCGTACCGCTGGATCGTCAATGAACTATGAACTTTAAATAAATCGCTGCCCGTAAATCGGTACCTTCCCAAACAGAAAATGGATCCATACATTTCGAACAAGGGTATTGAAAATACCTGTACCCAACTTATAGAACAAAGGCATTCTGTTGACGGTCAATACAACAACAGTTAACACATGAAAAAGTAATTTTTTCAATTCAGTTTTATTAATAAAAACGCTGGCTTTCATCTCTGTTAAGTATTCAACGCTAAATTTCATTTATTCGTAGCTACTTCAAACAATGAAAATATCACATTTTTTATATAGGTACCAGAAAATACACAGGCGTCGTAGAATTTGCACATATACGGGCTGTTTGGTCCACTATCTTTTTCTCGCGATCTACACGACTACACCTCTTGCACTGACTGTTGGCGGCAGCCCCGCCCTCATGCGCATCTTACGTCATCTGCTCGAAGTTTCCGGAACCGAATTAATGGCAAGCGCACGCTGCTGCAGATACAAATTACAGCAAAAACTGAATTTCATATTTTTAACGAATCACGATGATATTGAGTGACGACTATGTATGTTTTCACGTGCGAGTTATAACATTTCTCTATATTTCTTCGGATGTGTCTCACTCGATTGATCACGCCACCTAAAATTGTTCGATCTGCAAATTCACTATTTCTAAATTTAACCATTTTTGAGATATTCACGAATTTGTTAAAATTTTGACATTTTGTCAATATTTTGACATTTGCATCTGTTTCTATAATATTACGCCATTAGAGATAACAATATCATTTTGTTACAGCATAAGAAAAATAGTCAAGCTTACTAAATACCGTAAAAGAAATTACTACATTTTATGCAGAGTGTTCATAAATCGATTGTCAACTTTTGCCCTTAGGAAATTTTTTTTTTCAAAAGTAACATTATATTCCTAATTACTTATTTATTTACTTATCTACTAAAACTTCAGTACATTTTTTGCTCTTGGTATATATAATATAAATTATGTTTACAACCATTGAATTTGAAAACAGCCGAAGCACAAAGCTTAGGTTTAGAGCATACGGTAGAAAATATAGTGCTACGAAACTTGTAGATAAATCTTTTAAATTCTAAATTAAATTTTATTAAGTAAACAACTGTTTAATTTTACTAACACCATCCAGCGTCATCTGTAATGCTCTCATCAACTTCAGAGATAACCAGATCTCAAATGATAGAGCGCAATGATTGGTAATTCTACCCCACTCCAACGGTTTCACGTCCACTCTTAACGGACGAGGGCGAGGGACATATATCGCTCTGGCCAATACTCCTTATAACACCCAATATAGCATCTAACATTTAAGTATTTTTAATGTGATTGTATAGTTATTAATTAGTGATGTTTTTCTATACGTTATATTAAATAAATAAACAGTTTACAAGTGAAATTAATTTATTTTAATAAGTACCCAAACTGTAACAAAAAAATAGACCTTCTATAGATACTCTCAGGTGAGTAGATTCATTTACTGTATGAGAAACACTATTATAAAGATTTTAATTATCTCAGACTAAGAAGTTCTATGTGTCGATTTATAAACATAAGTATCAACATTGCTTCCAAATAAATCAAAGCATCAACTGAATGAACATAGAAAACTGACAAGTAGCACGTAAATGGAACCCACAGAATCATGACCAACCTCACATATCCAAAGTAAATAAATTACAGCACTTTTAGAATTTTATACTGATAAATAAAACAATTTCTAGATAAAGGTATCGAAAAGTTACTATCTTCTCAGGAAAATCGAAAAAGAAGTCCCTTCTCCGATTTGTTTACAACAAACTCATATTTCCAAGGCGAAACTAGCCCGGCAACCCCGCAAATAGATATCGTTTCCTACGATACGACTGAATTAAAATTCCCAACGTCAAACATTCATAGAAAAACACGAACATACCATCGAAACCATAGTAACAAAGCATTAATTATGGATCCATGGGTTTGTCATGGATCCTCTGGGTTTCATAAATCATAATACATATATCCGCAAGAGGGAGACATTAGATCTGGAGTGCAACGTAGACTTTACACATGTATACTTTTTTGTACGTACATAATCTCACATTTTATCAAATAAAGACAAAGGAAAAAAAACAATGGAACAATGGCGAGTTAATCTCGTGAAAAATTATAATTGTAAAGCGATAAATCTCCGGACAGAAAGGATAGAATCGGCCCTCGTGTCCTTTCTTCTATTTCTGTACGGAGTGCAAAAAGGGTTGCAGGCGCAGACGATCGCTTTATCGTTGGCTGTACGGGGCGCGCAGGAAATTAAGCTTCGAATGGCTGTCGCACAGGAAATTCACATATTACGGAGATATGCGTATACGAGATTAGCGCTCCCCGTATTTTTATGCTTTATAATCTAGTTTAAGGGCAATAAGAGCAGGACAAATATCACTTTGTTCGACGCTATTAGTTTCCAACGTCGAGATAGTAACATAAAATTGCGGTTTCGTTGCTGTATATTCAAGCAAGTACGTTGTATTTTTTATCTTTTACAAGTAATGCTGCAGGAAAGCTTGCAAAAGTCTTAAATTTGGCGTTCATACTCAGTTTTACTCAGTTCGAGTTTATGATAGCTTCGCTATTGAAACGAGCGTTCAGTACAGTAAAGTTTATGGTGAAGCATTTTAAAGTGTGTAATATGAAATTCTGGATTAAAATGTGTAACTGGTATGAAACGCGAATTCTTCCTCCACAGACGTTCACGTTGCTACGTCAGGTAAATTCATACAGTGGCTGTGAACCGTAGCAAAACGGAAGCTATGTTGTACGTCAAGTTAATCCTTATAAGCAAAGTGACAGAACCGATCACCTCCGATTTTGATAAAATATTGCAGGCAGGTAGAGTAGTGAAAAATAAACAACATATATGTTTTTAGCTGCTGATATTTATTTATAGGGTAGTTACACACCCCTAAAGTTACACTCCTAAAACAGATTTTTGACGATATCTTTGGAACTAGAAGAGATATCGAACTGAACTTCAAAGGAAAATGTTTCTCTTGACCATTTTGGTTTAATAAGGAGATCAGTGCAGCACGATGTGGGATGTAGAGGATTCTATCTCATGAACGAAATATTCAGGAGCATTCTTTTTTGATATTTGCGTTGGATATCCTTAGAGGACGCGACAGCAAGATTTCGGTTAAAAAGGGCCTAAGGATTAGATGAGTTTACTCTTACGAGTTTTTCGTTTTTCGATTTATTCTCGAAAACGGCTCTAACAAATTTTCTTTGAAATTCGCATTTTAGATACATTAGGTGCAAGCTTCTATTTGCCTATGCCACTTTTTTCCTCAAAATTGTCTGAGGAGGGTTTTACTCTTATGCTTAATGTCAATATGGGCATATAAGTATCTTCGTAACCGTTCGATGTAGCAAAATATTTTCTCAGAAAAAGTTAGTCCTCTAGCAATGCTAACAATAACAAAAAAGTTTCTACGAACAATTTACTTTGCTTGGTAGACCGATCCTGATCTGTAGGAAAACGGAAACTGCGTCGAGCCAACCCTTAGGCCGGCTCTGATGTGTAGCAAAAAGGAAACTACATCAAGCCAATCCTTAAGCTGGCTGTCATGTAATGGACGGAAAGTGATAGCTGTTTCTCTTCTCAGCAAACGCAACTTTCAAATAATTCGCGTGTAAGGATGAGATACGCGTAAACCAAACGTACAGCACTTGGGAACGATGTCTCGATGAAACGCGTGTTAAAATTAATTCAAAATATAAATATGCGATGGGAAAAATTCGGCTATAACTGCACTGAAACAACAGGAAAATCGATCAAATGAAATTAAAATTTGTGATAAATAAATTCCGAATTTAAATTAAAACACTGAAATTGATTTTCCTGTAAAACAAATCATGTTATACAATCACTTTTTTTTTGTAAATGCAAGAACGCTGATTTGATTAAATAACAATACGAAACAATTATACATAATTGTTTTTAGTGATAAATTCGACATTTCATGCTGGCTGAATAAACCATAAAAGCATTAATATTAATTAATTAATTAATATCTACTTTTATTTTTATTTTACTTTTATGAACCTTCAACATACTTTTACGATTTCATTTAACACTGCAAACGCATCGCTCAAGTATAAAACTTTCAAATTTCTTTTTTCTTTTTGTGAGTCTACAATAACACCACACAACACCAAGTATGTTTGCACTCGGAGTGAGGCTGATGACGCCTCAATGGCAGACATTCGAGTCTGCTTCTAGTGCCATTTCCCTGTCATTGCTTTTCTTGGTGATTGCAATTAGACATGAGCCCCGCCATGGTGGCATTTTTCGATTCTAATTGTATTTAGGCATTCTTACTTTGATGTTAATATCTTTTGCTTGTAAAACAGATTTAACAGTTAGCATTGAAAGCTAACAATTTCTTAATTATTTTGAGTAAACTAATCTTTGACATCAAAGTATTTTATGTAGATTTTAGAAATAATCTCGCAGAACTTGGATCCAAAGATTTTATGAAGAATTGGGAATATTTAGGAAAATTTTGCAGTGAATTTAGTTAGAAGATAACTTACAATTCACTTGAAGATTCAAACAAAAATTTGTTGCTATAAGTATCTAGCACAAACACTGGAAATGTTAATAAAACATAATTCTATTCCTAATATAGAGTAATAAAATGGAATATAGCTTTACCAACAGCTGAAGTACTGCAGTTGTTGAATTATTCCCGGATTAAATTTACTAGTGGATTGTTCATATGGCACAGAATATTAAACTGTTGGTTAATGCACTTGTATTGTATGTATCCAATATTTAGATTCATAGAATCGGAGCGTACAGTTTTATTGAATAATTTCAATGGAAATGTCTAATTAAATTAATATGTCATGGCAGGTATAATAGTAATAGTAATAGTATCGATTTATTGACATTTGGTATAATGTACATATACATAACACATTACAGAAATGTCAAAAAGACTAAATCACCTAGTGGTGTTCTTCCTTTAGCCTTCCATCACGTCCAAATTTTCATAGGTTTGCCAAAAGTACAATTTATCTGCTTCGTTCACGTTCAATTTCTCCAATTTAGTTTCATTTCATTTTCCAAAAAATCCCAAGAATTTTAAAACCAAATATAACGTTCCTGTCAAAAAAAAAGTACAAAAGTAATGTAAAGTATCACTTAGAAAATTGGTAGGGAGCTAAAAATGGTTATTTCAACCGTGGAAAGTAGTCGTAGGTGGATCCATTGGCGATTGAAATTTCAATTATAAATGAGCTGCGATAAAAATCTGCCGTGTAATATCGTTTCAAATAACTGATCCAAATTTGATATGAAATTGAATCTGTCTTTTTTACGTATTGTTTTTACATTACATGTGGATTATAACAATTATTAATAACTATAAGGATGAAATCACTGCATTATTTAATACGAATTTACCCGAAATTAATTGCGCAGCACAACACAACTTGGTAACTGCGGTTTTGACGTCACAATTTGACAGTAACTTCGGAACCTCGTTTTGCCGTTGAATACGCTTCTAACGTACATAGGAACAACTACCGGTTCCCGCATTTTAGTCACGACATGATTGTTTTGACCAAAGCATACGTTTCCGTCGAGGAAGTTCTGTGATGTATGTATACAATCAACATAAACCAGGAAACGCTGCAACCTCGGACATTGTATTAGTTTCGAATTGCGCATTGCACACCGAACGTCCAAAACATGTACCTAATCGATATTTTTTGCTGATTACAAAGTTTATTTGTAACTGAAATGATTTGTTTTGTTAATTAAAAGAACTTTTGCATAAAATTTTTGCAGTCATTATTAAGTACCCTACGATTTTTTTACAACTTCTAGTTAACAATGCATATTGCCACAATTAAGAAAGTAACTGCAAAAAAAATAATCGTCCTCTGGGTATGATTATAATATATGGAGCTTAAGGTTAGTTCCAATTACGAAGCTGAGCAATAAGAGGGATTGGAAAGGAGAATCCTCCGCCTACTCCCTAAAGGCAAATGCCATTAAATGGTATGTGGATGGTTCCAAAACTGATAAAGGAACAGGTGCAGGGGTATTCGGGCCAAGAACCAAATACTCAAAGCCAATGGGAATATACCCCAGTGTCTTCCAAGCGGAAGTAAATGCGATTGGAAGATGTTCTCAATTGAACCTTGATAGGAACTATCGGAAGCAGAGCATTGTGATTTTCTCCGATAGCCAAGCAGCCATAATGGCACTGAGCCCTAATACCATCAGTTCGAAATTAGTCTGGGAATGTCTTGGCAGACTAAATAATCTAGGCAAAGAAAACAAAGTTGCACTATGCTGGGTACCAGGACATACTGGAATCAGCGGCAACGAGGTAGCTAATCTATTAGCAAGAAGGGCCGCCACAACTTCGTTTGTGGGACCAGAACCGTTCTGCGGCATAGGGATGAGCACCTACAAAAAAGAACTCAAAGACAGGGAGGAGACGCTCAGAGCTTCCCTCTGGGAAAATCTCCCTGGTCTGAGACATTCCAAGATATTTCTTGGAAATTACAGTACGAAAAGAGCAAAGACCCTGCTAGAATTAAGCAGAAACAGACTACGCATCCTTGCAGGTTTTCTGACAGGGCATTGTCATCTGGGGGAACACATGACAAGGATAGGTCTGAAACAGAATAGTGACTGCAGGTTTTGTGGAGCGGAAGGTGAAAGTCCGGAACACCTAATATCCAACTGCACTGCCATCACAGAAACTCGTGCCAACTATTTTGGCAAAGACGTCATAGACGAGGGAGAACTACCCTCCTTGAAACCATCACAGCTATTGCAATTTATTAAAGTTCTTAGACTGGATGGGGAGCTGTAAGTGCGGGCAAACCCTAGCAGCTCACAGCTGATGTAGGGGGGCACAATAGATCGATAGGTCGCGGTGCAAGGGGTAACATTAGATCTAATCTAATCTAATCTACTCTAGGTCCAATTAACATACAATTTACTAAGCAGAAGAGTAAAATGCATCAAAAAATGCCCTAATTTTTCACATAAATTTTAATAATCCTTGGTAGCAACACAAAACACCTACGTGAATTCACCTTTTCCTTTGGTAGTTATGCCAATTACGAATACTTTTTGCAAGTTAGATGTTATAAGTGCGGAAAGCATAAATGGTGATTCAGAGAAAAAGTTTTTTTTTTCTGTTTTTGAGATAGGCGGCTATAACTTCATATTTGGTTATAGCTGTTAATGCTGACCAACTTTTCTTAATAATTTTGCTGTTTTTAGAAAAATAATGTACTTTATCGTTAAGACTTTTTCATTTTTAAGTGCTTACTCCGTTTACCGGAGAAGATAAATTGCGTGCAAGGAGTTTCAAGTTGATTTTAAAAGGTGCGCAAACTTTCTGCATGATTACGAATGTTTGAAAGTTTATAATAAAAAAAAACCATATGAACACACCTAAAGTCTGGCGTGACACTGTAGATATATTAATTATAACGGAGCTATAATAAGAAATCCGATCTTCTGCTTGGTAGCCTTAAAATCTTACTCCACCTTAATTCTTAGTACTAGTTTGCTAAACACAGTAGTTAAAAAATATAATTCTAAAATGGCGCAACGCAGATTGGTAAAGTTTTTTTATGTAGTTGCTTTGTAATAACTTCTGATTTAACATTAAAATAGTGAATTTTTGCGGCGTTATTTTTACGAGTCCAGTAGTACATCTCCCTGTTTATTAGTTGTAAAAAATGTCTGGAATGAAAAAAAAATCCCCGTCGTAGAAAAGTATTCGGTATGTTTTGTACAGCAAATTTTTTCCATACAACACGATATTATTCATTAAACCTTTATGTTATCCCAGCGCAGAACTTTATGGTATAAAAAGAATTAGCATGTACAAAAAGAGCGAGGATAAAAGTCAATATTTCGTAATATACACTTGGGAGCGTACATCGCTAAGAATTAGGCTCATACACATGGATGAAAATATATTCATTTATGCTAATTTGTGAAGGAGTATTGGGTAGGATACCGAAGGTAACTTTTTCCGATAAAATTGGCGTAAAACAAAGTCGGCCGGAAAAGGCATATGGGAAATTCAATACATGTATTAAAGGCAACGAGGAAGTCATATAGCACGTGCAGTATATACACGTGGACGCAAAATCAGCGCGAGCAGAACCGCACCGAAGAAAAAAAAAACAGACCTGAAGTTCGCTTTGATCACCAAACAGTTCTTTCCGTGTCGACGTACAAATATAAAGGTTTTTTCCTCCTTTTTTTGATTTTGTCTTATTCCGAGCGTTGTTTTATTTCCTCGCCTCCGCTTCTTTTTGTCCCGGAGATCGTGTAGGGCGTGCTTTCTGAAACAAAAGCTCGTTACTCCCGAGTTTTTCGCATTTGTAAACGTAGTCACGTTGATTCGGAAACATTTGCCTGTCCCTCCAAGAGGCGACTGCGCAATTAGGACTGTCGCCATAACTGAACGATTGCCATGCGGCGTTGGAAAAGGGCGAGAGGTATAACCGTCCTTTTTCTAAGTAAACGAGAAATCCTCATAGAATAGAATACTTCGTACTATTAGGGGGTAAGCCCGTCTTACTAACTGCAAGTGTAAGACAACTTGTTTATCCGATTTTAAGCTTTAAGGGGCAAATAAAGAAGTTTGTCTGGTACTTCTGAACTAGGGAATCCCGAAATTTAAGATTTCGATAAGAATAGACGGATGAGTATTGAAAACTTTTAGTATTGAACAAGAAATACTCGTGTTTTTAGATATTACTGATAGGTATATGCCAATAGTATATCTAATAAAAAATACAAGAAAGTAAAAAATTTCAAACGGAATTCCTTATTTTTTCTTCCTTATTGTTCAACGCTAAAAATAAGGGCGATTTACTATTTATTAAGTTCCCTATACTCATCGACAAACGTTTTCGAGACATTTGAAAAAATGTGTCAAGTTAGCCATGGTCGAGATGACGCAAAAATAAGGAGGAGCTTGTTGAACCTTTTTTTTTGCGCTTTTTTCAGGAGCTTTTTGAGGAGCTTTTTGAATAGCTTTTTGGGGAGCTTTTTGAGCTTTGAGGAGCCTTTTGAGGAGTTTTTTGAGCTTTTTGAGGAACTTTTTTGAGGAGATTTTTGAGGGGCGTTTTGAGGAGCGTTTTGAGGAGCTTTTTTTGAGGTATTTTTGAGTTTTGTCGAGCTTTTTGAAGAGTTTTGTTTTAGCATTTTTGATGAGCTTTTTTGTGGAGCATTTTGAGGAGCTCTTTCGAGTTTTTTGAGCTTCTTCGAGGAGCTGTTTCAGGAGTTTTCTCAAGAAGCTGGTGGAAGAGCTTTTTAGATAAATTTTTTTGAGAAAAATGGAAATTGTCGAAAAGGTAATAATAAGGTAATAAAATAATAATACATATACAAAGTGAGCCGAAATTAATGTTCATAATAAAATTTAATAAATTATAGATACTTTGGGAGAAAGATACAAACAAATGAGAGCAGCATAGAGTATACCTTTTCGTTTTTCTTATTAGAACATGGTTACAATTTGCTAATAAAGCATAACAAAATGTTTACAAATTCAAATTTTAACAAAAAATTATCTTGTTTCCACGTTTATAGCAAATATGGGAAACTGGGCTGCAGGATAACAGCTGACAGTTTGGTCCCGAAGATGCTGGAAAGCGAGGAGAACTGGAGCATAATCCATCAGCTGGTTAAAGACATTATGAACAGCAAAGAGAGCGATGAATTCAAGCGACAGAAAGGACTGAGACATGCGTGAGCACTTAGAAGCCGCTGGCGTTCCGAAGCAATGTTATAACGACGGTTCCGGAGCGCCAGAGAAGGCCGTGGAGGGGTTTTAGTCGGAGTTGCGCCCGACACTCCCAGGACACAGCGAAACCGTGTCTTGGGGCCAAGCGGTTTTCCCTCACAAATAAAAAAAAAAAATATGAGAAAGGCTCTTCAATACTCTTCAATAAAGTTACAGTATTTATTAAAACATGTCTTGTCTTATTATAAATGTAGTTGTCCTTTACAATTCTAATGTGTTACTTAATTCATAACGTTCTGACGACAGAAATTACTTGTTGTTATATACAGTTTATAAGTACAAATTTTAATATGTAAGTGGTTGTTAAATATAATTTATATTATAGTTTTCATGTTTCTTCAACTTATAGGCTGATAAAACAATAAATGTCGAAACGTGGATGAATTAATATTTTTAGTCAAAAAAGCCAAAAATCCATTACGTTCCTGAAATTAAATATTAAAGAATTTAAGCATAACGCAAGTACAATAAATAATATTTTGTATTCTGCAAAAGAAATCTCTTTGCATTTTTAATAAGATTCACATGTGCTTCGTAATATAGTAGGGCAAAGGAAAAAGAAATAAACTACATATTAGATATAACAATACTAAAACTAGAATATTGAAAATTCTTCGTTTAATTCCGGCATTCATTTACACTTAATATAACAGTTATAATTGAAGTTTCGCAACTCCTGCCTCATCTGCTTTGATCCTGCTACGTTTGCTTTATAATAAACATAGAGGATAACGCTGCCTCGAATCCACCAAAGGCAAATATTTCCGACCAGGGACCAATCAACCAAGTATTTCTATTTAAAGTGTCTTTTATTGTTTTTATTTCGCTTGTGCGCCAGTTCGTCTGTATTCGAAAGCGTGATTAGCTCGTCAGCTGAACGGATGGTTATCTAAAAAGGTAAATTCTTTGATCCTCGATTTTGATTAGCTTCCTCGGTGGCTCTTCCAATTGAATGCGAACTGGACGAGACGGGCAAAATCTTATTCGAGATGGCAATGGGGACAGGCACAAAAGAGCTGTGATTAGTTTCTGGGGAATACAGGATAACTATGCTTTGTTTTTTTTCTTGCGGTAGTAAAATTAACATCCCTTGTAGGGAATAATAGGCAGTATTCGTAGGGAACCGAGAATATTGGTACTGAACGTAAGCAATAGCAATTAAAAATTCGCTTTGAACAGAAACTAAGGACAACAAAAGATTATAAAAGGAGTTGCTATTATTTTTAAATCAACAGACTGTAAAGTATTGTATCGGCATTAAAGAATTTCGAAATGGTAAAAGGGCGAAATTGTGATTAAGTGTTACACAAGCTCACAAGTAATACAAGGTAGTTTGCTAGGCTGCTATTGGTGATAAAAGTATATATTGTCAAACTTTGTTATTTTCAATTATTAGAATTATGATAAGTTAATTGTGTCAAAATTAATTACACCTTACATATAGTAATATGATGATAGGAATAGAAAAAAATAGACACAGTCGTCCGCATTCACTCTTACAGCTAAACTTTGTGGTAGATAACTTTTTTTACAAATCTGATTTTTGTGTCATGTGGACCAGGGTCTAGTTATTTTCACGAAATTGAGGTGTACGCCTAATAGTATTTTCCTGACTATTCTGCGTCCGGTCTCTTCGCCAACATGTTCAAAGAAGGTTCGCAGGCTCATCTCGCATACACAGGCTAATTTCTGCTCTTTAAGAGAGTTTCAGTTTTAGTTCTTCTGCTGGTTATCTTTGAACCCATAAGTGGTGAGTCATCTTATTATTGCTGTATATATCCAAATGCAGCATTCTTGGGTTGCATCATTAGCTGTTTCTGGCAAAATTTCTGCATACCATTAAGGCTTTCTCGGCCTTATTCGTTACTTAAAGCGAATGCTTGTTTTAGAAATGTTTATTATCTATAGGTACATGGACTCCATCCACTAATCTAGGAGTATGTCTTGTCCATCTATTTTACAGTCTTGAGATTGATTTATTTTTCCTTTTTAAGGACTACTAAGTAAGTCTTGTTGTTAGTTGAACTGGCATTAAGTCTCGTATGGAAGGAACATTGAAACCTTGCGCGGAGAGTTACTCAAATATCTAAAATTCGATGGGCTATCGAATCCTTCATACCCTTTAAATCGGCAGTGACAGCTTTTTCTCGGTCCTGCTACAACAGGGCCCGGAACCGCTTTCCCCAGTCCTAGGTACCATGCTCAGAGCAATTTTAGCTGTGGAATACACCCTAAACAGGTGCAGAGAGGCCAGGGAGGTCTTCATTTCCAAGCAGGGTAGATAAACTGTTCTATACGGAAGCGAAGTCGTGCCGGCCTACCAGTCTCACCTCATTTTTTTTTTCGCAAAACTCTGGAGAAGATAATTGATAGGCACTTAAGGCATTCGGCTTTGGCAAGATTGCCTCTACATGAAAACCAATACGTCTATCTAACAGGGGTCATTCATGGGCTTGCTAGATGAGCAGAAACTGTCTGTGGCAATAAAGAAATTACACCAGCTACCTTCCTGGACATCGAGGGCGCCTTCGATCAGGGCATCCTTTCGGTCGATGGAAAGGACGCTGCAAAAATGGAAAGTCGAGCCAACTGTTTGGAGGTGAATTGGTTCCATGATAAGAAACAGGACGGTTTATGTATCAGAACATCTGCAATGTAAAGACAACAGTGGTGGTTCGTTGCCCATAGGGTGTAGTACTGTTACATTTGCTAAGGTGCTTGCTTGTAGTACATGGCTTGCTTTCCGATTTACAGATGGCGGCTTCCCACGCAGGGCCAGTCTGGGTTACGCGGTAAATAAGCTCAGTAGGGTCCAGAACACTGCCTGCTTAGGCATCATGCAAGCCATGTCCTTGATACCTATTGTAGTCATGGAGACCATTCTTGGGCCTCCTCCGCTGCAGTTGGTACTGTGGTTAGAAGCTATCATGGGAGTACCAGGGATACCATACCAGCATCTTCATTAACCACTTTTTAATACCAACTTTGGAACTTGGTGAAAAAATAGCAACTTTACTAATCATTTCTGAGTAGTCACACACAATGAAGATCAAGCAAATTTTATTTTGGCGATATATTTTCTAAAAGTTTTATCTGTTCTACGAACTAACTTTTTTCGACCTCTACTTTCCCATCGTTTTATTAAAATATTTGCCATCATTTTCAATGGTAAAGATCTTTGTTATTGTGTTTTGACTGCTGCTGTTTTGTCAGATTTCCCGAGAAAAAAAAATAACAAAAATCGTTAGATAAATACACCCAGAGATCATGAAATTTCAATTCCATTTTGTTGTCTCCTTTATCCGCAGAGATAGCGTATATTTTTTCGATTATCACGTGAGAGGGAAGAAAGGAAACTTACCCGAAAATAAGATCATCTAATAAATACTTGTTGCCGGACTGAAATCGAAGGCGAACTCGCATCCTTTGGGGTTTCTTTTTCTGCTATTGTGTACACAATTCCTCCATGTATGTATGTTGTACGTAGGTGTGTTATGGGTAGAAACGGTACAGTTTTCGTATATAACCGGAAAACTTCCGAAGGTTTGCCAATTACACGCCTACAGTCGCAATTATTTCTTGGACAGTTCACCGAAAAGTTTAATGTTTCGTAATTTATAGCTTCGTGATTGGTGGGGAACTACCGTAGTGAATTATTATACCGTGTTTTAGAGGTGATTATGGGGCCGCTATTAACTTTGTGTTTGCTCTGGCATCGTCCTCTGTGTTCTCTGTGATATTCTATCGCTTTTACGGTAAAGTACGGTAGGTGGCGACGATTTCGCGAGAAGCTATTGTTTCCCTTGGTTATTAATCGTAAATCTTCGAGTTAAAAATTTAATCGCCAACTGCAAACCTGCCCCCAATATATACTCTCGGATATATTTTCTTATAAAATCCAGCGGTCAGTCGTAAAGTTTACTGTTTCAACGTTATGTGTGCTTAAATTTACTATTTCCGAGGTGTTTATTGAGGTGTACTGGTTATTTTAGTGTTGTGTGGAGTTTCTAAAAGCGATTTTGATCAAATCGAGTTACACGGAGTTAATGCGAAATCTTCATTTAACATTTAAGGTGAGCGCATAAACATGTGCTTATTGTATGTGGTGTAGAAAAACATTTCACTAGTAAGTATATCTTATCTTCTTTTTGCCCCATTCAAAATAAAAAAAAAAAACAGGTTCTACACATTGGGACAATCAATGCTAAACTATTGTGTCTCCCCAAACTATAAACCAATCCACGGGGCGGACCAAGAGAATCACTGTTCGGTAAACCGGATACGTTCCAATATGGCCGCAATGACGACACTGTGTGCCATCAGGTATTCAATCTGAGTACGATCTGAGGGAGATGCGAGTAGTTCCTGCGGGACGTCCACGGAGGCTTTACACACACATGTACACTTAGCGCCATTGCGCTAGCTGTCGCCTAATTGAAGCCATTCAGTGACGATCCGCGATTAACTTAATTGGATTGCACACAAAGAGAGCAACGTCGCATCACACCGACTGCCAATAACGAACTCATGCGTGCGAATGGATCGGTAGTTAGATATAGCCAAATAGTAGGATACCTGCTTACTCGTGCTTTTCCTATACCTGAAGTCCGTCGGTTGCTGCAATTAGATACTGTAATAGCTGGACTGATTAATATTCGCGACAGCTGTAAATTTAACTAAGCAGACGTTGGAGATTAATTTTGGTGAGGTTAGTTAGAGGAAACAGTCAGAGAGGTAATCATCACTGCTTCTTACAGGCTAATATGTTTTTCTAGCAAATTAATGCGATTTACTTGATTTAGTAAGGAATGTTTTAATTAGACATCCAAGTTGTAGTGTAAAAATCTGCTTCTGCCAGTTAAATAGTCATGACTCATCAGATGGCAAATATAAGATCGGTCAAACATGGTTTTACAACAATTTCTTTAGAGTTTTGCAATAAAATAAACAGTGATGTTGGATGCGTTATCTTCATTATCTTCTAATAACTCTTTCAATTCACAACAAGCTATGTTAGTACACGTTGAACGTAGAAACAGTGTGATAAACCCCAAACCCTTTGTTACAAAAATAACCTTTGAAATGGTGAAATTTACTTAGGCAAAATTATTTGCAATGGCCATATTCTCCTCCCTCACATTTCAAATGCTTGCACAAAGTTAGCTTGAATAGTAGGCGCATTGAAAAATCTAATGTGGAAAAAGGATATTCAAATTGCTCTTATTTTTATATCTTTTATTGATTTGTTTATGAGTTGATAGATAGCTGATGCCATTATCATTTCTTCTCCATCTGGTTTTCAGTTTTTTTGTGTCTAATTTTTACAGGTCAATTCCCATTCTTTTGTGTGCCTGGCATATGTACCTATTTTAAGAAGTCAAATTCGAAATTTGTCCTATATAGTGTACGTCCAACGACAGAAAGAAATGGTTTCGAGTTCCTATAAGTAAGATATTTCTTAATTAATGGTTTTCTTCTGACCTTAAATTTCTTTTTGATAGTTAATTAAGGCATAAACTTGGGAACCAAGAAATAAATCCGTTTTGTTTAAAATGCAGTCCTTATGCATTTGTTTTCTTTGTCCAAAATTCCTAAAAAGCAGTTTTCTGTTCTAATAATTTTTAAGTATAACATCCAACCTTATGTAGTTTCCAATTTTTGTTATCGCTAACGATCTTTGCCTAGCCGAAATATACCATCAATAAACCTTACAATAAATTTGTAAATTTCTTTAAATGGAAATAAATTGCACGTTTGCAATGATATACTTTTTAAATATAAAATTGATTTAACTTTCTTTTTCTATCAGAACTAAAATAAAAATTGTTTACAACCCAAAGAAGGAGCTTTAAACAACAATAATAAATTAAATACCGTAATTTCGGGTTACTTGGGACAGTTTTCGAATTTAAAGCTTTATAACTAAAAAGCTGTTTATTTTTTCTATACCAAAAAAATTGTAGCTTATGCGAAATGATTAGAGGTACCGATTGGGCGTACGCACATGGGATACAATGAACTGTATTAAAAAAAAGAAAAAAAAAACTGTCTGTCCCAAGTTACGCCTTGGGACGTACTATTATTTCTATAATTTTCTCAACTCAACTTTAGAAGCTGTGACTTGGGACAATTTTAGAATAAATTTACGTAAATTTTGATTAGGAGAATCGTTTGGCAGCTCATTTTATTTAATATTTTTTATTTTATTTTTTTATTTTATTATAATACAAACTAGAAAAGTATAAAAATTCTAAGAAACTTAAACAAATGAACAAGAAATTCTCTTTCATCTTTTTTCATATTTTCATATTTTTATTATTAATGTTTCGTTCGAGGGTGGACTTGGGTATGCTGTATTTTTTACTGGCAGCCCTGTACGTTAATTTGTTAACCCTGATATCGTTGAGTGCTTTCTCGAGCGTTTCTTTTGTAAAATCATGGTATTTGCGGCTACCAAGGAGCCTCTTATATTTGTTGGGCATAGTCCCAAGTCACCCTTGAAAAGACAAAAAATAATAATCAGGGTGTTACTGGGGAAACATAGTAAAGTAAGTAAAAGTAAGGTTATGACACGTTTTCCAGACGCTTTAGGAATTAAAAAAAAATATATCAAATGTTTATGTCAACTAGAACTTCAAGGCCAGGGAAAAGTAGAAGGTGTATAAAATATTGTGTTCTTCTTACCTAAAATTAAATATTTTTTTGCAAAGGACTCGGTACACAGGGAGTGTGAAATTTGCGCAAGTTGACAGATTACTGTATAAGTATTCGATAACTATTTTATATAAAGTTCGTCTACCACCCATAACAAAGCTCTGCACGCAAACGACATACAGTGATCCGGTGTCCCAAGCCACCCGAAATTACGGTATATTATTGTTGCGTAGTATGTAAATTGCTATCATGTTATTTATTTAACACTAATTCATTAACAAATTATTAAAAGTTCCCAAGATAAATATCTAGCTTTAATTATTCTAAATTGTTTTTTCCTCCTAAGCCATGTTATTTTAATTTTCGTTTGTTTTAATTTTAAATTTTTAACTTCTTAGAATCCAGTCTTTAATAATAAGTAGTTTGCATTTCTCTGCACATTAGTCAGAGTGTCAGTGGATAAAAAAGCAGGGAAAATTTGAGACACAAACTTTACTATGCCATACAGACGGAAGTGTTAATATCCCGGGGGATTGACCCGGTGGACGTTCTCATTCATCTTTGGGAAAATCCACATCGTACAAGCAGTGACCTTTGTTAAATTGTCCGGCGATCGAGAACGTTAGAGGGTATCCATGATGCTTGTCAAACGACAAAATATCCCTCCGCCGCTTACTCGTTTACCATGCTCGGAAATCCCGAAGGAAAAAAGATTGTTCCGTGATTCTTCCGTTTTGCTCACGTAACGTCTCCGGGATAATTGAATTGCGTCAATCCCATTAACGAGTGTAACTTATTTTTTGTTTCCTCTCGCAACTTTTTCGCCATTTTGCCTTAATTATATCCGAGCGCGAAAGATTGTCCGTCGCGAATCGCACTGGAGAGAAAAGGAAACGGAAAGAAAGGGGATCAGGCGCGAGAGACCGTGAAAAAGGGACGAAAATTAGTTGTCATTTTCGGTTTCGAAGAAAGTGTTTCGTGAAATTAAAGGTAGTACATAAGAAGGGGTTATAAACTTGTTTGAGAGGGAAAAGTTTTTTCTCTCTTTTCCCACTTTCGGCGCAAAGTAAATGGAAAAGTTGCGGGAGTGGTTTCAAGTTTAGGTGTCTCTAATCTGGATCCGTCGGAAAAAGTGTTTATTCATTACAACACTGTGGAGTTTCTGATTATATGTTCGACGGACCGTTTTGTTGGTATAATTTGATCCGTTTACATACGCATAAGTATGTATGTATGTGGTATGCACGTAAAACATTCATATTTACTAGAGCAAATTAGTAATTTAGTTTTGTTTTACAATGTTTACGCTATTATACAACCCGTTTTCTGCCTGTGAACATATTCTGATCAATAAAATTTAAATACAATAGTGCACTTCAGTGCCGTAGTTAGCGGGGTGGTCCAAAAATTAATCACCGAAGAGAAATTTCTTGGCGAGTTGATACAGAAAATATCGCAACGCATCATCGCATACATCGAAAATCGTAAATATAATGATAAAATCAACGAGCTAACGACCGAAAACAAGAAATTACTGGACAAGATAGATGAGTCAGAACAGTACTCCCGCAGGAACAATATTAGGGTATTCGGCGTACCGGAAGATATTAACGAGGGTACTGAGAAGGTATTTAGCGATATATTCATCAAGAAAATGAATCTACCTCCGTTGGCAATTTCCAACGATCGGGATAGATCACAGACTAGGAAAAAAATCCAAAAAACCCGGTTCTGGCAAAAAAACATCGTGTTATCATAGTAAAGTTCTCCTCGTACAAATACAAACGAATCGTAAACAAAAATAAAAAACTGTTAAGGCACACCGGAATATTTATACAGGGAGATTTAACAGCTACCAGATTTAAACTTTTCAAAAGTGCGCAAACCCTATTTGGAACTAAGGATGTATGGATTTTGGGTGGATCGATTCGCATTAAACATAATGGCAAGAAATTTTCCGTTTCTAATACCGAGGAATTGTCCCGTCTGCAGGGTGATGGCTATGGGGGCACTCTGGCCGTGGTCAATGAAACCTTAAGTTAAGTCAGCGGAGTCATTATTGTTCTATACTTTCCTTGGATAGCGTACCTGTTTATTTTTATTTTTTGTACTTTTGACCAGGGGTGGGGGAGAGGAACTAATTATTTAGATTAGTTAATTTACAAACTATCATCTAGTAGCACATGACAACTGCGAGCCTGTATTTCTGAAATAAATAACACTTATTTATTTATTAAATAAAATCTCTTATATATAAGTAACAATGCAACACAACTAAACATTTATTACACCAAATCAGAAAGCCCGCGTTCCACCTTGGAACGCACCCTATTGAAAAAGTTGGCGCAATTTGCCCGCGATCCACCTTGGCTCGCACTCTCTATAGAGGCTTGAAAACCCTTTGGGTAGCTGCTCGCTCTTTCATCGCGTAGAATTGATATGGAAATCTACGATAGAGTTTTAATCTATTAATTTATCATATGTATTTTTGTTATTTTTTAATGTTTTCAAGTTTTCAGTTTTAAAGTTTTGTAATTTTCAACGTTTTTAACCTTGATTCTCTTTGGAAAACCCCTGGTTGGAGATATATTTAATTTTTTCGTTTGTCTTTATTTTTTAATTTCTTTATTATTGTTTTTTTCAAAGGTTTCTTACCTTTATGAAGATTCGACGCTCGTTGGGCTTAAATTTACCTTGCTCCAATTGGCGGGATGAATTTTATTTAGGCCTGGATAGACAAAAATTCTATCCAAATATCGAAATCAATAATATATTTAATGGCAACTGATAAACGTTTTTGTGTTCGTACCAATCGGAGATACAAAATTAATCTTTAGCGTTTTCCAATCAGGCGTTCCGCATTTCATCTGTAATATAAACAACATCTTGTACACAAAAGCTACCCAGAGATCGATTTGAAGCATTTGGCCTTGGTACGGTGGTCTCAATTACGAACTTGTCGTTTGTGATTTGCGGCTTTGGAGCTTGTGCGGGAAGCGGCAAAATCATCGTTCAAAAGTGAGAGAAACATTTCTGTTTGTGTCATCTGAATCCAGATAGAGGGAGAACGTTGTTGACAATGTTAATAGCGTTTAATCAGCGGCGGCTGTTTGCTTGTTTCGGAATCGACTCAATAGGAAGCCATCAATCAAGATTTTCTGCGGTCTGCGACGTCCCTCGCCTCTGTTTCGGCCATTATTTCACACTTGTTACGCATTAGCACATAACTTCGGAAAATTGCCGTCTATCCGATAACAATATTAGTGGTAAATTGGTAAAAGAAAATTAAAAATGTTTAAGATATATTTATATTATACTCTAGTTATTTTAGTAACGATTTTGCATTCGGTATAAACATTAAATGGCTTTGCGAGAGTAGTTACGAAATTAAGACGGTCCCGTGTTGTCCGTAATGGATTTACGTAAAGTTTCAAAACTCCAGATTATTCTCACATGTTTAATAAATCATCTTTGCAATTTTAGGGAATGATTTATTAAACTCCATAGTTTTCTCCGACAAGTCTCGCGGTACCACCTAGAAAGTTGAACTTTGAAAATGTGTCGATAAAATTTCCGTGTATTATACTGAGGAACTCTTCAATTAAAAATAGAAGTTTCTGAAATAAAATTTATGGTAGAAACTTAAATTATTTTGAGGCGAAAAGGAATCGCATGAGATGTTGCTCATTTCCAATAGAGCTTGAAAGATTGGGTTTCTTTCAAATCCAGTAGCTACATTGCACAGTGCTATACAGCTGTAAAATTTATTGAATTTCTGACACAATTGTGTTAGTATTACACACATTAATCGAATCCTCGGTTTCACACTTCATAGAAGTAAATTTATACGTCTAATGATCTCGAATTAATTAACAGGTAATATAATTCGAGGGAATTAATTTGATAATAAACATATTATTGCTAGACGAATAACTAGTGTGTCTACGTACCATACGATCCGCAGAGAGTGACATACCTAGAGCTTGCAGACCTGCTTTATAAGTATTCGCATATCGTACAAGTACTTACAGACAGAATAATTGTTTAAAAATGTTAAGATGCATACTCCGTGAATTAGAAGTGTTACACCCAGAAGGAAGAATGTCTTCGACTTGATTTCTTGACAATGTGGTGAATGAAACAATAACATTTGCAAGAAATATCTTAGTTACAAGTAATCCAATTTTTTGCGAAAAAAATTTAATTACAGGGAGTGTAGGACTGTACTTAGCTACAGGGTCGCCAAACACATTATTGACTTTTTTCGGATTAAATGTTGATAAAATGTCTTCCAAATGTTAGTGTTTCGTTCAAGAGTTTTGTTCGACTGTGTTTGGAGGATGAAGAGGCAGTTGAGCATATCTTCTGCCATTGTCCCGCCACAACAAAAATCAGGTATGACATCGTTGGGAAGGTTGACCTCATTCAAAGATTCTCAGCTACCTTAAGGGCCTGAACTTATTGGATGAACTTTGCTGCTTAATAAAACTCATTCAAGCAAACAATTTTTGTCTTAAAACTTTTCCTCTGCCGATTTGCTTTTCCCATTTTCAAAAAATCTTTTCATCTACTGAGTTCATGAGTGTTTTTCCGCAGAAAGCAGAAATGGCGCAATACTACAGATATACGATGGAAATGAATATACAGTTTCATACAAAAATACAATCTAATGGGTAGATCAAGGAATTGTAATATGGTTATCGTTATTTAATTTAAGGGAATTTCAAAGTCCAGTTTGAATTTTATGGTGCTTGTTATTCGTCCAAGTGTCTGCCCTAAATGCTTTTACAAATTTAATATTTATTATATCTTTAATTAATTTAAAATTTTTTAATTTTAAGATTAATTAAACATGAAAAATTAATTCCTGGTAAATGTACACTTACTGCAGAAGATTATAAATATGTCGAAAAGTCTAATAATGTAAAAACCAGAACTCAATAATTAAAAGAAAAGGATATATCTCCACCAAAATATTTATTCAATATGAATTATATTTCCCACTTTCTTAATACATTAAAAGATCTTATTTTGCATCAACTAACTTTTTTTTTTTAATGCATACGTACGAATCAATTTTTTTTGTTCAGTAGATACGTTAAAGCTTCAGAAGAAAATAATTTTAAGGGAATATACCTTCACCCTACCTATTCACTTTCAGCCGAGCATCCAAACATTTATTTAGTTCAACCCCTGCGCCAGACGAGAACCCATATAGTACAATAAAGCGGCCTAACCTCGTCATTATTTTCAACTTTGTACCGACATAATCTCCTAAAATTCAGCTCTCAAGGAGCGCTTTCCTTTTATAATACACCTATTCCTTTTTAGTTCGCAACACTTTTCGCAATTTCGCCGTCGTAAAACAAGCCACGTTCCCAGAGAGGGACGCTTCATTTTCTGCTTAGCTTTTACTTTGGCGGATCTAAAGATTCCTTGTAGCGTTTCTTTGTCGACAAAATACGGAAACGTTTAAAGGAGGCTTTTTTGTGTGGTAAATAAGTGGATACTGTGATAAACAAAATTGCTTAGATTGGTCATAGCGATTATAATTAAAAAAATTGTGTCGTGAGACATCCAATTAACTTTCTACTAATATCATTTTCCCTGTGTATATAAATGCTATGTATGTATGTATATAATAAATGTGTATGTTGTACCTACATATGTTTTACGTTAGTAACTACTATCAAATTTTCATTATTAGATTGTAAAGCAATTTCGTACAAGTTTAATTTGAAATTTCCCGTCTCTATACACACAACGAAGCAGTTAATAGATTAGCAAGAATCTAGGTACGTAACAAGATTATAACTGTCTACGCCATATGTTTTACACCGGTTATTTGTCTTGTTAATCAAATTTTGCTTAGACAATATTCAGTTTTATTAACGTTGGAATAGCCTCCAATACAGGTGGAGAAACAATAGTTAATGTGGAAATAACGACACTGTGTAGCGCATGTACACTTTTAGATAATTAACTAAAAAAAAAAAAACAGCCTACACAAGCTTATTGAATTAGGCCAATTATTTCCCAGATTCGTGGATTTCCATTTTCTACTGAAAACCAAATCAATTAAAAAAAAAATATACTGTCTAAACATTAACCGTTATCTCTACCCTAAATTTATATTTATAAGTGCTCTTTTCTAACGCAAATTTTGACTTGCTAAAATACAAAGCACGAAAGGATATCTGCTTATCTCGATAAATCAACCAACACCCTGCTTGATTAAATAAGTTGTTGATCTTTCCTCAAATATATAGTTCCTGTCGGAGAAATAGCATTTTACGATCGAGGTTTTCAATATTAATTCCATGTCCGGCACTATTTATCTGTCGTGCAACACTGGATGATTCAAACCTCCCATAGTAATAATGTATGTGCCATGTGCTCGTTCAATTTGGTTTCGATTACACGTTTCATTTGTCCAATATAAATTTTATTACAGTCCCGCATTTAGTTTTGTAAATGGCCCACCTTATCTTCCCGGCTTATCTTTCGGATTCAGTGAGAGCTTTCGCAATGTGTCTCGCGAGGTAAAACGCGTGTTTATATTCAGCTTTTTGGAAATGCGTACGCTCCTTGTTATATAGGGGGGTAATTTAACAATATTTTTATATTAAGAGGGAGGTGCTACACAAAAGGAGTGGTAGCACTTCGCTCTTTGATCGCGTAGAATTGATAAGAGAATTTAGAGTAGAGTTTCAATCTATTTATTTATCATCTGTAATGTTTGAGTCGCGTTTGAGTCTCGCTTTAAAAAAGACTAGACGCTACGCATCTTGTCAAAACGTCAAAGTGAAATTTTCACGAATTCAGAAATTACAAATTTGGAATTTTTCTTATTTGTTTTTTTCAAACGCGTCTCACTTTAAAAAGATTCACAGTGTGCGTCTCGCCAAAACGTCAGAATAACAACATTTTTTCTTCATAAAATATAAAAATATCGTTCAAATTTCCGACATTTCCTGTGGATTTTCCAAAAATTTTCTTTCATACAAATTTAGTCCTGGCAATTACGAACACAAAAAAGTCAGCTAAATCGGTGGAGTCTTTCTTAAGTGATGCTCCGTCATACATGCGGCAATTGCTTTTTATTTATATATATTAATATTGATTGGGGCACTTTGCCCGAGAAGTAATAAAAAATAAATCAAAATATTCAGACATTCTGCATTTACACCACAAATATTCTAATGTACAGAACCAACCTTAACTACACGGATATTATTGTCAAAATCGTTAATCCGCTAGAGCACATTATAAAGCAGCAAAAGGCAATGGAAAAGTTTCCCAAAATAAAACCTTAATTAATTAATGATGTGGATGAATTGCAAATTTAGTACGGTAGATTATCACATGACCCAAGTAGTAACTGTACATAGTGTATTTAGAGCATATACAAAGCGGTTTAAGAAGGATGACACTGATCTTTGTGCGTATTGCCATGCTGAAGATACGCCCCATCATACGATTTTTGAGTGTAGGCGATGAGCAGAGAGAGAGAATGGCAAGAGAACACGTGCCAAATTTGAAATAGACATAAATTTAACATCTGAAAACATGGTTGGAGCGATGATAAAGTCTGAGGAAAGCTGGAAGATCATACACAGCTAGCCAAAGGAATTGATGGCTACTGAGGAACTGGAGGAGTGGCAAAAGCAAATCGGTATCGACATCCAGGGAAGAATACAGACTGGCCAGTGTGTTTGATGATATGTCCCAATGGGATGATTCCGAGAACACAAAGCGTGGCGAAAAACTACAAATACTTTTTTTTATTGATGATCTGATTATATTCAGCCACATGGGGAAATCAATTATTATTATGATTAGTGGGAGTATTGAAAAGTAGTTTATTGATCAAAGATCTGAGATAACCATTACTACAGCATGGATCAGCAAGATGTTTGTAGTGAGTTTTTAGATAGACAATTTGTTCTTCATGACTAACATGTGCTAATTTTGTGGTTCATGGGATAATTAAAATTTCAATTTAAGAACCTGCCTGAATTAATGGGTTTCCTATACCAATGAATGTATATCATCTCGTTGTAACGCATAAATTTAATGTCAAGAAAAAGAACAGCATCACCAACTCCTGCTAGACTAATTTCTGCAAGCCTTCTTTTAAAGTTTCAGTCAGTTGATTTCGTAAAACAGCAATCATTGGACGATATTTTTCGCCCCGACTCTGCGAAAATAAAATTTTACAACCCCCATTATTTTTCCTTAAGTACGTGCACCACATCCAACAGATAATAATAACAATAACAATGATTTCCGTTCCCACATTTTCAGCATCATCCCTTTTCTGTCCTTCGCATCTATACTATCTGTTTAGCCGAGGAACACAAACCTAGAAACCCAACAGCGCGTTTGTCGCGAAGAACCTCAGTTATAAAAGAGTGGACAAATTTGATGTCGATATAAATAAAATTTCTATCGGAGAGGCACAACTATACTACGCACTCTTATAGATGGGACAGGGCCAGAGATGTTTATTGAAGTGCCTCGCCGTCGGGAAAACAAATCGAGTCTTGGTGGGATGTTATGTTGGCACTGGATTTCGGGCGTCGAAAATATATAAGGTCATTTGAATGGAACGCACACAAACAATTTTAGTGGATTCCGGATGAGGTAGTTACTTCTAGCGATTCATGTGACTGTGTGTTCAAAAGTAAACAATAATAAAAGGAAGCGTTGGAAAGAGATACGAGAATAAGTCCTCATACAACGAAGTATATAGAAAAAGAGTGTTATGGCATGGTTTTCGAAGATATACTTGTTTGTTTATCTAGTAGACGCCGTATACTACGGCTTTAGGAATCAACGGAAATGAAGTAAACGCAATTGCCTAATAATTGATGAAGGATAGAGTTGGCAGAAGTAAAGCATTGAGCTGGTTTCATCACGCTCGCTAACTGTCAGATGAACGTCAGAGACATGCGCATTGAGTAAGGTGTTGCAATAAACATCTTTATATCTGGTACCTAAATTAAACAATGCGTCCGACATCCATCAGTTCAGATGGAACAAAACTATTGCACCATGATACTAATTATTGGAAGACTAATGTAGATATGTTGACGCGCTGGTCCCGCTGTACTCCACAAACGGTGTGACGTAGTTTAGTGACATTCCACATTTAAGTAAAGTTGGGGAATCGAAAAGACGCGTACATTTGAAATTTTTCTATGTAAATCAAAAGGAAAAAAATTTTGAGGAATCCAATTACTGTTTTACCTAAACAATTATGTGGTACACACTAAAAGATATTACAATTTTCCTACGGAAAATTCCTGTAATGTATAAGATAAATTTACCAAAAATTGGGAAATTTACCTAAAGTTTTATAGTGAATTTCCCAATTTTTGATAAATTTACCCTATACATTACAGGAATTTTCCGTAGGAAAAGTGTAATTTTTTAGTATGTAGATAATGGTATAGATGAATTAATAGTTCAACTTTATGGAGGGGTTTTGCACCGTGTATATTTGGTTGCAAACTAATTAAATTATTTACTGTATCACTTAATTAAACCCGAAATATTCTGAATTTTTTTAATAATCTGGGGGTTGTTTCCTCTTTGGTATTTGTTTTTTTGTTTGTGAATCGTAGTGGAAATTAAGATAAGTTTGGCTAGTGGAAAAGTATTGGAAATATTTTTATGTACGTCACGAGCATGTATAATCTGTATATTTTGGATGCTTATTGCAGTGGCGGCTCGTGCTGAAAAAAATGTGGGGATTCAATACACTACGTTGTGTAATGCTATATTTTATATCTGAGCGTATACTAAACCATGAGGTGGTATCACTATAAAACTAGATATTTCATCTGTATCAAACGCATTAACGGTCTGTTTAATCACAATTCTGCATATTATAATTAAAATAACAATTTTTAGATTTTCTTTTTTCTATTTATATATAAATATAGGTATATAATAAAATTTCGATTCATATTACAATAAAAACTGAATTCCGTATTGAACACGCCCTGTGTGTGGAATTATTAATTTATTAACTAGTTCTCTCTGTGTACTTAAATACTATAACCTAGAGAGTGAAGGCTGTGTTCCAACTTTGTTAACTGTAAGTACTTACGCTTCATACCCCTTTTTTGAAAAAGTAAATCTCAAAATTGTAATGTAATCAAATATAATATTTGCAACGTGGTATTATTAAACATATTCTAGTTTTTCCTCTAAGAGTTTACAAAGCCAGAAAGACTTTCATGTCTAACATCACGAAATGCACTGCGGATCGAAAATATTATCTCAAATTACTCGTGCTAAATTTATGCCTCAGCAGTTTCTGTATTTAATTAGTTTGTTGGTAATGCTGAGAGGTAAAAACGGGGACTGCTATAATTTCTTCTGTCGCCAGACGGTGGAAAGGCACGAACAAAAGAAATTCTGACTATGACAAAGCGTGTGGTTTATGTTGTCTTCGCACAAACACGTCCAGTTCGCCGAGAAAGAGTAAATTAAAATTGCGCCAGTTGGTGGAAGCTCTAAGGAAATGAGGCACATAAATATGTTATAACAGGTGATGTTGGTGTGGCGTAACTAAGGCGGTGTCCTGGCTTTTCTAATTCCTTGTAATGGAAAATTGCACTGTGAAAAATCGCTATCTATGTAATAATAAGTGGGAATATGATATTGACTATTGTTTTATATACGCTTTGGTGAAGTCTCCTCTTTTGATATATTTTTCGATTTGTATTATTTGATATGTTGCATTTTTTCCGTGTGCACAGGGAGAAAAATGTAGGAAATTTTACTACAATTGTCAGCATTTATACTACATATAGGGACAAGTACAATTTGTAGCAATGTTTATCATCAAATTGTAGCACTAAGTTTATAGTATTAATTCTTACAATTTGTATGAAAAACAAGAATGAACAGTTAGTTTTCTTTCAACA
The DNA here is from genome assembly GCA_949128085.1 of Cetonia aurata. NCBI lineage: Eukaryota > Metazoa > Arthropoda > Insecta > Coleoptera > Scarabaeidae > Cetonia > Cetonia aurata. Next base: position 62,043,087 of record OX421883.1, on the reverse strand, counting down.
ACGTTGTAAGATAAAGTAGTATTTATTGTAGTAAAATTGTATACAATTTTGTGTGACTTTTCTATATACTGGTGAGCATAAATTAATACCTGTTGTAGTAATATTTATTCCACTCATTATTTTAAATTATTATAATTTTATAATAAATTTTACTTACCTTTATTGAAACATCCACAAAAGATATATAACTTAATACTACATTGTTATGTGGATAAGTTTCAACTTGTGTATTAATATACGTAGTATATACTTATGCAAATTACTATATATTTGCAATAATTTGTACTAATTCTTATTGTGAATTTTATCTAATGTAGTATGTAAAATGTCTACCTTGCAGTTTTAAAATGTTTCAGTCGCCTGTAGCACTTCTAATATTTTTAGCATTAATTCTATAATTTATCGTTAAAGTTTCATTTCATTGTTAAAAGGATCAAAGTATGTGGTAAAGATACACTATGTTAACAAACTAGAAACATATATTCTTAAACTAAGCAAATTCACAAATAACAGACTCTAACATGACACAAATATTTAAAACAAAACAGCAGTCTTCTGTAGTACTTCCTAATTTATTTATTATAATTTTACAACACTACTACGTTACCGCATCGCGGGCGTACCGTCTCCGAAGCTGCAATCGACAATTGTATTCTACTTTCGGTAATTTTTATATTTTTTTCCATTGACAATTGACTATTAGTACTATTACATCACTAGGTAAGTGCTTGAAGACGGTTTATTAACTGAAACTACCACAGTAATATAGTAAGATTGTAATAAATAAATTGGGAAGTATATATAATAAAACATCAAGAGAGCACTATTCTTCACAACCGCACCTAACACAGGTAAAACCAAATGGGAGGAGAATTGCAGTGAACTATACATGTGCATTTCAGTGTCGCGTGATCAAGAACGCCAATCGTCGATGAGCATGTCAATGCAAATTGGCGTTATGTAAAAGTAATTGGGGATGCGCAAAACAGCGCTATCCCCGTTATATCTGTTTTCACCCATTCCATGTCGAACAATGATAAAAAATATTGTATGTGGATATATAGCCAGAAAAACAACTACAATCTCTTCAAATATAAACATAAAAATGATTTCAATTAATAAAATAAAGAATGTATCAAATATTTATTCACCAGACATTCTAATATGTATGTATATTAAGTGTATAGAAGATTACTTTATTACCAATTACAATTGCCTGATATAAATATGTATATTTTTAAGTACGAAATAGGATGGGTTTTGAACATATAGTCTTTTTTATTATATGACCTTGTGGCTTTATCGGCACATTGTTGTGCAATGGTAGATATCACACTAAGGTACTAGTAAAAATATATAGTGTCAGTGTGAAATAATTACAGAATGTGTGCCGAGTTTTTTTACAATAGAGTATCGATTTTTGCTACTTCCAAATATATACAAATTTTAACAAAATTGTGTTACTATTTCAAACAAAATTCATCGTACAAACCGCTGTGAACTTACAACGGCTAGTATTAAATGATAAACGTGTACGTTAGAGCCCACTTGCTTGTATTACTTATTTCTACAATATAGTTAGTACTGCGCCATGTAAGTTTTTACTACGAGGATTTCTCTCAGTGTGTATATAATGAAAAAGTGTCTGCACGACCTTGCAGTAGTTGTGTGCCTGATTTCTATTCCATATATTTTTTATACTATTTAATATATACCGTTTTAATTTTAATCCAGTACTAAACTTGATCTATTGCCAAAAATCAAATGATCCTTTTTTTTTTTCGGGATTTAACCTAAATTGCTGCTCGACCGCGATCTACCCTCTCCTATCCCAACTTGCCCGCAAATGGCCGAGTGTTGATTGCGTTTTAATAGCTTCTGGCTTTTTCGAGGGCGGATCCTATTGATTAGTTCGGTCAGATATTGTCCAAAATCCATATCTGTAGGTACCGGGCCTGGAGCGGGCATGGGATCGGTCAGATCGTGGCTGCAAAAAAGTGCTTCCATTCAACGGATGAAGTGAGAAGAGAGATGGGAAAAAAAAGTCCCTAGGAGAATTCTGCGCTGTGGTCTACGTCTTACCATTTATCAATCCGCCTAAATACTTCGAATAACAGATGTTCTAGGTCACGGACGACCTCCTTACATGAATAAAAAATGTACGAGGCAATTCGTTTACTGTTTTTTTTTTGCATCTGGATAAAACATGAAGCCAATAAGCCGTACTAGACGCATAGGATATTTAACTTTCTTCTTCAATCCTATTACAGGTCTGTTGAATGCAAGGAATTGAGTTTCGTGCAATACAAATGTATAAAAATACGTAATAATTTGAAACTCCAACTTGATCTTTAACTTTGCTAGAGGCTAGTATCTCTATTAGACTTATTTCTGTAAAATGCAAATTAAAAATAAAACAGAAAATTAAAGTAATTACCGACGAACTAAAATGTTTATCAGATAAATCCTACACTGTAAATTTACCTGACTTTAGAGAAGAAACAATAGAAAATAATTAATAAATTAAACAGTTAAAATCTTTGTATCAAGTCCATTGATTGCTCAACTTTAATAAGGTAACCCTATAGGATAGAATCTAATCTAGAAAACTATCCGTAAGAAATAACCGAATTTTATTATACCGACTTACCACCCCATTATATTCTATTCAAGTCGTAAAAACAAATATTAAAGCCTATAATTTCTACAGCTTAAAACTTTACTTCCCAGCAAACGTTCGCAATAAAATTCGGTTTATATTCACTTCGGACTCCAATCGACGCTAATACGTTAAAGGAAACGATCCAACGGAAATGGAATGATTACGGCCAACTATCAAATTTTCAATTTATACCCGTTTTGCCGCGCGAATTGATGATGACATTTATGGATACACCTTTGCGCGTAACAGGACTAAATCTTTGTCCGAGAAGTGGGTACATGCTGTGTAGAGGTGCTGGCGACACATTAAATTACGCTTTATTGCCACTATTACGGCCATTTTAGATCCTTTACATGCATGGCGTTCGCGAACTTAACGAAAAGTTGAGAATATTAAATGAATTTAATAATTACGCCGTATAATGAAATACAGGGTGATTCTAAATTTAAGTTTATTTTAATCATGGGGGCTCATGTGATTATATAAATAAATATAAATACAGAAAGCGTTTAAAGATGAATAAATAAACTAATACGTACCTAATACTTATTAGAAATACAAAAGTAACATCAAAAAAACGTTGAGAAAATCTTCAATTTAGTTTGTATCAATACCAGGTGCAATAAAAGATATACTAGGATCTATACGCCATAATTACCACATTGTATAATCATTTATAATAAACGTAGCAATATCGTTGCAACAAATTTACCAAGTATTGGTATATGATAATTCGTATTTCAGCGTTTTATACTGCGAATATCTAATGATTTATTATACTGGCTATCAATCAATATCAATATTTCCTATCAACTAATAAGGAAAACTATCTATGAATCAAATTTAGAATTTGGTGAAACTGGCTAGGGATGCAGAGGATATTCAGATATGCAAGGAAGTTGTTTACCAGCATAAATCCATAAATAAAGATTGTTGGCTGTTTAAATCTACTTACAAACGTTTGCTCATATCTAGCTATACAGAGTGTTCCAGATATAAGTAAATAGTGTAATAATACCTATTGTGAAAAAGAAAACACTTCAGTGGAGTTTTTGTATTATCTATGGGTGCATTTCTAATATAATATAACAAAATGCTTTAAGTAAAGGTTGTTTATCCTTTAAATTTTGCTTAATCAGACCTCTTCAAAGGATGTCCCAGCGATAAGTAACGTGAGTTCCTTTAAACTGTAATCACCATTCCCCTTAATTTTAATCAAGTTGTTTTAGTGATGTGACAGGTTTTTCTCACCATGATCGAAATGATCTACTGCGAAAGACCTTCATCTAGACTTACCAATCAATCCCAGTGCTTAACGCAAATCTGAGCGTTTTCTTTGATGCTGCTATTTCTATTATTTTGGAGGATATTCTCCTGTTAGTATAGTAGCAGCCTTCACACCATTCTGAGATGATATCTTGGAGGGTAATCTCGGGCAAGCAAGCCAGTAAGCAGGCTTAGTTCCGGTTTGCCGAGCCTGAATAAATTTTTTTAGTATTTAGCAAAGGGATAAGCAGCCTTTTAGCTATGAGTTTCCCGGAAATTTAGTGCTCAACGCTAGTCTGGATTTTGGAGACAGCCAGAGCGGGTTCTGGTCCATAGAAATAGCTGCTGTTTCCTCGTTTACTCAGTTGATCAGCCATTTCATTAGCTTTAATATGAGAATACCCAAACTAATACGACTTTGTTTGCCTCACTACATGATTTAAGCACTCCCACAAGCTAAAAAAAAAGCTATTTGCTTTAAGAGCGCTGTGCAACAAATCGGGGATCCTCTTTTAAATTTTCCCCCTTCTTTATAATTAAAAAGCATAAATTCTAGAGGGTCTAAGTGCCATACTGTCATAAGTCATACTGGTTTTGTATGAAAAATTATTTAAATGCATACAAAATTTATGAAAGTATGGCACCTAAATCCTTTGGTACTTATACTCTTCAATTATAGTTTTGCGTTTACAGTGGAAGCTCATGATCTCTTGCCCACAAGAAATTAGTACTTTGAATGGTTGCCTAAGGTTTAGTTTAACGGATACAATGTTCGTTGGCATCTCTAATGAATTTACCTCTGATATCTGGTCGTGTAGGATTTGAAGGTGCCCTATAAAGTCACCATCCTCAAAGCTGTGCGTCAACTTAAGCCTGCAAGCACTGAAAAGCACCCTCTTTTTGACTTGCAGATGAATGGGTGTGATACTAAATATCACCTACACAGTTGTGTTAAGCGCATTGCCCTATTCTCAATCGGGCAATTCTGTGTAATTTTTGTAGTTTAGCCTTTTTGGTTGTAGACCAAATAACCTTTGATAAAATCAGTGTGCCATTGTTGCTCTATGAATAATTCTGTCTGCTTGGTCCAATTGAATCTCTGATCGAGTATAACTTTGTTGAAGCATACTAGTTTGCTCCTTTTCAGGAATACTTTACCTAAAACAAGTATTTTCCCGTTTGCAAATGGTACAACTGTGGTTTTATCAGCATTCACTTGAACCTCTTGTTTCATACATTATTCGCTAACAGTATAAAAATTTTAATGTGATTTTCCATTGTTTCGTATATACATATTCCGCAATACCTTAATATGAAGTAACTTTTGCATGTAAACATCGCTTCTATCTCTTACCGTTTAAAAATTATATAGAGAAAACTGAAAATTAATCGATCTTTGAATGGTGTTTTACCCCCTTAAAGTGAATTTCCACCGATAAGAAAATTTCCCTTTTGCACATCTACATATCCTTACCAAGGTTCGTCAAATTCAGAATTTACATTTCGAGTTAGAACGATGCACCTCCAAGATGGAAAACCATACATGGTAGAGAGAAAGAAAAATATTTCTTTAGTTTATACGTGCGTCGAATTTGATTTTTCCAGCTATTGTGTGGAATCTTTGTTCAGTTCGATAAATCCACAATAATTGGAAGGAATCATGGCCCATGGGAGCGAACAGCCACCTTTGGGCGGTATAGTAATTACAACGGCGCAGTTCCGCTTAAATCTCCTGTTAATTCCGAAAGCTATTCCGTCCAGTATCTGTTTAGAAGGAGTGTTTAATAATGCACTTTACGGTGAGAGAGTGTATTCGGTGATCTCCGTATTTGGCGCAGCAGTGAAATTCCACGAATACCTACGATTATTCTGGATGGTCGGAATTTCAGAATTTCTATTAGCTTTAAATGATTGATGGTTTCCAGTGCTCTATTAAATTCGTACAAGGCGAAATACCACCGTCGCGAAGGATTTTGGTGGTAAATAGCGAGTATATTCTTAAACTAATGTTTCTACACTGAAATTTGGGAGTTTTTTCATAAATAAAACGTATCGCTCCTGTTGCCTTCGATATAAGTAATGTATGGGTGCTAATGATGTCTTTAAACTTAGAAATGATATTGATTAAGATTATAATCATTTATATCTTAACCTGTTAAATACTAATTAAAATAAGTACAAACGGATTTCAAAATCATTGAAACTTAAACCATGTGATGGGTCAACTCTTAAGACTTTGCTTAGGAACTCGACTATTACCGGAAATTATGAGTTCGAATTTCGTACTGGTCAATTGTGATAACTGGATTTAATTTCGGAGTCATAATGATGATTAGGAGGAAAAAGGGTGACCAAACCTTTATTAAAGGTAAACCACATCAACAATAATTAAAAGTTACTGTGCAATATCTATTTTTTGGACGAATCATTTTTTGTCATTGAATGGTGAAGTAAATCGTCACAACTGCAGATATTGGAGTGACAGCAACCCTCATTTGACGCTGGGAACACATGCACAACAGCCACAGAAACTTGCATTGATTGGTATATTTGGCGATCATCTCATAGGGACCCCTATACATTGACGGGACTTTAAATGGTTAAATGTATTTGAGCATGCTGGACGATACAATCAATCCTTTGACCACAGAAAAATTGGAGCAAGATTACGATTTGTTGGAGAATAAGAATGAGTATTTCAGCAGCATGAAGCGCCTCCACATTACGCTGCTGGAGTACATTTCTGGATCATCAGGGGGCACTTGATTCTTTGGAGGCATCTTAGGAGGTGTATGCCACGCGTTCAGCTTCCTTACAAGAGTTACGCCAAAAAAATTCTTGAAAAATGCCAACGAATAACTCCAGAAATATTACGAAATATCAGGAAAGCATTTGAAGCAAGATTGTAGTATTGTATGGAGGTTAATGATGATTATTTTGGACATTTAATAAAGTAAAATTCCAATTAATTTCAATCCAATCGTATTTTATTACGCAGGTTGCAAATTATGCACTTTTAGCTTACTGATTTAAAGAAGTGACGTTTTGATGGATGTTGCTATGAAGATAATTAAAAGACCTTTTGAATCATTGGTCACAAAGCCCATCTTTCTCATTCAAATTTTAAGGGTGGAGGCTGCTGTGCCCCCAGGGATAGGAATTTCGGAATTTTATACCATTCACAGCAGGTAAAAATTTATTAGAGGTGGCACGTTTCAATAGAAATGGCCTGTATATACGATATTCAAGAATAGAGTGAATAACTTTGCCCATTAAGTAAATGATATTTCAAATTATTGTATAGCAATCATTGTTCTTTGTAAATCCAACACCGTCGAACAGTTGAAACAACAATTGAGTTTGGTGATCAATTCAACAACGGTTTGAGTTAGCCACAACAATTTAACATTTTTTTCAACTTTCAATTAATATTTGCTGCTGCTATTTAAAACTAGAAAATATTAGTATTCTAGTTTTATTGTTGATTCTGCATTTTATTTTTTTTTTTAAAGCTGTTCAAAGCATTTTTTCAGATAGTTTTCCCTTTGCACTTATACCTTTATCACAGTGTTTTTGTTATTGCTTAAACATATCAAAAAATCGTGTGAGTGTTTGAACGATTACCATGTTTGCCTTTCACCCGAATGGGGTGGGTTCAATCCTTGGCATAGACGATTTGGCTTTTAATTATGGAAGAAATTAGAACATGTTGTTTTGGATAGGAAAAAAGAACCGATGGCTCGGAATCGATACAAAAAATCTGGGGCACCTCCCAATTCGTAAAAGTTTCAATGGAGATGATACAACACACTTTCAATAGATATCAGTACATACCTGATGACTGAGAAGCTGTATTCCCTCGACACGATTCTTCGTCCAACACCAAAAAAATATTTTAGAAAATAATGAGAGAGGAATTCTATTTATTAAAACCGATGTTGTTCTTCGATACCGAATATTATTTCTCAGAGCAAACTAATTAATTGTAATGTATAAAGTTTGTCGTTCATACGATTTTTGTATTACAGAGGAAAATTCCCTTTTTATAATATTGTTACCGTTTCAACGTAAAATAGATCGCATCTAATACAAGCGGGTATATTAAATTATTTTTCGTTCTTTTCCCGTCCTTTGTTTCTCCGTATAATTTTACCTTCAAAATTCGCCAAGCAATTTCTTTGTTTGCGCACATTATTTAAATTCTGGCGAAACAGAAATTCCGTATTCGCCGGAGTTTTCTTAAGAAAATCTGTTGCACCAGGTATTTCGATGTGGATATGCTCAGTTCAAAGAGGATTGTTTTTTTTAAAAAAAGCACCTTTGCTTCCGCCTACATAATTATGTGCATGTATACTAAAGAAGCAGGGTTTCCTAGAATAATTATTAATCAAATACGGAACAGAGAGATAATTGATTGATGAACTGTGTTTATTAGTTGTTTACTTTTGTATTTCCCCTAATTAATTCAATTAACAAAACGGAGGACGGAATATTGTGTTGCCTGTTTATATATACTGATTCTGTATGTTAATGGATTGAATTAGGTTTCTTAAAATTTGTGTGTAAATATAAATTGCTTCTGTAGCAATTGTAAGAGTCTGCGCCAACTTCACGGCGGACGAATGCTGAAATTGTCGCTTTTGCGCTGTTACGTTAAAGCACGCCCGCTTCAATCAAGTTACCTGGTGTCCATAATCCAATATTCAGGTCAACACTTTCGAGTTTACGCCAGCTCCCATTAAAATGTGTGGAGGTATACGCGACATATGTACATATGTAATCAACGTTGCCATCGAATAATAGAATTTTCTCGATTCCCTTTCAGATTTAAATTTTCTTCTGTTTATCAGAAAACTTGTAAAATCGGATTAGTTACTTTAGGAATACTAGACACCAACCCTTAGAGTTATAAATAACTGCAATTGTTGAAAAATAATTCGTTATTCGTAGCCTTACTTCCTGATAATTAAAACAATATTATTGGTTGAATGTAGGCTCTTTTCATTAATTAGATTTGGTTGTTATATGATTAATTAAACGTTTCGACTTAACTGTAAGTCTTCTTCATAATGATAATTTGGAATAAAATATACATGTTAAGAACAATACAAAAAGCATATTGCCAATTTTATTTAATGACACTTATGAAGAGCGTATTGAAAAATAATATTAAAGACAGACATAAGAACGATTAACAAACAATGTTATAAATAACAAGATTTATCCATCAATCGTTAATTATAGTTTTAGCGTTATTTCTATATAAAAACTGTACTTGAGTAGGTATATTTAGAAGTAGTACCGCAAAGTTTTGTTTAATATGGATATTTGCTATTATGACATACAACAATATGTAAGCGATCAAGTTAAATTCTATAACTGTTAATTTCATTTTTTTTTTACATGAAAATGTAAATTATAGCATTTTCCTTTTTTTCTTAAATGTCATGGGAGAAAGTTGCTTATGTTTTCATCAAGATGCCAATTTTCAACACAGCACAAATTTGTTTTTTCTCTATTTTTTTTATACTGACTCAGTTTTGAATTATTCTAATTAATAAAATGCTACAGCAAATTTAATAATTAGATAATATAGAAGATATATGCAGTGTCTCGCATTTAGGGTAAAAGCACCTTTAAATTTTCTTTATTTAAAAGAGTACAGGTGGATATCATTGCGACTAATGAGTCACATATTTTGAGATACTGAACTGAAATATGAACTTGAAACTCAATCTACTACGACTTGACAAGGAGAGTCGATTTTCGTTATTTTGCTTCGCGTACGAGACAACAAAGAAGGTTACAGGAAAATTTTTTTTAGGATATTATTTTAATTCTGTATGGCGAATCTTACGACAAAATTCGCTTTTTTTAATTTCTTTTAGTATTTACAAGTTTAGTTTAAAATTTGATATTAGAGAATACCTACTATTGAAGCAAAAACTTTGGCTTATAGTGTCTAATTTCATGTTAATTCGCATTTGATATATATGTCTTAAAGCTGTAAATTGATTTTTTGTATGAAATGTTATAATCTTACAATTAATCTTGGCCACGTTTAATAATTAATGAGATCTACATACAAAAGATCAAACGAAAAGTAGGTGGTGCTTGTCCCCCTGGATATCAAGATAATTAAAGAATTTGAAAGAAGAAAGATCTTACGGTATATAATAATTATCATGGAAGACTACCTCAGCGAAAGATTGTGCTGAACAGAACCACCAGAATGGAAGTGGAAGCCGGGGTTCCACAGGATGCGGTCCAATTCTTTTGGGAACGTTTTCTTCGATGGGTACACAACTTGGTCTTATTGGAGAAGCTACAACGGTGACCTACGATCGTGCCATACTGGTGGAAGTCAAGAGTCCAAGCCATCTTGTCTTCGAAACAAATGACTTGCTGGATAAGATAATGGAATGATGCATGGTACATGGCTGGTACAGGGCTCTACAAATCGAAGCCAACAAAGCGGATGCAGTAATTCTAAAAGGACCAAGAAGAAAGGAATCGAATAAAAACGAAGGAACAAGCAAAACATCTAGAAATCATGTTCAGCCATAAACTAATGTTTGGTACCCATGTTCAGTATGTGGCAAACGGAGTTGAAGTCACTATGACAGCCATGTTAAGTCTAATGCCAAATATAGGTGGACTCAGTACCAGGAAACGTGAGCTTTTATACGAGATCGCGCAATATGAGTCAGGCTTTGGCTGAAGGTTGTGAGCTGAAAGGGAATGAAGAAACGTTGGAGAGGCTCTAGAGGAGTGCTTGTTAGGATGAACAATCACCACAAATCCGGTCCAAGCTCTTGTGGGGGTACAGCAAATTTCCTTCCTCGTAAAGAAACAGGGAATAGTGTTCTCGTTCACGGGACAGCACTCCACGCAAAGTGCGCGGGCTAGAGAATAGATCCTAAAGGTCTGGCAAGGCACAAGGAACGAGGTGGACAGACAGTAAAGCGGACAAGGACACTTATCCCCAACATTAGAGGTTAAGTAAAATTCGGGCATTCAAGGGACATAGACATTTTGGGACATACTGGAGGAGGTACAAGCTAGCAGAGAAAGACACATCCCTGCATTGTGAGCAGTTGAAAACGCCAGGAAATACAATGATCAGATACGAAAGATGGGTTGGAGTAAAAGCTGACATTGAAAGAGAAATAGGACTACAGATCACCGCTACGTAGTAGAGGCAATGATGGCAAATGCAAATAACTGGAGGGTAATATGTGAATGTATAACAACGGTCATGACAGCAAGAGAAGCACATGAGAGGTATAGGCAGAACACGTTTAGGCAGGACCTGATACGGGCAGAAAGCATTTTGTAGTAGGTACTAAGATGATACGCCCACAGGCAGTTCTAGCGGTACAAAGAGAAAGATTGGGGGATTTTTAGTGGATAGGCCAGACTAGAGTCTGGAGAGTCCCACATTATCACTAGATAGTTAAGGCGTTTGTGTCAGAGCTCCTGTTTCTATTTATTTTTAAATATTACTTTAGATTCCATTATCTATATAAACCAAATATACACCAATGAAGAGTACAAAAAATAAAATTGTAAATTTTAAATATTTTAAGCGTGCCCATACAACTTAAGACGCGCATTTTGTGAATATAATGATCCCTTCTTATTAATTACAGATTATATTGCCTCGTTTTTATTAATAGAATGTAAAATAAAGAAAAATCATTTGGTCCTGTTTTGTATTTATTCGTTATTAATATGAGTATGCACTTTTCGCACATCGATATCAAAATTTTATGTAACTACGAGACACATACAACAATGCAATTTCCATCTTTGTTTATTTAGGTTACCTTGTAAATTTATTGATCTATATACAAATGTTCCATTGCAATAGCATACTAAAACAAATATTTCGCTCCCAAAAGAACAGATATCTATTTCAAGTAGAAATAATTACACTATTACGCGCCATTGTTCTAAACATGTTTGCAACAAATTATCGCTTGTACTTAGTAAATGTTGCTGGTTTATTTTTAATCATACTACTTTAGCACAACCTAACGATGCTCCGGTAATGCAACTTCACAGTTCAAAGTTTGAATAATTAGTACTGCTTGTCTGCTCGCCGGAGCGTAATTTATGTTTCAACATTAGTCTTCCCCAACCGCGCTCTCTTCAGTTCGAGGTGTCGGAGCAAATATCTAACACCAAGATCTTGATAATATCCGCACTATACACTTTGTTCTTTTTAACGCACTTTACGACTTCGCGAGCGACCGTCTAACTTGACCAAGTTGACTCCGACTTGTCTCCAAATAGGAAGGGAGGATCGCCGCTTAATTATTACATAAATTCTGTCTAATTTAGCATCCGTTTTAATTAAAATCAGTTATTCGTTGACTTCTCTTCCGTTCTCGTTCTCCCAGTATGCTTGATGACTTCTTTCTAGACGGGAACTTTTGTATTGGACATCCTCCATTACAGGCGAATTACGCTTCGAATGAAATTTTAAAACTTTGTTTTACATAATTATATTGCGCGGGAGTTTCATGACGGAACTATGTAAAAGCTAGTGAGGGGTTGCTATAAAGCAAACTGTTATTTTGTAGTAGCTAACTACCGTTAGTACGGTAGCATTATTTTCTGTTGGAGGAAACCCGGTTCCCACGCGTATTGTACGTCATGAGTTGGAAGAGGCACCGTGACAATATCTGTATAGTAAATTTCTGTGAATAGTTTTTATTAACTCGTATGGTAGTCGCAAGTTGGTGTACTATATTTTTATTATTAATTTGAGCATACATGTTAGTAAATGTGAAAATAATGTCTAGTAGCACTGACTATATTTGATAATAACTGTTAAATTTTTTATTGTACCCAGTATAATGTAATATTTTACTATGTACGATACATGATCCTCATACTTCTAGTACTTACAATATTATTTTCTACTATAATAATCTAACGTCTCTTAGCATTTAAAATAGTAGATAGTAAACAATAATATAATGGATCATATGCGGGCACTATACAGCGATACTTACCTGTAATTTAAAATATAGTACTATACAAGGTTTTACTCAGTTCATGCATAGGGAAAGTGGAATATTACACAATAAAAACTATAATATTGATTTTATTTTTTTATTTGACCTTAAAACCATTACGAAAATCCAACGTGTATTACTTTCATTAACATAACAATCACTTACTACACTTAGATTTAGGTGAATGTGCTATCAAAGCATAAAGTACCCACTACGAAGTATATGCATATAATATCTATTACTTGCCTTTGAATATATCAATTAACTCTGGAAACCCCCACTCGATTAAAATGTTTTCCACGTTTGCATCCATTTCTGCTCACGATGCACAACAATCAACGAGGACGATACACAAACATACACCGACACGAATACGTACACCTGTATCACACGTACATAACACGTGGCAGTGGCAAAACAGCTGATTGGTCGATTTCTTCGGTAAAGATCGACAATGAATAGAGCAAGGGATGGGAAGAGCGTTACAAACATTTATGTTAGAAATTGAATATGCATCGAATACCTGATAATATCGCAGTCAATGGCAGCGACTATCTATATAATCCACGTCATTATATAGGCTTTCAGCAATAGAGTATATTAATTGTTACATCCATAAGATGTAGATGGTAACATCCAGATTTTGCCTCTTACTATAAGCATGATAACATCTGGTTATTTTACTCTTAATACGCTACATATTGTCGTTTTGGCAATAATTATTGTAGTAATTAACATAAAGAGATTTACGATCTAATTTCTACAATCCATTTTTCTCAGTGCAGTCGTTGGCTGGCGTACAGCATTGCAGATACATATTACAATAAAAACTGAATTTTATACCACCGCTTGCATACGACATTTGAGCAGTGGGATTTCCTCAGAAACGACTTTCTGCATAGGTCACAATATAAATGCCAAATATACAAGTTATTTCGACAATTTTTCTCTGTGTAACTTTGATCAACCAATTTAAATTAATCGTTATTTAATAGCTTAAATAGCCAGCCAATTTTTTAACTGTTATTGTACCTTAAAGTAGTTGAAAGAAAATACCAACGTTAAACAATAAAAATTAGTCTATTTTCAAGGCAAGAAAGATTGCTGACTTCGATTACAACGCGTATTTTTAGCAAAGTGGTGCTAATTATCTCGTTACCATAAACGTTATCCAACAACACAACTTCCTTGTTTTATTACTGAAATGTGGAGCAAAGTTTGAATTTCAGACCGTTATCGGAATTACACGGTGAAAAAGTTCAAAGACACCGACTTTACAAGCGACTGTGCGCTACTAGGTATATTAAGATGCACAATAAAACCTCAATACCAACCGCGCGGCCATTATTTATATTAGCCTAGACTGACTGTGCTTATCATGATCATATGCAGACCCATAAACACATATATGAATATACCGACATGTTCTACATCAAATACATCCCTTTTGTAAAAAGAAAATGAACCACAGGTGATATGCATATAGTATGTTTGCACGCATACGTCTGTAGATATTTATATAGTGTACATAAATGTATATTTGAGCGATATCCGTAATGGTTATTTAAGAATGAAGCAAATGTAGGCGTTAGCGCTCATTATCAGTGGAATAATCAATAGAATTTGATTTAACAGAAAAATAAATTATTAATTTGTCACATTTAGAACTAATATCAACTAAATATTACTTTTCTTAGCTTAGCGACGAGGGAAAATCATTTTTAATTAATATTATGCATGCTTTGGCAAAGGAAAATACATATTTCTACCTATTTTTATTATAAATTTATTTTAACGTTAAATATCCGCGGTACAAATAGATAGTTTGAAGTTACACAACCCTATTACTACAAACTTTACATGAAAATGTACGCCCTTGTGCCCGAAAATGTCTTTTGATGTAACTAATTTTTGTATTCTATCACGTCTGAAGTTTTTGTTAAATTGTTTGTGCAGATAAAACACACAAATTGAAGTGCTTTTGTTGTTTTTGGGAAAAATCATTTACTTTTTCAGGATCGACAAAGAGTTATTTTGTTGCTTGATTAATTTTTCTCTTTATTACGGCTAATTTGCTTGGTTCATCATCCAACCCACCAGTAAATGCCGTAACGATGACTTTCTTTTCAGGTAATTAAGCAGCTCTTACGATCGTTGAAGTACAAGCTTTCATTTTAATTTTCTATTGCTTGGCATTTTTTCTTTCTTCAGTTTCGTCTTTTTTCCTTTGCTTGCTTCTAATCTTTTCACTTTTCTTTCTTCTTTCATAAAGTCAGCTTACTTCTTCTCTTCAATTTTTTTTAATGATCTATTTTTCTGGTGCTACATGTTAAGACAAATAATACTTTCGGAGCATGTTTCTTACCTTTCCTTTCGGGTGTTTTTGGATATACACTAGAGGAAATTGCTGTAAATCCACTGGCATTACATCATGTAGTCTATGACCGATCATTAAAACAATGACGCCGCCTGCTTTTCTGCGTGTCCCGACATGTTTCACATCACCTGTGCAGATATCAGCTAGTCACAATAAGGAATGCACTGTCTTATTTGATTTTTACGTATAAGCTATCATTTCTTGGCGGAAACAGTTATACACCAGACATAGATTTACGTTATTTAAATTAAATTTCTGCCGTGCTACTTCCAAGTAAGACCAAATTTAATGAAACGGACCTCATTTATTAGTTTGCGGTCGTTTTTATCATTAGATAGCTCAATATGCCGAGGGAAACACAGTTATCTCATGAAGAGAAGTGTGTTATTGATGCTTTATACAAAAATGGTGTGTCTAACAGGAAGATTGCCAAGCAAATTAATAGTAATTTAATTCGTATTTAAAATTAGGGGAGAGGTATGGATCTATTAAAAGAACTGGTCGAAAACCGATCGTTAGTAGCCGCGACAAAAGGATAATTTTTAGACTGGTGGTTGCTTCGCAGATTCGTGCTCAATTACAACTTGACGTTACGACGAGACGTGTACACCAAATTTTGCAGGGTAATGAAAATTTAGAATGGCGCAAAAGATTAAATAAACCGAAACTTACTGTGAAGCACATCGAAGCTAGGTTGACGTTTGCCAAAAGGCATATGACCTGGGATCATGAATGAATTCTCAGACGATAAAAAGTTCAACTTGGATGGTCCTGATGGCTAGTAATACTACTGGCACGATTTACGAAAAAGCACAGAAGTGTCAATGAGTCGGAACTTTGGAGGAGACACGGTAATGGTCTGGGGTGCATTTTGCTTTCAGGGTATATTTCCTATTGCGTGGATTACTACGAAAATGAACTCATATGTGGAAATACTAGAAACACAATTAATCGACAATCTGCCTGAATTCTTAGAGGAAAACTTTCTTTTTCAACAAGATAACGCGGCTATTTACGCTTCTAAGTTCACAGAACAGTGGTTTGCACAACATAATATTGAAGTTCTAGAATGGCCAGCGTGCAGTCCTGATTTGAACCCCATAGAAAATTTATGGGGTATCATTTCCCGACGAATTTACCAAAATGGTAAACAATTTGCAACAATCAATGAACTCAAAAATAGAATTCGTGAAGTTTGGGCTAACATAGAGCTAGATGAAATGCAAAACTTGGCTATGAAAAACAGAGTTTTTGAGTGTGGATGTATAGTTATTTCCTCCAGTGTATATAAAGTAATTTTAGTACAATGAACCAGGTACCTACATCATTAAAGTTAAAACCGATTGGTCTTAGTCTTGGTCTTGGTCTAGGTCTTGGTCTAAGCATAATTAGAAATAACGTATTTATTTTTTTGACATTGCGATAAAATATATTACTAATGTATTCATAGAAAATTTCATTTGTCATGTAGCCGTTTTCATTGCTACTGCAACTCTACGAATCTGGTACAGCTTGCATAACTGATACGGCCACCTTTAATAGGGATTATAATACAATTACGGGGCTATATCATCTTCGTTTCTGCAAAATACGAACATTATACATAATTATGTTCGGTTTAGGGTGATTTTCGATGCCGTACACATGTTTTGATCTTTTGGATGCGAGTACCTTCTTGTTTTGATGGCATAAGTAGAAACATGTATCGTCGACATTAAATATGCTAAAACGATCGTCAAGACTATGCATTAGGTTCTTATCTTGGAGATATCGTTCAATTCCTTCAAACTAGTTTTTAATATCGGAATCGAATGCTAAAAAGGTAGCCCCCGTTATTCTCTTTGCTGTACTTAACGATACATGGGCATGTATGTCTTTTAAGAAAACTTTTCAGATATCCTAATTCTGGTTTATTTTCCTTGAAAGGATTTTCACGAATGTTGTCCTTGTAAATTCAATATCTGATCATTCTTAGAGGAGATCCCTTTTTATGGGTATTGTTTATCAAAGCTATGTTGTAACTTGGCTTTTGCATACACATGTTTATCAGGCTGTTATTAATTTTTACTATATTTTTGACTGTATAATCTTTTTTATACGATGGTGTCCTTTATACCGAAGCTCGTACGGGTCTGATATTTCAAGATAATTGCTCATTTAATTTTCAGAACGTTTTAAATGATATGATAATCCAGTAATTGGGTTTTGGAACCTTTGGTGTAACAATAACTATCACACTGACAAAAGTCAATACTAGGTTTTCCACTATCACCAAACAACAATACACAATCTCTCGACGCGCGTTTCGCTAACCAAGTTAGCATCATCAGGAGATGATTAACAGTAATAATGTTAATCATCTCCTGATGATGCTAACTTCTCGACGCGCGTTTGCTAACCAAGTTAGCATCATCAGGAGATGATTAACAGTAATAATGTTAATCATCTCCTGATGATGCTAACTTGGTTAGCGAAACGCGCGTCGAGAGATTGTGCATTGTTGTTTGGTGATAGTGGAAAACGTAGCATTGACTTTTGTCAGTGTGATAGTTGATATGATAATATTTTCCCATAAAAAATACCCTGTATTTTGTGAATGACGAGGAAATAACATGATTATTCTTTATCGAAATACTATTAATCTATATACTAGAAAGTTTGTCGTAACTGAGGTTGTACATTTTAGCAACGTTTCTATGTAATTTTCCTTGTAGTTTCCCATTTTTTTTTTTGTGTCAGATAAAAAAAGTAATTAATGTTACTTTCCATTGCTTATTAGAAAACAGGATCCAAACAAGAAGAGATCAGTTAGCACCAATTGACACGTCCGCCGTGGAAACTAATGACAGCTGGGGAAGCATGATGAGGAAAAAGCAATACAGGAATTTCGCTTCAGTCACTTTACAGATACCCGCCATGTTTTTTTTTTCCACACTCCCCTTCAATTCGCTGAGAAGGTAAAATCCAGCTTCGACGTTACAGCAATTTAATACGTACAGGAATTAGTCGGTATTAATTAGAGTAAAGCTGACGCCCAACCTGGCAGAAGATCCACGCGTACCAATCGACAATTATCTCCGTTTACATAGTATCGATTCGATTTGATAACATGTTAGGACATGTTTGCTTTTACCGTTTCGTCATTGACGAGACGTTACTCTCTACGCAGTTCCCGGTGAGCAAGCGGCTCTTTGTATGATGTGCAGCGGTTGCGCTGTTTGTACGCCTGCTAGTATTCTTGTAGTGCCAGCAGGTTCCGCTGCATGAACGATAATTTCACTGAAATTCGATAGATGTGATTAATGGGCTGACACGATGATACGGCCAATTATCAGCAGATTGGAAGCAATACGTGGAAACGCGGTCATCTGGAATAAACGCAAATACACCGAATCACAGAAACAAAAAAAAAAAAAAGCGAATGACAATGAACAACTCAAAAAGAAACGGGAAGAATGCACGAGGAAGACATATTTACTAAATAAAAATGGATGGGTATACAAATTTATGAGATATATGGGAAAGAATTAAACGAAATCTATGCAGTTGGGGTGACTTTAAAATTCTGATAATTACACTACAAAATATTTCTTTATTTAATTACAACTTACCATTTTCCTTTTTCCAGTCCGTACAGTTAAAATGCTATATATCCTAGAACTAACCTAAAAGTTTCAATTTAAACGAAAGGATGGAAGGAGTGAGAAAAATACATCACAAAAAGCATACACTACAGAAGAATTATTCTAAATTGGCGGATACTCCGCCTTCCATGCACAGTATACGGCACGACCTCGAAGAGCCTACAATATTGAAAAACATACTGAATTACGATTTTTTTAACGAGTCGCGAAGGCAGTGGGAATATCTATGCTTCTCGTGCGAATTATAACGAATCCCCATATTCCTTCGGATGTGTCTCACTCCATTGAGCACGCCCTCTTGCTCTCGCGCATCTGCTAGCGCCGGTTAACTCTACTGTAACAAATTCTGTGCTCCTACAATAGTGATCACACAAACCGATCATTTTTTTTCCTAAAATTACTTGGGTATAGTAACAAACGTTAATCTACACGTTGTAGGTTTCTTTCTTTGTTTCTATAAAATCGCTCATACTACTGCGCAGTAGGAATCCGTGAAATACCGCTTTTTCTCAGTGAAGGAAAAGATGGAGTTAATTAAATTCAATTGTATAGAACATGAACAAATGGAAGAACACAGAATACGCATACAGTGTGGGATTAAAATATGGAATATAAATGTAAAAAAAGAAACGGTGTTTCTTTAATGCTGAAACACATCCGTTTTATTGATTAAAATTACGTAAATATCCAGTTTTCATTTATTTTTAAGTTGTGATGTCATCACAAAAAAAGCTTAAATGACAATACTGAATTTCAGTAGCTGAATCCGATAGTGCTTTTTCTTACCTTTCTAATTGTAAAACTATCGGATTCTATTATTAAAAATCTATGTTATTTAAATGTTATGTGATGACGTCATAACTGACAAACAAATGAGTATCGGAAGGTGAATAGGAGATATTAATGTGTATTTCTAAAAAAAATAAAACTAAGCTTTTTTCTTTAAAGAGAACTGTTGAATTCCATTTTTTGTATTAATATTTCATACCTTAATCTTTTACCTCTAATATGAAATAAGGTTACGAACATGAGTTCTAGCTATAGTCCATGCATCTTCCGTCACCAGCTAGAAGAGGCTTGCTGAATAAACAGAGTACAGTACTGCAGATACATATTACAATAAGAACTGAATTTCGCATTTTATACGAATCGCAAAGCTAGTGCTCTCATGTGTAAGTTATAACGTTTCTTCATATTTCTTCGGGTGTGTCTCACTCCATTGAGGACACTCTCTTACTATCGCGCATCCACCAGCTGAGAATGCATGAACTGTAGAACAGTTTTGGCGCAAAAGGAAACAGTTCTCTTGGTATGGCCATATGAGAAGGATGTCGAAAGAGGAACTATCAATTAAGATTGAAATTAGTTTCCAAGTAGAAAGCATAGCAAAGAAAGCCGAAAATTAAATAAGAGTTCATGAGCAAATAAGAAAGAATGGTGCTCAAATTATGTCGAATGAGCATTTTTTATATATATTATTATTTTTACAAAATTTTTCTTATGTAAGCTATCATACTATTTATACGAGGGATTCGGTAACCAAATGAGAAGTCAGAATATAAAATCAAATACAGGCTCGTTCTAGAAAGAAAGCCATGATGTCAAAACGTTTTTGCTTTTACGTTTAACCGTAGTAGAATGGCATTTCAAACAATTTTCCAACCGATTGTAATTACGCCCGAAAGAATTAAGCAAATTTGAGATTCGCTTGCTTTGAACGGTAGCTTCCGGTGAAATTAAAATGTCGAAAATTGAATTCGCCAACAGGAAACTTGTCGCCCTTTGAACGTTTGATTGCCCAAAAAATGGGAAACAACTAATTTAACGTCTGACCGAAGAATTAAGGAGGCACTTCCTCGTTAATATCTCTGACAGAGGCTGCAGTTGGATTGGCGATGCCGGCGAGAAATTTAATCTAAGGGCACCTACGTACGTACGCTTCGGGTTCTTTGCGAATTGCTCCGTATCTTGCTATTTTCTTTTCTCGCAGGGAAAGTTGAAGTGCCTCCGAGAAGATATCCGCTATTGCGCTTTCCAAATGACTAAAATTTATACGGAGATATTGCGTTTTATGTTTGCAGTGGGATATATATGTATATATATTTGTGCTTCAATTCTGCTTGTAATGATTAAGAGGATTTTATTATTAATGGGCTTAGTGCTTTGCCTGTAGTGTATACGTTGCTTAATGAATTAAAAATTGCTTACCTCAGTAAAATCTATGAAAGGATTTGATTAAATGCTGTCAAAGTTAAGTATATCATCGTAAATCTGTGCAAAGATATACAACAATCCAATCAGCTTCAACGAACGTTTCTCTTGATGAACATTCTCTTGACATGTTCAATGTACCAAGACTTTTAGGAGTCTTGCGCACATGGATACTACATTATATAGCTTCATGGTAATGGTATAGGATATATCAAAACCTAAACAACGAATTTTTTTAGAAGAGTATTGATTTAAAAGTAATTAACACCATTTATCCATTCAAGGAAAAAATGCGAATAAAAAAAAATGGTTTACAATCTACATTTTTTTTTTTTAAATAAAAACTTATATTTTTAACGTCATGGGCGCTATTGGCCAAGACCTATTGTGCCCTCATGATGTCTTAACCGTCTCGACCTGGTTGCACATGAACTAAGAGGTCTGGAATTGGGTCCAGAGTAAGTTTTCTTAAACTGGGTTCGTTTAACCAAGCGACTCCTAAATGACTCCGTCTCTCCCTGCCCGCTGCCGGACAGTCGGCCAAAATGTGCACAGGAGTTTTTTCTGCACAGGGGAGAGTCCACTCGTCCCATGCGTTGCAAGTGTTTGTTCAGTGCACAGTGGCCAATCAAGACTCCCGTAAGTAGTCTTAGTTTGTTCCTGCCGATAAAGACTGTCTTGCGGAGTCTTTCCTCGCTTGTATGAACCCCAAGGGTTTTGCATTGTTCCGCGCCGGCAAGTCCATTCCAATAGGAGCGGTAACCAGTTGCGAGTTCAGATCTGACAAAAGCTTTGATGCCACCATAAGAACTTTCACACATCGGTTCTGAACCTGTGAATGGTCGTTCACTGGCGCGTCTAGCTAGTTTGTCAGCAATTTCTGTGCCTCTGATCCCAGAGTGGATTGGAACCCATTTCAACGTAGTACTGTGATGTTCCGCCAATTTTTCAAGCCTCCTATGGCACCCCAATACCATTTCGGATACTAATTTGACAGCCTGCAGTGCTCTGAGGGCAGCTTAGTTGTCAGAAAAAATTTCGACCTAAATTTATTCCTAAAATTTATCCTAAATTAAAATATAGTCTTATTCACTGAGCAAATTCTTGTAATGCATAAGTTGAATATTTTCTTCAGAACATTTATAATAATACATGGTTTAGGTTAGCACAATTTTTGTTTCTTGTAGCTTAGAAATAATAAATTTAACTTTTTTTTTTAAAATTGATCTGAGATCGACAACAGTTTAGATTTACAGGTGGAGTTTATTAGTGCATATATTTTATTCGGGGTGATTAGAACAATATATATGTCGGTATTCTTTCTTGCTGTGTTACAAAATGATACATAACATACTATGCCGATCGGATCCGCATTATATGATCCTACACATACTACCTTATGTAGAAATTTCTACTGACTATCTCTAACTACAAGTACATATTATTTTTTGACAATTATAAAATCAGGCTCAAATTTTTGAAGTTTCAGAGTTAGAAGGATCACACCTCATGACAGCAAAGTATAAATTTCAAAACGTGTGATGAGTTTAGATTAGATTGGATTAGGATTGGTCCTGCTCTTTAATTTTGCATTCTTAATTGGACCTATTATCTTTGGAAGTTCTTTCCTTGTATAACTAGCTGGTCTGGGATTCTCCGGGCCCAATAGTCAAGACACGAGGTAGTCTCTTCACTTTGGCAGAATATGCAAATAGCATCCTTTGTCAAGCCTATGCTATGCATAGGTCCATTTAATCTACAACGACCAGTTGATAGGCCTACTATCACTTTAACAGTCTTCCTATCTTCACCCAATATATGCTTAGTCAATCCAGACTTTTATTCCTTTAAGATCAATTTTGTCTGCCTTTCCTTTGGTGAGCTTGGCCATCGTTCTTTGTATTTTTTATTTATCCCGTCGTTGATTTATAATGGGATAATTCTTGGTGTTGTTTAATTTAGTTGGAATTTTTCTAAACACATTTTATTTTGTACAAATTATATATTAAAATAAATAAACATACATTTTAAAATAATACAAAGTTATATAACATTATTACGATCACAGACACTTTGGACTAGAGTGTAGCGAATATCCTGCAGCGCGTTTCTATACCAAAGCAAAATATTTGCAGAGAAGGCGTACACCAACAGTTAAGGTTGTTAAACATACACTGAATCCAGAGTAGCAGCACTTTGCGTGTAAAAATATCCATAGTTACGTATCTATACCCTTCCTTATTTTGCATATAAGTAGGTCTAACCTCCAGTTACAGACTTCGTTCGTTTCCAATACTTTTTATCTGATGCTATGCACGTTTATGCACTTATACCAATAACCATCGGAACCCTGGTTAAATAAAATATTCCATCAATAAATGCCAAAGGCGAGTAATTAATATTCCTGCAGAATTTTAACAGAACGTATATAAAATTCGTTTTTCCCTCTCCAACGTATCTCTACTTTAATTTAAATTCATTTACTGACGTTCTGTTATTCTTTCAGCGAAAGCTCCGACCGCTCAATTGGAAGTAGATAATTAAAAAATTTCAAAGCCCCTTTAGGCAACAAGATCTCGCACCAATTAACGGGTAGGCTGGCGCAGTTATATCGAGAGCTAACAATGTGGCTCCAAAATCAGCAACGAGTTTGCGCATTTAGATGAAATGCCACTAGAGGTTAGAATATTATCTTTTGATCATGAAAGGGAATATAATATACCTTTTAGCCATATTTTAGTTAGCTTAGATATTTCCTGAAACAATTCCCAGTTAAAGGTGCCTAACAAAATATAGTTTGAAATTCGATCTTAATTTGACGTTGTTACGTAATTAGTTTTCTTGTGGATATTTGGCTGGTTATTGGTTGCTAAACTGTGTGAAACGTTTCGACAATTTATTTTCTTTTTCAGTTGCTCTAATGTTATAATTTGTTTATCCTCAAAGTTAGTTTATAATAAATAATTTTAAGTTACCCTAATTATTTTAAAATATATAATAGATTTTCTGCAAACAACGTTGTTTTTTGTTAATAGACAGCTTTAATCGACATTACAGACACCACATTTGAAAATATTATTTAAAGTAAATACATATATGATACTGTTTAAGTTCGTTTTGCATTGGGATACATTGGGTTGGTGTTCACTATAGAGATTCTTGCAGGCCATTATTTTTACTGGAAGCTACTTTTTATGTGTTAGCAAATAAACAAGGTCACAAACACAATTATGAAGTCCACGAACACAATACCAGAATTAAAGATCACCTTCATACAGGCAAGTGCACTCTTACTGTAACCAGTATTGGAACTGCCAACATGGGGTCTCCATATATAATAAGAAAAACAAAAAACGTGCTTATAGACGTGCGTTCGAAAAAAGCAAAAAGTAATCCAGTCGCCTATGATTTCTATCATAAACGAATGAATTTCGCATGGGCTAAATAATAATACTGTCAAATCTAAAATACCTTAAAGCTTAACTTTTTGTGATTTATCATGGCCTTACAATACACCAATGTAGAATATACCGATATGCTATTGGTATTTGGATTTTGTGAAGGGAATACTCCAGAGTGTGTATTCTGAAAGGTTTCCAAATCGTCGAATACCAAGTCACCCAACGTTTGCTGCCGTTGAGCGACATCTTCGGGAGACCGGTCGCTTTGCTCCTACAACCGCTGATTATGGAAGGCAGCGGTTTTTTAAGAGTCCCTGAAGTTGAAGAAGCAATTTTAGAACGTGTCGAAGAAGATCCAGAAATAAGTACTAGACGAATAGGTAGGGAAGTAGGAGTATGTAAAGATGTCGTTTACCCAGTAATTAGGGAACAATTGCTATATCCATACCATAAAATAGCAGTTCAAGATCTTTTAGAACACGATCCCGAAATGCGCCTAGGTTTTTGTCGCTTCGTAAATGGGCAAAGAGAAGCAGATTTAAACTTTGGTAACACTATTTTGTTTACGGTTGAAGCTTGTTTCACAAGAAGAGGGGTAACTAATTTCCATAACGAACACGTTTATGCAGTTGAAAACACGCATGCCATAAAGATAAATCATTTTCAAGACGAATTTAAACTTAATGTGTGGATTGGAATAATCGGCAATTTTATTGTTGGTCCTGTTATTCTTCCACAAAGATTAACGGGAGACATCTACTTACAATTTTTACAAAATACATTGCCAGATTTGTTAGACGATTTACCTCTACAACTTCGGAGAGATATGTGGTACATGCACGATGGAGCTCCACCACATTTTTCAGTAGATGTTCGAAACTACCTAAATCAAGTATACCCAAACATATGGATAGCTAGAGGTAATAACGCTCCTTTAAATTGGCCAGCACGTTCTCCAAACTTAATTCCAGCTGATTTTTTTGTTTGGGGGCATCTTAAGTCCGTGGTTTATAAGACACCTGTGGCTAATGAAGCACAACTATGGCAACGTATTCAACATGCAATAAATGACCTTAGAGGTGATGGAAAAATTTTGCAAAAAAGTACAGTTTAATTTCCTTCGTCGAATAAATCTTTGTATGCGTGTAATGGAGAATGCTTTCAACAGTTTTTGTGACATATTTATTATTTGTGTTCATGTTTCAGTTTTTTAGCGCCCAAACTAAGCGACTTTGGACTAAGGTAAGTTTACTTAAATCGGCTTATTTTGGTCTAAGGAATATGTGGTAGGCGTGTGTAAAGACCTTTTACAGACACCTTGTATATGCATCTTTACAATAATATTTTGATTTTCGTATCAAAGGAAGCAGAAGAAACTAAAAATAAAAAGAAACTAACCATATGTATGTATTTCATATATGTATTTTCACGATCACGTTGTGTCTAATACATCTATGTTTTTCACGGAATATTTTGTGCATACTTACAGCTACACTAAAAATAATTTTGTAATTTATATTTCTTTATTGAATTGTAATTATGTTTTCTTATGCTTGTTTTCCTTTGAAAATTTATGTACACCGTATTGTTACATAAATAA
Organism: Cetonia aurata; assembly: GCA_949128085.1. Lineage (NCBI taxonomy): Eukaryota > Metazoa > Arthropoda > Insecta > Coleoptera > Scarabaeidae > Cetonia > Cetonia aurata. Next base: position 62,016,900 of record OX421883.1, on the reverse strand, counting down.
ACTTTACTTTACTTTACTTATATATGCTAAAAAATAAGAACTAGTATGTAGTTGCCGTCACGATATTTTAAAATGACTTCAATTCGTAGTAGTCGGATTATATGGGTTCGCTATTGTGCTTACCTGGGAAAAATAATCGTTAAAGTATTTGTCTATTGGGGAAATCCAATTGCGGAAATCTGGAGGTGTGTAGTATCCGAACTAGAGTGTCTGCTGCTTTCAAATTTTGGTGGTATGTCAGGCACATGGTTGTCACTGCATACCCCGAGTCTACCACGATTCGGTTGTCTAGTACTGGCAGCAAGAAATAGAAGACACCTAAACTGGCCTTAGACTTAATAAAGATGAAACTGAAATGTTATTTTTATCTTGAAACAAATCGAAAATCTTTCTTTCCGCATTTGTCGTAACTGTTTCGTGATCTCCTTACATTTTGGGACGCAGTAAAATACACGTAAACATTAAGGTGAATTACAACTAACGAGCCTCGAGATTCCGAAACAAATGTTACCCATCTCTCTAAAAAATTCACTTGACGACCGCTAATAAAACCTAACAGGAGATATATAACGCGGAAATGAAATATATTCCCCCAGCGCTTATGGACGCATGTATACACACGCTACGGAGGGGGAAGTTTCCTAGCGGTATACTATATGAACCTCTCGCTCATCCATCAAAGCACGCACAATGAGAAAATTCGCGCGGCAACGGTCACGCATATAAATTCTTTCCGGTTCGGTCGTTGTCTTCTTCTCGGCCACGGATCCCACACAAAATGAGACCCCAACTGAGGACCTTAAGGCTGGCCGCCCATTATCGACGATGTAAATTGGGGAGGAACGGCCTGATATCGGACCGAGGATCTGCAAGGGTTTGATGAACGCGGTTGGTATGGAAGATGGCCTTCGTAATGCGGTATACAGTTCCTAAAGTAGGTATTGGTTACAGATTCCTTATCTGAAATCGATGAAGAGTTAAGTTGGAGCTTTTAAAGGTAGTATTGCATCAGAAAAAATATCATTTCCTAAGATTGCTTATGTTTCTCCACGCCTATTAAAAATAATATGTCAATGCACTTGAGAAATGACAGTAATTTCTCACGCATGTAAATTCCAGTTGGGAATTCAGGTCCTATTGACCAACCACATCACGCATACTTGCAAAATATATGAGCAAAATGTAGCAACAAAATCCATCACAAGCAACACGCGAAATAAGTCAAAATTTTAAACTTTTTGACGGTTTTGACGTTTCAAATTATATTTGTATAATTCGTATGTATTAACTTTTTCTTAATAGGCGTGGGGAAAATAGTGTTTTCAACTAGCGTACAATGGCTGTAATTCCAACACTCGCCTAACGGATCGTGTTGGAATTTTCAACCTCGTGAATAGTATGTCTCGATTACCTGTCGGTGGTTAAATGGTGAGCATGTTCTTCTTTCACCTGAACGCACGAGATTCGATCCTCAGTATAATTGATCTTATTTAAGTTTTAAATCATCACAACTAATTTCACAAAAAATTAGGGATAATATTAATTTAACTAACTTTAACAATCGATCTGATGCTATTAATAAAGCAGAAAAGATTAAATAAAAAAAAATATGATATATTCAACTGTATGAGAGTTGTACGATCCCAAATTCATTAGTATCGCGAAGATATCTTGTTAATTTGTCAATTTAATTTTACAAAGATGATCTAATTCGAACACGAATTTGAAATTGTATTGACATAGCCGGTTTTACTAGCACGGATGTGCAAGATACTTTACAAGAAAACGGACTGCATTGCCATCATCATCAATCCTATCAACTTAACCAAAGAGTTCGTTTTTCTCAATGGTAGAACAATCATCTGGATACTTCTTCAAGGATCTATGACGCAGCTATTACATTTACGAAAGGTGGAATCAACAATTTTGACAACGAACTTTTATGGACAATCGCAAATCCTCAAGCTGTTCGAGAAATTCTTTTCTAGAGAAGATTCTCGGTAAGTAATCGGACCACATATCTTTGACGGAAATGTGAACAGAGAAATGTACCGGGCTTGCTTGGAGAACGAACTATCTCTACTGCTTCAGGACATTCCTCTTCAAAACAGAAAGATGATGTCAACACTTACATTCAGATGTGTGCTAGAGAGATTTTGGATAAAAACATCAGACACAAATCAACAAAAATTTTCAGCGACAGTCACTAGTCACTAGAAGAGCATAAATGCAACTCGATGCTGATCTGGAGCTGTAAAAACACCCTAACTACAGTGGAGATGGCTAATAATCTGTCTCTAATCTGGGTACCTTGGCACTCACTCATTCGTGGCAAAGGGAGCAGACACTCTTGCAAAAAAGGGTACTGTGGGGCATTTTCTGGGACCACAACCTGCCATGGGCTTAGCACCTACGGTAGTTAAACAACAAATCTATGTATGGCCGCATCAGAAAGTGCTCTAACATTGGAACTATTGTCCTGGTATGGTACATGCGAAAAAGTGTATTTCATTTAATCATGTCAGAATCAAGGAACTACATGACCTTGACCTTAAAAGTGTGAAAATAGTTGTTTCTGTCTTTACAGGTCATTGCAAACTCAGAAAGCACCTACGCAGAATCGAAATGTGTGAAGACACTGAATGCCGGCTGTGTTTATAGGAGGAAAGTTGAGCATATCTTCTGCATGTTAATGTCATCTTTGGGAAGGTTGACCTTTTCCTAGAAAACCTAAAAAAATATCATTTTAAAGATTCTGAACTACCTTAAGAGCCTGAACTTGTTGGATGAACTTTACAGATAACATCCGCCCAACAATAAGCCCTAGCGGTCGCGGTGGACAGGACGGATTATTGACCAATGTAGATGCTATCTTCTCTCAAAACTCAATACTGAATATCACATATTCAACGTAAAATTAGCTAAAAGTATATATCTGCAATTATGTTATGAAGGTATATAAATTTAAAAAAAAACAACTGCATTTTAATGAATTCAAATTTAGGACTTTTCAACTCTAGCCATTCTAGTTCTTAAGTTAAAAGGAAAGGAATGGAGGATTAGACAGAGTTACGGATAGATCAAATGTAAGTTTTGCATTATATAATAGTAAGAAGCCATTATTCACTATGTTTCTAAAATAACTCATATAACATTATAAAAATGTCAAGATAAGTAACGATTCTCTTTCATCATCTCTATCCATCACAAGAAATATTCCGAGAACCAACAACGCGTTACAATAGCGCGCTTCTGCTATCCTGCGTGACATTATCGATTCCATGAGGGTAATGTTGTCTTGATTCAGTGATTTAATTGTACCGAATTGCTATAATGGGCTCCCTGACAAGGAAGAGCTGGCACAATTAGGTCGTAAATTTATTAGTGGTCCCATAGATGTACATATGTATGTATTATGTATGAACATAGCTAACTAGGTATGTATTATATGCATGTGTCATTTACACTGAACTGTGTTAAGGCTCCATCGGAGAATAAATAATGGATACCTTATATTACATTTGATTTGATGAAAGTGGCACAATAATGTTCTAATTTAATTATTTATTAAGGGTTGGTTTCAATGAATGCCCCAACCGTCATTTTGAATATCATTTATTCATCCTTTAAGAAAGTATTCTTGAATAAATATTGATAAAAACGATTACATATTAAATGTATGGTATGGTAAATTCTTATTTCGATGACACGAATAGGAGTTAAAAATTTTATACAGTTACTTTCACAATTTTATCTATGTGCATATATATTCTTTAATATTGTAGTATTCTATAAGATATTCCTTTATATTTCTATTGGGATTTCCACACCAACGTAATTTCTTCTTCAGATGCATTTTCCAATGTCATAGTATCTTTTTCTAAGCTGTCAGTTCAGTGCGAGACAATGCTCCATTTATCTATTTTAAAAAATCTGGCATGTGAAATAATTGAAGTCTGGATAGAATTTGTTTAATATGATTGTTTATATTAACAAGTGAAACTTGCTGATCTTTGAGATTCTGTGGAGTCATGACATTTCGAAGCTTTACCCTGTGTTCACAAATGTTATGTTAAACGATTTCAATTCAATAATTAAATAAATTCATAATAAATATTACTTACTAGCATTACATCCACCATCGTACACTCTATTTCAATAATAAATATGTCTATGTGTCAACACTGTCCCGAGATTTCTAAAGATGTCCAGATTCTAGGAAGAATTTTACAGAAAAGGAAGAATGTCCTGTTTCTAACTTTAAACAAAATAAGTTAATAAGTTTTTATTTTAATACTAAAAGACGCGTACAGATATTAAGGAGTTTTTCAAACTTAATAAAAAGCAAATTAAAATACAGAGGCACTAAAATCGTAATTTTTGGCAGTAAAAAACAGAACACTATGTATTTTTGTAAAATCTACAACATTTAGAGGCGTTTCGTACTCAAAGTATTTTACAAAATTTAGAAATGCGACTTTCAGAATTTAGAAACACATATATTTACTCGTAAATTGAAATCAGTGTAATTCATCTAAATCTATATTTTCAAGCTGCCTTGTTTATTTTAACGCATATTTTTGATCTGCTAGAATACCAAGAACCATACCAAGAGAAATATGTAACTACGAAAGAAATGTGTTTACCACAGTAAATCCATCAAGACCGAATGGTGCAGAGGGACATGTTCCCAATTCAATAAACTGTTAGAGTCTCTCTTCATATACATGTTTTCATAAGCGTCTAATTCCCTGGAAAATGTTACATTTATTAATAATTCAAGTTCATAACGTTAATTTTATGGCCTGTATCGTTAATATGTTGTGCAACACTGGATGATTCAAGCCTCCCGTACCGATAATGCGCTATGCGCTCCTCAAATCTAGTTCTTATTGCACGTTTTGTTTATCGAACATATACACTATTCCGACATTTTTTGAAACGATTAATATAAAAAATACATCTTTTCGCTAATAGTTTAATATATTTCCTTTTCTGCGCCTGCCATTCAAAAAGAAAATCCTTTGTTGTGCCTGCCGTTTACTTTCAACTTCTAATACCATTAACGGCGATTCGTTTAATTTGGGAAACGTTTTTGCGCCATTCCAAGCGAATTTCATCCCATTCGCACGGTACGTCGAGCGGAATTCGCCGATATACGTAAATAGATCAATTAAGTCGTACGCTGCGTTACGGAGTTTTATTAGGCAAATAAAAGCGGAGGTAACACGAATTTTCAGTTAGGTGCTGGCCGTATTTGCAGTACTAATTTCTGTGCGAAGTGAACGGCGGCGGAGGTGGCAAGGGGCCTCGGCGTCCTCGCCCTTTTGCATTTATTATGAGAACACTCGATCCAAAAGAGTACTTTACGGTGACGTTCGCCTTCGTTGGGGGGCGCTACTTTTCGTAAGGGGTAATTCAATTCCCTTGGAAAAATATTACTTCGAATCGCGAAGCGTCCAGAGGATGACGGATATACGATGCGTGCTTACGTACACATCTTTTTGAAGATAATATTGTGATACGTATTGCTGTGTACTGAAAGTACCAACAAGAAAGTAAAAATGAAATTTTAAAAATGAAAAATTAAATCGGCTAGCTTTAGTAATAATTTCGCAAAAGAACAATTAATATCAGGGTTTTGATTGCAAAGCAAAGAAAAATGTGGGCGACAAAAAAAAAACTGACTTTCATTAAAATTCTTCAACAAATTTAAATGGATTGTTTTTTTAAATAAAAGAAACAGAAATTTAGATTGACGTTTATACAATAATTTTATTTTAAAAAAAAAATTAATTACAAAGTGCAGAAAAAAACCTTGGATTTGAGATCCTGGTCTAAAAATAACTGCGAAGTTTTAAAGTACAAAAGGACAATTCAAAATCCTATCACAAGGCAAAAGATAAAAAAAAGCGTTCAGGAAGATAAAACTCTTACTTCAATTTACTCCACGTGGTCTCAATCTTAAAATAACTAATTTTTAAAAATGGAAAATTCTAGTAAATTAAATAAATGAAAATAAAAGCAATTACAAAGCTTTTGTTCACCCAACCCGGGGTGATTAATAAATAAATGACAAAACAGAAAAATTAAAAACGAACAAAAAAATTAACTCTATAAACTTAAAATATCTTCCTGCACGTAAAAATAATAACAGATCTTATATCAACAATGTGTACACAAAAATACAATACCAATTATTATTAATTGAGTTCCCTGATGGACTTAATTAAAATCAAATATGAAAATTCAATAATCACAAAATTACAAAATGTCTGCAGAGAAATACAATTTTTAATATCTACTTACTTTCGAGTCTTTCAAGGAACTAACTCCTACGGTTCAACAAATCGTACATGTAACAAAAACCCGATGTGTGCGACGCCACGCTAAAAGATTTGTCCGCAAACAGATGAACTCGCAAAAACAAAACAATATACACAATACTAGTGAAAAGAAAATGTACAACTGCATGAAATTTAAAATAAATAACTGAACAATAAATTAAATGAATTATACAATTCAAAACAATAACTCTCTTCTATAAAAATAAAACAAATTTGAAATTTCTCGCAACATTGACAAAACTTTAAGAAGTGAAAAACAACTGAATTTACAAGAACCCGGGTGCCAGACCACAGCAGTATGTACCGACTTATTTTTAACCTACTTTCTTCAGTATACACTGATAAAAAACTTAATACATCCCACACGCCTTTTTATTATAAGGCACTGTATTGTATTTATATATACGTATTTGTTTGATTTATTGTTCAACAGTTTGAAGCACGGTAATCCCCGCTGTTATATTTGAAATTAAAAGCGACTAAAGAAAGATAAGGTGGACTTTCTTCTGTGATGAGTGGAAATGAAAACCAGTGTTTTACATAATTTCTAACATCTACAAATCCATTATTTACAAACGTCGAGAATATGAAACTGTTACTTGCACGTTTTATTGATTTTGATTGAATCTTTTAGATTCCTCTATTATACAAATTGCAATACAAAACATCTTAATAATGATGTTAAGGTTTTGACCTAACTAAAGTTTTTTTTTAAACTAAGGGTCATTATCATAACTTAACCTAAAACATTTGACTAATAATGAGTGTTTTTTTTCTTAAAAAAAAAAAAACATTAGTGAGATTAAGAGTAAGTCAACTTGCAGCACAGAGGGTCTTTCCATTACAATATTTCGGAGCCTTCCAGATGATGGCATTGGTTCTCTTGTCACTCTAATTAATGACCCATTTGTGAAAGGTGTTTTTCCACAATGTCTTAAAACAGTCATTATCATTCGTCTTCATAAAGACGATTACAATCATTACCGACCAGTTGCCCTACTCCCAACCTTATCCAAAACTAGTAATGAAACTAGTAATCAGGCAGTTTGGGTTTTTGTTCAATTCAAGTACTGTCGACACCTTCTTCTCGGTTTTCAAAGTATTTAACAATATTAATAGTAAACACTTCACTGCAACAGTATTCTGAGACTTATCAAAAGCTCTTGACTGTGTCAGTCATGACATTCTAATAAAAACAATATTTTACTATGGGATTCGTGGTACTCCTCTGGAACGGTTCAAATCGTACCTTTTCAATAGGAAACAAATAGTGAGAGGAAATAGTCCTCCTCATCGTGTATGGGAACTGACTATGGCGTTCCGCAGGGTTCAGTGTTTGGTCCAATACTTTTCCTTCTTTTCATCAATGACATCACCGATTTAAAGATCAGTGGAAAATTTTGTCTCTTCGCAGATGACACCAGCATCATTTGGAGCAACCTAAATAGAGATGAGCTACAAAGTATTATATCTAAGGGCCTAATCATCATCAAACATTGGTGTAACTCCAACTGCCTTTGTTATAACAAAGACAAAACGGTGGTTCTACCTTACAAAGGTGCACTGCAGCAAGCATGTCTATTCGACAACGACACCGTCAATATGGTTCAATCTGTTAAATTCCTGGGACTTATCGTTGACGATACTCTTAAATGGTCTCACCATATCGACATTCTCTCATAAAAATTGTCTTCTGCGTGCTTTGGAATCAGATCTGTAGCCAGGGAGCTCAATCCTGCTACTGCTCGCATTACTTATTTTACCCTTTTTGAATCCCATCTCCGCTACGCGCTGCCCTTTTGGGGCACCTGTAGTTTGTACAACTTCAATACAATTTTTAAATTGCAAAACAAGGGCAATTCGCTACACATTTCAATTAGGGACCAGAGATCACTGCCGACCATACTTTTTAAACTATAAAATCCTGACCCTCCAGGTACTCTTTATCCTGGAATCTGTCTCACTAATTTGTAAACATATTAGTGATTTACCAAAAAGACCTCTTCATAACCACGTTACAAGACGGTTGCAACATGACCTTTATTTACCTGTACCCAGTTCAGAGTTAACTAAGAACTCAATCTTCTACGATGCAATCAAGCTCTACAACCTTCTCTCAATCCAACTCAAATCGATACCAACATACGTCCAGTTTCGCAGAAAGGTAAAATCTTACCTTCTAGCAACCTCTTTACGCTGTTAGCGATTTTTGCGGAGAGGGGTAACACTAAATTTCTCTTCTTTCAAACTTTCATCTCCCCTTTTCTTTCTTTGTGCGGGCAGCGCAATCTCCTGGTTTATTCTTTGACGACTAAGTGTATCTGACACTATCTATCTGTGCTTATTGTATATGTACCTTTTTAATTATTAAATTTGTTAATCACTCTGCTTTGTCCACAAAATTAATTTATAATTTTTCTTGGCAATAAAGCACATTATTTTATTTAATTATTTCTAAATGAAAAAAGCACAACGCCATCTAACCGTGAAGGCAAGATGTCTGTTAGCCTCCACATCATGGCTATTTAGTTATTTATTCACTATAATTATTATTTCTTCTAAAATATATACAAATATATAATTATTATGTATATAGTATTCTCTTGATTTTGTAGGTCACAATAATATTAAATTAAAAAATAATATCTATGTGAAAAGTTTCGGTTTATTAAAAAATCTTATTTATTAACAAGTATAAATATGACATATATAAAGAGTAAAAAAATGTTATACAAATGTCATTCAAATTAAATTCATTTTAGTTAGTGCTAATCATGTGGTAGTCAAAAAAATATTGTACGCACCACGGCTGGAAAATGTCTTTATCGACATCACTTTCCACCATTGACACGTTAATAACTATTATTTCACTTAATTTACATTTTAAAGAAATCATTTGAAAATAAAGTTCTTATCAGCGTTCTCAAGAACACAATAATTTATTATAATTTTATAATTTTAAAACAAACGTAATTGTAATCAATGTAGAATAAAAAGCCATAATAATTCCAATAAACAATTTGTGTTTCTTTATATCAATATAGAAGTCTATGGCGAGGAATATCACATATGCATAAACAATACAACTTTAAATGGTTTCATCTGATTGTCCTATTTTTATTAACAGTATTTTGTCATCACTATTTTCCACGTAGCAATTACTTCAAATTCCTTCACAACTTTCGTACAGTTTTCGCTGTGAATTCCTCGGAAACACAAAGAATTTACAATAAGTTTTGACGTCGTAGTTTCTATTTGATGTGATGCTTGGGTAAGTTAATGAACAAGCAATCACTTCATGGTTTATTTTTCAAAAATAACCCAATCGTTTAGGGTATAGTGTAAAGTACGTTCTCCCTATATATCTTAAAAACGTTTTTGCTGCGCTTAAGGTACTCTCTATACTCTACGAAAGACACTTAATGATGGCTTAAAATGGCGACGAGCGAAACTATTTTAACAACGTTCTTTCCACATTTTTATTAAATTGAGTGTAATGTATTTCACTTTTGAAACAATAAGCGAGTACATATTTTTATCATCGAGGAATGCTGTACATTTTTTCCGGCACCGCGCAACTTTATTAAATTTATTCGCTAGAATGCATTAGTCTCTTCATTTCGTGTAATTGAAAGAAGCGAACCGATCAATTCGCCATTTCAAGCTGCACACGATCCGAATGCATAGTTAGAAGTCTATCGTCAGGACAACGGATTCATGTATAATAAAAGTCTGTTGACTATTATCTGCGGAGTGAACTGAAGCATACGTTACAATTTTATTGATCGCATACATGTGATTCGTCAATTACTTTTTACAATGATATTCATTCTGCAATTCGTTCTATTATTATATAACGAGCCTATAAAATACCGGAAAACTACTAACCGTTTAATGCAGGCGGCGAGGCACGTACTCTTGTGCTTTTAAAAGTAGGTGAATTGTTTTTCAATATTACCCGCTGGGGCGTAATCACCACCAGCTATTGCGCAACATTGAGAATGACAGATGACTCGATTCTTGGCAAACGGAGCAATGCGCGGAAGCATTATTACAAGGCGAGCGCTTGCCATGTGAAATGAAATAATGAAAAATAACCTTAGTTAAACCATGGTAAATCGCACCAACAGCTGCCGGATTCTCCACGGGGAGGATAAAGTATTCCTGGGGACTCATTAATAACAATTATGTTCGTAGTATTTTCAGGTTATTACCATATAATATATAATAGCACATAAATCAAATTATTAAAACTAAATAACAACTTAAATTAATAGATTAATATTTTTCCACAAAATAAGATTTGATAGAGAATTACAGTACATCAAAAAGATTGCAATCTACAATAGTTACTCTTCTGCGGATGTATTCCGCTGTTGCAATTCAATATAAACATTATGTGCGCTGCTCTACGAGTTTAAGTTCATTTAAAACCCGCGATAGAAAGTTTATCAAAGAAAATTCTAGCAGGTCAACGCAGGCGGTAAAACACTTGTGATAAATAAAGGCCAAAGCAGGCGGTAAAAGGAAATAAGCACTTGTAAATATAAATTTAGGGTAAGGATAACGAAGCATATTTAGGAATTTATAATTTCATTTCATTCGGTTCATTCGGTCTTCGGTTGAAAATGAAAATCCACGAATTTTCCAAACAATTCCATGATCAGAGGAGTGATCAGACATCTTGTGTGCCTATATAAGAATATGAATAGCAACGAATGTATTGATTTCTTCCATTGCACTTCGATCCGCTATCAACATTCCTAGTCGAATAAAATGCGGCGTCCCGTTCGAAGCTTATCTTTACCGCATTTTTACTCCCCTTTTTTGCCGAACAGAAATGTAACAAATTTCGTTGAGACGAACGAAAGCCTGACAAAGAGGCATTTCTTTTTATTCCCCGTGGAAAGATGCACCCTCGCTGTTAGGGGGAACAAAAGTGTGTTAAATGGGACAAAATCACATCACTTCCGATTTTTTTTCGCGGGAGCGGAACTGGTTCTCGTTTTTTCGAGATAAATACAATGAGCTCGTTTAAAATAAGTGTCCTACGATACGTCCCCATTTTTCATTGTTAGACGGGGAGCGATGTTATACAATAGATAGAAATAGATCGCTTTGTCCTGTCCGAGATGGCGATGGAATATAAGTGATAGAGAGGAGGGAATCGTAGTTATGCGAGGCACTTAAAAAAGATTTCGGGTATCGGATGATTTCGTTAGCGGTTCGATTATATCTTAGCGGTTGGCATCTTCGCGAAAATGACTTTTTTTTTTTTGTGGCGGCGTAAAAAGTGTAGTAGGTATATCTCCCCCTTAAAAGCCACAAATTGAATTCCGATGGATTTAAGGCTTTCAGCGTAAATACAGTCTACTTCGTAAATTTTTTATCTGCGGGTAATCATCCGATTTTTTTTTTCTTAGAAAGCATCTCTAATGGTTATAATAGATCAGGTGAAATAATAATTACATTGCACTGCAATTATAATCGAAATAAAGGTAGGTGTGTAAGAAACAATCTCAGAGTGAAATGATTTGATGAGATGTCAATTCTCGGGCCATATTGTAGAAAATATCGTCATATTCCTGTGGAAAGATGGGTAACTAACATTTTGGATAGATCTGCAATTACTACTAAAAACTTCATAAAAACTTTTGTTGGAAAAGCTTTTATGAACTCTCTTTCATAGCATATCGTTGTATTTAGAGTTGATTATCGTTTATGTATTATGACAATAATATTAATCACGTGTGTATACATAACGTAATATTTCAAAAAGCTTAGAAAAGAAAATACTATAACCTTTTCTACACTAATAATGTCTCTTTTGTGTTTATGTATAGCCGGATTTAATCTCTGAACTTAATCTATCTCAGTTTGTATTTACATATAAATGTATAGGAACAGAAATAGCCCGTTATTTGATACAAATTACAAATCGATTATTATAGACTACGGCAACGAATCTTTCCCTTTATAATGACGACCATTTGCCATACACAAACCGATTAAACTTGCTCACCCGCCGCTGAATGACCACCGCGGCCGGCAATTAGAGACAATCCCTGGGATTGAGCTTTTATCGGTGCCGATTACAGGGCGGACTATTATTATTATTATTAGAAAATTCCTGGGCGACCCGAACGCACGCCGCTGAGGATCAAGTCAGGTGGAATAAATTCCCATGTCACCGGAAACGTTACCGTATCATTATATCGCGGAATTGGAACTTGAATGACCTTTTCGCGTGTATTATGTTCTCCCTTATATGTGTTTAGGTACCGATCGACGGTCTACGTTGTTAAGAGGGAAATATATGTTGTGTCTACATAATAATGTCACAATTATTGCGATATAGATCCTCCCATTTTCAAATCATGCATCATTTTCTATCTTACGCGAGATTGTATGTTAAATTAGACATACATCGCGGTTGTAAGACCTATGGTCACTTATGCGTCCCTGATATGTTCGATACAGGAAACTGCTGTAACTGAACTCACCAAGATACATACGCTTAACGTGTTTAGGAATAACAAGACTACTTCTACAGCAGTAATATGATGCCCCTTAGATATTCATTATTTTCATTTGATTTAAACAGTATTACGTAATGGCAATTCGTCTTAATAGTAAAAACGATTTTCTTTACGAATTGCCATTACATAATACTTTTGTTTGTTGTACTACGTTTTGTTGTCTTTTCTAAATACTAAAAACCATTTACTATTTAGAAAAACAAAACGAATTGCTATTACGTGATACTGTTAAAATCAAATGAAGAGAATGAATATTTAGGGGGCATCACCTTACTGCTGCTATAGGAGTAGGTTGCTGTTGACAAGTACGGGGTATATAATTTGCGTTTCAGGTCTGATACGTTTCAACTTTTTTTCTTGGAAAAAAGTCGGGTACCTTTTTCCAGGAAAAAAGAAAAAAGGTACCCGCTAATGTAGCTATAACCGTACAGAGTATGATTTTGAGTTATTTTGGTAACCAGATAACCTAGCTGTAGAGGATTTGTGCCGTCAAGCAATTACGTTTTCTTTTGGCTTTGGTATTTTTGAAATGCAATTTCTACACTCTTGGAATATTTTCGAACTTCGCAGTTCCAATTTGAACTTACTGTTGATCTGATTTCCCGCGGATTACGCCCATCTTTCGTTTATTTTTAGAGTTTTAAAATTAGTACCACACATCCTGAGACTCTACAAAATCTTCTGTCGTACGTGGTCATACGAATCACTTCGTAGAGGACTAACCCTATATAAGCTGAAATTTCGAGGGCTTGATCCAGCCTGAGTGTTTTGTAGTAATCGTTGGAAGAGTGTGTTATACTGCGCATTCCTCTTACTTAAGGATCTTGCCCTGGCGCGCATCGACACCGAAATATCTGTTAGAACCTAATTTCGTTGCGCAATTAGATAAAAATTTTCACCGATAGCTATCGTTTGGCCAGAAAGCTGTCAATTTCTTCTGGGCTTTCAAAGAAGACCACCTGATTGTAACTTAATTTGCTTTCATGAGAATAATAGTCAGTTTTAGACTTTTTTTTCTTCTAATTTTAATTTAGTTATTTGAATATTCTTGCCGTTCGAATTAAAATACCAATTTACAAATTTAGTAACTTTCTTTTATATTTTCAATGTGAATGTAAGCAAAGTTAGGAAATTTAACTCTGAATCTCCTAACTAATTTCTTTATTATCTAAGCAAATCGCCTAACCACATAAATTTAAGGCGAAAAAATCTATACACCGGGTTGAGTCAAAAAGTTCGCGGGCGGTTTACGAAACTTGGCCGACGCTGAAATCGCAGCTAGGGGAGCGATTTGCGTCGGGCCAGATACTTAGCCGGCGCCGAAATTACAGCCAGGAGGCGGTCTACGCCGTGTCACATATCAATGGGACAATAACGTTACCAAACTCGAAAATCGATCAACTAAAATGAAAATTAGTGATAGATTAAGAATCAACTTAAAAGTAATACTAAAATAGATTTTCCCACAGAACGGCACGTTACAACCGGGCAACCATTCTGAGTGATCTACGCATTTTGTTTTATGTCAAGTCACACATCCACTTCAGACCTTTATTTTCTTTATATCAGTGATAAAGTTGTGTTATTTCTTTTGTTATATGGACGTTTTCTTCCTTTCTGAGGAGTGGGTTACTGTTTTTAAATATTTCCTTTACATTGAAGCGTTATTCTCTTGGGTCCCATGGCCAAGAAGAACTGTCAAGGTGTACTGTAGTGGGTGGCGCCCTCCACTTTCTCTTCGACTGAGCATAGCGGGTACAATTAGCCTATCTTTTGCGCCTTTGACCTGTGTATTAGAGGGTCGCTAGTTTTGAACATGTATTCAAGACTAGCGAATCCTAGGTCTACGCTGCGCGATTTCGAGCTTCCCTCCTTACTTAACTCTTTGTATATTTATATTTTCACAACCCCATTGCCTAGAGGTGGCACTGTAGTTATTCGAAATGAGGCATATTTTTAACGAACACATATGGAAACTGATAAGGAATTGTAGGTACCTTCATTCTTTACTAGACCGTTAAGTCTAAAATATTTAAGCTTTGCCATTGCGCGATTGAAAATAAAGAATAAAATATATAAAGAGCTTGCAGAAATTCTTAAATAAAAAACAGATTTGTAATTTATAATCGAAAATCCACTCTTCGATGTGTGATCTTTGATAAGTAGGTATACTTACACCTTTTTCTGTACATACGACTTCATAATAAAACGTGACGGGCCTACACTAAATCATGTTCCAATTCCATTTTATCCAGGAGTAATAAATAAACACGCTCAAAGGGGGCGCCTTCGTGTCACGTCGTTGACTTATGGAAAACGTAATATACCTAGGCGAAGAGTAGGGTACAACAAAAATGCGTTCTATTACATACCTACATACATATTACATGCATACATCTACCCAAGAGAAACGTGACATATACATCGCCATAATTCGTTATACATACATTTATGTCACGTGCGCGCCAAACAAATTTGTGAGCGAGAACATAATTTTCTATCAATGCCAGAAATTATTTTCCAGGCCGACTCGGTGAAGATAACGAAATGTTGACGTGAGTAAATGAATCAGTCGATTTATACGATACTTTTCGACGTTTCGTTGGTAATGATAAAATGATGCCCTATTGAAGTATATATCATTTCTTATTTAGGTGATGATTGTTGTACATACACGCTAGATTACTAATCGAAGAACTTTGATTGGATTGTTCATTAGGATTCGGGCGTCCCAGTCTTTAATAACAGTTCTTCACAGAGTAATTGGTTGTTATTATTATAAACATCTTTATTGAAATAATTCATAGCACAATACTACAATATACATAAAAAAAGAGTTAAAATTAATATAAAGCAGCGTATAAATGAAACATATATACCTAACATTATTAAAACAATAGGATCACAAGATTCAATTCAATTACAACTAAAATAGTTGAATTGTTCTTCCATTGAACCTGGATTACATGAAACTGAGGAAATGGATCAAGTTGCCTAAATCTAAACTTAAATCTAAATTCTGCAATGAACCCAAGGTAAATATATATTTGGCTGCACATACACAAAAATAATTCTACCTATCTAAGGGCAACAGTGGAAATGTGATTAGTTAAATAAAGGAATAAAGAGATTGCTTCAGATGGCACGCACACACGACACGTAATTAAATTTCAACAGATACCTTTTCATTTGTTTTTTAAATGTAGACAAATTGAAGGTTTTAAATTTTTCAGGAATTTTATTATAGACATTGCTAATCTTATAAGAAAATGAGCGTTCGAACAATGTTGTAGAATGGACAGGAGGACTCAACGTACCCTTAAACCGAATGTTCAAGGTGTGAACATCTGTACGACATCTAACTCTTCTAGACAAGTTTTTAGGCTCCTTGTTCAGAATAATTTTATGATACAATGTAGCTGCGCGCAAAAGTCGACGACCACACATATCAAGCCAACCAACGTCCCGCAACCTGTGGGACACGCGCTCGAACCTTCTAACCCCAAATATCAAGCGCAAACAAGAATTCTGCACGCGTTGAAAGCGAGCAGAATTAGCAACCGTGAGACATCGTCCATATACAGAACTACAGTAATTAAAATGTGACAGTCCCAATTCTAAGGTGAATTACTGTGTGATATGATACAAACGTATGTGGCTGTTGATGGGTAAATATTAATAAAAAATAATCATTAGCAATATTAAAATTAACAATACTAAAAGGTTTCCAAAAGCAGTACGCTATTAGTAGCGTGGACGCCTCTAGCCGGTATGTTTTGTTACAAGGGATCCGATCGTAGACCGCGAATAGGCACTGGAGTATTTTTGTCGGTCGTCTGGTACTAGGGATATCCCCGTTCGTCGTCAAAAGCGGGAAAACGCGTAAATCTTTTCCGAAATTTCGATTTTTCACGACTTTCGGTAACGGACCGACAACACCTAAGGCCGATCCCCGCGCACCGGCGAGAAGGGTCCGATGATGTAATATTGCCGATGATCAGTAGGTAGTCGTGTACCGAACAGCAAAACATTGAAACCTTGAACGACGACGAATTTGGTGTGAAATAAGCACAAAGCGGATCGAAGAAATGGTAAAACATTAACATTATAATTAATGTAATAACCATTATTCGGAAGACATCAGTTACCAAGTATGTAAATTATCGATAGTTGACGGATATCTAAAGCAGATAAGAATTTTGTGTTTTCTTCGATTGTTTTAGTGTTACAACGGAAAATAATGATGATACAATATGTGTAATTTCTAATTAAGAAAAATTAATATACAGGTTGACAATTTCACGTTTAATTATTACAATATATGCAGTATGTGTAATTTTTAATTAAGAAAAATGAATATTCAGGGTGTACCGACGATCCTAAACCAACCACAGGTGTAGACGGAAGTTAGCGAAGAGTGCTGCGGTATGGAAAGTCTGCTGAGAGGGGTCGTAATGGGGATCAAACCAACGACTGCGAGACGCAAAGCGTCGAGTCTTTTTACAAGTGAGAGGCAGGCATTAAGAAAAAGGAATATACAGGGTGTACCGACCATCCCAAACCACAGGTGTGCACGAGAGTTAGTGTAGGGTGGTGCGGTTTAGCCGGTTCGCGGAGTTGGGACGTCATCAAACGACTATTTAATTGACTGGGTGAACGGTCTGGAGCTTACTATTTTATTAATAATATTTAACACAGATTTAATATGTAAATAACAAATATAGCAAACATAAAACACATAGCATACAAATATGCATTTTAGTGAGCACAAAAAGGTATTCGGCTCAAACTGTTTTTTTATGTAAGCTGGTTAAAATATTACATTGTCACTTCAAAAACTATGATTAAAAGTAAACATAAAAAATAAATAAATGACAACTTAGACATATATATTTACATAATTGAATTTGAATATAGCCGAAACAGCATGGAACATATAATTATTGAATAAGCTTAAACAAAGGCAGGCAAATATAATATGCAATGCAACATGACATTTCAATTTCAAGAATCATAAATATTTCAGCCAACCCAAACAGTTGGTGGATATTTAATAATGTACGAATACAAAAGGTAAGATTAAATATTAATATTAGTAGCGTACACTAATAAAATATGTGTTTATTGTGAGCGCGAAGCTTGGAAATTTATGCATGAGAATTGTGTATGTTTTTTATACATATTCATGTTAAAAAAAATCTATAATTTTAGTGCAGTAAAGGGTTTTGCTAAAATTTTATTTTATTTATAGAACTTAGCCCTAATGCATTTATTTATATTATCCTAAAACTGTTTGATTATTTATTAACAATAAAAAAGTGGTGTCCAGGATACCAGGACAAATATTTTATAATGACTTAGAATTAAATAAACCCACTGAAAGAGTTAACAAATTTGCTTTTCCTTTCTCTAAAGCATTTCGTTAGAGTGCAGCTTTTCCTCCAAAGGACTGTCCATCTTTCAATATTGGTTTTGTTATGGAGGATGATGTGTTCTCCAGTTTAAAGAAATTCAAAATTGAGGTGTTATTTTCTTTAATACAATTATAAAAACTTCTACATTCCCTAATGCATGGAAAATGTGCAAAGTTACACCAGTATTTAAGCATGGTTATCGAGACAACATCCTGAATTACAGACCCATATTGATTCCGTGCAATTTCGCTAAAGCCCTAGAACAGATACTGCATTCCAGAATTTATGCGCAGATGAAACCAGTTCTATCTGTATACAAACACGGATTCATACCTAGTAGATCTACAGTAACCAAGTTGGCTAATATTACTCAATGTATCTCAACAGCTTTAATAATCGTAAGCAGGTCGATGTTATCTATACCGACTTTACCAAAGCATTTGACTCGATCGACCGTAGAATGCTCCTCGCTAAACTGGATGGGATTGGTTTTGGGCCGATGTTGCTTAAGTTGATGGACTCATATTTAGTAAATAGGGGAGCTTACGTTTTCTATAATGGATACTCTTCTTGTGAGTTCTTACTGATATCTGGAGTGCCACAAGGATCGCATCTTGGCCCTTCATTATTTAATATTTATAGTAATAATTTATTGAATAGTCTAAACTGTCACTAAAGATTTTTAATACAATTGAGAAAGTCAACCCCAAACTAGCTTACTACTTATTGACAGTTCATTGAATAACATATCGTTGGCCGTGGGGAAATGTTGTGCTACTTTATTTACAATATGCTTGGAGTCTACCATCCATCAATATACAGTTGTATCGGATTTGTTACCAGAATATATTCTGTTAGCAAACCCTTTTTTGCAATTTAAATAATGAGATTAATGAACTGATCTAGGGATCTATATATTTTTTTTTTTTTTTTTTTTTTTTTTTTGCTTTCATGGGCAGGTTTAACTCCGTGAGGCAGCTCGGCCTTAAGACCTATTGTGCCCCCATGGTGTCTTAACCCTCTCGACCTGGTTGTACTAGGGATCTATATACTATTTGAGGTAATGATCTCTAAACCAATTTATAACAATGTTATCAGCAAAATTCGAGCCATCAACACGATTTTACAAAGGAAAGATCAACCGCTTCTATAATCTATGTTCTTTTACTCATTTTGTTTCTGGTGTTCTAGATGGGTAGGGTCAAGTTGATACGATCGATGGTAACTTTTCTAAAGCATTTAATATTGTGCTGCATGACAGGATATCACTGAAATTCGATGTATTTGGACTGTCAGCAAATTTTGTAGAGGTGCTCGAATCGTTTAAACTATGGTTTCAAGTTCTTACATTAAAAAAAAAAAAACTGGTGTATCACAAGGTTCTGTTTTGGGACCATTGTTATTCTTTATATTTATTAATGATGTTACTGAACGCCTTTTTTCGAGTTGTTTACCATACACGGATTACATATAAAGATTTTTCGTAGGATTGATGAGTTGAAGGATTGCCTAGTTCCGCAGAGTGATTTAATGAATTTTGAGAAATGGAATTTGGAAAATGGTATACTTCGGAATAGGAGCAAATGCAAAATCATGAGTTTCATATGGAAGCAACATCCAGCAAGGCAGAATTCATTTTCGGATCTTCTCTCTAACTTATTGTTTTTTCTTCTTCCCATTCATTAATTTTCGAATGTATTGTATGAATGGGCATTATTTCACCTTATCAAATAATACAATTCCCAAACTAACGGCGCGGAATTTTAAACAAGTCGTTGACATCTATCCCGGTAGCTACCGTTCAATTTTTACGTACACGGAAGCTCGAACTTCCCCATACACTAGCGATTTATATATTTGTTTGTTCAATTCAATTTCCTGCTGACGGCTGACTACCTACCGTGCCCAGGTTGACGATGCGGCAGGCGAACCCGCGCCGCATTCGATTCAGTCAGATGGCGTGCACGAAATTCCAATCTAAACTTTGTTATTCAAGATTTAATGGCACCGAAATTAGTGCATGCACGAAGAAATAGAAGTAGAGGTGGAATGCAGTAACGACAGTTCGTACGAGTGTTTTCGGATAAGTTGTTTCTATAATTCCGTCGACGGTAAAAGTTCGTGCTGAAGTTCCCCGTGCCGATTTGACTGCTGTTTGCTGTCTTATCTCTTATAGATTGTCTGCAGTGGCTTGAATTCAATCGCGAGGTGGTGTGTGTGTGTGTGTGTGTGTGTTTCTGTTTGCGTGGATGAACGTTTAGTTAAAGTTTGCTATATAGTATGCAACTTTAAATATTAGTTAGATAGTTTCAATTTCCGTGAGTTTAAAACGTGAACAGAATGAAAAATCTGCTTTAAGAAACTTTAAACTTCAAAATAATATTATTACAAGTTTATTAGCGCTTACATTTTGAAGTTGTAGTTTTTGTACTTTTTCTCTACCTGCTGTCATTTATATAAAATTTCAAAATATGTCAATTGTCATATCAAGAGGGGGAGCTACTAATGATGGGCTTAACGATAACTAATCATTTCTGGGAGCGCAGCAGCCCCACCCTTAAAATTTGAATAGGGAAGATGATCTTACGACCACTCATTCAAAAAACTTTTTAATTCTTTTTACGGCAACATGTATCAAAGTCATTTTTCTAATCAGTAAGCAAAAAATGCATAATTTGCAATGGAATGGCTTCAAATGCTCTCCCTGTGTGCTCCCCTGACATTTCGCAAGTTTTTTTGTGGTGATTTTTAATGTCGCTTTTCTCCACTTTTTTTGCTTCTGTTTTCAGCTTCAACCGGTTTCTGAAACAGAGCGCACACAGCATCTATGTGAATATCTTATTTGTCAAATTAGTCTTTTAAATACTGTATACTTGTATCTAACATTTTATATAATATATAAAATAGATTTGTGCTACTATATCCGTGTTGGTTTGTGTCCTGGCTTAAAAGTTTAAAACAGGTCAACCCTGTTCCAATTTATGAATAAATAAATGAAAGAATGCAAGAAATACACGACACAATATGATTCACACACACAATTTGTTACTGTCTAAAACATAAGAGACCAGTAAATCTAGTTAGCGATACAACTGCATTAGTGTGAGTGCCGTGTGTATATGTAGTTTCGTTTCCTTCTTCTCAAACGTGATATCCACTTCTCGCGAAGCCCTTTTCGGTGGGCGGTTGATGGGGGGCACGTTGGCGTTAATATATTTTTATCCCGGTACCGAAGTCGTTTTCTTGAAGGGATGATTGATTATTTGGCGGTTTACTTAATTGCAAACCGGGCCGTTACGGCCGAACTCCTAAACATGAACTTAACTAATGGACTGGCGGGCACGCGAACTCACTCTTAGTAGCCTCTCTCCTTTACACCAAATACTCGTGTACGAATTCCAGCTGATATCTGACACATTCGCCGCGTCGGAATAGAGCGTCGACGTAAAAAGCGGCCACGACTACATTTCGTGGCATCTATCAAAACGAAGAATAGGTGAATAATTCTAGGTCAGAATCATTCGTGTTGTATTCACTACTTTCAACGGAAGATAAATCTGAACGTCTTACTTATATCCTACGGCTCTAATTATCTAAACGTCCTTATCATTCAACATTGCAAGAAGAAATCTATTCAGTATGAAATCCGAAAAGCATTACAAATACTACGAAGGAAATGGTCACAGAAATAGGATATAAAACCTACTAAAATATTAGCTGTTCCAGTTGAAGGATTATACAGCAGCTCAAGTTAATGAGATACTGGCATAATAATTTGTAACCCTCAATTGAAATGTCGTGTTTCATAGATCGAATTACAGTAATTATGCGGCTACCTATGTTAGTGCCGTCGGCAACGTCTGTTATGGGTACGATTTGGTTTATCGCAGTTGAAGCAAAAATCAAGGAGTGTATAGGTTATAATTCAGAAACTCTTCAAGTGTGAGAAATTGTGATGGGAATTCCTACACTGTATATCCTTTATTGCTATGTCCTTCCGTATTTGATCGTGACTGAAAAAGCAGCAATATGATGCCAAGTGCACAGTAAATGGGTTCTTATCTGGTTATTTTTCTTTTATAAACTGTGGTAAAGATCATACTTAACTGCAGATTCTTTAATTTAAGGACATTCGTATCACATAAGGTTTTTTTATGTTTTTGTTCAACGTTGAAAGGAATTTAATAATATAATATACATAATAAACAATTTGTAGCATGAAGGTGAAAGAAATTAGAAAGGGCGTTCAAAAAATATAACACTAAAAAAGAAAAAGTAGAATTAAAAGTGTTTTTAAACAATGTACAATTTGGAAAAGCAAGTAGAACTTGAACATTTTTGTTTGGCACTTCTCTCTGCTTATTGATAAAAGGAAGCGAAAGTTCACAAACTGGGTCAAACTTGAAGAAAATATTATTGTCCGTAAATTACTTTCAAATAATCACGAAATATACAAAGATGAGCAAAGCCCGTAAAGGATTGCTTCCGTTTTTTTTTAATGATATTTCCCCGAAGCAACCATTTTTCCGACAAGTTAATCAATAGCTTAATTGAAAAAATTTCATCTGATGTGAAAACAATGGAGAACCTGCGAATACAAACCGTTGAATTTGCGATACCGAATCAATTTATCTGCGCTTTTCATTTTGCGCTGACGCCGTCGTCACACATTTTCGCGAGTATAGAAAAATAAAGCGCGTTCTGTCAGTTGACGTGCATTGATGAATTTATGTCATATCTGTTATAGGCTAATTCTGCGCACTGGTCGTATAGTAGCGGCGTTCTCTCCAAATCTAACGGACAGTATTTAATAAAAATGTGTGACCGAGAAAGAGCACCGCTGTAACAGCATTGAATAGAAAAAATACCGATCATTTGTCATTTTCAAAGAGTGTCGATATCGTGTGCGTTACTTTTATTCACATGGGACGTTTTAAGTCTTGTTTCAGTATTTTCAGTACTAATGCTAGGTTCACGCGATTTCCAGCTTTTAACGATGAACGGGGATACCCCTAGTACCAGACGACCGACCGTCTACGCCCCCTAAAAATACTCCGGCGCCTATTCGCTGTCTACGATCGGATCCCTTGTAACAAAACATACCGGCTAGAGGCGTCCACGCTACTAATAGCGTACTGCTTTTGGATGCCTTTTAGTACTGTTAATTAATACTAAAAACTCCGGACCGTTCACCCAGCCAATTAAGTAATCGTTTGATGACGAACTACGCCCCAACTCAGTAGACCGGCTATACCGTACCAGTCTCCACTAACCCCCGTGTACACCTCTGACTGGTTTGGGATCGTCGGCGTCGGTACACCCTGTATATTAATTTTTCTTAATTAAAAATTACACATGCTGTATATATTGTAATAATTAAACGTGAAATTGTCACCCTGTATATTCACTTTTCATAATTAGAAATTACACATACTGTATATCATCATTATTTTCCGTTGTAACACTAAAACAGTTAATGTTTTACCATTTCTTCGATCCCCGAACACCGAATTCATCGTCGTTCAAGGTTTCGATGTTTTGATGTTCGGTGCACGACTACCCAAACACCGGCGATATTACATAATTCGACCTTTCTCGCCATTGTCGCTCCGTTACCCTAAATCGAGAAAAATGGAAATTTTCGAAAAGGTTTAACCGTTTTTTCGCTTCTAAGAACGATAGGCGATGTCCGCGTTAAGCTCCGGCGGATGCGTTACGCCCCTCAAAATTCCTTCCCCTTGTAACGGAGCTCACCTTTTAGAGCCTTTCTGTTGCGAAGTTTTTCTAGAGCCGTTCACGCTACTAAATACCGTACTCGTTTTGGATGCTTTTCAGTGTTATTAATAGAAAACGCCGAACCGTTTACCCAGCCAATTAAATAGTCGTTTGATGACGGATTACGCCCCAAAACAGCGGACCGACTAAACCGCACCATCCTCCGCTAACCCTAGTACACACCTGTGGTTTGGGATCGTCGATACACGCTGTATATTCATTCTCCTTAATTAAAAATTACACATACTGTATATATTGTAATAATTAAACGTGAAACTGTCACCCTGTTTATTCATTTTTCTTAATTAGAAATTATACACACTGTATTAACATTTCTTCGATCCTCTTTGTGCCCTTTTCATACCGAATTCCTCGTCGTTCAAGGTTTCGAGGTTTTGGTGTTCGGTACACGACTACCTGACCCCCGGCGATATTACATAATCTGACCCTTCTCGCCGGCGGGCGGAGATGGGCCTTGGGCATTGTCGGTCCGTTACCGAAAATCACAAACACAGAATATCGCCCAATAGATTTTGACATATGTAAAAACTCGAAAAGTATATGTACCTTTGTTCTTTTAACTTTCTACCGCCGACGGAAAAGTCGAAACGCAAGCTACAATCTCGAGCACGAAATTAGCGTGACGTAGTGCGCTAAAGTATAAATTTGATTAATTAATTTTTATACGGCGTAGAATGCTACAGCATCTCGCTAATTAGGACGCCGCGCGTTCGCAGGAGATGAATAATTAAATTAAGGGGAATCTTTCATGTAACGTTTCGCCGTTCTAATGAAATTTAAAACTGCCACTTATGCCTGATTTCTGGGCCGAGCGGACTGCAAGAGGGAGGACACTCGGAAGTGACGGAATCTCTAGAAAACAAATTGACGTGTACTTGAATTTGTTACGTCTTATTGTAAGAGATCTTCTAAATGCCATATCCAGATGAGCTAATGAAGTCCGCCTTCAATGCGGCAATTTCTTTTTCAAAAGTAGCTGTATTTACGTACAGTATGTCCCCCAATTGGGTTACAAAGACAGAAAAAAAATTAATTTTGATTTCTCAGAAAAGAATCACTCTTAATAAGAAGTTTTGGTTGGGTTCAAATCCCAAAATCCAACATTTCTTTGTGTCTAACTAGTGTGTGTCACGAAAAATTGGTTATTATGTGTTTTTTTTTAACTTAGGTGAAAACGTTAAATGCTGAATGCAGCAATAAAATCTGACAAGGCAAACAGGTTGTTTACATAATTTTTACATTACTGCGTAGCTTTCTTTTGTAACAAGATATTAACATTACAGCAAAGAATCTGCTTGATTCAATGCTACGGTACAGGTCAAGGTGGGTACCGTGCAGTAATAGCAACATTTCAAGAACGGTTTCCTGAGATCGACATTTCTCATGTTGGTGCTCGCAAACTTATGCAGAAATTTGCAAACTCTTGAAACCCTTCCACGTGTATGTCCTTAATTTTATAATGAGTTTGAGTACCCACTGTCAATAGTAGAAGGGCGAATATGAGCAATTTTTGATAAAAAAAATTCCATTTCCTAATTGACTGCGAGTTTGTTTTAGAAACGGTTTAGTGCACACATCGCGAAGCGGTGGTAGGGATATGAAAACCAGCATATGCTAGCTTATGACTACAGTTGTCACGAATGGGTCCATGATTTAAAAAAAAATTAGTTAAAAGTAAAGCATTCTACTGCAAAAGGTAAGTTAGGTAGCCATCCGGTAGTGAAGCATCTGGTTTAAAAACGAACTACCATAAAATGTTTAAGTGCAAGTTTTTGTTCTTCAATGATAAATCTAATTTCTTGGAAACGAAAGGCGGGCAAATTTTAACAGCTCCTTAGGTCCTTTCACCTCTCACTCACTCAGGGACTTATTGGTGTGCCCACATCTAATGTATACCTTGTAACTACTCCTTCTACACTTTAACATAAATGCTTTGACTTTGCAGTATTTCGTTTTCATTTGCATGTAGTGATAAGTCAAAGGACACAACACCGCTAGGGCGGAAAAATAAGAATCTTCAACATATTCCCAACGCAAGGAAAACGTCCCCTCGGTTGTTACACATATTGGATTACGGTTGCCTTTTATGATGCAGCATATTTTTAGGATTTGCGTCGATAAAAGTGATGTAGAGGGTACCGAGACGGGTCTTCAGCGGGACAGAATGCACGCATAAAGGGGAAGAGATCGAACGGTAGGCGAGGAAGATATAACACTTTCCAGTTCGGTCGACGAAAACATTTTATTTTCTATCCCCTCGCCCATCCGATTTCATTCATAAGTGCGACCTGAGGCATACACTTTATACCCGCAGGCTTATCTGAGGGGGCCGAATAGGCTCGAACCGTGTAGGATTTTTTTTCTTGATGCGAGGATGTTCCTCTTTTATATTTATATTTATGGGTGCGTGTGTACGTGAATACGTTCGATTGGCGCTATTTAAACGATGGACAATATATATCTCTTTTCGGGGATTTTCCTTTCTGTCGCATGTATGGATAAAACTTTATTTCCACGATTCTGAGAAACGCATAAAAAGAAAACTATTTGCCAGATGTAGTAACATGGTATGGCTCTCATTTACAGCAATATGCTGTGTAATATTTAGTTTATCTATTTTTGTTACAATACTTTGCTACCTCGAGTCAATGGGGTTAAAAGTGTAACCACCGTAACGACCGCCTGTCTATCTTTACCTCACCGAGGTAAAACTAAGAAAATTTTCATTCAAAACTCCTTGTTACAAGTATCCACCAAATACTACGATCACCAACTCCCCTTGCAGAGTAACTTGTTCAAAGTTACTTCTGAACCCCACCCCGCGGCTTGATCGTGCCGCCTTATCAGCGACGAAAGGGTACATGAACCTCAGGTTCCTACCCTAGATGGGAGGGGGGGGGGTGGAGGAGCTCACAAATCCCTACATACCGGTTAAGCGTATCCACTCGTACGCAGAATGACGACTGTGTCCACTATGCTCAGACGGTCGTTCAGATCAAGTAACAAAATCGAGCAGTGAATTATCGCAGACTGAATGGACGGCGCCATCCACTACAGCACATAGTCACCTTATGGTCCCTCTTGATCGTGGGACCCAAGTTAAAATCGCTTCGACATACCGGGATGCGCAAAATTAAATACATAAGCCCCTCTCCAGAAAGGAAGAAAACTCAATAAATTCAAAGTAGATAAACAGAGCTTTATTGTAAATAATAAAAAAAAGATTGCTTGCACGAAATAAAAAAAGTTAATAAATATAGAAAATGTTTGCCTTAAATAAAATATTTGGATTGATCTTAAATAAAAAAGAAAAAACCAAACGAAATTTCAATTAATAAAAAAAAAAGATTAGGACGATTGTAACGTAATAAAAGAAACTTAAAAACAAGGCGGTAGGTTGCAATCTCCTTTAATAAAAATATGGCTCAGCTAGTGAACGATTATAGCCGCATTAGCGGATACCTTTTCCAAGAAAAGAAATTAAATTTAAGCGTTACAGAGCGGATACGCAAGATTACCGGCGAAAGAGAGTTTAGTTCGACCCGTATGCAGTCATGTGACCAAACTAAATCGGCGTGACACAGCACCATCTCCAACTCGATGGAGGAAACCGGTGGACACAAAGTGGAAGTCTTTACTGTATACGTGAACTAGTATCTAGCAAGAACCGAATGTAATAAAGTTTGCGTTTGATCTGAAGACTATATCTAAGTAGCTGATTAACCTAATGAAGTTGATGTTAAATAGGTATTTATAATTTCGGTCGTATATTTTTTTCTCTTGTAAGTGCTTCGTTAAACTTCAAATGAAAAGCTCAACTTTAGACAGAAATTGCTTACTTATTTGATAAAATCGTGTAATTGCAACTTATTCATTGATGTATACCTTTAGGTTGTGTGTTTAGGTGAGCGCATAAGAGCTAAAGTGGAAAATAAACGATTAATCCCCAGTCAAAACTTGCCGCTAACAAGAAGTGCGGTCTGTATAAACAAGCGGAGGAGCTCCGGACTTGCGGCAATGCTGACCTCATTCGGGTACTTGCAGCTTAAATTTACGTGAGATGCAGCGACAATTACCTGCATTTCCTGGATTGCTTCCAATACATCCTGGCCCTTTCCTCTTAAGGAGCCTTGTTAAATGTCTTATAAGCACAGTTTCCTCAATTAAGTTTTAGTTAAATTAGAACATCAATCGCTGAACTAGATAGAACTAGAGAGGTGTTTGTTTTGTACGATGATAATGGAACATATAAAGAAGCTATAGCACTTTCCTATTATATTATTTATATAAGAACATAAACCCTTTCCTGTGGCGGGATAAAACTCAAAAACGCTTTTGTTTATCCCTCTAACTGTAATTCATTTTAAACGTGCACATTACAAAAAAATCGTTATTTATACACTTTTGATGTACAAACTAATGATTATTTTTATAACCTATGGGGACGTAAATTTCAACTAACATCGCTTTTAATAACATTAGCTGGTAATGCATGGGTTGCTGATTCGACAGATCAAAGTCTAAGTACACTTCACATGAAGGATCCTTTAATTAGTAGAGCTTTGCAGAACATGCTGTTGGGATTTACTAGCTCAGCTACATCAAAGTGACCAAAGTGGATCATAAATTTGATAACATAAAACTCATTTCACATAAATTTCCCGTTAAATTTTAACGAATAGTTAAAGTACAACGATTTATACATTAGACATACATAAAATAGATTTGCAGAAATATTCTTACATTATCCATTCTTATATGCAACAAATTCCTGCCGTCGTCTTAGCAGAGGACGCATAAAAATTTACGGCGCGGAATAAATTTTTCCGGCGGTTGAATGGTGAGATAGCGAGCGAAAGGGAACAAAGTAAATCAAATTATGGTTCTTCTGCGTTATACCAACTAGTTTATGAATATTCCGCGGGTGAAGGGATCTCGAGAGGATCGTTTCTTTTCGTTTTCCAGCGCGAGACGTATATTTAGATGAATCATTGTAAATATATACTGGGGAATATCAAGCCTCCGACTCCCTGTTTTCATTAAAAATTACTTTAGTCAACTGACACGTGGCACGTTGAGGAAGCGTCAGATGAAACGTAGCGAATCTTGGCTACCGCTAATTTATGCTCCCCCAGATTAACTCTTGCAACTTGTTTGCCCACTTTAGCTTATCAAAAGGGAAGTAAATTGAAATTCATACCGCCGCCGGATGAAGCTAGGATTTTCTAATAATTAAAGCACATAAATATTGCTACTTACTGGGAGTGCCATTAAACTGGTTCTTACCTGAAATTGCAAGAAAAACAGTGGTTAATAAAACTTGTTTACTTTGTCCGATGAAATGAAAATAAGTAAGGAGGATTACAAAAAGTCTAAGATAAATTGCACTAAACAGAAAAGAATTGAAAGATATCTGTTTAGTAGGTATTATTATTTTTTGAATAAATAAGCATTAATATATTTTTATCTTTATAGTAAATTATTTCTCCGAAGGATTTTTGTTTAATTCTACATGTACGCAGGAAAAAAATGGAGTCAGTTATCATTAATGATGTTTTTCCATACGTTATATTAAATTCACGATGGCAACAAATTATTTTTTGTTGCCATCGTGATCTTAACGTTGTACAGCCGTACTCCTACTCAACCTCAGTTATATTAAATATAAACGGTTTTACAAATGGTGTACAATTTATTTGAGTTAGTGTAAAAAATATAACAGCTTTCTACAGATACTCTCAGGTAAGTAGATTCATTTACAGATAAAATGTTTCGAAGAGATACTATACTCTCAGGAGATCGAAAAAGAAAACCCTTCTCCTATTTTTCAACAAACTCATATTTCCAAAGCAAAACTCACCCGGCAACCCCAAATGGATGGTACAATACTTCAAATAGATGTCAGTGTCTAGAAGTGTTAAGCTATATTCTACAACTCGAGGCTTCGGTCAGCAACAACATGCATACATACATACTTTTGTTACCATGGCAAAATCAACATACAGTTTATCCACTTGCAAACAGTAATTTAGATGGGGTTCCTCAGGTTGATGCTGTTTCAGGTGGGCGCATTTCATTGCCACAATATACGGAGAGATAAATTGGTGATTGGACTTCATGCATTTGGGAGTTAAAATCCACTTAAAAAGGCATTTGGTAATTTGGCATAAATCCTCCATGCTATAAAAAGCTCCAAATTACTAAATGCCTTTTTAAGGGGATTTTAACTCCCGTCGGGTATCGGTTTTTAAAATGTAAAAATTGTTGTTGCTTACTTATTTAGATATTGATGGGCGTTTACTAATTCAATTAAATAGTCGTTTGATGACGGATTACGCCCCAACGGCGGACCGGCTAAACCGCACCATTCTCCACTAACTCTCGTACGCACCTGTGGTTTGGGATCGTCGGTACAACTTTTATATTCTTTTTCCTTAATTGTTGCCTCTCACTTGTAAAATTAGTAATAGTAATAAATAAATAGATAATAATAATATCAATGGGTACTCGTATCATTTCGATTCCTGCGATTAAACGATTCTCCATAGGTACTATTAAATTTTAAAGTTACCACGCTGAACCACCGAAGCCAGCTTGTGCAACAGTGTATTGTAGCTGCCTCAAGTATGTGCACTTCATAATTCACAACTACCCCCACTCCTCCTCATTTACACTCCTCACAACCGCTACATAAACTACATCGTAAAGACGCACGTATATACGTGGATAATTCAGATTCCATCATCGCAGCATACTTTGTGCTCAAGCATTACTGCATACCGAGGAACATTTACAAACTTGTCTTAACGAGCTGTGTCTACGAAACACGTACACACGACACGGAAAGGAAATGCAACACGCGAAATCTTGTAGGTGCACGTCGACGTCGACTTCAATTCCTATCTACACGCTTACTTGGGGAAGTCTATTCGGTGCTACCAGTATTTCGGCGAGTCTTCATCGAAACGAACGGATTGGCTCAATGCCATTGTGTCGACCGAACCGGTTTGCATCCATTCCGTACGGGTACGAAGGTGCAGTTGACTTTGAAAGAATTCAATTTTACGTTATACTCGTGTACATAATGTATTTGTGGTGGTAAATGGAAGCAAACTTTACCGAACACGTGCTATAATAAAATTACATGACAAGCGCATGCTGCTTTGACAAATACGCTGGTAGCTTTAGGAATGATTTATTGCGCACTTTGGCTACGAATACAAATACGGTACCATTGTCTGTATCACATTCATCATAATTGTATACTCATGTGCAAGTTTACTACTTTATCTTCAAGCGGATTCATTTTATCCTCATAATTTCCGTGCGGAAATAAATGTTACTATTAAGAATAGAGATTGCTGATGATTCACATAACGATCATATTCAAGGAAAGGTGACACATATTCCAAAGTTGGTGTCATGATGCTGAATAAATGTGTATAGGGTAATGTGATTGGGCTAGTGTTGGGCACGGTGGGGGAAGATAACTATCATTAGCGAGGACCAAACACGCTCGTGTTTATTCGTCTCGTGAGAAGGGGTTCGTGTTGCTTACCGGCTCTCTCAAGAATCGACTAAACACGAGTCTGCCTAGTCTTCGCTAACGATAGTTATTTTCCAATATCTTGTCTATTACTAGCTTGATTATTAATAAAAGAACATATACAGTCTGACACAGAAAGTCAGCATGACCCTGAATTTTGTATGAACTATTGAAAACATGTAATAATGCAGAGTTTGAGCACCTTTTAAAATCAACTCTATGAACACAATTTATCTTCTGACGCTTAATAATAAGATATCCTTGTCTTCCCAAAAAGAGCAAAATGTTATTAGAAAAAGTTATTCAGAATCAACAGCTATATCCAAATATGAAGCCTGGAATATGGGAAACTTGTTACGGGGTTTCTGATATTCACAACCGAACCTGGCCACTGACAAACCAAAGTAGTGAACACCTTTCCTAAAAGACTGTGGATGAAAGGAAAATTTAAGCAGGAAAAAAGTTATGAGGATTTACTGTTGCGTAAGTAAGAAATTACTATACTTAGGAAAGGTGGATCACGAAATGGACATACTAGGTGTGGCTGATAGTTCAGTGACTTTCGCGCTTGGCTATCAGTCACGGGTCCGGGGTTCGAATCCCACGGCCTGCTCTCAGAGTGAGGTTTTCGTGGTTTTCCTCACTCCTTGGCAAATGCTGAGAGACAGACACCTTAAGTCGCTCCACGGGCGCAGGCGTAATAATAACTCATGGCCGGCCGATGCCCCCTGTAATTGGCGAAAGCTGTTGGGGGATGTAAAGGCATGAATTATTATTATACTCTTGATTGGAAGGCGACGGAAGCTTCCAAGTAGTGACGATAATGAAAACTTGATGGGGCTACAGGGTTTAAAATTGAATTTGAAAAAAATGCAAGGAAATGCAGCAATATAAGACTAAAATGAGACGACCGCCATTCCATGGGAACAGACTTTCTATCTCAAGAACAAAAAAAAAATTCCTCTTTCCTGGATCACCCTTATATAAGCTGTTCCACCCTTGTAGCTCAATCGAATTGTTCCAGTTGGAATTTGACTTAGGAACTTACAGTAGTCTATTAAAAGAAAATATCTTTAGCTTTATAGCTCATCCGGTATACAGGGTGTTGATGTAAACTTTGTTATTTTAAACAGAATGGTGCAATTATTATGAATGCAGTGCATTTCCTGGATTATTTTTTCGTAAATCTTAGAGTTTTTGGATATTTGCAATTTCTTCGAAATTTTGGCATTTGTACTCTTCTCGATTATATTAAATATCTGCCGAAAACAATTAGAAAAACACATATTTATGTCCCAATTACAAACTTATTTAATTGTAACAATATGGAAATCTGATGAACTATATCTTCAACATCGACATTTTAGTTGAATGGATTTACACTGGTTTTTAGTCCTAACATCCTTGCATTCTCGCACATCCACGGCGAAAAATCTCGCTTAGAAGAACTCATGGTGTGGAAATATCTGACCAAACTGTTGGAAATAGACTGAGAGAACCCACTCTGAGATCACGAAAAACTGTACTCCGTATCCGCATAAGGTGTCGTTTAAATCTTGCTCGTGAACATGTAGCTGGCAACTTCGGCAGTGGAGACTAATACTCTTCATAGATGAGTCACAATTTCTTTGAACTAGTTGCGATGGCCGAGTACCTGTATAGTGACTGCCACATGAACGTCATTCTGTAGCAACGATGCAAGAAGTCGAAAAATATGTTAGCGGATCTGTAATCTGAATTAGTCTTGATGAAAGAATAGAGCTTGTGATAGTTACAGGAAGATTACACGTTCAACGGTACATCGATCTTTGATGATGTTAACCAGCAGCTTATGATAGACGCCCAAATTTTATGCTTATGCAAGACAATGCAACACCTCATACTGCTGCCGGCACCATGAATTTTCTTCAGCACCACGGGATTGAAATAATGAATTTGGGATTTGTTGGACAGACGTGTTCGGAGACGCCCAGGTCTATCTCAGATCCTCCAAGCACTAACAAATGCTCTGATCGAAGAATGAAAAAATATACCACAAGACGATGTCAGTAGGCTTGTACGAAACATGTCTCGGTGATGTGCAGCAGTAATTCGAGCTAATGACACACAAACACACTTGTCTGATTATCCTATTCTTGTCTCTGAAGAAACAATAAGTTAATTGCAAGAACTTAGCCGGTAAAAGAAGGAATTTCGCTTTCATCTTATTTGACTTTATACCCAGCAATTCTATTACGTCAAATTCTTGAATAATTAATATTTTCTGGTAGTTTTCAGAAATAACAAATAATATAATTACGGTTATTTTCGTTTTTTACTGTTAAGCTAGTCAGTACCGTAGAACTAAATAGTAGTAGCTATTAGACCGTTTTGGTCTTTTAAAGCTTAATGCTTTGTATTTATTACACAAGCGAGCTCTGGTGCTGAATATAAATTTCGGGACTTAAACTTCTGACTGTTGAACTTTATCCATTAGGAAATTCATCAAATAAATATTTTGATATCGATGTTGCAAGTTGGTTTTATTTGTTATGTTATCGAAAGTTGTTCATGTAAATATTGGGTATTTTTTTTGCTGAAAATGATCACAGCAGTGCGCAGTTTGAGTTCAAATTTCGTAAAGCACTCTCTCGACTGTTGTGCATAAAAGTTTTAAGTGTTCCTCCCATAGACGTGAATCATCGGTTTAATGGCGCTCTTAAACATCTTGAATGCATCGACTGTGGGAACTTCCCTATTACTACTAAATCTAATAAACCCCGAACAGACGGAATTGGCAAGCTATAATTAATAAGTGAAGTTTAGGTCGCATTATGTGTAAAACGTAATTTATAAGGCGGTTAATTTGTACTACCATCTACCGAAGATTACGGTAATTGTTGCCGGAGTACAATATCCTGGCTCTTAGTAACGCGAAAACTTGCGCATCCCCAACTTTATACCGAGAAAATCGCGAACTTCCAAACAATTTTGATATAATCTCATATATCAAAAGTACGGAACGAAACCGCGATGGCGGCCGGAACCGGTACCAAAGTTTCCACTTAAACTCAGTGTACAAATTTAAAACGTGGGTAACGAACACACACACAACACACTCGAATAACAATAATCGCTGTACTATTAACAATAATGAACGGGAGAGTTGTTTTGGTAACTTTGATAAGGCGAATAGGCAATTTATCATATTCATCGTTCCTAGAATGAAATTATTATCCGTTCGTGTACTCGGGGTAGCGGTCGGGGAACGGAAGAAGATCCTGACGGAGCTTAAAACTTCCTAAACGAGTTCATTTACTTGCGATTACGGAGAGAGCTCGCCATAATTCTTAGGTGTTTGGAAACTTTTCTTTTAAGGGAATGAGCGTTTTATAATGTTAACAGCTACGTGATTTTTGGGATTTTTTTTTTCATTTGAATTAAAAACTGTATTCCAAGTCGTAACGATTCACTGAAATATGTTCTTTAAAACTTTGAAGATAGTAGATGATACATCTTGTGTTTATTAAAGAAATGTTTGGAGAATATTCAGTCAGTAGTGGAGATTTTAAAAGCTGAAGGATAAAGTTGTCAGATATTGCATGTTTAAATGTTGCGTAATATCTACGCCGTTATAATAAAGTGTTAACCCCAATGAGTCGAAGAAAGTTCAGGGTTCGCCCTACGCAACGAAACAGTGAAAGTGCATCATAAATCAAACGCTTATTTCTATATAACAAGTATAAAAGACACGGAATATATACAGCAAAAAAAGGTAAGTAAACAAAACATGTACACTCGCAAGCCGGTAAAAATATGTAGAGTGGGGAACATTTGCGAGGCTTCGGTAAAGCTTTTGAAAACGATTAAACGCGGACTCTAATAGCTATGTTTCGGTTAATAACGTAAGGCGAAAATCTATGTCGGTTGATAAGTACGCGATCGGTTTTCGCGGGTTACGACGGCTAGATGACGGTGACGGTGCTAAATCCGGCGGTAAGGCAATGACTGTAAATAATACTCTGGGAGCGCCAGAAACAATGCCGGCGCAACGACCAGAGCAGGGAAAAATTGGTAAAATGCCTGCGTTATGTCAGTGGGCTTTGCCAGCGCTACAATAAGATCGGGATTAAAAAGCTCCACGGGTATCAGAAGCTATGCCGACACGCCAATCGGAGCAGACGGGAAAGAAGTATGTGTTACGTCAGTAAGCTTTGCCAACGCTACGGTCAGACCAGGAATAAGGAGCTTGACGGGTATCAGAGGCTATGCCGACACGTCAAGCGGACTGCGAAGGTCTCGGGACTGGACTGGACTGGTTGTTTATGTTAAGCGCGCGGCTTAAATACACTTGCGGTTTCCCTCACGCGGTCGCGATGCTGGGAGTCGGGCTTGCGTGTATCGTGCACCCTCGGTGGGGCCGACATTCGCGTCGTAAACAACATTAACTAAATAAAAACTCGAAATAAAATAACATGCGGTAGCAATGCCCATGGGAAAATCAATTAAAATAAACGGAATTAACGACTATTTCAAACTAAAATCAAAACTGGATACTCAAAATGGATTTGCCCATGAAACGGCACGTTACAAGAAAATATTTGCACTATTCGCAAGTAGGTAATTTTTATTTGTGGGAAAATCCAAATTATTTGGAGCTTACGAAGACATTTTAAATATGATATGCAGCTTGTCGTATTAATTAATTTTACTAAAAGGATTATTAAAACGCAACATCTGTTTAAAATCCCATTACCAAAGGCATTAATAGTTAATCGATAACTAAGCGAAGTAGT
The DNA here is from genome assembly GCA_949128085.1 of Cetonia aurata. NCBI lineage: Eukaryota > Metazoa > Arthropoda > Insecta > Coleoptera > Scarabaeidae > Cetonia > Cetonia aurata. The sequence continues at coordinate 61,980,483 of OX421883.1, read as the reverse complement.
TACATAATTGGATTACATGCAGGCTAATATCCATTTGTCAATATCGTAGCACAACGCTTGGACGCGATAGATGTCGCCTCGGTGCCAGGACGCTATGATTAATTGGACGTCAAGATCGCGTTCGGTGCTCATTTCCTGGGCAAATAAAACGTTCGTTAAAAGTCTTCAATCAATTCCATATATAATCGAAATCGAAGATTCAATTCCAGTTGTTTAGTTATGCGACCCCTTTTCGCTACTTTCACCCATCTTTTACTTGAAGTTCGTTCTAGATTCTTTACCGGTCGACGTACGGTTTAGTATTTTTCAAAGTATCTCTTGAAATTTCCGTTAAAAGTTTTCGTCGACGTATTTAAATCACGAATCGAATATCGGAGGAATTCGACGTTAAAGTTACGATTCTTCTCATTTATGTGCGTCGATATGTATATATATATACACAGATGTACGAGGCGACGTTGGACGGGAAATAGAGAAATAACGCCCGGAAAATGATTCCCGTCGTCCCGGCGTTGCTGCTGTGTAAGGCCAAATCATCCTAAATTGAGTTCAATTTGGTCGGTAATGTACAATGCCTGACAATGTATGGAACGGATCGCAGGAAGATGTTATTTCTCGTTTCGGTCCAAGTATCGAATTTATTTTTAAATTAAACTACGTACGCAAGCCGGCAGTCGAAGTCTACATTTAATAAATTTCTCTTTCGTGATGCTCTTTTGCCCTAGCGTCGTTCGCTAGAACTATTCTTCAATGGTGTAAAAACGGGGGCAGGATAACGGCAGAACGATTTGTGGTGACAGTGATTGAGAAACTAGATTATGCTTTAACTAGATTATGCTGTTTTGTTTTACGTCAAGAAAAGGTTATACACTTTTTAGTCATATTAGTACAGCATTCGAAATTAACATTGAACATAGTTTGATTTACACTCATAACTATTAGGAAATTTTCAGTATACAGTAAATAATTGTATTTTTACTAATTTAACATTAATATGAGCAAATAATAAAGACAACTATACCAGAACCAAAGCGTCGTGCGTTATTCATATTCGCATACATGAACATTGATTTTGTCAAAATAAATGATTTATTAGTTTTATTACACTATAGTTTCTCTCTCTCTCTCTATTCTTTTTAAATAGAAAAGAGATAACAATATTGATATACTTCTGAAATTGTCAAAGTAGAATAACTATGAGCAAAATTCCCCCTAGGAGTCTGAAAGTACGCTTTATCCCCATTATTCTACAACGCATGAACAACTGACCTCTACCCGCCTCCCGATTGGTCGATGTAAGCGCCAGTTTCGAAGTGCACGAAATTTTAATATCTAGGGACTCGGGTCTGCAAGGGCCCTAACATTGTCTTACGACAGATGCCGCCCGGATGTTGAAATTATAATATTAATGGGCTCAGATTTGCACTTAGAGCTTAACGTTGACACTCTGTTCAGGTGTTCCTGAGAGAGTCCAGGTGCCCCGAAATTAACGTTAAAACGACCGAAGCCCTTGACTCTAAAGAAATACCGCTTGAACTCTGGGATGATTCAGAGCTCCGTAGAAGGGTTGCGACAAATTAGAAGCGCAACATTACACCCGTACGTTATCTTCATATTATGCCATATCGAGTATATGTATGTACGTATGTAAAGTATTTATTGGCTGCAAGTAATATACAAAAAAAATGCCAAAAAGACTAAATCGCCCACCATTAATAATGGAATACGGCGTTCTTTCTTTAGTCTCTGTAAATATAAATCAAACAAAAGATAATGAATAACAACAAAATTAATTTATTATTAATTTAAACTTTATTACATACTCACTGTTTAGACACGTATAATTTACTTCCAGTGAGTCATATTTTTTTGTCATTGTAATAAAAGTACTATAAGTATGTGCTATATAGAGCGGTCGGACGCGTCTGCTTACATGGGCCGCACTCACAATCAGAACGTATCACTTCGCGCTATGCAGAACGTTTAGCAGCCTGTCAGTGTTAGTAGAGTCTCGATGCGAGATAGTACAATTTTCCGTTAACTGTTACGCGTTCCAAACGTAATACAATGTCGGGCGTAGAAAAGCCCTGAAAACGACCGTTGTTTCATAATCTAAAACGGTATATCGGTGAATTCCCGGATTTAGATTCCGATGGTATATAGCCAAAATAATTTGTAGAAGCAGTTATTGTGCTGGCACAAATCGGACTGTACGAAGCATGTCACAAGTGTACAGCACACAAACCTAATAAGTGGTGTACCGTTCAGAGAGCAATTTAAATTAGGTTTACTGTCCTGTTTCTCGTCTGTTTTCTTCAAAATATAAGCATATTTTATCATCGCGACGAACGCGGTCCAGCGAGAAAAATCTGGAAACATACTTAATGCTACAAACTTTTCAGCAATCCCACACCATTTCTGCTATTTAAATAAGGTAAGTGGCTTATATATAAAATTTATAGTTAAATAAATAAATTAGCTTCGCTCTTTCCCGATACTGTACTGTATACTTGCGTTAAACACTAATGTCACGTATATGAAACTGACTACTGGCCTGGCCCGCAGATGGAAGTCGACTACTCCATTCGTACATATTCATTAATCAACTTATTTTATGTATCATTTAGATCAAGATAACACATTAACAGTTCAAGGAATGGCTCGAAATGAAATGTTAAAGTTCTTACAAACATACATTTTTGCATACTATATTTGCTCTATATAAGTCCCAGATGTAAAATATGAATGTATATAGTGATATACGGCAAACGACCAAGCGCATAGTTAGGTACGTATTAACATTTACAAGAATAACTTTGCTCAAGGAATTTTACGAATTTCACGTTACCCACAGAATCATATTAACTTTCCGCTATTGCGAATATCACGCGAAGCGAAGAGTTAGTTTCGGACTCGATTTCGAGCTTACCCGCGACCATACCGCCGGCTTCGGCACATTGTATTCACAAAGAGACTAAATGAAAAATTTTAAAAAAATTCTATTTTTATCTCTCCATAGTTTCCCGGGAATGCATTCCATGCCTCCGCGCCCGTCGTTCTTATCGTTACATCAACTATATTCTAGAAGCAATTTTTGCACTGTTAAAAATTAATCTCCATCCGATAGGTATATAGTTGAACTAACTAACTGAGCTCTTCATTAGTATGTTATGTATAATTCACGTAGTTCTCATAGTTAGAATTATAGGTCGTTGAGAAATGGTTCTAGCAAAATAGGAGGAGAAAACAAATTGTGTATGCTTTAAAACTATACAATGTAAACTCGTCACTGCCGCATGCTACATGTTACCACAGTGGAATTGCACCTTAAGTTCTGTTTCACAAAATATTTTCTTTCTGAAACCCCATACGGCGAAAAAATATTCGAGTGAAACACAAGAGCAGTAATACTTGGACATATGCAAACAACAGAGTAAATGTAAATGTTTGAATTCGGTTATTGCTATGAAAAAAATAAAGATTAAATTTAAACAGCTATAATGTTTGAAACCACAATTACTTCATGCGCATAGGATAAATGAAATACACTGTCGTAATAACATCGAGTTTCTTTGGTACACTCAATCCTCAGGTCGACTATCTACAGTGGAAATTATATCTGGACCGTGTCAACCCGTAGGCCGACCACGATTTACGACGGAAAAAATAACTTTTCCGACGTGTCAACCCGCTGATCCACTACAATTTACGATACAACAGAATCTACGCCGTGTCAACAATTAGACTGACCAAAATCTACAGCGGGAACGGTATGTGTGCTGTGTCAACCCGTAGGCCCACCACGGTTTACAACGGAAGGAATAAATTTTCCGCCGTGTCAACCCGTAGGCCGACTACAATCTACGATACAGCAAAATTTCAGTCGTGTCAACCGGTAGGTCGACTACAATTTACGATACAGCAGAATCTGCGCCGTGTCAACCCTCAGACTGACCAAAATGTACAGCGAGAACAGCATCTGGGCTGTGTGCACTCGTAGCCTCATCACGGTTTACAACGGAAACAAATAAGTTTTCCGCCGTGTCAACCCGTAGGTCGACTACAATCTACGATACAGCAAAATTTCCGTCGTGTCAACCGGTAAGTCGATTACAATTCACGATGCAGCAGAATCTACGCCATGTCAACCCTAAGCTTCTAAGTTCTAATTAGGCCTTATCATCTTTCAGAGCGGCTCCTTTACGTAGCTATTCGGTGTGGGGTTCTCTACTCCCAGTACTAGCAACCCAGTCCTCGCTACGCCCTCACAATGGCACAGCACATGAACTGGGGTTTCTTCCTCCTTTTGAAGTCTTCCTGACTTTCCTCACTAGATCTTTAATAAACTCTGTTCTCTTAAGAACTATTTTGTCTGACTTTTTCCTGGTGACTTTTGCCATCAAGGCAAAATTAGAGGGCGCCTTCTAGGACAAATGGGATCATAATAGATTTGAAAAGATCGCGATGAAATAGGTTAAAAAACAACCCCAATGCTAAACTAATCTAATCTAGCTTCTAAGTTAACCTCGATCTACAGCAAAGGTGATAAACTCCAGATGTCGCTATGCGGTTAATCATAATGAGAGTCGAATAAAATTTTAAATTACAAACGAAGGGGGATAAGGGTGCCGAAACCACAGAAAACTCAAACAATGACTGATAAAACGTAATCGATTCTTTAAATTAAAATCCAAAGTCGAGTTTTCTCAGCAACGGCACTCTACAACACCAGAATTCAATCACTATCGTTACCAAGCGTTATCCACTAGCTTATCTTCAGGAGATCATTTATCTTGCGCGAATTCGACCTCCGGGTTGGTCACAGTGTATGCCCGCAGATTAAACAATCGGGCCACGGTGCGCAGCGTCAATGCAGCTGGTTACCTAATGCGAACGTGCACGTTGCACAAGTTTAACTGGCCAGTAACAGCATTGATAATGTCGAATGAATTGGAATACGTTCGGACAACACACCCCCTGCGGGGGAGCAGGAAAATTAACCCAGATTACCTAAAACGGAAAGTGCTTATCGTCCCCAGCTTTTAATAATTCAAGAGAATTAATGAAGAGATCTGTATAACGTAACGGTGTGTTTCCAAAATGAAATCTGTTGAAAATATAATGGAAAATAACCGACTACGTGAATCTGGATAAAATGATAATTATTGGGACCCCCTTAATTTCGATCGTATCTCTGATATATATATTTTCGTTTAATCAGTGGCCAGTTAAACTTCATAATTTATTAGAGGCACGCGGATACGATAAGGTCCGACATCCTCATGGCTATGCTATTTTTGCGGGGTTAAGAATATTCTGGGGTATTAAATTCTTTAATTAACTTTGGATTTCCATTATTTCGGGAGTTACGGATGGTAATACGTTCATCTACCGTACCTTTTCTTTTATATATGCTCTGTTGCAATTATTATACAGTCGTTATTTTGACGTCATTGGAATTTATATTAAATTACAAAAAATTCCACCTGATCGTGATATTATATATTCTGGAGCTGGCTGGATCTCCCAAGCCGGTGTTTCATTAACTTTATTTTCAAATAAATTATAAGGTGCAAATACATATTAAACCATGTGTAAAGTATTCCTTAATGAATAACATCCATTCTTTAAGTAAATAAAAAGTCGTAATTTAAAGTATGGAATTCATGTTTTGACTGTTGTTCAACAGCTATGTTTCTTATTATTGTGATTCTTAACTTTTATTGTACCTTGATGGTGTTATAAATGACAACAAAGTATTAATAAGTCCTTATGAAAAATTGAGTAGTTTTATTTAACAGGCCGAATACCCATGTAATTTTTATAAAGAAAATAGAAGAAATATTGAAATTTTGTGTTTGGACGTTTTCGGTATTGATATTTCAAGTAGAAATATTGGCAACACTGAACAATTTCCGGTTATACCGGAAACGACTGTCAACTGGTTATTTTAAATTGAATAGCCCGTATATTATTTCATTTTCTGATACACACATTATTATAAATTAGTTTTGCTTTATATTTTGTTAATTATCTTTGATGGTTTTCGAGAAAAACTGATTTTTTAATGAATCTTGGCGTTTTATCGACAATGGAATAAAATATCAATAATATAAAAATGCTGCAAATAGGAGGTTGTAGTATTGTACAAAATTAAATTAATAAATTGTAAAATTAATAATACAGGGTGACGCAAAAGGTTATTGCAACATATTAACCAATAAACCGCAATGATTCATTCATTTCAAATGAATTAATAGTATACATCCTGTATATTATTAATGCCTACGATTTGTCATAAAACCAGAAACATGAAGTCAGGCGAATTTATAACGAAAGAAGGATTAAGGCAGAGAGGAGTACTAAGTCCGGTACTTTTCAATGTCATACTTGATGAGGTACTAAAGGAAATTAAAGTACTTACTAAAAAACTTCAAGTAGGGTACAGGAACATGCAGACAGTGGAATTAGCAGAGAGTGCATTTGCTGACGACTTACAAATAAACTGAAACCATTGGAATACAGCGCTGAAGAAGAGAAATTTCGAAATAAACATTGAAAAGAATAAAGTGATGGCAAAAAGTAAAAATAGAAATAGATGGAAGAGATATAGAACAAATAGACACATTCAGATATTTAGGAGTAAACATACACAAAGATGGAAGAGAAGACATGGAAATAAACACTAGAATAGAGAATACAACGAAGTTATACTATGCACTAAACAGGACATTTATAAGAAACAAGAAAATATCAATCAATACAAAAATAATTGTTTATAATACAGTATTTAATCAAATTTTGACATATGGATGTGAAAGCTGGATACTGAATAACCAAACGAGGAGCAGAATACAGGCTATTGAAATGAAGTATCTGAGAGCGGTGAAAGGAGTCACTCGAAAAGACAGGATAAGGAACGAGTTGATAAGGCGGGAATTGGGTGTAGAGCCTATCTTGGAGACTATTAGGAAACATCAATTAAGGTGGTTTAGACATGTGGTACGTATGGAGGAAGAGCGACAGACAAAGAGGGTATGGCTAGCGAACACAACACAGAAGAGATCACGAGGAAGACCACGGAAGTCATGGAACACAGGAGTACAATGGAATGAAGGGATACGGATGGCAAGGAATAAAAAAGTTTGGGCAACATTTGTTTATAACTGATTTATTTTAACTGAATTTAGTATCTTAACACCCTATGGGTAAATAAGATTATTGATTATATATATACGATTTGTCTGATTATTCTCGAGGTATAATCAACATTCTCTGTATCCATTTCTAATAGTTTCTGGGTTATTTCAGCTTTTAAACCTAAAAATATTTAAAATTCTTTGAATCAGAGATTTTCCACATGTTTATTTGGCAGCGTATTTGAACGCGGAAGTTTTTGTATATTTGCATATTATTCACCCCTTTAAATTATGGCCATAAATGCTTAGTGATAAAATTGTATTATTTTTAATTGCAACTAACACATTGAAGTTCCATGTGTATTCGCATGCTTACTCATCACATGAAGATTTTATCTGCCCAAAAAAATGATTATTGTGGCGATTCTATAAGCCATGTTTAGCAGATTTTCCCTCGTAGCGCCATAAAATTTCAGTTGTGAAGTGATGTTACTAAAAACCATTCGCAAGATTCAACGAGCCGATTGAAATCATTAAATCGTCCAAAATGTTGAACTAGAGTAGCGTTTCGAATTAATCTTTTTCACTATTCTTCTAATGGATATGCTAGATGTCCCCAAATATCTGACAATCTCGCAATGACGCGTTGAGATATGCGGAAAAATACACTAACACGTCTATTTGGATGTTTTTATTACCTACCAAATGGTTCTGTCTGTTCCTTTTGCGATAGAAGCTTCCAAGCTTTGTGCAGTTTTCCAATTCCCGTTTTACAAATGATTTGGTGTGAGTTTTTCGGGCTATATTTCTGTAAATAAACCATACGTCCGATTAATAATTCTGTCGCATTGACCGTAAGAAATAATCACTCGACCGTTTAAACTAGAGATTTGCCGTTTCTATTGAGAAAAGTCAAAGAATTCCATGGCCTTTGGCGTAGCGATAAAATTATTTTCATCGTACAGAGCAGTAAGGCGCGCGCCTGAACGAAGAGCGTATGATGTTGGCATGAATAAACCTGTTTTTTGCCCAAACGCCTCAACGTTTTCCTCCTCTAATATATGTGCTATCAAAAACTTATATTCTATTTAAAGTAATCAAGTTGAGAATCGATTCATAAATCCCAATATTTCACTAACTAACGGTTTAGAAGCTTGTATATACAATACAGTCCAAACTAAGCAAGACTCAAAAATGAGATTTTTCCTTGATTATTATTCCTCTTATTAAATCCCATCTCTTTTAACGTTAAGTAGGCATAACACTTTTTTTATTCTTACCTCATTTCAGCTGCTATCGTTCATATGTTATAAAAGGACAATATGGATTGTCAACATTCACAACCATTGTCTCTCGACAGTAACTTTGATAAATACCTTTCGTGATTGATGCTTCTTCCACGATTGACCGAATCGCCCTTTCAACCAAAACTAATTGGTTTTCCGCTGTCTTAACCTGTCAGCTGCTTTCATCTTATACAAGTTTTTATCTCTTTCTGGAAATACCTCTCATTTCGGTGTGATATGAATGTTTTTTTCCCTTTCTCTTAGTTACAAAGAATGGTAAACTAATTAAAATGTGAAATTAATTCTAACGTTTAAGCTAGATTTAGTTGTATTGTCTATAATAAGTAATGATAACAAGTTGATAACATTTTTGCTTGCAGTGGTGAAATGTTTAATATTCTGCATGAGTACCTAAGGTATGGGAATGATATTATTACAGTTTTAAATGTATAATTTAAAATTCAGAATAATGTTTTACTGTAAAGTAATTGTAGAAAGAAAGTTTGTTCGTTCAAAGTATGACTTGGCGAGTTAAAATTGTTCATGTTACTGCTTTTAGGCAAAAAAAGATTCAATTTCTTAAGTATTTTTAAGAAAAGCATCAGTCCCAAGAAATATTAAAATTTCTTACACAGATCGAAGTTATTTTTCTCCATTTTTCCGTTAAATTTACTTTAGGTATATGTGAAAATCGACCTGATTCTCTTCGTTTTGTACGTTCCTCACGAAGCATCCGTTAAGCTCTGCGTCCCCTCCTTATATGTACTCCAATTCGGACCGGGAGATCCCCAGAGTTGGGTACGCGGAATAACGAGCTCGCCATTATCTAGATGAAGCGATCGCTTTGATAATTGCTGGTGTCGCCTGGACCAATTTTAATGAATACCGGTAACAAATCGGTGCGTGCCGCTGACACCGGCCAATTACCTCACAATTACTGCCTGCAGATGGTGAATCAGTGTAAAGTTATCTGGAAAAATATTTAATTGGTTTTGCAGGAACAAAAGATTGTCTTGCTGGTGGAATTCGAGAACACTCTTTGAGGATACTAATGAGGAGCATCACGAAGATGTGTCCCTCCTTCTTCTAAAAGGATTTCATTTGCAGGCTCAGTTTCAATTTCTATGAAATCCACAAACGTTTTCAGGTTGATTATAGTGGGAAAAATTGAGAAATAAAATGCTAGAATATTACTACATAAAATTGTAAGGTGTATAGATGGTGGGAGGGTTGTTTAAACCAGCCTTCAATTCATTATACCCAAAAATTTGTCAAGTTTTTGAAGAGTTTAGTGTAATTATTTGTTGATTGGCGTCAACTAAATAAATAAGAGAATCAAGTTTTGTACACTAAGGGAAATAAAAATAATCTAATCTAAGGTTCACTATTCAAAATAACAAGCAGAAAGTTTTAGTTGGGTTATGATCTTTTCTGGTTTATAAACTTAAAAGATGAATGAATAAAATGCATAATGTTAACAATAAGTATGCGGTATCACATCAAAAAGTATTAAGTGAATTAAACAAAGATAATCATTGATACAAGTTTGCAGATTGAGAGATAACACTTCAGCTTTAAACGCTATTGTTTGAAAACTAATCGTATTTAGAGATACATCTCTTGCACTTTTCAATTATGGGATGATCAAGTACGAAAACAATGGAAAATGGGTTTTCCTGGGAAAACTCCGGAAAATTGAAAAGAAATCTATCATCAAGATAAGGTAATTATAAATATCTCACTCATTAATTTTTCTAAACCTCTGTGAGGAGATTCGTATCGTAGTCGTACGGCGGCACTCTCCGGGCCAGTAGTTAAATGGAATTTCACAAACTCATGTTGATTTAAGGGGTGTTACGCTTTTTGACGGCGTTACACTAATCTTTCATGCGCAGAGTGGTAGCTGTTAGTGTGAGAATGAGGTATCCAGGGTTACTATCGGGGTGCGTAACAATTTAAACAGTGAAAACGTGCTTTAAATCAAGATGTATTACCATAAAATAGGTGTGATAGACATCAAGTATGTACAGCGACAAAAACAGATGAGTGACAAACCGTATGTACCGTAGGTACAGTTGTTTACACATATGTATAATAATATGTACAATCGTAAACAAATAAATATTCGCAGGGTGTCGGAACGCTTTTACATTTAGACGCGGAATGTTAACGGTTTTAAAATCTGGTGGCAACGTGAAATGAATATCTATATACCGGGGCCGGATCAAAAGTATGCAGACGGTTTTCGCGTGCTATATCGGGTGAGACAGCTGTGTCGGCGCTAAGTTTACGGAGCGCGAATGTCTACGAATAAATCACTGCTTGCATCAGAAAAGCTATGCCGACGCTACTGCCAGAATGGAGAAAGCAGGTAAAATGCCTGTGTTACGCCAGAAGCTATGCCGGCACCAACGGATAGACCGGGAATACCCGGAAGTGACTGTGTTACGTCAGAAGCTATGCCGACACCAACAGTCAGACCGGCCTGGAAGAAACCGAATTCTCTGTGTTAAGCGCGCGGTTTATATACATTACAGCGGTCCTCTACGCGTTCGGGATGGTGGGAGTTGAGCGTGCGTGAATCGGGCACCGTCCACGGGGACGATAATAAATAATTAAAAACTAAATTAAACAAAATAACACGCGGTATTAACGCTACCGCCTATGGGTAAATTAATCAAAAGAGAAAATAATTAATGTTTAATTCACAATAAACTCATAACTTGCACTAAAATAGATTTTTCCACAGAACGGCACGTTACAATGTCAGATATTTCATATTGTTTAATCATTGATTTTGTTTCTTCAAATCTTGATAATTCTGTCCATGAAAAAAATTAGTAAACTATATTAAATCTTTTTTTTTTTGAAGAGCATGCAATATTATTTATTCGACATTAACATGAAACGTCAGCGACTAAGATATAGAAGAGACGGAATCTGTACCGAGTCAGTCCCTTCGACTAAATGCGATCTACATGGAGCGAAATCTGCGCCGTGTCAATTCCTTAAGCCGATTAAGTCATACAATAGACTGCATTTGTGCGGTGTCAGTCCCCGAGGTTGACTCAGATGACCAGCGGACTGTATCTCTTCCGTGATAGCGGAAAAAAAATTAACCGTGTCAGCCCCGAGGACCAACTACGATTTCAATTCAAAAATGTAAAGATTGATCACCATATTCAGAAAATATTCTTTAATAATGTAGAATGGCGCCAAATCCGTACATTTGTTTGCACAAATTTTACTTGTCTCGTCAGAGATATCATTTAATTATTCATAAATCCTCCTTTTTTCTATTCTGCAAAGAATAATGGCATATTAATTCTTAGAAAAAAAAACGAACACCTGATGTATTTTCGTCGCAAGATAAAACACCCCATGTTGCCGTGCGGAAATGCCAGTAATAACAGATACCTAAATCATTTCAGATTCCCCGCTCCCACAGTCGAGTCGTCATATTTATGGGAGGAGAGTTTACGAGAAAGTTGCGGTAAAGAGGCACTAAGTTTCCCGCTGATACGTGAAAGGCCAAAGCGTCCAGAAGTGACCGGTAAGGGAGGATATATGGCGGCTACCGGAAATTACAGGGCCCGTGGAGCAGAAGATAAGTGCAGATGAGCTGCCGGGTTGCCAAGTCGCCCAGCGCCCGTATCTGCCGGTTCCTGCGTCCTTTTACTTTCCATGGCCCTTTCAAGTCCATCCTACCGTATGCCCGTGGTAATCGAGAACGGGGAAACTATCACTGCTCAGATAAATTCAACATTAAAAGCTTCGTTTAAAAACACCTCCAAGAAAGGGCAGTGGTTATTTATCGGCGTGGGATATTTTATCTACTCTAGTCCTTGGTATCAAAATATACAACGATTACTATTCTGGCATTATAAAGGTTTCCTGCAATTATTATATTATATATGTATAGTTCATTACACGTTTGCATGGAGTAGACACATAAAACTAGGTAGCTTCCGGTATTAAACATTAATATGAGGGATTGCACCAGATGCAAGTACAAAATTGTACTTTGTTCGTTCTCCTTTGAAATACCTGCATACACATGAGGGTCTTCAAATAATGAAACATAGCAGTTGTATAAGTGCAGAAAGTTATATCGTGGACAAAACTGGAAAGTTAGAGCAATGCGGCGAAGGATAAATGCGGGATATACGTGTGTGTATATACTACGTATATAGAAGTATATACCTTAGCTTTGTAATTATGATGTAATTTAGGTGAAAGTGAGGTAGGCCGGAGTAGTAATTTAAAGTGAGCCGATAAAGGACGGATACAATATATTTAGGAGCAAAACATTTAGAGAAGTGTTGGTGTTTATGTACTAGTTGCAAATATGTGTATAATACATTCAAGCAACGAAGCGTTAAAAAAGATCTTCAGCGGGTTTTAACATCTACCCCACTAAAACTACCTTAAGCATTCACAGAAAAGAGAACACAGACACAAGACCTTAAAGGTAGATGGGCAAGACATCGACTGGAAGAAGGAGGTGAAATATCTAGGCCCTATACTGGATAATAAACTTTTGTGAAATAAAGATGAGCTTAAAGACACCAACAAGGCAAAAAGGTCCTAACGGTTTGTAGAAACTTTGTACGGAACAAGTGGGCATGCAACCCAAAAATATTGCTCTGGGTATATACAGCAATGGTGTGACCAATGATCACTTATGGGGCAGTGGCTTCGAGCAAAACTAGTCTGGCCATTGCGAGAGATAATCTCTCCAAAGTGGAAAGATTAGCATATGTATGCATAACTGAGGCAATGAAAACCTATCCAACAGCTTTCTTCAATTCAAATTTCCCACCAAAATCTCAAAAAACGGCCTTTCATAAGTCAATGCTCCAACGCATAGAAATGAAATATACTGATAGGAAAAACATATACAAATTAATCCAAAGCATTTCTACCAATGTTAAACATACAAATTATTAAAATTCACTATATAATTTGACAGTTAATCAACAAACATCTAATTTTGAAATACCTTGTGCGTGTTTTGATTTGGTCGATCGTCGCCAATTTGCACGGTTGCGAGTTGACAGTGACAACACAGATTCAGCAGTCGGCCGAGTCGTGTGTGGTGTACCGCGGGGTTCGGTGTTTGGACCGAGGCCATTTTTAATATTTATTAATGATCTGGCACATGTAACGCGCCAATCACACACGGTTCTCTTCGCTGACGATATTTATTTTATGTGGCACGCTTCAAATCGTGATGACTTAGAAGGGTTCATTAACGCCGACATTTCCAGGATTTGTGAGTGGTTTAATGCTAGCGAAATTACTCTTAAGACTAGCAAAACCAAATTGTTAATCTATAGACAACAAACCTACCTAAATATTTTTATTAATAACAGTTTTTTATCCCCGGCTACTGATGTTAAATTTTTCGGTGTTACTGTGGATACCGGTTTGGGGTGGACCGGGCACATTCAGCTATTGCCGAAGGGCTTGTCATCAGTCTGTTATGCTCTAAGAATGATAAAACTAAATCTTGGGGAGTATACTGTACGACACTTTGCACTATTTGAGTCTCGCATGAGATATTGTATTTCTTTTTGGGGTTTCACTACAATGTACTGCCAGACAACATGCATTTGTTTATTTTGCAATGAATAAATCAAATCAAATCAAATTTAAATAGTCCAAAAAAATAATAATTTTCTGGAAATCCCCTGTGCAAAGACTCTTTGTATATGCCCAGGCATTGCAGTCTTTACCCCTTTAGTACTTCTACGATATTAAGTTCGTTACACGTAGCTTTCAATTTTTCATTCGTCCTTCTTCAACATTCTCCATTAACTTTTTTGCTGACATTTTGTGGAAATACAAGACCTAATGATAATTTATTCAATTAAGTAGTCGTCAACAAAATCCAATGCCTCGTTTAAGTCTACAAGTACTTATGTTATGTATGATAGAGTTAAATATAGATTTAACAGAGAGCGATATAAGAGAAACAAGTCGCTTTTAGAGTAAGACAAGGTATAATCCTATTGATTTGAATACGTTTATGCTTCTTCGAATCAGCTTTCAGTAGATACGTTTGGAATAGGTTCACATTGCATTAATATGAGGATTCGTATTCCTTTATTATTTTAAGGGAATAAGGCTTTAAGAAATAAGTGTGAAGCAATCAATTAAGCAATATAAGATTAGTGGTATAATTTTTTGACGGCATATTTTCTTTCACAAATTTTTTAAAACTCTATCTTTCATTTAAAAGAACGTTTTATGCAAAGTGTAGGAAGCATACTAAAGCTTTAATAGATTAAATTCTTTATTCATGGTCCATTTGATATAACCGACACCAAAGTATGAAAACTTATACATACATACATTTTAAATGTTTTTGGCAGTATCGAGTTACTAGCACCATGCCTTGCACATAAAACTAACGGCTAATTTAAAGTAGCTTCAAAGTTTCCAAAGACATAAAAGTAAATTTAAGCATTCATTGCAGTATGCAGTTGTGTAAGAGGCTATTATACGTTTGAAGTAATTAGCTTCGTTGAGATAACGCTTTTGCTAAGTAGCACTTGCACAAGGAATATACCGTTATTGGAAATTTTGTGAAATTATTAATCAGACATCCGTCCATTGTCTTTACTCGATGTAAACGCGCAAAACTTAAGACTCTATGTCTTATTTTATCTTCAATTAGTTTCCGTAAAGCGAAGTTTTTGAACAAAGTATAGGATGCTGTAATAACTCATGTTGAAAGCATACGTTGTGCAATATATTTTTATATTAAATTATTTTTAGTTTCTAATGGATATACAAATATTTGGTGTTAATATAAATATAACTTCCCACTCTAAAATTAAACTGCAGCTATATGGTATGTAAATAGTGACATCCGTTGCAATTACGCGCGCTATTGAGTTCTGTGTCGAACGATTACAAGAGCAACATGGCACAATTAAAATTCCACCGTGCACCTAAGTTAATAACACAGCGGCGATATTATTGTTCTGGCGCACTTGCATATCACTAATGAATAGCTAATGAAGATCGCGACGAACGATACCAAACTGTTCTACGGATTTGCATTTTAATTCGGTCACCAAAACAAGCGGGCGCTCTGCGGACTAGGAAGTTATACGTTCGTTTGCCACCGGAATCTGTGTATACGTGTACGTGTTTGACTGAATTTGGCACGATACGTCTTGTAATCAGATATTCCATGCACAGACGGCGATTTGCGATATTTAGTGCAAATCCGCGACAGCTTCTGGTATGTACAATCGCTTCCATAAGCAATAACATTTTGTTTTATGTCTCTATTTTTTAATTTTTTGATTGCATGAAGGGGACGACATTTCTTTCTGTTTTTTTTTTTCTGTAGAAACCTATGGTGGTTTAAATGCAGCTCCTAATAAAATTAATTCTTTGGCAAGTTTAAGAAATTTATCTGAACCACTTCTAATCATGAAAAATTTATGACCACCAAAAGGTGCGTCTTCTCAGAATCAAAAATCAAAATCAAATCTGTTTTTATCACATATAGTATGTAATAACCTCCTTAAGCATTTGCAAAATAATACAAGCACAGCAAAGTTGGCTCCATCATTAAAACTTTTAACAGCATCTTAATAAATCGCAATGACTTGAAACTCAGTTAAACCATTTAATGGAATATTGTGGTAGCGATCCAATTCTATCGCATTAATGACACACAGTAAACCGATAAATTCGATATTCGCAAGCTGGAACGCCGAGGGCACGTATCAGGAACGCATAGATCATACACCACCAGGTTATTTCCTCTTCCTTGAACATCCATTCCGCAAGTTCGTTTCACGGAATTCGGATAATTCCCCTTACATACATACGGAATGTACACGTATTCAAGTAGATATTATATGTTCGGCTGATGACGTCACGGTTTCTAGGTACTGTTGCAATGCTCGCCCCGGGAACCGATAGACGGCGTGCAATATCCAGGCCGAACTTCCGCGTAGGTCACGTTTGTCACTTCATTTCTGACAAGCGACACTCATTTCACGGCAATTCGAATAATTTATAGTTACATATTTTGGTAAATGTTACCTATATGTTATGGCAGTGCATCGACTCCATTTGCCCATCTATTTTCATAAATGTTGCTATGTAAGTGTCAATTTTGAAAGTTAATCGGTTATTGCATTCAATGTAGGTATATGTAGCGTATAATAAATTGGAATACGATATTATTTGTCATTAGATATTGGGCATCAAGAATTTAGTACTACGTAATTTAGTGGCAAACACTAAGAGCTATTGCAGATCTACTCTGAGGTATAAAATAGGCAATTGAGAAATAAGAAAACAATATATAACATATAAGAATTATTCTGTGCTTTGTTGTCTAACAAAGTGAATATTGTGAGAGAATCAATTGAGTTTGATGTTTATTCTTTTTCATCCTGACTAGACGTTAGACTAGGAAGTAGGCCTTTTTATACATGGCCGTGTTTGTTATTGTCATAATACGTAATTGTTTTGGGTTAGATTAATGGTCAGGGTCATTTGAAATACCTATCGTTTGTTTTTGCGTTGATGTGTTTTATTTGGTTTTGTTTTTTGTTTAGTTATTTTGTGTATATGTTTCGATGTTAGTACCCTGAATATTTATTTATTATTTTTAAATAGTAGTCTCTATTGTTCATATATTGTGTGTTTTGTACAGTATAATAAGATAAGGATTTTTAATACCCATTCTTATTTTTACATTCTTCTATTAATTTGTGTTATAAAATGTCACACGGAGAAGATACGGAAAGGTATACTGCGATATTGTGCTGTTCCTTCCTGTAAAAATAATTCGATTTGCGATGAAGGTTACAAGTTCTTTAGTTTTCCGAAGCAAACAGATCGCCGAGTTGGATATCATGGAAGTAAAAATAAATTTTTATATTGTGATGCACTGAAAACTGCCAGAAGAAAGAATTTGTTAAATAAAGATATTAGATATTTATGGAAATCAACATTTAATACACAAATACTATTATATATTGCTACATCCCCCCCTTAGCATTGCCCATACTAATAATTTTTATTTATTTTCTTTCAAATACCAGTAAATTTACCATAATTAAATATTATATAAAATGTATCTATATTTTCAGCAATAAATAACTTTAAATATGTTTCTGATATCCACCTTCTTAAGATTAAAGAAACTACAAATAATCAACGTGATTCCTACTAAGAGATGGGTCTGACTCTCGAAAACGTCCTCAGGATACGATCATTGTGCCCACATAGAAGCTTGCAGGATTCGATGTAGTAATTTCACCTAAATCTGGCACCAAACAATACTGGGGTTTTTGTGACATTCTCGATTTAATATTCCATCTTTAATGCGTGCAAACGCGATAAAATCTTATAGGTGTATTATTAAATCTAAGTGACCTGTCAAGCTATTTACTGAATAAAAGAAGGAATTTGACAAGTAATTGTTATTTATTTTTAAAACGATATAAATAAATAAAAATAAATAACTATAATGCAGGTAGGTTTGATTACATATAATAAACAAAGATTTTAAAACCTTTCTATTCGGGAATTAATCTATGAGATTCATAAATTAACCAAAAATTCCTTATTGACGACAAATTTAATATCCCCTCCAATGCATTTACCATCAGATCTGAAATCTTGTTAAGGAAACATTTAAAAGAAACATTACTAAAAATTACCGCAGCAAGTCATACCAGATACCAACTTATTTAATTCAAATTAGATGTTAGCGCGTAGAGTGAGCGAGATTTAACCTCACTATCACATGATTTTAAATTAAAATTCATCTTGACAGAATAAATTTAAAAAGCAAGTTTATTATTCTCGTGAGAAATTAATACCCATAACTGCATGTCTCAGGCAATGCTTTGTCAGGAGGAACCGCCCAAAGAATTTTATTTCCAGGTAACCGAACAACTTCTGGCTTGATATGGGATCTTATTCATAAGTATCGGAATGTTTCAGGACAAAAGTTGGAATAAATATTCAAAACGTAGATTAAACTTTTTTTTTCTAAAAAAAAGCTTATTATCGTTACTAAATTTGGAACTCTGTTTTCTTTACTGGTTCGAGGAGGAGTGATCAAAATAATCGTCCTTACGAAAGAGCTACATTTGATTGTTTCCCCAACCGTACAACAATGAGATGCCCCGGATAGTGCTATATAGTTACCTACTAATTAAATCAAAGCAGGTTTATATCACATCTTATAAATTATCTTAAAACTAGTATAAATATTAGTGCTTTTGTATGTGATATCGCTTGTGTTACTAATTAAATTTTAAAATTGCAATTTTGAAGGTTCAATTAGCCAGATTAGTCAGCATAAATGACACACACTTACAATACCTAGGCCTCTAAAATATGCAACTGAACCTATTTACAAATTATATGCCCATATGAAATTTTTAAATTAGAAAACTTCTTAGTACATTTAAAATTACTATTTATAGAATGGAAAATGATTAATAAATAAATTGCGTAAATAACATAACAATATATATAAATATACCTACAGTGCCGGTCAATATAATAGCACCAGTTGCAATATTCTGATTCGAAAGATGTAAAACTTTCACCTATTTATTATATTATTTTTTGGAGTGTAAAAAACAGTTACTTTTTTTTATGCTATCTCAGAGTGTGTTAAATCAGTTATAAAAGATCTTTTGTAAACACTTATCATTTCGTGCAGTTAATAAAATAGCATCAGTAGGCTTTTTTAAATTTGTTTTGCAAAATTTTGTGAAAAAAAGGTGAAAACGGAAGGTAATAACAAATTTTTAATATATTTTCTATAAAATCGTGTAATAATTTTATAAAAATTGTATAGTTATGGGTCGCGGAAAGCATTGTTCGCCGGAAAAACGTGAACTAATAAAAAAATTTGCGTCCGAGGGTAAATCGTATTCCCAAATAAGGGAATTGCTGGGCTGTTCCAATAAAATGATAATAAATGCCCTAAGATATGAGCAAAAAGTTGAATCCTGTGGTAGGAAGCGAGTTTTGTCACCCTTAATGGTAAAACGGTTAGTACGGACGACTAAAGCAAATCCCTTTATGACAGCTACGGAGCTCAAAAAAACATTGGATGTGCCGGCAAGCGTGGAAACTATTCGCCGCAGACTTCGAGACAACAGCCTCAATGCCTGTAGTCCTCGAAAAGTGCCGCTCCTTTCCTCTAAGCATGTTGCTAAACGGATATCTTTTGCTAAAGCACATCTAAATTGGCCAAAGGAAAAGTGGAGAAATGTGCTATGGACTGACGAATCCAAAATTGTTCTTTTTGGTGGAAAGGGTTCCAGATGTTTTGTCTGTAGGCCACCTAACAGCGAATACAAGCCACAATTCACAGCAAAAACTATCAAACATGGAGGTCATAGTATTATGGTATGGGGCTACTTCTCGCATCAAGGTGTGGGTCCTATATATTGGATCAAAACCATTATTGGTCATCGGTTTATGTAAAAATCCTTGATGAAATTATGCTGCCGTATGCTTCCTACGAAATGCCGCTGGTGGTGGGTCTTCCAGCAAGACAATAACCCCAAACACACCAGCAATGGCAAAAAAATGGTTCAACGATAACTCTATCAATGTAATGGAGTGGCCTGCACAGTCCCCAGATTTGATCCCTATCGAAAATCTGTGGACGGACATAAAGAAGGGTGTATCTACAAGAAAACCAACAAGCGTTGAAGGGTTCTGGGAGGCTGTGCAGAAAATTTGGAGTTCCATCAAAGTTGAAAGATGCCAGCATTTAGTGGATTCCATGGGAAGCCGTTGTGCCGCGGTAATAGCAAACAAAGGGCACGCGACAAAGTATTGAAACCATACAATTAATTTATCTACAAGATATCCGAGTGAAATTTTTGATTTATTTTAAGAAAGACCACTAATTTTTGTTAAAAATGAACTGAAGTGCTATTATTTTGACTGTGTAGTTTTTAAGTCTTTTGTTTAAATTAATTAGCGTATTATAAACTGTTGAAAAAAACCAAATAATTTTCTTATGATAATAAACCATTAACATGAATCGGCCCAACAGTTAAACAGACGTAAACGGAGTCAGTATAAATTTGTGCGTGGTGCTATTATATTGACCGCAGCTGTATACTTAAATTAAATTCTTAACTTATATTATTTGTTTTATAACATTTGAATTCGAAATAAAAATTAATTTATTTAGAATTTGTAATTATTGTATATACTTTGCATTTCTGAAGTAAAACTGTTACATATCGCGTGTCCGCTCGAACATAATTTGCCGTTTACGTATGATCAGAACTTTGTGAGAATAAGTAACCTAAAGTTCGTGCCAAACATATTTTATACATGGCGATGTCACCAAAAACAGATCCCAAAACATCAAAAGTTACGGCAGTTTTGTCCCTTTTGGTTTATTCTGTGTTATTATCTTTGAAGTGGTCATGCAATTGTCAGGCAAAAAGACAAAGGTTACAACAACATCTACTAAACAGAAAATTGAAAGCCTTTTTATTTTATTACAACGACAAGCGTAACAATTATGGAACAGTCAAAGCGGCACTAGAAATATTAAAATGAAAACAAAAATAAATAAAAGACAATCTACGGATATTTTAGTGAAAAGAGAATAAAAGATATATTTCTTCTACCTAGGTATTTGAAATTATATAGCATATCCAATTTACATTAAAAAACGCACGTTGAAAAATGATGATATGTGGTTATTCCTATTTACATCAAATTGCGCAAATAATACCTAATTGAATGTAGAATTAAATGATCTGAACAGCTTCACAAAAAAGACCGGCAAATCGCGGTTGGTAGCGTCCCAATCCGACCGAACACACAATGCCACTAACGAGGCGCATATCTACGACAAACCGCACGTAAAGCCACAGAGATAAAATTATTCGGACACATATTATCGGGAATTGATTGCAGTTCCCGGGCCAGGATATCAAAATTGTCATAATTGACATAAAAATAAAAAACGGGGAGGATTCGCTATCAGGGTTCGTCGCTGACATTGACTAATTCCTCTTTTTATATTTAGAGCCAATAACTTCGCGCGCGGATTACACAGATTGATGACTCCCCGCGTTATTTGAATTCATTGATCCTTTCATTCTGCTATATAGAGACGCACCTAAATTAATTAATGCGGAAGCTAAGTTAATACACACCTATCGTCTATTAATTACAGTTTAGCTCGTGATAAAATAACAACGTCATCGTGTCGATTACAGTATTGGTAAAATCATTAATATTCTTCGATGCTAATATGAGTAGAAATCTATTTTTATAATGGCTTTACAGAGCGTACCTTCACATACATATTGTGATATACAAAAAAAAGGACATTTGACTCTTGATTGAAATATGAAGAAATCTATTCCCAGGGCGTTTTTAGGATTTGATTGAATGCTACAACATTGCACTATTTACCTTGAAATTAATTTTAAATCTAGCTTATTGCCGCATTATCTGGAAACTCTTTACGCTGGATACAATGAAAAGTTACGGTTAAATTTTAAAATAACTTGTTGGTAAGGAATGGATATTTTCAAGAAAACCGCAAATATATTCAGGTAAATTATGTTAAATTTACCTGAATATATTTGTGGTTTTCTTGAAAATGTTCATCATTTTTCTTACACATCTCACACATTTACCTGCATTCACAAGCACTTATATTAAAATTAAATTATATTTATATTAAAATAAGAAATCTTCAGCATTAATACATAAGTACATTTGTAAATTGTGATTCAAAAATAAAAAAAGACAGTCAAATCAACTCTTTTAACATGACAATGGTCGACTTAACTTATAATTATTGAATTTGAACCCAGCTTAATTGTAAAACTAAATGATGAAATCCATTCGTACTCGAACGTCCTAGAACCGTAATTATGTATTTTATTCGGCAGCAGAGATGTATATCCTGCCATATGCTGAACACATTTGTTTGTACTTCATACCAATTTTATTGTACGATTCTTATTTATAGATGAGCGAAATTTTGATCAATATAACAAAATTATATTCTCCCGAAGAGGAACGTTGCTTATACCCGCTTGGGAATATCTAAAATACCAAATTTCTTCGCACAATCACCCCTTTTATGTTCCCGTATATGAATGTATATTATATACACATCCCCCGAACGTGTGCTTGAATACAAGTTTGGGGTTTGGCGACGTACGGTTCGGTAGCGAAATAGGAAAGAGCCGCTTTTGATATTTTACGTTCGTTCTGTTGTCGGTTCGTGTACGTATCTGCGCGTTATTTATGGAAAACTGTAAGGACGATTAATCACCATCGTTATCATCTTAATGGAAAACGTCACGGTATGCGAATAAAATTTACAGTAGTAGTTCTATTTAGGTAGAATTGTATATAAATGTGCCAACATACTTCGATGTATTTTGTATATGTGTACGGTAGAGGTAAAGTGTCAATTTGTATCCAATATGAAGGCTATACGATTTTCTAAGTCTACAATTTTAGTTTTAAAGTAAAGTAAACATTTATCTCTGCAGATATATATAGTAAGTATGGAAATACGCAAAAAAAAGATAGAAAAAGAAGAGTCAATATTAAAGAAAATACGCAAAACAAGCAAGCAATTAATTCAAGATGAAAATAAAAACAAAATAGAAACTAATAATTATCCTAATATAAAAAATTGTTGATTAGTTGAAGCAATAATTGAAATACTCTTGTAAGGAGTAAAAATCTTTGCTAGCAACCGCCATTTAAAAATCGCAGGATGAAGTTCTTTAATCGATATTGGAAGTTTATTGTAAACTTTTATGTCTAAGACTAGAGGGGACCACTGAAATAACGTCAATCCAGATTTGGGAGTGACTACATCTTCTTTATTTCGCATATTCTACATATGAAGATCACAATTTGCTTGAATCTCCGGTTTGTTATTGTGTATATGTAACATACTAATTCATTAATGAAAATACATGGCAAAGTTAGCACGTTATATTATATAAAAATCGGTTGACAAGATTCAATCTCTTTCAATCTAGCAATACAACGGATAAACTTCTTTCGACAGGTGAAAATATCATAGGCCAAGGTGAAAGTACCCCAAAATGTAACACCGTAGTTTAATCTACTGTAAACATACGCACAATAAAAGCACAACTAGTTAAGGTAAATACAAGAGTTTTCCGCAGTAAACTTTCCAGCGCAATAACTCGTCGAAACAAACGCCCAGTATTTTGCTGCTATCAGATAAAGTTAAATTATTTTTATTTAAATTTAAGTTTAAATAAATTTCCTGATATTGAATTGGCCAGATAATTGCTCATCAATTACCTATGGCTATTGCAAAGGTATCCATATTTAAAAATAATCGATTTCCTTAAGAGAAAATATGCACATGAGGCGGATCATGTTCTTGGTTTAATTGGAAGTATCTACTATAAAAGGATATCCAACAAAGGCCATTGATCCGTTCTACAAGTGCAACCGTTTTCAAAGTGGATGTATCAGACTTCAAATACTTTGAAGCTTTGTATAATCAACCTGGCTCATCGTTTATTAATAAAAAACAAAATATTGAAAAAGAGGAATTTTTAATACCGTCCGCTGTCCCTTTTCAAGTAGGATCTATTGCATAAGGCACAAAGACATCACCTGAGTTATGTTCTTCGCTCTAATTCCGTGTCATAAATTGCAATTTGATATTCGTGACTGTTTTCAACTCATAAAGTCGCATAATTTCAGCTTATTAGCTGATGTTACCATTCAAAGAGGAAGTACCAACACTAATATGCACTTTATATATTAGAAACTCTTAACCGGTTAGGAATGCGTTGTAATAATTCAAGTTTGCCGAAGTAATATGCATATATCACTTAAAGCGATCGTCTTACGTAGGATACGAAATGAATTCAAAGTAGTAGTTATCTTTGAATAAACATACCGGTAAAAATAATATTTGCGGACGGTTATTACGGACGAGGAATTAGTTTTATTAAAATTTAGTCGGAGAGGTTGCCTTTGAAGCGCTCCAGTTCTGGTGGGAATACAAAAAGCTTTATTAAAGACTCCTCCACTTGTGTAAACTTGTAACTGTGTCGAAGTTCCATCGTGAGGCGTACTCTCTGGTTTTAATTGCAGGAGTACTGCTATCGATTGTCGCGCGTTGTTTGAATATTTTAGTTCTCATAATGAAAGAGCAGAATAGTTTTCAAACATTAATTCGCAATATCCAGAATCCATATAGGATTAGTATTAAATCTTGAAACGAGCAATTATTTCTATTGTTAAGCGCTTTCTATTAAATTTTGTAGAATTAATAAACGTTTCATTGTTTTTTGTTTTCGATTCCTTTGCATTGTCAGTAAATTATCTTGGTAATTTTCTCATAGAAATGTTAAAAGTAATACTTTAAAGTGCTTAAAACCACCGTGTTTTCGCATTTTGAAAACCATCTACAACCCAGAATTTTAAGCACTTTGAAGCACCCTACTTAAAAATGTTAAATTTGGTATAAAAAAAAATACCATCAGAACACTGACGAGTGATTAATATGATAAAGTAAAGAACAAAAAAGGCAAATATGTTCGCATTTGCTAAACAGGATAAAAGTACACAGGGAATATTTTGCTGAGCTATTACACTGGCGATAGTACGGCTTGTTACATCTTTATCACACATCGATATTCCCTACCTATTCCCATATCTTTGTCCGACATATTAGATTCCCTATGTTTCCGACAATGGTGGGCAAAAATTTCAATATCTGTGCTGAATGCAACTGCGATAGTAACATACTGTTTTTATCGCATTCTTACGCTTGAAAATGCAGTGCCTTTGTAATCCGTAACGGAACGGACTATCATAACGAAAGATAGTATACTACCCCCAAGTGTAAGCGATAAAGCTGCCGCTACATTTTTTTCTACCCTTCACAAAATAATACATTTTGCACGAAAATATACAAGAAGAAATTAATAGATCAAGAAGCAGACTATATTTACTTGACAGTATTTAAAACTACAATTATTTATTTGACGTATCAATGTACACGCCCATAGCTATAATTACAGAAAATAAGTTTGATCATAAAGGTAGCCACCAAACTAACTGCAAGCCTTTAGTAAATTGAGAAGCCACGGCACTCTTATTTGGGCGTAAAAAGTTTGTTAATTTATCAGGCAAAACACCTTCCTGTAATAAAATTTAGGTATATTTTATATTAACTGGTAATTACGGAAAAGCTTCCATAAAATTTAATATTAATACACGGAACAAAATTGCTCAAGGAAGTTGAAGTTACCATATCTCAGAATACTTCACAGTTACAAGTTCAGTTTAAGTGGTTGCTACCTAAGATACTAATATCTGATAATAATAGATTCCGAACTTCGTAGCAATAAAGGAAGTACCTATTCTAAACGTTAATTAAATGTACCTACTACAGGTTATTATAGGAGAATTTCAATTAAATTTCTTCATTATTCGCATTATGTTAACTCACAATACTTTGCGTTTGTTCCACATAAACCTGATACGTACAGCAGTGGTGGATATTCTTCGGATTCTATAGGGTTGAACTTTCTTCAATGCTATAAACAATCTTTTGCCATCGCGAAACGATATTAAAGAGATAGCAATAGATTTACACATCTTCTAATTAAGTGATGCCTTAAGACTTATCCCTCTACTTCTTATTGATAAAAACTATTCATGAAACGCGTATGGATGAAATATGGGTTTCCTGTTTTTTCACTCAAACACACAGCAAGAATTTCACTCACGACCAAAAGCAAGACCTTTCATGCACGCTTGCTCGTATGTACACCCATAGACATCGATACAAACAAGCAATGCGATAATTACATTTAAATATTGTAAGCAACCGGACATAGAGAATACCTAATGCGATTGTTTGAAACGCTGTCGCACCGGCTGTACGAGAAGGGAATTTATGTGACAAACAGACTGCTTTGATCATGCGAAAACATATGGGCATCTATGCGATAAATTGCGTTCGAATTGAAAGTAACTCCTAGATCGACGATGGCAGCAAATTTATTTCATTATCCTTTCAATTCTGTATGGTGTACTTTCGTTAAATAAAATAAATTGCAGTACCTAACTAAAGCAGCTTCTCAGCGTATGGTCATTCATAACTATTAAGCAGTCAATAATTGCTGATTGGGACCAGAGCATGTGTGTACGTAAGTATACAATATTGAATTAATAGTTTAATCTGTAAGTTGTTAATATGGAATGTGCAGTTGTATGGTTACCCACTTAATATTATGTCAAAAGCGACGTTTCATGTTCATTTATATTATCGCATAAGTTAAGTGGAAGCGTATTAAAAGCAATTAACTTCAAATGGAAATATGTTGCTAGACACATTTATTTCAAATGCAACTCAATTTATGTCATGAACAAAGGAGCTTTCGATTATGTAAAAAAAAAACTAAACAAATGAAGATGAACTAGTTTTCTCTTTTCTTTCTAATGTAATATTTTTGGTATAATGTGGTTTTTGAAATACTAGAACATGATATTTCTGTCGGATTGGTTGTTTGTTTTGTATCCTAATAGCGATCGAAAATACTATAAAATAAAAATAATAAAATAAAATAAAATAAAAATAAATTTCAGGTTTTATGTCGAAATAAGTTTTTTCTTCAGAAAAAATAATGAAAGGTATTTATTGTAAAAAAATGGTCTTTTACATAGTTTGGCGGTTAGTTTCGCAAGCGTCTAATTTCCTTGATTTATTTTGTATTTTTAATAGTTTAAGGTTCATGTTAATTTTATGTCCAGTATCATTTATGGGTTTGCGACGTAGTTGTTTGTGGCGAAATGCTGTTGCAGCAATTCACGCAATATTAATTGTCCGCTGCTCATAAAACGGGGCTGGGTCGTGGGTTTGTTCTTTTAAGGTGTAAAAACAATGTGGGCGCCAGCCGGGACCAACCGGCAAGGTAGTCGGGTTGTTCGCAATGATCAAAATAACAGACCTTTTAGATTAACAATAACAATTTAATTAATTCCAAAGAAAAATTTGACAACAAAAAAAACAAGTTAAATTGAACTACACACAATGTTAAGATTGTTACAATACTAGCGACTCCAACAAACAAAATTAGAAGCGCTATCTTTCGCTGAGCAGCAGAATAAGCTACTCGATCAGCTGATTAGAAGGTAATATTTTGATAAGAGTTGCTAGATCGTAAATATTGAGTAACCTTACTTATTTTAGGTTAGAATACCCATTTGCAGCTGTAATTGAGCTAACAGTAAATACCAAATATAAACAAGATTTATGTACTAGTATTGTTTATCGTAACACAACAAGAAATAATTAAACAGTGCTGAATTATGAGATTGAAGTGAAATGATAAGTTTATGCAGATATTTAGTTCAATTAAAACATAAGTTACTAACTCACGATTGGTTACTTTTGGTGAAAGTTCTCCTGGTGCAATGAAATGATCAACTGTATTGGGATGGCAGGACACGTAATCCGATCGAAGATCAGGAAAATGCTGCGCCTTGATCTTAGGTGGCTATTACTTCGACTAGCTTATCGATAATTCCCCAATTTCATGTAGTATAATAGATCTAGTCCAAAGAATAGACTTCATCAGCCGGATAGTGTGTGGTTATTGATTAATTCGCATCATTGGCACTGCTGCATGGGTTTAGGTTATATCTATCTCAGATAAGATGTACGATATCTGAGATAAGATCTCTGATATAAGATAAGATCTCACATAAGATATATGAAAAGATCTTTAAATTTTGATCTTTGAGCCTAAAAATCGAAATATTACCATGTGCCCTTGAAATATTATATAAATAACATGTAAAATATTAGATTTTAAATAATTAATCAGATTACCTGAGATTAAAATTATTAACACTTAAAATTGAATAAGATAACCTTACCTAGATGTTCTCACTCTTATTTTATAAACAACAATATATGTTAAAATGAAGTAAACATGATCTACAGGTACGATCAAAATAAAAAGGACATCTCCACATGGGAACAGTATATTGTCTAAACGCGCAAACTTGTTACAGGTTGTGCAACATTGGATGATTATAGCTTCCCATAGCGATCATGCATAGGTTACTTCGTATTTCCACAGCTTGGAATGCATTTTTTAAATTTCACAGTCGGCTTGTACACTCCGCCAAAAAAGTATCGCATAATTTAGTTTTGAATCATAAAAGTATCGCATAATCTTTGTGTGTAGCATAAAGTTGTAAATATACTTTAATGCGCTCTAAGATAAAATTTCTATGATTGTTTAAATAAAATACAGGCCAAATAAAAACAAGAACTCATACTTGAGATTTTATTAAAACAAGAAATTATAATTTTGGAAAGAAAAATTTCATAACAGTAGCTTTTAATACTGAGTATTGCCACCTCTGGCTCTTATGACCGCTCGCATACGGTTTGGCAGAGATTCGATTAACCTCCGTATATAAGCCTGATCCAAATTCTCCCACTCGTCACGGAGAGCATTTGCTAGTCCATGCAGGTCCGCTGGGGCAACATTTTGGGTTCGTATCCGTCTGTGAAGGAGGTCCCACACGTGCTCGATAGGGTTCATGTCCGGACTTACCGCAGGCCAATCTAAAACTGGAATACCAACATCGTTAAGGTATTCCTGGACGATTATTGCAACATGCGGTCGTGCATTATCGTGCATTAACATGAATTCGTTTCCTATAATTGGCGCATATGGTACTACATGTTCTTCTAAAATGTCCGTTATATACCTGTGCGCAGTCAGTGTACCTCTGTCTACTGGTACTAGCTCTGTACGACCTGTTAAACAGATGCCTCCCCAAACCATAATAGAGCCACCAGCGAAATTAGGTCTAGGTCTGTCGCTCACCGTCTCGTCTGTACACTGAGATACGCCTATCTGAGGTGTAAAGACCAAATCTTGACTCATCTGTGAAGAGTATATTGGCCCAGTCATTAATGTTCCAATTTACATGTTCTCTGGCAAACCTTAAGCGAGCCACTCGGTGGTTCCTAGTGAGACGAGGGGCTGTTACAGCTACTCTAGCTCTTAATCCACTCTGTCGTAACCTATTCCGAATAGTTTGAGTACTCATACGAGTATTTCTGACTCTAGCCAAGTCGTTCTGCAATTGTCTCGCAGTTACATGTCTTCGACGTAATGCTTGTAGTAGTAAATAGCGGTCATCTTGGCGAGTAGAATATCTTGGACGACCTGGTACAGGTCTTCTACTGTAAATGCCTGTTTCCCTATATCTGGCTACGGCTCTAGAAACACTTGACTGATTGATGTTCATCAAATTAGCAACGTATGCTTGAGATCGTCCATCTTCGATTAAAGCAACTATAGCAGCCACTTGTTCTGAAGTTAAATTGCTCATTTTAGTTTTAAAAGCGTTGGTACAGAACTCTGACTTCGCACTTTAAAATTTGTCCGTATAGGAAGACTTTCAATAAACAACTGAACAAACCTTACACATATGCATTTTTCTAAATGTGTTCTTTTAGAAAAAAAAAAAAGTAAAAACGCTATGTTCCATTATTTTGTTAGTGTTTTTATAGTTCACAAACACGAGGCAAACTTTTTGTGAACGTATAAAAATATCTTGGTTCATAAATGCCCTTTTTTAGTTTATGCGATACTTTTTTGGCGGAGTGTATTAATGAATAAAAAACAAAGAAAAGAGAAAACGAAACACTCAGCACGTTTTCCAATTTAATAAATGGAAAAGTATTAAATGTAGGTACGCTTCTTTTAAGTTTTCAAGCTCGCACATGCAACCGGGCAACTCAGTCATAACGCAATCTAAAGCGGCGAACAAAATATTCATAGGGTTTCAACTGCGTTTCTATTTCGAAAACTACTTACGGAAACGAACTTTCCGACGTTCTCATTGATATTTAAAGCAGGCGTTTGAATTTTCATTAAATTTACGCATATCGATTTAACAATCACCGAAAGTTGGTAAGTGTCAATGCAGCCGCCGTAAGTTCTCGGGGTGTGGCCGCAACGGTTTCTTCCATAAAGAAAATACCGTAGTTACACAAGCAACAAAGTTTCGGCACTAATTATGCCGGCGGAATTGGATGGAAGGGTTTAATTTATTTAGAGCACACGTTGACATTATTTGCGAATTTCCTCCATAAATTTGTTCGGCACGCGCTCGAGGTACCACACATATATATATATATATATATATATAATATGTGGATAATTCCCCTGCGATTTCCACGTTACGACAATGTTCGGAAAGTCTCTATTTGACTTCTGCATTAGGCAAGACGTGCGCGAACGCTCTGTAAACCCGAAGAGTTTGCCGACGTGTGAAAAGTACGTGAAGATTAAACTAATAATACGTTCCGATCTGAGTTACGATATCGGATATTTGCATGTTTGAATGGAGTTCGTGAGTTTGCTCGAACAATAATATTTCTTCGAGGATAAGATATGTAGGTACCTACGTAAGCTTTCATCGAGAAACTAGGTTAATTATTAACTGGAAACCCTTAGATTTTTAGAAGTATGATGTATGTATCTATGCGTAGATACAAGATACAGCATGAATGTTCATTGTTTGTATAAAACTAGACATAAGAGAAACATAACTTGGCATCAACAGCTTGGGTGTTTCATGTGGGAGAAATTACGAAAGTGTTTATAATCTACGCTCCGCTGGAAGCAAAATTAAACATGGTATAAAACATGAAAACTTGAAAGCACAAAAGGTCATCGCGCACATAATATTTAAAGCTCAATTTTACTGCTAAATCCACTGCAGGTATAATCAAATTCAGTCATTCCCTACAAAAGTTTAATAGAATCCTAATCAAGACTGTTATGGTTAATATGCATACTTCTTACGTTGGTCACGAGAGCATAAGATCAAATTCGCAGGCATCCACTTTAGGCCGGGGCTAATCCTGGTTGAATGTGAATCACCACATTCGGCAGAGTGGCTTCACCTAAAAGTGCCAAACTTAAAGCACTGGAAGGGAGTACAGCTCACGACGTGCAAGGGAGACGACATCCCATCTTTGCACACCGCAACCCTGTTTCTCCCTAGAAGTCAGGGACAAACCCCTGAGAAGCTTGTAGGACTCATAGAAGCACAGAACGATGAGCTAAGGACTAACCTATGGAACGTCCTTAGCCTGAAAGATGAAGGTAAGGGCCAGCTCTTGAGCTCTTGAGGGTGGGAATTGACCAAATTTCCTACCAGACCATCAAGAGCAAAGGGTACACCATCCACTATAGGTTTGGGAAAATACCCGTTCATGGGCTCAGGAAGCAGCAGGAGGAGCATAAGGGAGAACCCATCCCTAGCACTTCCAAGGAGGAAAAACCAGAAAGTGATGTGGAGAGCACTGGCAGTCTCCACATTTCGGACCGGACAGTGGGGACACAATAGATCTTTTAGGTCGCAGTGTACTATCACCCTAATATCACACATACATACATACGTTGGTCACAATGAAAAATTATAGTTAAACTAAAAATAACTTACTGGTAACGCATTGTTGTCGCCAAATCTTGTGATCGCCGGAGATGTGTAATAAAGTGATGGATATTTTCAAGGAAACCACAAATATAATCAGGTAAATTAAACAGTTTAATTAATTAATTATTTTAGGGCTAATATAATCTCTGCAGCAAGAACAAGGATATTCCTACATTACTCAGGGTAAAATACCTTCTAGAAATTGTGTAAGTACTACTCACAGCTAGTTTTTTTACGTCTTTAATCGTAGTTGTGAGCTTGAATAGTCTTGAAATTAATAAAATTCTGATACAAGCTTGGCATCCTGATAGATTTTCTTTTCTGTAAGAATCGGCAGTTATCTCGACGTGTGGATTCGATTTGTGGCTTTGACAGACTCTAGGTAATGATGTCCGCTATACTGGATATTGAAATCTTCTCCACATCTGTTTCTTCTTGGAATAAGTATCGATCTTTCGGGTGAGTTATCGTTAATAAAAAATGATTTACTTGTGGGTAATATCGAGTGGGAAAATGATATTCCTCAAGGTGCTTTTTTATTTATATCGCCTACATTAGCGCCAAAAATGTCCTTCAGTCACTTTGTTGCTATGGGATGCGTATTGCAGATACTGAACGGCCATTCTTCCCACGCAAATTCTGTTGAACTAGCTAGAATTTGCAACTTTTCAAGACATAATATTACTGTGTTTACCTGGCCATACAACACATTTCTAAGACCCACTAAATAGAAGTTTTTTCAGATCTTCAAAAGCAAATTTCTGGGAAACTTGTATAATGTGGCTCAAAAACTATTCTGGACAACGTCTTACTAGATATCAATTAGGTGAATTACTTAGCATAAGCTGTGGTAAATCTGCCACATACATTAATAGATCTTTTAGTTTTAAGTCTGCAGGAATAACTCGTTTCGACTGTGACGTTGTTCCAGATTATGCGTTTACTTCATCTACCCAGAATCAGATCGGCATTCAAATTCAAGTTGGTTCATCCAAGCAAACAGAAGATCTCAGACGATGTAGTAGGACAGGATAATGGTAGTGAAGAGGGAACACCTTCTATGCTCTTAACTGAGCTGTCGCCTATACCAAACATTAAAGTCCAGCGCATCAGAAAATGATCCAAACAAGTTGCATCAGTTTTAACATCCTCAGAACATCTCGAAATGCTAATTCTGTTGCTCTACCAGCTACAAAGCCAAACTGGGTCGTCGGTATTAAATTATAGTTTGTTAAGTAAGACACTCTTCTGTTATTTAAAATTTTTTCATATACTTTGGAAAAGGCTGGTAATATAGATATAGGTCTATAATTGTCAATGTTATGAATATTGCCTTTCTTATGCGCAGCTGTTATCTTTGCTATTTTGAGTAGATCAGGAAACTTGGATTGTGCAAAGCAGTTGTTAATCATATGGCATAAAGGTGCACTAATCAGTGAAGATGATCTTTTCATAATATTACATGGAATGTTATCCCAACCCGATGATTTTTTATTTGCTATATTACAGATCACACTTTCTCCATCAATCGAGTCAGTCGGGAACAGATACATTGAATTCACGCGAACCTTCTCAAGGTTTATATTGTTAGACTTACTACTACAAATTTCATTAATGGAGTTGTTTACGTTAACGTTATTAAAATGCTCCAGAAATAAATTCACTAGTTTTTGCTCATCCTGTATTAGCTCATCATTAATTTTCAAATTTATTGGTATTTGTGATTGATGTTTATTTTGATTTATAATGCTCCAAACAGCTTTTGATTTATTTTCTGAATTAACTACGATATTATTGAAATAATCTCTTTTAGTTTTTAAAAGTAGTAATTTGTGATTCTTTTTTTCACTAGGATATCATTACATTGACTCGCCTTATACAAATGATATAGAGCCCTTAATTTATCACTACTCTCTATTACTTTGTTATTTATCCAGTTTACTTTGTTTTTCTGTTTATCTTTTTCATTTTGTTTAACTAGGGAAAAAGCCGAATTAAACGAGTTCATGTAAGTTTTTAAAAATATTTCGTACTGTTCGTTTACTGAATCTGTCTCATATACGCCATTCCATGATTCTGTACTCAATAACGTTAAAAGTATGTTAGCCTCAGAGAACTGTCTATGCTTAAATTGTATAAACTGATGTCGATGATCAGAAATTGTATTATCATCATTATTACATTTTAGAATATCGCTGATTAAGTTAACAAAAACATTATCAATACATTTTTGAGTAGTTTTTGATATACGTGTTGGCTCAATAATTAGTCTACTACATCCATAAGAAGAAAATATATTCAAGACCTCGGAATCGTCTGTCACACTGTTACTATCACAATTAAAATCACCGCATACCATCAGGAAACTGCGCCTATCATATAATTGCTCTCGCAGATCTGTTAACAAGGCTTTGAACTTACGTACAACTCCTGATGGTGCACGATATACACAAACAAAAACATATGTAAAATCTTGTGTTACGAGTCGGGAGCGGCAATATTCAAAATCCTGTTCAAGACAAGACATTGTCATTCTAACATTCTCCAACACAAGATTAGTCTTGGCATAGATACTGACACCTCCACCACCACGCAAATCCCTACAATAAACACTACACAAGTTGTAACCAGGTACAACACATTCCCGAGCTTCGATCTCGCTTTTTAACCAATGTTCAGAAATACACAGAATATCCGGGAAATTTAATGTTTGAAGCAATACCTCCAGCTCATCGATTTTATTCCTTATGCTACAGATATTGAGATGAAATATGGTCAGCAGGTTGTCAGTAATTTTTTTTTCCCCTAATAAGTCGCTTTATGAATGTAATACCTAACTTAATTCATAGACGATCTGTGAAAGCTTGTCGCACATTTGCAGGGCTCAGAAGAGGGGAATATTTTGAAAAAACAATAGAATCGTTTAAGTTTTTTTTAAATTAAAACCAATCTTTTATTTTCCAAAAAATTTAAAACAATTTTCTTAAGGCTTTCGCTTTTAAATTTGCCTTATATAAAAAAAAATTGTTTTCGTCTCAAAATTTTCCATGACACAAAAGCACTGTATAACCAGGCCAGGGAGAAGTTTTCATGTTCTTTTATGTTCAATATAGAAGAAGTATGAAGTCGAATCACTTTTGCCTTTTCATTTCTGTTCTGGACATATAATATAGAACATGACGTCTTAAGCTTGGTCAGAGGGCTCGCGAC
The DNA here is from genome assembly GCA_949128085.1 of Cetonia aurata. Classification (NCBI taxonomy): domain Eukaryota; kingdom Metazoa; phylum Arthropoda; class Insecta; order Coleoptera; family Scarabaeidae; genus Cetonia; species Cetonia aurata. The sequence continues at coordinate 61,945,304 of OX421883.1, read as the reverse complement.
GGCTGCATAAAAGAAAGAAAAATATACGAAAATGGATAGGAAGCAATGCTACGAGCTGCACATGTTTACAGCGATATTCAATATATCTATCTATATAGCCTGTTCCCGCATTTAAGGCACGTTCCGTATAAAAAATTCTCACGTCCAATTCAGCGCTAATGGAGGGTTCGAACGAATAATATGTGATCGAATCCGAGGATCTGTATCCATCAGCGCGGACGCCATTCAATGAATCCAATTCGGAGCGAGGCGCCTTTTGGGTCCGTTCTTCTAGGGTCATCAGTCGTTTTTTTCTCTTGACCGCTGAACCGCCCACGGAATCGGACCGATGTTCGCTTTTTGGCGTAATTAAATTATTTTTTCTTTGCAGTTTAGCTCGTTCACACTTACGACCCGAAAAATTCGCTTTATCGAATTTAGTTTGCTTCGCCAATTTGGAGAAAAAAAAAACATAATTGCTGCTTTAATATATTCGATCGTTGTACTAGTTATGAGGAAATTTTTTTGCCTCCGCCACTGGCGACGCCTTAAACAATTTCCTTTATCCCGTAATGCGGAAACCTTATTTCGACCACATTGAATATCTTGATTGAATTTCTTCTTTTGTAAGCTTTTATGTTGGATTCCAGGGTGCAGTGTTATATAATGAAATGAAATTTCTAGTTTTGGACATAAATTTACTACCACTACAATCAAATGCTTCTTTTCTCCGCATCAGTATGGATTTTTTACTGGAAGATCCACCATTACTAATTTGGCCAGTATCACACAGTTTATAAGCGAGGCATTAGACAACCGCCAGCAGGTAGACGTCATTTATACAGATCTTTCAAAGGCGTTTGATGTGATCAACCACACCCTATTGAATAAGAAACTCGCGTATTTCGGATTTCCAAACGGATTAACATAATTGATAGCTTCCTACTTAGAAAATAGAGAATACTATGTGTATTCCAATGGCTTTCCGTCAAACAGATTCTATGCTCATTCAGATGTACCTCAAGGCTGCAATTTAGGACCACTTTTATTTAATATCTTCATTAATGATTTAATTACATCGCTGGATTGTAGGGTATTGGGATATGCAGACGACCTGAAAATCTGCAAAACTATAACTAAGATTAATGATACCGATAGTCTACAACATAGCCTTACCTTATTGCAGGACTGGTGCGTGGAGAATGAATTACAGCTGAACATAGATAAATGCTTAGTTGTGTCGTATTCCAAAGCTAGAGATCCTATCATCGCCAGATATGTTATAAACGGCACAGAGATACAACGCAAAAGTGAGGTTAGGGACCTTGGTGTAATATTTGATAGCCACCTACGCTTTGCTAACCATATCTCTTCCATTTACAGTGAAGCCAACAAAATGTTAGGTTTTCTCATCAGATCGTGTCGAAGCTAACACCGCAGCGATTAAAACACTTTATTACTCGTTGGTAAGGAGTAAAATTGAATATGCTTCGGTGGTTTGGTATGCCATCGCTGCCTACTTAAATCAGGCACTGGAACAAGTACAGAAACGTTTTGCCAAATATTTATCGTTCAAACAAGATGGTACTTACCATGCAAGAGGTTCCGACTACGATTTGCTACTTCAACGGCATGGTATTGCTTCACTTACATCTAGAAGAAAGAGATATAGTGCTCGCTACTTATTGAATATATTAAGTAACAAAATAGACTATCCCTACTTACTTTCACAGCTACAGGTTCTAGTACCCACACACAATATTCGATGTGTAGAGACGTTTTGCACGCCGAGATTTCGGACTAATGTTTTATTGAAAGCGCCTTTAACGCATATGGTTTATAACCTCAATGTTTTTTATCCGGATCCATTTCAGTAATTCCTTTTCTTTTTTCTCTCTCCTCTTGTATTGTAAATTTGTATGTAGGTTTCTTTATTATAACAAACTATCTAATTTGATTTGGCACCGTACATTTCTGTTATTTTTTGATTTCTTTTGTAATCATTATCCTGTTAGTGGTCTTTGTACTGTTGGGTAATAAAGGTATATTATTATTATTATTAAAAATTTGTATACTGACAATCAGCTTATAACCAGGCTGCGGAAACGACGGTATCCCCTAATGAGTCATGCAGACGCAGAGACAAAGTCGCTTAAGTTAGGAATTCCAACACTGTCTGGAAAATGTTGCAAGTGTAATAGACAATTTAGAATCAAAAGTCATCACTAGTGCTCCTTCCTTTAAATGATTGCCGCTGCACTTCTATTTCACCCGTTGTTGTCATTCGTTGAATATAGCGTTGTGAGTGAGTTGGGCTTATATTTAGGACGTTTGCTATTGGCTAATATTTGAGCCAAAATTACATATGACAAAAAAAAAATTGTTCTTGTGAAATTTATTTTGAATAAAATGAGGTATTACTGAGAATGAGTGCCTCGTTTTTGTAATGTTAGAGGTCGGCTGTCACGTTTGGTTTTGCCTTTGGTCGTTTTTATTTTTGATAGTATCAGCAAATATATATATTTCTTAAATAAAATTTCTGTTTTAAATTTTATAACCAGTATGCGAAATGCTCAACTATGTGCTCAAAAGAAAAACAAACAAAGAAGATAGCAATAGTACCGACTTACTTCGAGACAAATTGCTTGTCTAAATATTTTAGCGAAGTTATTGATGATACCTATTTCTTTCGGAAAGATATCTACAAATTATTCCGCAGCATTGGAAATGATAAACGGTAATTAGAACTGTATCTGTACGGAATCTTTATAGGCGCCGGTAATTTTCTAAACGTATTGCGAATTTCCTGCGCGTGCTAATTTCTGCCAGCACGATACGGTAAGTGTTGGGACATCGACTACCTGCGAGAATCGTAAATTCCGGGCTGCCATGCAAACAGTCATAAATACTCTCGCTAGAAATAGGGCGGGTGTATTACTAATTATCGAGATACATATCGATAAAGTTAACGAATGCTTCCTTTCGCATATTCTGACACGGAAATTCTAATAGCATTAATCGTGCCCGTGATATCTCTTCGAGAAAGAATCGTGCTTATAATGGGGAGAGAATCTTGGCCTCGTCGTCATTTCCTCTTTAATATATACCTGTATTTACAAAACCACGGAAGTGAAAAACATCTTTCCAATTAATTATTGCCTTGATTTATCCTCAAATGTTACTTTGTAACGACGACGACGACGTTTGTTTTGTTTGGTTGCTTTCTGGATTTCTCTGGTTCGGTGCTGATGGTATTTACCGCTTATTCTTTAAAGCATTGCTTATGGTACTTTGGTTACTTACTTGCATTTAATATGCTCGTGACTTAAGCGTCGCTCCTCGTCAGTTGAAAGAGCAGGTTCACCCTAAATTCGTTTGTCAGTTGTCAGTTGTCAAACGGTAACTTACAATGTCGTGCCGATTTGAATGGTGTTGCGTAATATTTACGTCGTTACAATAAAGTGTAAACCCTGAATGGTAGCCATGAATCGAAGAAAGTTCAGGGTTCAGTCTACGCAACGAAATAGTGAAAGTGCATCATAAATCAAACGTTAACGAACTTTAAAATATTTACAGGGGCTTCGGTAACGCATTTGAAAACTGAACGCGGAATCTAATAGCGCTGTTTCGGTTAATAACGTAAGGCGAAAATGTATTCGCGGGCTACGACGGTACTAAATTCAGCGGTGCGGTAATTGCTGTGGATAATACTCTGGGAGCGCCAGAAAAGATGCCGGCGCAACGGCCATAGCGGAGAAAGAAAAAACGGTAAAATGCCTGTGTTAGACCAGTGGGCTCGATACATAGCATAAAAAGCTCAATGGGTGTCAGAGACTATGCCGACACGCCAATCGGAGCGGACGGGAAAAATGTATGTTATGTCAGTGAGCCTTACCAACGCTACGATCAGACCGGGATTATGAAACTCGATGGGTGTCAGAGGCTATGCCGACACGCCAAATCGAAGTTGATTGGGAGGGACTCGGGGACCGGACTGGACTGGACTCCCTGTATTAAGCGCCCGGCTTAAATACACTCGTCGTTCCCCCAACGCGGTCGCGATGGTGGGAGTCAGGCTTGCGTGAATCAGGCACCGTCGGTAGGACGACATTCGCGTCGTATACAAAATTGACTAAATAAAATCTCGAAATAAAATAACATAGGGTACGGGACGCTACCGTCAACGGGAAAATCAATCAAAAATATATGGAATTAACGATTAATTTAAACTAAAATCAAAACTGGATACTGACATAGATTTTCCCACGGAACGGCACGTTACAGCTTTATTTTATATTTTCACACTAATGCTAAACATTGACTTGTTTGTATGTATACATCGGTTGATCGTAATAATCTTTTAATTGCAAGAACCAACAGATATTTCTATCACCTCATAGAGGCGCCTGTTTTATTGGATTCACCGATAATACTCTTCATATATAATTCGTCTAAAACATACAGGGATAGAAAATATAATGTAAATATTTTATGACGCGGGACACAAAACCATTTTTGCACCGGATTATCTTAATGTATTCTTTGGACTCGTCTTATTAACGGAACGAAGAAGGTTCCTAAACAATTTCGGTATTACAGAATCTGTATATTTGCAATAGGGCTTTTATAGTAATTGCTTTTCTTTAAATCACTTGCTTACGGAGCAGTAAGTTTTGGCGAAGTTTCTCTTGTACGTTTCTTTTTCATGTCTTCCATCCATCAAGAATTAAATTAGTTTTAGGAAGAAAACAATGTAGGTAATTTTCATTTTATTACTTACAAGACGCAATACTTTTATTTTGTTTACTTAAGTAATTAATGTATTTATTGCCAAATTTCTATTTTGTTATGATTACATCTAATTATTAAATTAATAGTAAATCTTCTTTTACATATTTCTTCTTGTATCTGGCACTTTCAATGTGTTGTAATTATCAGCTTTTTCCTTATAGCTGTTACATTCCTTTCACCTTTATCCTCCCTATTCACTATGAATAATGCATAAACGTGCTAAGTTAAATCGAATTACGTAACAGGCAGGAGTGCAGTGTATCGAACACTAAACGCCACACACAACCGAGCGAAACAGATACTGGCCCTTTATCAGATCGTGCACGGAATAACGTGCCATGTAATTAAGGAAGTAGATCTAATTATTTCCTGTTCTTATATCTTAATCCCTCCCATTTTCTTTTAAATTAATTAAAGTTTCCTTATTCCATCAGAGTGCTATTACATTATGGTTGTTAGCTCTGCTTCTCTCGTATCTATAATTTTAACTTGTATTTTGTTTCCTTTAGTAATAAAATCTCTTCATCTTGCTTTAGTGTAGTATCGCCTATTCAACAAAGCTGTTTTAGCAGACACCCTATATACCGGACACGAATAGTATATTTTGTTAGAAATTGTAAAAATACGTAAGAATTTATTTCTATAGCTAACGATGAACAAATGAAATTACAATAAAACTAGAAGCATGCTTGCATGAAAATTCAGAGCGCTTGAACCGAAACGACCACTGATTACTCCATATCACCTTTATCTATTCTCAGTTAGTCACGCTCTTGTTACTTACGATTTCATATATCCTCAACGGCTGTTGTTCTGTACAAATGGAAAGGTAAAAAATACCTACATTCTTACCAAGCAACGTATACGATAAGCAGAAGTATCTTTTGTATGCATTGAATTCTGAATCTGTCTGTAGAAACTTTGTAGGTAATAACTTGGGATGCAACTCAACAATACAGCTTTGGATGTATACAGCAATAATGAGACCAATAATCACACATGGGACAGTGGCTTGGAGCAAAGGGATCAGTTTGGCTATCGCGAGTGTTAATCTATCTAAAGTTTTTGTTTTGTGTACATAATTGGGGCGATGAGAACCTGTCCAACAGCAGCTATGGATGTGGTACTAAATCATACTCTTCTCCACATTCTGGTGGAGAGTTTAACCAAAAGGACTACTCGCAGAATGATCGGGGAAGAAATGGTTTAGCATATGTGACAGCCTTCTCTTTTACTTCGCAAAAAAAGTCAAAAAAGTTCAGCTCTGTAAAAGAATTTACCACAGAGCTTAGCATCAAAAGCGGATGGGATGAAGACACCATCTTGAAACTTAACAAAAGTGCTGTCAAATGGTACGCGGATGGCTCCACAATGGCAAAGGGTATTGAAATAGGGATATATGGGTCTAGAACCAAAAATTTCGAAAGTTCGGGCTTGTATCCGAGTATCTTCAGGCGGAAAGATACGTTAATGTAGGATATGTCCAGTTCAACGTTGACAGAAAGTATCAAAAGAGATTATCACAATGTCTAATAGTCAAACCACCATGAGGGCGCTGAGCTCCAATATAGTCAGCTCAAAGATGATTTGGAAGTGTCTAGGAAAACTAAACCAGCTAAGAAAAAGTAAACTTTTGCGGGATAAGTAACAGTACAACACTGAAGAAACTAAAAGGGAAATAGAACAGACAAAAACCAAATACTGGGAGAATCTCTAGCGGATGAGGCAAACTAAACCTATAACTCGAAGAGATTTGTAGAATGCATCACCAACTTAAGTAAAATTAACATTCGCATAATTGACAGAGATCGTGTTAGGTCATTGTAAACTGACATCTGAGTAGGCTTCGAATAGCATAGGAAGCCGAATGTAGATCTTGTAGGGAAACATCCAGTCACCTACTCTCAAATTGCGCTGCACTGTGCAACTCAAGAATATGTAAAAATCGAAGAGGGGAAGTTACCTAATCTGGAGTCTTCTGACATTCTGCACTTTTTAAAAGGAATCAGACTGGACGGCCAGTTGTAAATACAGCGAGAATATTGGAGATACTAGATCTTTCAGGTCGCAGTGGACTATCAGCCTTAACTTACAAACATACTTAGATCATAGTTTGTCGGAACAAAAATATTAACTAAAAGCAGGATTTCATAATATTGTGTAATCTAAAAGTTATTGAATTTTTCATAACAAACTCTCTTCATTGATTTTCTTGAGAAACTATTAAAACATCCTCTGCACATTATTTTGTACAAGAACTAAGTATTTCTTTTTATTTTATTGGTCTAATCAGAGATATTTTATACTATACTCTTGGGATATGCAATCATATTTTATTAATTTTCACCCTCAAAATTAACATTTTCATTTAGCGAAGATGGATACAAGTGATAATAGGCTTAATAGTGCATAAATTTTATTAAACTGAATTATTGCAACCTATAACGAGTTGTATATTTAAAGGGTGTGATAAAGATATTTAAATTTTGCAACAAGCAATTGCTAAGGAACGTGATTAGCTCTAGCTACCACAACTGTGTTTTATTACGTGAAACTAAAGTTGGCGCTACGAACAAGAGAATTTTTTTGATCGTTGGAATCTTAAATTGTTTTTTAATTGAAACAGTATTAAAATTAAAGAAAATTTATTATTTGTTTTAGTTTCGAACATTTTGAAAGTTACGTTTGTATATCTGTTTTCAAAGAGAGCAAAAGTAATGTCAATGTTTGTCTGCAACTGAAATTCAAATTCATTGTGTCAATTTTTTTTTTACTAATGTCGTTATTTATAAATTCCTAGTTTTTAAATATTTGCTGCTGCAGAGTCTAGTTTAAAATTGCTAAAAATAAAACTCATCCATTTTGCAACTATTAAATAGTACATTTTGTTTTATTTTTAATAAAATAAACCGATTAAAACATTGCTTTAAATGCCGTATCAACACGTTGTGCGCATGTTGCTACATATTTAGCGTACGTAACGAATAAAACACAATTAATCCATCATTGAAATAAAATATCTGCTTTTACTGTAGGTTTCGTGTTTCACCGATTATTTACGATTAATTTCATTTAGAAAAATTGAATTTCTTTGAACGTTGAAATTTACGTTTTCGGTATTCACGTTTGCGGTAATGGATCGTCACAGAATCAAGCCCCAAATTGAAACTACCACGATGCATTCAGGTCCTGGCTAGGATTAAAGTGGGATTTGGAGTATTAATAGGTCAATTTAAGGAATTTATTCTTGCGATCCTGTAATTGGTACGAATAGGTCAACACAAGCGCTATCATTCGTCTGTAGAACGATTTAGGAGTGTCTCTGCGGATTAGTCATTGAAAAACTTTCTTTTTAAGTCGTTTCTATTTATTTTTTGTTTGCGTAATAGAATTATCTCATTCTATTTTTTGCTTAAATCCGTAATATATTATGGGTTGTGATGTAGTCACATTATGGATGTACACACAGAGAAGTAATTTCTAGAACCAAGTGAGAATTCCTTAACTGAAGTACCTCTCGTACTCATATATAAGCAAATGAATAATTCCTTGAACGAAGAACATCATTTTCTCAAAATATCAAGAAATTAATTACTTGTGTGAAGAAATTTTATGTCCTTAAACATAGTAAAGTAAGTTATTTAAAACAAATCAATAAAAATTCTAGTTCCAAGAAATTCTACGGTTTTCAGTCAAACACATGATTAACTTGATATGAGAAAAGTTAAGTTTCATATAAACCATGTGCTTCCTTCAAATGAATACTAAGTTAACTTAACACAAGTCCCCGATTTTATAATAGTGACTTCAAAACAATATTCTCCTTAATACGAGAACGACACTTACATAAACTGAGAAAGTCTTTCTCTTAAATCAAAAAAATAGTGTACTAACCCATACAATTACAATATTTCGAGTTTAGTCGTGTTGGTTGTAAAAAGTGATTGAGATTTTACCAGTTATGCTGCTGGCCTCTTCAAAATTTAACTAACTAACTAAAGTAGTCAGTTATTTTGAAGATGCCTACCATATCACTGGCGAAACGTTAATCAATTATTTACAACCAACACAGCATTTTTTAATTGGGCATGCGTAAGATGAGATTTTATGTACATATTCCAAATGAAACACAAGTTTCTTAGCTTGCCAAAAAGTTGTTTGAATTTTATATAAACAATTTTGGATGAATGTCGACAAGTGCTCAAATTGTACCGAATATTTCGCATTCAGTGCATGAAAACATTTAAAAAATAAGTCAAGAGCTATTAGCGATCCATCAAATTTATATTTTATGGTGTCAATTACTAAGTATATATTCGAATCATTCTAAGGAAGTGAATTGCTTCTCATAAGAACATAGACTTATTTATATCTAGGGAGATAACATGTCTTAGAAGTACATTTTGTTTTGAAATTAGTAAAGTTTCAAGGAAATAGTTTTTTATATTGATGTACGCTAATTCATTTGAATTTTGTACATTCTCTAGAATAAAGAAAATACTATCTTACATTTAGTAAAAATATTTAAGAAAATAGGTGTACTTGGCAATAGAAAACACTTTTCTGTGTGTATATTAAATAGTAAAGACTAAGGAGCATTAGAGAAACTTTACTGACAGAGAATATTTCATGAGGATTTATTCGTATCGGGAGATGATGTAACGCTCTCAAGCTGGTTTTCTTCTAGCTTTTATTTCTCAGTAATAAGCTCATCAACCTTAACCAATCTTCTCACCGTTCCAAAGTTCTGCTTCGATGTGTAGAATAGCCAATCAGCTGCTTTTCTTTTCATTCATTGTTGCTTTAAGATGATGATGTTTTTATTCTTTTCAGTTCCATCATTAATATTGTTTCTAGTCTATTTAAGGAACTCAAAAGTTCCATTGCTTTACTTCCTACTGAGGCTTCTCATTAATGTCATCTTCATAATGCTCCAACGCCATAATCACAATAAGAATTATGAAATAAAAGCAATAAATTAATGTTTAGATTATTAATTGCTGTTAATGGTAAGTTTAATAACAATTAAACTTACCATTTAGGTAATTTTGGTAATTTCTAGAAATGTGGTTCAGAATGACATAAGAAGTTGAAGATTTTTAGGTTATGTAAGCACATAAAATGCACAGATAATTCGCGAAATTGTAGTTGTTCTGCGAACTTCAGTTCATTCGTTTTTGTAGATTAATTCGCATTTCCTTCGATAGGTATTCGTTAGAATTTACTCCTTGTATTTATTTCTTCCACTAATCACTCACGCTTGTTAATTTTCTTTAACTTTTCCTTGTTTAATTTCTAATAGGTTTTGCTTCCTCCTTTACATAATTTATAATAATAGAAAAAATTGTTTTTGTGGTATCTAATATTGAAACTCGTAATATTTTCTTTCTCCATTCAACGAACACTTTGATTAGCATCAGGGTGACACAAGCAGCAACCTCGGAAATATGTACCACCCCCCATTCTGTACTTAGACCACGTATACTTATTTACGACACAGCCAACCGTCAACGTTTACATGTATTTACTCTTTGCGTATGTACATAGATAGATCCATAGGCGTTGCTATCGACTACGAAGATTCAATACAACCAACCTCCGGTACATGTATGTATTTGCGCTCATAGAGGATGAAATATAGGTCAGAGGATTCGTTCTCATCGTATTCCAAAAAAAAACACCTAGGAACGGCCCTGCTGAAAATACCTTGGATGTAATCCCGCGACCTATGGAGAGTATATAAACTTAGTTTTCGTTTTCTACCTCGGCGACTTATCGCTGGAGTACGTGGCCGTAAAATGAACCAAAACTTTTCTGTACTACGATATAATCTTTATACATATACCACACAATATACGCCTTATAGAGTTGGAAATTAGCCACTCCATGTCCCCAGTTCCATACTTATTTTCAACACTTTTATTTTCTGATGAAATATCATTTGGACGCTTTCCTATGTATATTAAAAACGCTAGTTATAACAATATCTTTCTGTCTTATAGAATTGATTTTTTAAAATACTATAAAATCCTTACTTCGGAAATAAAAACAAAGAATAACTATGTAGAGAATCCGCTCTTAATGATGATAGGTTTAACTCACAATCAGATAGCAAAGAAAGTTACGAGCGTAGAGATTCATATGGTATTGATCCAATTCTGGCCATATTATGGCTATATTGGACCTTTGGTTGCAAAAGCTTAGAATGTTACTTTTGCAAAGTGTCGCAATAGGATCCATACTAATATCCTGGTGATTTATTAAAGTTTGTTCGTTCTTTGACTTGCTTCGGGCTGTGGAATACACCTCGACACTTCTAATAGGAACTGACATCTTAGACATCTTCTAGTACTATTTTCAGTGATATTTTGATTTTTGTACATGCCAAACAACGCATATGCACTGGGCCTACCATGCCAAGTGCTTCCTATCTTAAAGAAGAGCATGTTCTGATTTTATCCAGAATTAAAAATCAACCGTCTACCTTGGGCTTCCCAAAGGTGAACAGGCAAACTATTCAAAAACACAGCAGAAGGCCAGGTGCGGTGTTAGGTCTTAGAAAAAGCACAAAAAATAACAACACAGTCAGGCAAATCCATGAAAATACCTGTATTAAGATATTATCGAAAGAAAAACGACGGAACAACTATTAATCATCTTTGCATAGTAATAGTAGTGCACTGGAAAACACTTACAGAGGATTGGTATCAACAAAATACTGGAAATACCCACTGTAGACTGGGCAATAGGATTGCAAAGACCGCGTATTTATATCATGGGAATTAAAAATTCAAGTCGAATATGACAAGAACATTTAGCTAAAAGTATATAAGAAGGGCTTTACTGCTTCTTCAAAATGCTTTAATTGTATAAAATGCTATAAATTGAATTTATAACTTAGAATTTATATTAACAAAGATAAATGGCAAATAACTTGTATGACGGATTACTAAATTAAATATTTCTAAACACATTTAGACCCAATGCACAATAGATACCTATATTTACGGTAATGAACTAAAGGCGTGGAAGATACCCGAGCAATCATAAATAAGATTTAGGACCGTTTCGTTGCACGGACATAAAACGGCGAATGCAACTGAACGATGTTTTCCAGAATTGATGCATATTCAGTTTTATGGCCAATGAACACCTGATTTAACGGTTGGTGGGAGTGAAAAGCCGCTTATACGCTCATGTGTTCGCATTTCGCTAATAAAATTTTAGCTCATACTGCGGTTGTTCACAGAACGACCACAAACATGACCGCTTTGAACTGGCAAACTTCCAATGTGTGTAAGTGATAGGGAACTTTTTTAAGTGTTATTATTTCTTAGGTCGGTGACGTCGACACTGAGTTTCAAATTGTCTATTTGTCCAGTATACCATCTATCACCCACCCCTTCTGTAGAGAAGCACCCATACCATAATCGCACCTCTACCATATTAAATTATATTTTAACAATAGTCCACAGTGGTAAACAATTATAAAAAAAGGATTGACTACAAGAACGCAACGATAAACAAACAAGAGCACGTGATAAATTGAATCGAATGATCAAATAGAAACTTTTTCTGATATATCTCGTCGTTGAGTTGCATAACTTCATATTCCTTGTATCAAAGTTAGCAAAACACTTCAGTCAGCATAGGTCCAATTCTCAACCGTTTTCGAGATATGGGTGGTCAAAAGCGTTGAAAATCACTAGTTACGGTAACTAATTTAGACGAATCATGGACGCATTTGGCTCGACTGGTAACTTAGATCCAATGCACTTGACGTAGGCCTTTTGACAGTTGTCATGTAAGCAGTTTTATTGTATTTTTGACAGTTTGGGATTTCGCTCGCAGAACATTTAAAAATGCCTCTTTTTACTCCTATATACGTATATGTATGTAGATTATTGTGAATTTATGCGTGCTATCCAGATTTAAATTGAGCCAACACTTACTGCCGGTTCCGACTACATATTTCGATCACATTCGTTGTTGTTGGAGTCCGGATAGTAAAATGAAATTGGACGGCATCAATCAATATGTGACCTAGCGGCATCTAGCGGCGTATTGTTGCGAGTGCGTCGTGTGTATCTGAGGGTACTTCCGGGAAAATGAAAGGTCAGCTTGGAAAGGTTCGACGGTCAGAATTAAAAATTCAACGTTCGATTCCTCATCTGTCAGTTCACCGTAGCCGGCTCTTGGAATGATGTTACAATTTAAAGAAGGATGGAGAGGTACAAAGACATGTTTAATGATTCTAATAGAGTAGGCGTTGAAAAGAAATCTTGTAGTAACAACGCAATATTAATTTATAGTTCTCTCTCAAAGAAAGTTCCACATTGATTTGTGTAGTTGTACTTATTAAATTGTGGCAAGCGGAAATAGAAACTGTGGAAGAGATATTTATTGTTTTACTAAATATAACCTAAAAAAAAAAATATTGTCAAATGTTAGAAAATAAATACATACATCCAAAATGTTGCGTTTAAACCAAGGCTACCAAACTTTTTTTTCTCATAGACCTCTTTGAAAGTTTTGCTGATTATGGTGGACCCCCTGCAGCTCCATTTCTACCATATTCCCAAAACTCGACAAAAAATGTGAAGATTAGATCTAACTATGGAAATTTGCGTTGCGGCTGAGTTATTGGTTAATTAATTAATTGATTGGAGTGGCTGTGAGTGGATGTCAAAAAAGTAAAGTTAGCCAATCAAAAAAGTGATTCCATCCAACTTTACTCCTTTGACATCTACTCACAGCACAAGAAACCAATGAATTCTCACATATTTTATTTAGAAAACTTCCCATTCGGAGTGGTAAAAATAAAAAGAAAAATAGTATATTTCCTTGTGTTGTATTTATTCAAATATGGAATCATTACACTATTAATTATTATTGTTATCATACATATAATTAAAATTAAATATTAATAACGTAACGTAACTTCTACAATGACAATCACAAAATAGTCATAATTTTAGTGGGAGGGATGTACTTGATGGATTGCCAGCAAATTATCAATATTTGACTCTCCCCATTCTGTGATATTCAATCTGCTCCTTTTTTTTTGTTAAAAGGTTTGTAACGACACTAAAACTTTTTTCGACAAAATATGACGAGGTAAACGCTATCAAAAGCTTTCTCGCAATTCCCCACAGTCCAGGATATTTTTCGGGTATTTCTGCCTGCAGCCAAAATGTTTGATACCCTCTTTTAAATTTCACCTTCAGTTCCTCATTAGTGCTAAGCTCTACATTGAATCCGAATCTGACAATTCATCCCGCTGGAAGCGGCCGACTTTGCTAACCCATCGACTTTTTCATTAGGTTCAATGCCCGAGTGACCTTTAATCCAATAAAAACTGACTAACAAACCATCCCTCCTGATCTCCATGATTTTAGTTCTTAGTTGATATATTATTATTATTATTTATTTATTAAAAAAAAAGAAATATGTGATAAAGTAAAATCTTTATTCAATCGACACAACAGTCATTTTTATGCCGATGAAAGTTCTCGCATAGTTTCTGAGCAGGCGTTTCAATACACAATAGTTATTTACATTAGAGTGCGTAGGTGTTATTTACACCGCGCCAACTCAGGAAAGGAGTTGGAGCGCTGTAAGTCACCAATGCACGACATTTATTTAAAATTTAAATATTATGTGATGTAACAGGCGGTAGTAGTATTTTATATTGGTTGTAACTGTGAAATCGCGAAGATAGTGAGTGTAATTATGTTCCCACGTGACGAGATTACAAATTTTCGTTTCGTTCGTTGCCCTATTTTTATTTTTTGCAGTGACATTTATCTCTAATAGAAAAAGCGATTTCCGCTTGTACGAAATTCGTTTCAGCAAATGCGAAACGTACGAAATTAAGGCTAAAAATTGCTTTCACGAAAATAATGACTTACACATTTCACGGAACATTAAAAAGTAACACGAGATAATACTTTTTCACGGAAAGAATTGTTCTTGTACGGATACGAAAGCAGCACTTTAGCAGTTCAAAAAAAAAATGTACGATTTATTTTTCTCCCGTAAGTAAAGGGAAGAGAAACAAAAACGGTGGATAACCGGGAAATAATACGAATTTCAAAACACTTTACGGGGATTTGCCTGAGATAAACGTGCGGACGCACACACATACACGAGAAGTACTTGCACTGTTACGGCGGAGTACAAATTTCAGTTGTTTACCGCGCCGGTTGTGCTCCTTTTTTGCGGCCGACCCTCCGGCAGGAATGAATGCTTTAAAACGAAACAATTGGGCTTTAGATTTATCGTCCTTATTTAGCGAAGGGGATTATTGTTATATTGCTGTTCTGTGTTTTCGTTGTTAGTCCGCCCGTTACGTTTACCACTAGAAATATTGTAGCAAGGAAGAATTAGTTGTACCATTTTTAAGCGCAGAACTAATTTAACTCAGCCTTCGACAGCAGTATCTCGGAAATTTATCGAACGAGTCTATATTAGTTCAGAGTACCTTTTTAATTCCAATGTTCGCATATATCGAATAAATATTCCGTAGGATTTAATAATTATCTCTCTTGGATGTGTAACATTTACATATATTACGTAGAAGATGCAACTGTAGATATACAAACTAAATGTGTCATAATTCTAACTTTTGTAAAACAACAAGCACTTTTTCCCTTTTGTATTTCTCAAATTTAAAAATCACTGATTGTTTTATTGATTTGTTCGGCGTGATCATTGTAGCTCAAATCAAAATCTAAATGAGTGCCTAAGTAGTTGTTAACCGTTATATATTTTCAAAGTTTTAAAATATCTATATCTAGTGTAAAAAACGAAATAGATTGATTTTGTTAGCATTCGCATTTGTATATGCTATCGCTAGCACAAAATGCTAACTTAATAGTGCAATTTTCTGATGAATGATGTAAGAAAATTGTACTATTGCATATTTGAGACATTTCAAATTGTGAAAACCAGACACCTCGTTAACTCAACTGGTAGACTGCCCGCCCGACAAGCGGAAGGTGCCTGGTTCAAATCCGACTCGAGGTAAAATCTTTAATATAAAAATTTCCTCATATTAAAATTACAGTTATAGCAGAAAAGCATTTATTTAAAGTTAACTTAATGTTGCTGTGTTATTTTGTTAAAAATCAAAAAGTGACTATTCTATATACAACATGATAATAAATGGTGTTAAAGTTATTTCTACATAGCGGAATATGTTTTGTTTTAATTTGTCTTATATAGAATGTAAATTAGATTAGATTAGGTTAGGGGTGAAGTGACTATACCGACATATTTCACAGCGACGTTTTCAAAACAATTCTGACCCCATTTGTCTTAGAAGACACCCTCCAGCTTTGTCTTCTCAATTAGACTTAGCATCTTTGACAGCGGCTCCTTTATGTAGCTATTAGCTGTGCGGTCCTCTACCTCCACTACTACAAACCTTGTCCTCGTCAGACCATCGCAGTGGTACAGCACGTGAATTGGGGCTTCTTCCTCCTCTTGGCAAAATCATTAGATAACGTCATTACACATATGTCTATTCAGTGTACAGTGACCGGTCAACCTACTATGATTTTGACAGTCTTTCTGACTTTACTCAATTGGTCTTTAGTAAATTCAGGTACCTGTTCCCATAAGAATTCCTTTGCCTATCTTTGTCCTTGTGATTTTTGCCACCAAGTTGATATATTCATTGATGGACTTTTTAATTTGCGATTTGGTCATGCTGAAGTAAGAGCCAACTCAACGAATGGTTTTGACGAATCTCGTCTCTTCAACGCCATAATTAGCTTTAGAGCCATCTGTGCTTTGAATGCGCTTTTACTGGAGGATCTTTCTGCTAGTCCTTCTTATAGAGTATTGCAATCTGATCCTTCCTATCTAGCTTGAATTTCTTAACCATGAGATCCGCGTAAGGCGCACCTTCTTAAGTTTTTCTCAAGCTTTGATGGTCAACACCATGTGAATTACTTATCGATGCTTCACTATAAGTCTGTAAACCGCAGACCTAGCAGTTCCTTGTATATAAGTTTGTAACGGTGGCAGGTTTACCTCAATTATGGTGGCAGGGGTCGATCTCAGCGCGTTCGTGGATCACCGACCAGTCAGCCTTTTTATGCCACCCAGCGTTATGGCTGCACTCACTTGCCGCACCTTTTGCCACCTCACTACTTCTCCGTATGTTATCATGGATATTTAATGACTCTTTTGGACAGTAGTGGCCTTGTTGGTTGTTTTCTGCATATGTGGGTTTCATATGATATGATATGATAGTTATAAATCATTTGCAAATTGACATCGAGGTCGTCAAAGCATACAATACAAGTACATTGGTATAATAAAGGATAAAGCATATGTCTTTGATCAAACGATTCCCCAAGGCATTTCGCTTCTTTAACATATGGAATTCGTTCATCTTGTAATTCTATAGTTGTATACCTTTTAGCATTCTTGTTATCGTATACGTGACGACCTGTGTTTTCTGGGCATTGAGTCTCTCTCCGTTTACACCCGTTGTCTATCGTATTTAGACCGGTCAAAGAGAACTTACAAAATACTTTCTGTCTATAACTCGTTGTTCGGTGTGAAAGATCTTTATTTTCGGCATTTATTAGTTAAAACTTAAAATCTAAATTTCTATTGTTCAAATGTACATAAAAAGGTGCATACGCATACAGTCAAATCCAAAAATGTTACGTTTATCATAATTCTACAGTAACAACTGGGCATTTTAAGAACTACAATGTCATTTTTCAGTAAGTATCTTATTTTCTTTTTAATACATTTGCTGTTTCTAAAAGTGTACAAACGAAAACCTTTTATGTACTTGTAGCTTAAGTAATACAGAGAACGGTATCTTCAAAAAGATGCTGTATTAACATCGAAACCTGTAATCTGATTTTTAAATAATATTTTAACGGTACAAGAATTTCTCGTTTTCCTTTATATGTAGGACATAATTCCTAGAATTAATTATTTTCATCATTCGTCTTATCCATTTTCCTGGATAGTCATGATTTAGAACAAGAAATTAAGGAATGTCCTTTGGTGATCAGTATTTCTATGAGTGCACGTTAAGCCTCATTCATTATTTTAAATTTTCAATTTTGAACTTCACAAATAACAAATCGTAAAAAGCGCATATCAACTGCTAATTATCGAATTCAAAGCCATGCAAACAAATCATTACAAATTTCTGGAATACAAAAGAAAATATCGATCACCCAAAACTATAAAACCTGGACCGCTGCTTGAAACTTATTCG
Source organism: Cetonia aurata (assembly GCA_949128085.1). NCBI lineage: Eukaryota > Metazoa > Arthropoda > Insecta > Coleoptera > Scarabaeidae > Cetonia > Cetonia aurata. The sequence goes on along the minus strand of OX421883.1, from coordinate 61,927,282 downwards.
AAACATAGAAGGATAATATTAGTGCCGGTATTGTCAAACGCAATTCGGATTAAGGAAAAAAAAAAGAAGAAAACACATGAAATCCTTTGTTTGTGAAATCTTTTTTTTTGCTTCTACATGAGATTTTCTTTTCCTTTTTTTTTTCGAGGCGGCTTGGGGTTCGTTGTAAAATTATCATGCTCCAGGCTTTGCCCACTAACGTTGAAGCGTTAGGAACGAACAAAAAGTCGACGACGCTTATTTCGTTCTCCAACGTTCTATATGTACCGGATCTTTGTGATGGGGTTGATGATAAAGGATGGTATAAAACCATGTAGGCACTATTAGAAAAGTTTGTTAATCGCTTTTGTGAAATAGGTTAGTATATTGATATATTATCTGGCTCATTGGCATGAAATCTAGCCATTTTGCGTGGTTGTATATTATAAATTCTTCTTTCATTTATAGTTTAAGTAATTTAAAAGTTTATTGGAAATTTACCATTTTGATGTTAGCACCACCGCAGATAATCTAAATGTCAACCAAGATAATATAAACAAAACGTTATTGAATTTCTTTGCTAGCAAATGGAATTGCAATAATTAGTTGTTAACTTTGACAATACAATCGGTGTTATTTGGTTTGTCTTATTTTTGTAGTCAATAAAATAATGCACGGTAGATGTTAGTAGATTATAGGCAATAAAAAATATATTTCTGTTTCCTTATATGTTGTATATTTCATACTAGCATATTCTCACGTAATTAACGAAACATTGGATGTGTGTACGGGAGGGGGAATACATAGGAAGGTAGAGAAAATCCTATCTTCTAATCACCTAAGATTATACCGGTATATTCTGACATAAATTTATATTCTTCTTTTCTTCCACGAACTAAATCACACTAGCTTGGTCAGATATCTGTGGAGAATCCATGAATCCATGTATATAAGGAACTATTGTAGCTGTAAGTTTAATACTCCTATTAATTTGGCGGAACAATGTCAGGGATTACAATAGGTCTTGATTGTGTTTTTGCGGAAGGCAAAAGTTCACAATAGAATATTTGATTAGCGCAATTTGTGCAGTCGTCTTTTTTTTGCGGGAAAAATACGCGGAAACGACGACAGAAAGTTAATTCTTATAAAGAATAATAGCAACACGAAAATAAATCGTGGTTTCTGGATGAGGGTAGCTGAACCTGACTTTAATTCGTTTCGTCGTCAAATTTCAATATTATTATTTGCATAAATAAATGCAAATAACCGATGTTGCATCATTATCTATGAATGTTAATAAGACTCTTTGCAAATATTTACTTCTTGTCTATAAATACAAGACTAAACTCTTAGGAAAAAGTTTGTAGTTTGGACACGTTTGCTACGTTTACAATTTTTTTTACTGTGAATTATCATACTTAAATACACACGACATAACTTGGGAGTAAGAGGCAAGGCTGTGAATTTACGTTTCTTTTGGTGGTTAGGGAATTTGTTTTTTGGGCAGTGAAATATTATTGTCATATATTTAGAGATAAAAGACTCACTCATGCATTCGTTTTGCTCATCTGCTAGAAACATTGTGTGAAGAAATATTATGTCTTCTACCGAACACTTGTGACAAATATTATATACTTTGTGTAAAAAGCAACATTACGATTTTAATTAAGGATACATACACGACGTGTTGAAACATTTACATATAAAAGTATTCAATTAATGCTTCCTCAACTGTGCTAATTTTCACACAGTATTTTGTATGTTACTGACGCACTGTTTGAGTTAACTTCCACACAAATTCTCAACTGTCTACTCCTCTATATATCAGAGCTCTTCATCCAATTGCGTTACGCACTTTGAAGAACTCACTTCCGACATAGATTTTAGAAAACCATGTCGTTCCTATTAAGTGCGAAAGCTCAACAAGAATTTCTAATTAAATAAGAGTCTCATATAGACTTCAAAGCGTCTGCATTAAGTTAATTATTATTAATTGAATCTATTCCATTAAATGGAGAGACCGGAAAATTAACGTTTTGCGAGTAATTAACCTCACTGGAAAAAAAAAATAACAGCGCCCTAGAATGAAATTAACCGAAAAGGGGACAGAGAAAAACGTATACGATGATAAAATAACAATTACACCGAAATAGGAAACAGGAAGCGATCTGGTTCGACTTCCATTTGCAACGGGTACGCTCCTCTCAGTTATTCTGCTTTTGATTCCGCTTTAATGACAAGCGTGATCAATCCTGTCGATTTCGTGGTCGGCGCCGCATAACTCGAACAACGCTGGTGACGACTTTGCGTCGTTGTGGATGAATCGGCCAGCGAGATGACATGCTCGGTCGCCTATGTGAAAGCAGCCCTCAATCAGTGGTGGCCGACCGTTTGGAGTGTTTAAATTGGATTTTCGTTGCGTCGATATGATAAATTACTTGGTATTTGGGTGATAAAAAAAAAAACGTCCAGTCTTTTTAAAGGAGGCGCGTTTGAAAAAAAAAAGAAAAGAAAAATTAAGAAATTGCAATTTTTTTTAACTTGACGCGTAACGTAGAGTGCAACGATAGCGAGACGTGCAGCATCAATTCTTTCTTAAAGAGAGGCGCGTTTAAAAAAAAAAAAATTAAAAAAACAAAAATTAAGAAAAATTTATAACGTCCAGTCTTTTTAAAGAGAGGCGCGTTTGAAAAAAAAAAGAAAAGAAAAATTAAGAAATTGCCATTTTTCTTAACTTGACGCGTAACGTAGAGTGCAAGGATAGCGAGACGCGCAGCATCAATTCTTTCTTAAAGAGAGGCGCGTTTAAAAAAAAAAAAATTAAAAAAACAAAAATTAAGAAAAATTTAAAACGTCCAGTCTTTTTAAAGAGAGGCGCGTTTGAAAAAAAAAGAAAAGAAAAATTAAGAAATTGCAATTTTTTTTAACTTGACGCGTAATGTAGAGTGCAACGATAGCGAGACGCGCAGCATCAATTCTTTCTTAAAGAGAGGCGCGTTTAAAAAAAGGAAATATTAGAGAAAACAAACTTTAAGAAATATTTAAAACGTCGTCTTCTTTTAAAGAGAGGCGCGTTTGAAAAAAAAGAAAATTAAAAAAACCAAAGCTACGAAGAATTTAAAAATTAAGAAATTGCAAATTTGTTTAATTTGACGCATAATGTCGATTATAACGTCAGCGAGACGCGTTGGTTTCCATATTCAATACAATCAGATTGGGTCATTGCTCGATAGAATCCCATCTTTATAAATTTGGAATTTCGGATTCACCACTTTGTAGTTGTGGATTAGAGGGATCCATTACCCACAAATTCTTTGGCTGTCCATTGCTTAAAATTGCTTCAGACATAATCATTAGAAAATTCTTGCTATTAAAGCATCCTTCACCACTTTATATCGAACAGATATTATACTCTTTTGCTCTTACTTTTCTTACTTTTTAAATTTTTCAATTCTAACTACATAAAACTGTAATTATTGTAGTTTTTCTGGTAGATTATCATATCATTTCATGCATGCCTATGTCTTAGATCTTGAATTTTTTCCATGTATGCTTATTAGGTCTATTCTGCATCATTGCCATACATAAAACTTTGCTTGTCTATCTAGGATTTTATTACATATTGCTATGGCGCTCAAGAGATTAATTTCATTTCATGTATTTTAATCCTGCTGATGGTTTCAGAGAAAGCCCTCAGCTTTCAACAAGAAGGAGATATATAAAGTAAGTAGTATTTTAAAAGTGAAATTAAAACATTTGTTTTGCAAGAATGTTAATATCCTTTAAACAAATATTTTACTTTATGTAATGTGTGTATTTAGTTTTAGTCCTTTTTTCTTCTACTGGTTGATTTAATGTTTCACTGGATGTTTAGCGAATTACCGTACTAATAATAATAGATGAAATAACCGCAAGCCACCCTATTATCAAATCACGCGAGCACTTTCCGTACGTAAACGGATATTGTTTATTCATTGTTTATCCATACCATACCCAAAACATTAAACATTATAATTCAAGTTAAACATTTGCGGATACGCCCATCAGTAGTTACCCCTCAGGGCTAATGCCTAACAACACAACTTGGCACTAAGTTTGTGGAAATACTCCTAGCTTAAGGCTGACAAGATCTGATTACTTGTTTACGAAGGGATCAGTATTTTCAAAATTATTTGCTCAGGACTAGGACCATCGATCTTGAAATTAGTTCGAACATGTCGTTCGAAAGCCAAAACTTAAGGATAGTGTATAAGTTTCTTCTAGTAACATTGATGGTAAAGCTATACTCTCCTGCACGGAGAGAGATTTATATTAGAAGTCGATTTAATAGGTTTTTATTTTGAAGTTGATTGAACGTTACAAGATTGCGCTACCCACATGAAATAAATCTTAAATCTAGCTTATTGCGGCCTTATCTGGAAACTTTTTTACAATGGATACAATGAAAAAGTACGGTTAATATTTAAAATGACTTGTGCGTAACGAATTGTCGCTGCCAAATCTTGTGATTGCCGGTGAATCGGTGAGATGTGTAAATAAAGTGATGGATATTTTCAAGAAAACCACAAAAATATTCAGGTAAATTAAACAGTTTATATTAAAATACGAAATCTTCAGCATTAATACATAAGCACATTTGTAAGCCGTTATTAAAAAAAAAAAAACAATAACATCAACCTCTTTAACAAGGTAATGGTCGACTTAACCTATAATTATTGATCCGAGCTCTTAACTGTAAAACTAAGTAAAATTAAGTAAAATAAATTGACTGTTTTAAACTTCTAGGTTCTGAACTAATGAATATAAATAAACACTGAATGATCTTAACAGATGAATGAACAAGATTTAAGAAATAAATATGACCTATGAAAAATTACGTTATGGCTACTATAATCTCTCGAGCAAGAACAATGGTATTCCTACGTTCCGCAAGGTAAAATACCTTTTTAATAAATGATGTAAGCACTACTCACTGTTAGTTCTTCGCCTCTTAAATCGTAGCTGTATGCTTGAATGGCCTTGTAATTACTTAAATTCTGTTACAACCCTGGTATCCGGATAGAACTTCTTCTCTGTTGGAAATCGGCAGTTTCTCGATGTCTTAATTCGAATTGTGGCTTGGTTGAGCTCTCAGCGTTGATGTCTATGAATAAATTCACTAATTTTTGTCGTCTTGAAGTAAGAATCGATCTCTGGAGTAAACACTGTCACTTTCGGGTGAGTTACCTTTACTAAATGATTTTCTTGTAGGTAATTGCATTTTTCTTGTCAAATATATACTATTTTTTCTTAATTTTTAATGTCCCCAATTTTTAACTCTCTACTCAGGCTATCTTTTTTTTTCACTTCTCTTTGAAATTCTTCAACAAACCTCTTTTCTTTCCCATAGGTTACTAAGACTTACATTCCAAACGATCTTATGTTGTTGGATTGCGTTCAAAACTGGATCAAGTCAACCGACCTCATACAGGTCCTTCGGAGAAACTTCCGCTGTAACGTAATTTTTTGGTTGGACAATTCGGCTTACAGGTTTCTATACTAAATGATAAGAGTTAACTTGAAAGATATATTTTAAATTTTATAAACATTTTAAAATATATGTTACAAAATTGTATATCAACTGTACAAAATATTAGGTATTCATTCTTTAATGCTATTTTCTTAAGAAAGTATAATATTTTTTAATCACTTATACTTCATATTACTGCATTTAATCCAGTGTAAAGATAGGTAACATATTTGTAACAATAATAACTTTTTGATAAAGAATCGAACAGAATTAGAGAAACATAAATATTCCTTATATACTTTCATAGTATACATTGCACAGTGCTTCTACTGTGGTACTCTTTCGGTCTATAGATTTCCATGGAAATCGAAATTTTTCCAGATTCCCTTACAAGTGTATTTTGTACTTAAGCACATCTACAGCTATAAATGTTACAAGAGGTGTCCCTCAGGGATCAGTTCTTGGACCTCTGCTATTTATTTTGTTTGTGAACGATCTGCATCATTCCATTGCGGATGATGACGTATTTCAATTTGCTGATGATACTACTGCGCTCATCTCAGGTCGCACGAAGGCAAAGTTGGCACACGTTGGACACTCAGTATGCTGAAGCAATGAGGGTGTGGTGTTGCAATAACGGTTTAGAAATTAACCAATCTAAAACATGTATGTTAACGTTTAATACAAAACGATGTTTGCGAGATACACCTCTATTAGTACGCTTGAGATCCAAAACTATCCCTGTAACCATTAATACTGAATTTCTAGGCTGTTACATTGACATGGATCTCACATGGAATGTCCACGTGGATGCTCTCTGTATAGAATTGTTTTCTCTTCAGTATGCTGTACGCCAATTGAAAACTAGTGTCAGTAAGGAAGTGCTTTTGATGTATTACCACTCTCATACCTCATCAAGATTGAGATATGGTTTAATGTTCTGAGGCTTGTCTTCCCAATTCCCACGATGTTTTATTTTACAGAAGAGGATTTTGCGAAGTATATTCATGTTAAAAAATACCGATTGCTGTCGTCCATTTTTTGTTGGCCATAACCCGCTGACTTTACCGAGCATTTTTATTTATGAGTGCGCAGTGTATGTCAAGAAAAACTTTAACCGTTTCGTACGTAACTGCGATATTAGTAATATATATGAGACGCGGAATGCTTGTGCACGGAGAAAAATTTATTGTTAAGGTGGCACCAATTGACGCACATTGAACAACAATTTGTGGGTAAATATATGACAACAACAACCATTATTCAATACAACTTAAAACTTGTTGTCGAAAAACTTTGTTAAAACTGCCACAAAATTTGGAAGGATATATTCCCAAAACATGTTACAATCAACCAGTTGCTTGTTGTTTAACGAATCACAAAAATATGGTGTTTTCAACAAAATTGTGTGAAATACAGTATTAAAAATTGTTTATCACTACCAAAGTAATTTGAAACTTCAACAGCAAGTTGTGGATATTTAACAAACAATTGATTTTCCGTCATCATTTTCTACGTTTATATTGTCACTTGATTTTGATTTTTGTAATCGCAATTTCTGTTCAAAGCGAACAATATTTTAGTAGATTCACACACAAATTCGGTGCTGTCTTAAATGTAAGCTGTGGAGGGTTTAAATAAAATATCAGTAAGGATAACACATTTTGTTATTAATAAAAAAAATAATAAACAAGATAAATTCTAAAACTGGGAAACACTAAAAATGAAGATTAAAATTTCAAATGTATCTAAGTCGTATTTTACAAATGTCTCAAGGCAATGTATATTCTAGATCGTTTTGCAACTTTTAAACAGGGGAAAACACTAGGTAATTTATGGAAAGGTTTAATGTACTCATCATTAGCAATCTGTACTTCGTACGCATAATATTCCATTCAGCTAGCTTCTCTGTAACAAAATTATCCATATCTAAGAGTCAGTAGACGTCAGAAGTGAGCCAGTTTTCTTCAATTTTATTACACTGTCGTTCTTTTACACAAAACTAATAAGCTAACACGTCACAACCGAAAATAAATGGCGTCGTCTACCCCGAGTCTGCTTCTTCAAGGCCATCTAAGACCAATGAAACACGCGGTTAGAATCACGTGATACTACTGTCCATGCTGGGACTCGACAACGTAGGCGCCCTGTTGCCTCAACTACAATTGTGTGTAATGTAAATATTTCTTGACTGTACTGGTTTGAAAAATTGTGTTTACATCTATTTCACTTCATCGCACCCGTTGTTCTGTATTTTAGATCTGAAATAACTACAACTATAATGTTATGGCCAAAGTGAAGTACCGTAAAATATTTTAACACCAACAAAAGTGTTGTTGGTGGAACAAAACAAAAGTTTTGGAATATACTTACAAAACTTTACTGCAATACCAATTTATTTTTGAACCGATTCCAACGTAAGGACAATACTTTTTTTGTTGGATTTGCAATGTCATTTTTCTCCGTGTGGGCTGTCGATTCCGATACATAGTACAGCACTATATGAAATAAACCCTAGGTTTATATGTATTAAAATCTATAATAAACTCCCTAAAAACTTAACAAATTTAAACATTGTTAAATTTAAAATATCGTTAAAACGATTTTTAGTTGACAAGTGTTACTACACTGTCTCGGAGTTTTTGATTGAGCCGATTCGTGATTATTGAGTGTTTTCTTATCGGTTATATTGTGTTTTATATTTTATATATGTATTCTTATTTATATTTGTGTTTTTTTACTATGTACTCTTATGTCTGACAAAGCCTATATCCTATGGATCTACTGGCTACTAAAGCACAATACAATACAATACTTAGTTTCATTACGAATGGTTGTTAGGTACATCCATGTTAAGTATAAAACGTTCTAGAAATATTTTGATTACAAAGCAAAATTGCAACATATCATCAGGATTGTAATGACTCCACTTTTAAGTGGAATATTCTGAAGGAGTACTAAAGAAGCTATGCTATGAAGCAAGTTTTGGTTATAAATTTTGTGATTCGGTGATGAGAAGAACGTCTCTGCTTTTATTCATTTTATCAATTTTGTACAAAAAGGTAATTAATTTCTCGATTTTTTCCCATTGCTCGGAGCCAGGTTGGACACAAAAGACCAACAGCAATCAACATTGTAGGCCGATCGTGTGAGAAAAACAAAAGCAGATTCATTAAATACCGCGGCGCAGAGGGGAAACGACTTTCCGAAAATTTATCGACGGAACAACAAAACACGCACAATGCCGGACATCATAAATAAACAGACATACATTATATACATGCACAAATAACCGAGCAGATAGGAACGGCAACCAGGTTAACGAGCGGGAGAGATGCGAACAAAAGATTTTCAATTTCGCCAGCCGCGAAAACAATTAACGATTCCAACGTGCCGGTAATTTATGTTTCGCCGTTGTTGGTAACGAAAATTATATATCATCAACACGAACGAGGACGCCAGAAAGAAACGGCTCCTTGGAAGAAGATCCGGCGGAATGGAACAAGAGGAAAAGGCGGGTAGATGCTAATTAAATATTCCTTCACACTTCCTAATGTACTTCCGAAATCCACCGGTCGCTCTACCTACCTAGAAATTTAACAGAAACCTAGATTTTTACCGTGGAATTTACGACTGCTAATCACGCAGTTTTCTCACTCCGTTTTCTCATTCCTTACTGCTTGCAATTCCATCACATTTGAATAAAATATTACCGGCCGTATATACTTCCTATATACACGCGCTCTGAATGACTGTTTTTTTTTCATTTTCTTCATGCGAATGCGTTCCAAATTTAAAACCTGTTAATCCAAACAAAAAAGATTTATTACCACGGAATATTCGTACAAAGATTGTCATGATTTAAGTGGGTTGTCTCCTTAGTTCTCCCGGTAACAACTATAGCCAGATCATCGGCATAGCCCACCAGGTGCACACCATTCCACGTCGGCAGCTCCAACACACCATTATAATAAACATTCCACAGGGTTGGCCCCAACACTGAGCCCTGAGGAACCCCGCATGTCACCTCCATCGTAGAATGATCCCCCACAGTTATAGATCTGTCCTCCAGGTAGCTCGCAATCATATTGTAAATATATGGTGCCACACGCCTCCGAGAGAGCTCTGCCAGGATTCCGCCCCACGGTACCGAATTAAAAGCGTTCTGGACGTCAATAGTAATAAGTCCACACATGTTCCTTATCCTGCTGGGAGTTTCTTCTATTTCGTTAACTATCTTCTGGACTTCTTTTAGGGCACTGATAGTGGACCTCCCTTCCCGGAACCCATGTTGAGCCACCGACAGTCCTCCACTTTTCTTTATTTCCAACTTCAACCTAGTGAGCAACAGGTGCTCCAACAACTTACCCAGGACATTCAATAAGCACAAGGGGCGGTAACTTGGGAGGGGCTGGTCTCCCTTCCTTTCTTTTTCCAGGAGCACCAGGCAAGCTACTTTCCAGGTCATAGGGAAGGTTCCTGCTATTAGGATTTCGTTTAAGATTTTGAGGCAATCCTTAAGCTGTCCAGCTACCACAGCCCTTATTACTTCGGGAGGGATACGGTCAGGACCGGGCGCTTTCCGTGCTTTAATTTTTGTGATAGCTAGTGTTAGCTCTTCCATGGTAAACAGTGGTATTTCTTCTGTCGGCACCTCCATTTTTGCCCACTTTATTGCAGGATACGTTGGGAAAAGTGATCTTGGTATTCTTAGTTGGTCTTCTTCCAGCATCTGGATTGGCGGTTGCGCTTTTAATCTTCTCGTCACAATTCTATATCCTTTACCCCATATATCAGAATCTACCTCCTCAATTACCTTTCTCCAGGAATCTTTTTTAGCTACTATTACAGCTTTCTTTAGGGTTGCTCTTTGTATGTTCTTTGGCAGACAATCTTCCTCCCTTCATCATTTCCCTTGTTCGCTCTGACTAGTTGTCTCTTACTCTGCAGGCACCTTCTTCTTGCCTCACTAGTACCAGTACTAGAACCAGTACTAGTACCAGTATTAGAACCAGTACTAGTACTAGTATCGATACCATTAACGGAATCGAATACTTATCGATGTATCGATATTTTGCCCAGTCCTAGTATACAGCACTGAGTTTGAAAGTTTCGTAATAATAATTCAACCTAATGTTAAATATAAATTATATTGCCTATATAATGCATTGAATTTATTACATCCCGGCTAATACTAATGCATCTGAAGATTTAAATGGGAAATTTTTCTTCATTTATGAACATACTTACATACTTAAGGTTACAGAAGTCAGGCAGCAAAAAAAAACAAAGTAAAGTAAAGTAAACATTTATTTCCAAAGATCAGACTAAACATGATATAGGAAACGTCAACAAAAAATAATCAAACTGAAATAAGTGTTAATGGAATATTTGAAATAGTAACAATTGTAAATGTAAACATGTGAATAATAATAAAACTAACTAAATAAAAACAAAAAAAGAAAAAATGCAAGTACAGTGATAGTTAAAAAAGACAATAAATATGAAAATTTTAGAAAAAGTGAAAACATCACAGAAACTTAAATAACAGACTATTGTTAACCATAGACGTTTACTTTCTCTTATCTTCTTCTTAGTTTATAAGAAATTTATTTTAATATGTATTATTATCACCAAGAAAAGCTTACGAATGATTTTTTCTTTACCCATATACATACATGACGTTTTCGTTTACTTCGTAAAATGAATGTTTTTTCAGACAATGTCTGCCACAAAAAAAGTAGGTCGTAACCTACATAACAACACAAATACCTATGATTGGATCAAATCGATGACGCGGCAACAAGGGAGTCGCACGGAAACTATTTTGTCACCATAAAAGAAGTTGTAAGATAGGATTATAAGTTTTCCAGTTCCGAGCTTGGTTATAACAAAATAGCACGAGATGGGTTGTTTGGAGCATGAGTAATGCTTCTTTTCAATAACTACAATAACTGTGTTCATGGGTCCGTTCGATGCTGTGATGACCCGTGTTATTTAAAAGTTGTTTATAGTAAAGCTGGATATCTATCTTGCTTTCTAGCTCAAGGCTAGTAATCAAATAAAAAAATCAATTGGCTAGGAAACATCATAAGTATTCGTAATTTTAAAAGGGTATTACATTAGAAATAATTGTGGAATAATATGTTGTAAACAAGAAACATCGTAATAGTATACAGGAAATGAATTATACCTAAGCAGGTTAAAGATTCACTTATTCATGTGCATCTAAGTATAAGTACTACATATCTTTTTTTTAACAAGCATAAATACAATGTTGATATTTTCCTATATTTAGTTTTAAGAACAAGTCAATACATTTAAGTTAACAAACAAGATAATCCTAATTTTTTATACTATTATTTGTTAATAAAAGATTTTGTCTGCCTGCTTGTCAGCATGGAATCTATATATAATCAAAGTTCTGAGTAATAAAGCCTTCTCTAGTATCTTCGACAACATAGATCATGAATTTTTACTATTGAAACTCCGTCAGCTTGGCCTGTCTACTAATTTCTTACAACTAATGAGTAGCTACTTATTCGTTTTTTGTTTTAATGTCTATCACTTCTGGTGTGCCACAAGGGTTGAATCTAGCTCCTTTACTGTTTATTTTATATCTGAATGACCTTCTTTAAAATCTTCAGTGTACTAACTTAGCTTCTGCAAACGACTTGAAAATTTATGTATCAATTGACAGTGAAGCTGATATATGACACTTGCAAAATGATATGGATATAATAGCTAATCGGTGCAGAACCAATAAATTGGAGTTAAATAGTCAGGCATTTTTATATTCCCGCAAAAACACAACTATTTTATCTACTTGTATTATCGAACACCAAGTTCTATCCAGAGTTGATACTTTGAAGGATCTCAAAGTAATTTTTGACAAAACGTTGAGCTTCACAGAACTCATTGGTTATTTTTCTTCACGAGAATCTAAACACTTAAGATATATTCATATATAACATATTTGAACATATTTTTCTGATAACAGGATGAGAGAGAGGGGAGTGACACTCATTTTTTAATTATTATATTACCTGGTAAAATACATGACACAAGATTCATGCAATGTGCAACACAAAAACATATGCAACATACAAATGAAAATTATGCATTTACTCATATATTTGACACATATGAAAGGTCCCAGGACGGAACGCTGTGGGACTCCACATCCCACCCCTTGACGCTCAAATGAAATATTCCTCAGGCGCGTTAGTGAACTCTTATCAATAATCCAAGTCAAAGCACCCCCGCGAATCAGTGAGATTCGATCATCCCAGACATATGTGCCATGGTCATGTCAAAAAGAAACTGCCCCTACCATGTATTGCTCATCCATCCTTTGATAAACGTAATCAATAAATTCTAGGGCGGCTGTCTACGTTTACTAACTAGTTGCTACCTCAACACACTGTTTGTCAAAGATATCGGCAGTTTATCAAGAAGATTTTTATCCTATATTTTAATTCTGTTTGCTTTTATTTCTTTTGCTTGTTTTTTCTTATAATTGCATATTTTTGGCCACCCTTGCTTGTTTTCTATATGCTTCTTCGGCATCTACTCTCCCGGTTTGGAGTACCTTTATTCTCAATACTATTCTAATATAATGCTATGTTATTTCCGTGTATCGTGCTAAACAAAACCCACAGAATCATAATGTCGACTATAAAATTGTTTATGTAAATGCATTTTAATCTATTTATTTATTTTTGTCAATGTATCTAATTCAATTGATGCTTGTAACCATGGATTTTAGGGCATGTGAATGTCTTTCGATTAATGTTCGACGAGAGATTTTTTATGCTGCCGTATAGTTGGAAACGATTTCTATGATCGTTGCCGGGGTTCTGTCTAGGAGATATTGAGTCATCCTATTCGTTTGCGGTGGCGGTGTACTTAAAACCCTGTGCTGGGGACAAATTTGCTTTCAATGCCCTCTATCATTTGAGATCGATTTAACATATTTTTGGAATTAATGAGAGTATAATAGATGACGCTGAGTGGTGTTTAGTAGAATAAAAACTTTTGATTCTTTCATTGCATTTTCGCTATTAAATAATCTAATATAATTGAAGACGAACGCACAGTGTCGAATACATACCTGCTATGATATACTAGATATCCTATCATATCAAAACGTAACCTAAATAATGTACTGGATAATTGCCAGAGTACAATCCCCTCATATCGAGGTTCATAACTCGCTGGTATAATGATTTCCAGTTACATTCATGCATATACCCCCATGTTGTACGTATAAATGTACATACCTATGCATGCATAACAGACCCGCATACACTATAAGGGGAAACTGAGTGTATGTATGCATGTTCATACGTAAAACGAGAAGGAGGTTACGCATTTAATTAGAGCGCCGCGTAAATTATTGGCCTTCTGCCGTTAATCCGCTTTGCTGGCTTCATGTCGGATTTAAAGATCCGGCTGATGGTGGAAGTTCGGTGTCAATTAGATTTGAATTATTATTATTCCTAGTTGGAAGTTAATTAGTACTGACGCAGGTAAAGGCATAAACTTTGTAAGTTTCCCAATTATGAAAATACGTAAACTGTTCGGGGGGAGGGGCGGGGGAAGGGTCGTTACTGAGAAGGTGTGAGTCGAGTTGTGTTATCGGCGGTAAATATTTTCCAAATTAAACGGCACTGCGCCTTGACACGGCTGATAATTAATGTTAAAGGCGAAACGGAGTGGAAATCGCGAATCGCACGTAATTGTGCGTGAACTTAATTAAAATATCCGAGCTTGGAGAAAGAATACTTTCTATTTACAATTTAAGTCATAGACGAATCTGAAGGATAAAGTAAACAGAAGTTAAATGTTGGCGATTACAATGATTTGCAGAAATAAATCTCTCACGTTTCGCAAGATCTTTTAATTTGTCCTTTCAGTTCGAGGCAGTTATACAATATATCAAATAACTCCTTATTTACTTGGTGTAATTTACATAATATTCCGAAATTTGCCAGTTGTCATATCAAGGAGGACGACTCTCAATGATGGGCCTCACGATTAAAACTATTGCTGGAGTCATTTTTTTCAATTAGTAAGTAAAAATTGCATAATTCGCAACCTGTGTGTGTGTGTGAGAGAGAGAGAGAGAGAGATAAGGAGATACGGTATTCGGTCTTTTGCGATGGTTAGTTCTTAAAGCGAAATTTTGATTCATCTTACCAGCCAAAATGTGGGCCTATTCTTCTCGTAATCCAAATATTAAAGGCACATTAATTTTATATAAATCAAAAGGACTCTGGATTCTGGATTTTAGGTCGGGGAAGGTGGTTAACACGTGCACTTAGGCCACTCTTATCGGGCCCATTGTGCTACCTCCCCTAGGTGGCATCGCTCGCCCACAGCCTACTCGAGCCAGCCCAAACTGAGCGTGAGCTCAAGCAGAGCAGCAGGCAAGGCGCCACCAAAATCGGCCATACTGGGCCAGTACTCCCCCAATATGGAACCTCTAAGTTAGACAAGCGCTGGGCAATCACATAAAATGTGTTGCGGCGTCTCGTCTTCTTGGTAGCATGCCCGACACAGTGGGCTGGTAGCCAAACCCATGCGGTGCATGTGTTTGTTTAGCTTGCAGTGGCCGGTCAAAAGCCCCACAAGTTGATGTAAGTTACTGCGCGAAAGCTGCAGGCAGTATTTTGCTGTCTTCGGTGACGGCCTGGGGATGACCTCACGCGCTTGAGGGCAGGTGGTTATGGATTTCCATCTATTCTCATGAAGAGTGGAAGTCCATTGCGTTATCATGGTGTTGAGTGTAGCCGACGAAATAGGGAGAACTGGTTCCGGTCCCACAAAGTGGGAGCGCGAGCCCCGCCCCGCCAGCCTATCAGCAGCCTCATTACCTAGGTTTCCTTTATGGCCTTTAACCCACTTGAGTGTCAGGGCATTGTCGATAGCGACCGCTTCTAGGGCTTTGTGACACTGAAGTACTAAGCCCGAAGCGATCCTATGATTATTGAGAGCCTTAAGGGCAGCCTGACTGTCGCTATAAAGGACAATACGCCGTCCCCTAATGCCCTTTGCTAAAATTTCTTCGGCGCCGTGCAGGATTGCTCGGCAAGGACTCGTTCGAACGGTTTTTTAACACTTAACACAAAATCACTTCGCGAGGGAAAGCTTTTGCTTCCTGCTCGATTTTTTTTTTCGAAATTTTGGGGGATTTTCAAGAATCACAAAGAAAGCAAAAGAATTATTAAATTTAATTTAAAATTTAGATTCGCCCGGTAACGAAGGGGAACGCGAGCTTTTCAACAGCTTAATCGGACTCCACGAACTCAAAAACTGACTAACTCCAACAACAATGTCAGAGTTGTTATAAATTATTCTTCCGCCCACACCCGGCGTAGCCGTGACTCGCTCTACTTCTCTCTACAACAGGGCGCATCAATGCTGTTTTTTTTTTTTGCTATTTTTCTGAACTTCAAATGACCCTTCGGACGGTATCGTGGGATCCGCTGATCAGCAAATTTGGCTTGAGCTAGACCATGTGAAGATAAGGATAATACAGAGACTGCATTACCACGTATTAGCGAAATTTGAACATTGTAGAACGTCTCTCCCGTGGAAAGAAACTGTTACCGCAGATCCCAGGGTACTTATCAACAGCTAGTTTCAAGAAATAAAATTAAATCTTTTTTAATCGTACTTAAAGAATCTCGAATTCTTACACATTGTTTAGTGCAGTTTACTTTCAATTTAATCGTGAAATCGTGGATCACATTTGATGCAATTTATTAAGTTATTGTGAGGAAGAAATGTTATAATTGACAATGTGAAGATCACAATAATTTTCTTTACTACAGTATGAATAATAAAGCCAAAATTCCACAAAACTGTGTCTCATTGATCATAAACTACTGGCTCTTAAACTTATAATTATTTCAGTTAAATTAAATGTTGTTCGGATATTGATCTTCAAGCGATACAGTCACGATAATCCACTGTTTATTCGCTAGCTAAGTCAGTGCTGTTTTCACACACTTTCTGATACCGTTGAAATTAGGGTAAAGACTCCCAATTTTCTTCACAGTGTGACTTTAGCAGAACACTTTTGCAGAGTTATTGATAATTGCTACAGGTCTGTAGCTTTTTAACCGCCCTCTGTCGCCCGTCTTATAAACAGGAGTGATTGTTGCGGTTTTCCAACAATCTTGATAGCTACTGGTTTCTAACGACAGATTAAAAAGGTTCTGAATTCCTAAAACGGAATCTTACAAACAGATTTCATGAATAAGCAAAATTCTGTCGTGACTAGTAGCGAAAATTCTGCTTGTTCACACAGCCGGAGAAGTGGAAATGAGCTTCGTCACTCGTTATTAAAAGCTCATTTTCTGGGATGTTTAGAAAAATATCGTTGCAACATGCTCTGTGTCGGTCTCGTTCGCTAAGTTCTTGCACGACCATCATTTTATGTATGTGAAAGTGCAGAACAGCATGTAAACTTCTTCGCACAGAGCAATCTGACAATCAGGTGACGAACTGTTCTACGTTATCATGTAAAGTCCGCATACATGTTTTGTATACGGCAATCAGATCAATAATTTTTACTGCAAATGTTTACCTTTTCTTTCCATAGGTGTAATTTAATGCATTCTCTTAAACTGTGCTACGTTTTTTTTTTTTCTTTCTTTCTATAAGCAGCAATTTATATTTAATAAGTTGCTTAAATCGACAGAATGTTTCTTGAAATTATACAAATATAGGTAGGTAGCTCGCTGATTGGGCAAAGTTCTAAGTTCACAAAATTAATTTACCCTACGCATAGATGCTTAGGCAAGCGTCTGCAAAGTTCTGCGGTTTGATTTATGGATTCGTACCAGCCTTATGTAAATAAACCATTGTGTGGTCGATCGTCGACGTAATAAAATTCTTTTACAGCATCCGTCATGCTTTTTCAATAGAAAAAAAAACTACCAGTGAAAACTGGTGGAACGCATTCGGGATTCGTCATTTATCAGCTCGGTATTGAAATGTGCATTGTTTTAATTACCGTTGCATGGTCGCAAAAGAAACAAAGAAAAAAGCGTTGCATAACATCAAACGTGCAACGTATGCAAAATGGCGTACGCAACTTTTATTGCCCGTGTTACCAGCTGGGCACTTCAATTTGATACATAGCGGGCGACATACACGAACTAATGAAAAAAGAGCAATAAGCATCGTTGCCCTTATTTTAAATTTAAACCATTATACGTATATACCTGGTTGGATGAACGACAAGGATGCCGATATATTTCGGGCGTGCGCATTAAGTCCCATAAGTTGGAATGCATTTGTATTCAGTCGCGGATGTACGAGCAAACTTTTGCTGTCTAAAACGGGCTGCATATAAATTGTAGTAAATGTCAGCCACTTTTTGCCTATCACCAACTCATACAGACAATTCATATATGCATGTATATAACATACACATCCGATGAATGCGAACTGAATACTTATGAGGTAATAAATAGAATGAATAATTAAATTTTTTGTTAAAACGTGATTAAAAGAAAAGTCATGCAGAACGGCGGTTTTTTGGCTAGAAGATTAGTTTAGTTATAATCCAGCAAGCTTAACAAAGAATATGGGATTCTGGGAAAATTATTATTGCAAAGAGAAGGTGATAAACTTAAAAATGAAGTGTAAGATAAAATATGCTAGGGGGTTTAAGCAAACCTTGCGATAAACATTGAATTTATCACCGTAACTAATAGGAATGTTGAATATATCAGAATAAAAGCGTACGTTAAATGTTTGTTTAAGCTAAGTTTAGTCAAGTGAGTTACGGTATGCAATAACCTACGTTAAATTTAATGTTTACTTTAGCGTATATAACGTAATTCCCAAATGATACAACATAAACAATCGCCATATTGTGTTCTTTGCGCCAACACAGCGATAAAGCTTATAGAACGCAGAAACAATTCACTGTGACGTACATGCTTTGCTTTAGTATTCTTTATAATCACATTTCATAACTAATCTAGTTTAAACATATATTTTATAACATAAATTTAGAAAAAAAAAAAAACGCAGTCGATAGGAATGGTGGCGGCGCCGGATCATTTCTATATTTAATCTTTTTTAATTACCCACACCAATCGTTAGTAACTTTTATTAGTACAAGAAGACTTCAACACAAAAATAAAGTTTGAGGTCCTCCAATGGCTAATGTTTTATGAATGAGTTAGTAAGTTATATCTAGCACGTCAAACGAGTGTACCAACATTTCCGCGCACATTTTTATCACGCCATTTCACATTCACCATCAAAATTCACGAATTCGTCCGCATGTACATACATATGTATGAACAAGCCATCCGACGAAACAGAACAGAAGTGTCAACCGTCACGGTATATCATAATACTAAGAAGATTGATTAGGCGGTATTAAAAATACATTTTGGTTCTTTTTTGTTCGGCATTTTTCCATATCAGAAATGGTTACAAAAGCTCGCCTGAAATACCTGTCGAAATATTTAGGTAAGCTTGCACTCAGACTGTTTATTGCGCCATACCTCTGGTTTCATGCGCAATTTGTAAATTCTCTTTAGAACTAATATTCGATGTGCAATGAGGTGTGATGTTTAACCTCTAAAGAAATATTTACATATCATTTCGTTTTAGTGTGTTGTAAATGTACAATTTTACTATATTTGCATATACGTCTGATGAGGAAGTTAGAGGTTTTTGTATAACGACTCCTTGGTAAAAAATATGAAAAAGCTTCTAATAAACATGGGTTGATATCTCAACTGTTGTAGAAATATGCGTGATCAAAGTTGCGCTAAATATTTACAGTTTAATTGTAACGACGTTTGCTTGTTTTGTTTGGTTACTTTCCGGGTTTCTCTGGTTCGGTGCTGATGGGCTTTCGAGTACTAACTTTAAAATGCTCATTATTTATGTGTCGTAAGTTGAAAGAGGAGGTTCGCCTGGTCGTCAGTTGTCAAACGGTAAATTATAACCCCATGCCGGTTTAAATAGTGTTGCGATTTATTTACGCCGTTACAATAAATTGTTAACCCTGAAATGGTAGCAAGGAGTCGAAGATAGTTCAGGGTTCGGACTACGCAACGAAACAATGAAAGTGCATCATAAATCAAACGTTTATTTCTATATAACAAGTGTAACAGACGAGGAATATGTATATACAGCAAAAAAGGTAAGTAAACAACTGTATGTACAATCGTATGCATGTAAAAATATATAAATTTAAAATATTTACTGGGCTTTGCCAATGGTTTTGAAATCTGAATGCGGCATCTAACAGCTATGTTCCGGTTAATAACGTAAGGCGACAGTCTATGTACGGTGGTCGGTTTTCGCGGGCTACAATGGTTAGACGACAGCGACGCTGCTAAATTCGGCGGTACGGTAATTACTGTAAATAATAATCTGGGAGCGCCAGAAGCTATGCCGACGCAACAGCCAGAGCGGAGAAAAATCGGTAAAATGCCTGCGTCACGCCATTGACCTTTGCCAGCACTGTATAGTGTTTATATACTTGCATTTGTTTATTTTTTGACTCATTCTACACGTTAATATATTTATGAAACGCAAACATATTATTATTGAGATAAACTAATAATAATAACGAAAGCTATTCATTAATTAACACAGCTAATTTGAAGTTAATTACCATAAAGTTAAAGAATTCCTCTAAATTATAAAACACATTGTTTTGTCGGCGCGCAAGACTATTCCGAGAAGCCTGATATGATAGAAGTGTGCGACTCTTTCCCAAACAATTTTTACCATTATTTTGGAAATGCATAGGTATGTATGTATATGAATAAGTTCCTGTTCTGAGAATCGTTGTTTACTTGCTTTCAGGAAATTGAATACACAAAGCAGGCAATAAGAATCTGATTTCAACTGCGAAATAGCACGAGTTGTTTGTCATGAGATCTCTGAAGAAACAGTTTTCAAGCTCTAAGAAACCGTGCCGTCGACTACATCAAGGAGTGTAAGTTTTCGAAATATTTCGTTGCTGAGAATGTTAAATGAATATATATGTATATATATATAGGCAAAGGAACGCAGCTGATAAACAGGGATTTTCTAGAAAAGGCAAGCCGCGAAAAATGCCTTTGGGAATATTTCTTTCCTATATGACAACTGATCAACTAGCGACACGGTTTGATTTACTTCATTAGTGAAATCAAATATGTGAATAACATACAACAAGAACATTATTATTCTATATTTTAACTCCACTATAAAATTACATCCATTAACATTTAAAATAAAATAAATAGGAAAATTAATGAAACGTCTTTCTTAAAAAGGTTTAATCCTAATCACCCTGCAAGTTCTAAAAACAATTTCCATCCTGTTCATATAATTGGATAAATTATAAATTTGGCCCAACATTAACATAAATATTTATTTATTTTTGTTTTGGTAGATAAGTTTGGCAGCAATATATTTTACCTAAACTCACCGAATGTGTCTGTCACTTACCTGAAACAAGAAAATACATTTAGTAACAGGAAAAATATAGCAAGCTATCGGAATATTGTAAGACATAATTTATTAAATGGACTAACAAGAAGATAGAACCCGTTTCAATATATTACACAACTAAAAATTTGTGTAACATTCATCATACCGACTATTGGTTGTTGTTTAGCAACGAAGACCATTTATCGATATTTGTTCGTTGCGCATGCGACGATGTATACTCTTTACTATTAAACTAAGCTTTATTCTTAACAGCACTGTATTGCATTCTTATATTTACTTCATGTTTGTAACAGCATTTTTTTTTTATTTAGATATTTAGCGTCTTATTCGTCAACCCCATCTCTACAGTAGATGTCGCAAGTACATTTACCAGCCATGTTTTATTGCAGCCTTGTACTCAATTAACCTGATTAATGACTATTATATTTCAAGCGTATCGCGAATTAATCACAATGGTTCCGCCGTGTCATCTCTTTCGTGCCCTATTTGTCACCTTGTCAGCTGCGTTGCCAGCGGGTTTCTTTCGGTACCAGGCGACGCAGTGTTTAGTTAATTGTAAAGAAGTAATATTTAAGTTATACATCTGCGTACACTAAATCAACCATCCCTGGATACTTACTCTGATGCAAAGCTTTTATTTCATTAATTATTTTAGTATAAGCCATTTTAATAACGTAATTGTCTAATTAGCAGATTGCACGAGGCCTTCTAGAACCCGTTACACTGACAACCACTTTGTATTTCATCGGCAGCTGGTACAGTAACAGTGATTGATAAGTCTTCGCTAGGGATTAACTGGTTTGGAAAGAAAACATTAATCTAAATCAGTAAATCAAATTTAGATGAGTTAGTGGGATACAGGTTTGCGCTTGGATTGATGAACGGGCGAATAGGGGGTGAAACTGTGCTTTGAAAATCGCGGGTTTCTGAACATTTAGCGACTTACAAACTTGGTTATTCTCTGAGCTTTTCTGCAAGATAGTATCCATTATCCATCTATGAAAAGCTTTAAAATGATTTAACTACATTTTCTCATTTGCTTCTAAAATCGTAGTAAACATAATAAAAAATTAAATTATTATCTAGCTGTAAATCTATAAATAACTACTACTAAATTTTCTGTTTTTGCACCACATTTTTCTAATGATTTCTTCCATCTATATGATTGTCATTGAAATTTTACCTTTTTGAAGCAAATCTGTTAGTTCCTAATGCCAACGTTCTTTTTTCCTCTCGCCAGAATACCTTTTTATATTCTAAATTAATAAAATCAATATCAAGAATAGACTCATTTGCAGTAAAAATATAAGCAGATATATTGTACTATGTCTTAAAATTTATGGCCCATCCTATAAAATAATGAAGCTGCTATTAAACATAGAGGGAAAGTCTGTTTTGGACGACTTAAGTGGATAATAATCATATCAAAAGTATGTTCTTTAAATCCACATTCAATCAATTTTAGTGCCAATTGATTGAACATTTTATGAACATTTAATGAGAAATAAATAACGTAAAATTGAGATTTCCGCGATTCTTGAGGTCAATTTCACCCATCAAAACAATTTGACGACGGAAATGGAAATTGGGAGTAATTTATAAATTGTACAAACCCTCAAAGTTTTATTCAATTCTGTAAGTGCAGGACACCTTTCCTTGTGAGCAACACTCAAATATTTTGCACTAATACTAAATTTTAAATAATTATTCAAAAAGAATTGTGTTGCATTGCCCCATTAATACCTAAATTAAGGTTAAATATTTATACATATTCAAAAATGTCATAGACAATAGTTTTTTTTTTGTAATATACGACTGATAATGGCTTAATAAAGCGGTAAAATCTTTGAATGCCTAACTCATGAAATAGTTAAATACTTAACCGTAAACTAGACCACCTTTTAGTGAATGAAAAAATAGGTTAGTCGTAACTACTCCCATGGAGATACTTTTCCCCATTTTCTACTTCACTCTGAATTTCATTATTCCTTAATTGACGCTTCCCTTTGGATGCCGAGCAATTGCAAATTAAATCCCATTTGTTCCAGAGTGCACTAGACGAATAACTTTTCCAGTTCTAGGTCCGTCAGTAGATATACAGCTCGTCTCTTGCTCTTGTCTACACACGCTCTCACAAAGGTCATAGGTACCTTAACATAATTTGGTATATTACCTTCGAGTTTTCTCGTCTGAGTGAGTTTACTCGCTAATATTATTAAATTATGCTTTCATTTGCATATACAACGGCCGATATACAAATTAAAACAAATATTTTTCTTTATTATTTAAACGCAAGCTTCTATCTTATGGAAATTTAGTTTCTATTATTTCAAATATTTTGTTCTTTATTTAGAATTGCTATGCTGTCAAAATTAAAAGGATGACTTTGAATTATTTCATGTGTCTTTAGTGCTATAAGATGTTTGCTATATTTATATTGTATTCATGCTGTTTTCCAAATATTGCATTTTTATAGACAACTTGTGATATTTTATTTTTTTTTTAATTTTTGATTTTAATTTTATACAAATTTGGTTTTATGATTTGCGATTATTAAATTATATGGTTTGAAAATTCGATTTATTTTTTCGGATAAATGTTTTTTTTTTGATTGAACAATTATTTATTTAAACAAACACAAACTATACAGTTTACAAAATGTATGTATATACACAAAAAAAATTGCAACACGTATAGCAAGCGTTGCCATGCAGTGTTTTTCCGCCTTCATTCTTCATCCGAGCATACGAGATGGTGCACTCTTCTCGAACTAACGGTATCGAAGGCGTCGTTGGTTTGGTCGTTTGGTCCTTCCTACATGTTGTACTGCCGGTAT
Organism: Cetonia aurata; assembly: GCA_949128085.1. NCBI lineage: Eukaryota > Metazoa > Arthropoda > Insecta > Coleoptera > Scarabaeidae > Cetonia > Cetonia aurata. The sequence continues at coordinate 61,903,472 of OX421883.1, read as the reverse complement.
ACCTCCATCCTTATCTTGCTTTTAAATTTAACGTGTTTTAGTGTCTTTGTCTGTTTGTTTTGATCGCATCAGGTGTTGGAAATTTTCATATTTGTAACTTGTGTTTTTTACTGCTCTGTATTAGGTGTGAATTTGCAATGAGTTTTCATTCATTTGTTGTCGATTTTGTGTATTGTAAGGAGATTTCTGAATGTTATTAATTGTTGTAAATTTAATTCTTGCGTCTTCTCGTAAACGTCGTTTGATGGTGTCCAGTTCTCCATGTTATACAATGTCTTTACTATCTTGTTCTGCTGTCTTTGTAATTTATTTAACTTTTGCTGAGTTGTATGGCTCCATATGTTTATTATATAGCTAATATGGGACGTAAATGTGCTGTGATAAACAGACTTCTTCAGATATTCTGGTACTATGTACAATTTTCTGCATTCCTGCTATAATCATGGTGTTTCTTTTTATCAATTTTTTAATAGTGGGTATCCTATTTTAGGTCATTTTGTATGGTTAATCCTAGATATTTTATTTGGCAGTTTGAGTTATGGTTTGTGTTTTAATCTTGATGTTAAAAGTGGGTTTATATGTTTTTTTTTTTGTAAATACCATGTACTCTGTTTTATTCTCATTTATCGTTATTAGATTATTATAGCACCAATCTTCTATTTTTCCCACATCTTCTATAATGTGTTGCCGCAACTGTTCGTCGTTCTTGCTTGAGCAAACAATGCATACATCATCTGCGTATCCATATATTTCTCCGTGGATCTTCAAATTAAAGATGTCATTTGTATATGCTATGTACAATATCGGTGGTATATTTCCTCCTTGGGGGATTCCATATTCTGCGTGTAGATGTAGGCTTTCTATTTTGTTACTATTGTTGTTTGTTCTCTATTTGATAAATATGTTTTTATTAAGTTTCTATTTGCGTTCTTACATAAGAAATTTTTATATATACTTAATCTGTGTTTTAAAATATTTTTATAATCATAGACTGTGGTTTTTCATGCTTAATCCAGAACTGGAAACCGCATTTTTCCAACCTTTATAGTTTTGAAGATATTTTAAAATTTGAAAGACCCTGCAAATGTCATTTTTTTAAAGAAAAAACGTTATGTAATTAAAAACAATTGGAACTTATATCTAATGTATGCTTAACTTTCATTTAAATTTAACAGCGAATTTGAGAATGCAATAACATACAGTATGTTTCATTTAAAATAACAAACTTGGTTTCTACTTCCGGTACAACCGGAAGTTCACCATCACTAAAAATATTTTCCTGAGATAAAACCTATAATTCAGTATAAATAAGCGTATTAATGAAATTCCTAACTCCATTCGTAAAAGTGCTATGGAAACCCGACGCATTATTGCAGAATTATTACTATTATTTAATGACCAAAAGAACCAAAAACAAAATCTGATATGGATTAATACTTTTACATATAGTTCCTTATTAAGCAAAACGATGTCTCTTAGGTAACCAGTTTGTAAATATTGTAGTATATCGTATTACAGTAAAGACAAACTGCAATGCAATACTTACAATAGGAACACTATTCCACTCCCGAAGGTTGTAATAAAACTGGAAAGGATTACAAAGCCTGGCGCAAGCATTTCTAAGTGTGAGTATGGACACAATGGTTCTTTTCAAGTAAATAAGATGTGTCCATTTGTAGATAAGAAAATAAGAGAGGACGATAGCAGAGATAAAGAAACAAAACGAGAACGGTTGGCTTATGCATGTGGGAGACTCTATAACAGAAAACATGAGTGACAAAGCTTTAAGGAAATTTATCATGCGGAAGAGCCAGGCGGCCTTCCCACCCTGGCAACAGTCAAGAGAAAAAGCATAAGTTCATTTGGCGCGCTCTTTTGTTTATTTTCAGGCGTTTTTCCGGGCGAAATAAATAAGGGTTTTCGTTTCCTGAAGGATATTACTTACTCGCTTGTTTGCTTTTAGTGTGTCGTGGTCAACGTCGCGACCTCTTGATTTAAGGTTATTTGTTTTGAATTACGTATTCGAAGTTTAAATAAGATGATGTATAAATATTTTTGCGGTGGTTGCATAAAATGTATTTTCAGCAATATTCCTATCCTTATTTTAAGAACATCTGTTAATATTGACAAAAGACGCAGCAGGAGAGAATGTAAATATGCGCCCACATGTTTGATGTTTGAAGGAAACATCACGTAAATGTAGGATAAAGGATGATAAGCGGGAAGCATTTTTAGTAGATGGAAAATATTTACTCTTTTTAATGGTATTAATTTCTAAAAGAAGAACATCTTGGAAATAGTAAGCAAAGTTAAAGTAAACAGGTTAAAATAATAAACAAAAAATGACATTCAATTAACCAATTCACTTTTCCATTTATTGCCATAATTCTTGTAGGGTATTAATCCCTTCGGCGTATGTTAGTGTCTTAAAAAATATTCACAAATAAAAGTATTTGGATTTGAAATCGGAATTTCGAGCAGCCCGTGGAAATGTGTTTATTTTTACCCTATTCATCTATAAAGAAATACATTGTCTAACTAATTCTATACCATGGAAGGTTGTTTACGCCTTGGAGAATAAGCAGGTTCAATGTGGTGTCATGTTGGATCTGTCGAGGGCGTTTGACAGCATAGATCATCAGAAAAAATTGGAATGTTATGGGATTAGAGGAAGTGCCCTCTTATGGTTCAAATCTTACCTTTCGAATAGAAAGCAAACAGTCTATTTACATTCTGATGGAAAACCTATACGTTCAAAAGATATTGTTGTTAATAGGGGTGTCTCACAGGGTAGCGTCTTAGGGCCTCTCTTATTTGTCATATATTTCAATGATATTTATGCTGTCAAACATATCGGCGATCCACACTCTATAACTATCAATTACGCGGATGACACTTTCATACTGATTGTTGAAAATGACTTAAGTTCCTTAATCGCCAGTGGGGATAACTATATGCAGAGTGTGGAACATTGGCTCTCCCAAAACCATTTGAGTCTTAACCACAACAAGATCAATGTAATGTTGTTTAAGAGTAAACCAACTGCTTATCCTGGTACTATTATGCTTAACAACTTCGCATATCTTATTCAAAATAAAATACGTATTGCTGTGGTCTGGCACCCGGGTTTTTGTAAATTCAGTTTTTTTTTTGTTCATTTCGATAAGCGTTTGTCAATGTTGCGAGAAATTTCAAATTGTTTTATTTTCATTTAAGAGAGTTAATGTTTTGGATTGTTTAATTTGTTTATTTTATTGTTCAGTTGTTTATGTTAATTTCATTCAGTTGTACATTTTGCGTTCACTGGTATTGTATATATATATTGTTTTGTTCTGCGAGTTCGTCCGTTTGCGGACAGATCTGTGTGCGTTGCATCGCACGCATCTGAGATTTTTATACTTATACGATTGTTTAACCTTGTGAGTTCAGTTCCTTGATCGATACGAAAGTAAGTAGATATATAAAGTTGTATTTCATTGCTGACATTTTGTGATTATTGATTTCAAGTTTTGAATTCACGTTTCTGATTTTATTTCATTCATCACGGAACTCATTTAATAATTGTTGATATTGAATTTTTGTATACACAAGTTAGATATAAGATCTGTTATTATTTTTACGTGCAGGAAGATAATTTAAGTTTAAAGAGTTAATTTTTTTGTTCGTTGTTAATTTTTCTGATTTGTAATTATTTATTAATCACCTCGGGTTGGGTGAATAAAAGCATTGTGCTTGCTTTTATTTTTCATTTATATAACTTACTTGAATTTTCCACGTTTAATTTAGTTGTTTTAATATTGAGACCACGTGGATTGCATTGAAAAACAAAGTTATTATCTTCCTGAACTTTTTGTTTTCTGTTGCTTTGTAAAAGGATTTTGAATTGTCTTTTTGTAATTTAAAGTCAAATGCAGTTGTGATTTAGACCAGGACCTTTTTGTCCAAAGTTTGTAATTAATTTCTTTTTCTTTTTTTTTTTAAAAAAATAATAAAAGTATTGAATTTTTATGTCATTCAAAATACTGTTCTTTTATTTTTAATTAAACCTTTTAAAATTTGTTTTGAGTATAAAAGAAAGTCAGATTTCTTTCACCCACATTTTACTTTTCATGATAGTAACCCTGACTTTAATTGTTCTTTTGCGCCTTATAAAAATTGTTATCATTTGAGCTAGCTAATTTAATTTTTCATTTTTAATTTCATTTGGCATTTTTGTTGGTACATTCAGTGCACAGCAGTATGTTAGGTGTTTTAGTAGACGTTTCTTTAAAATGGGGAGAACATATAGTAAACGTTATTTGTAATGCTGTTCGTCAGCTGAAAGATCTAGTAAGCAATAATATCTTACGTATGGTATACTACAGTTGCTGTCATTCTCAGTTAAAATATGGAGTTATTGTTTGGGGTGGCAGTAGTGACTTACACCGCACCTTTGTGTTGCAGAAACGAATTTTAAGAGCTATGGTGCAACTCAAATATACAGAATCATGCCGAGGACATTTCAGGATGAATAATATTGTAACTATTTTTGCAATTTATATTTACGAATCTTTAACTTTCCTTTTCAAAAAACAAACACATATTTCAAATTAATGCTTTTGAACATATATATCCTAGTAGAGATAAGGACAACTACCGCTACCCCAAACATGGACTGTCATCAACACAAAATAGCTTAGCGTATAACTGTTATAATTTTTTTAATAAACTGCCAACTGCCGTTAAACAAATAAATAACCTCACAACATTTAAAAAAACAGTCTTCAAATATCTGTGTGAGTTAGAACCTTACAGCGTTGACGATTTTGTTAATAGCTAATTATGATAGTTTTTATACCTAGGTATGTACTTCGTATTTCTTTTTTTCATTTGCATTTTTCTTATTTTGACATTTTGCTGTTGTAAATTTATTGTTTATTTACAAATTGCAGAAGCTAGCCTGGTTGCAAATTTTGCAAAGATGAAGATGCTTCAGTAAGAACACGATTTCTATGTTATTGTGTTAAAAAAAAATAAACTATCTGGAGCAGCTGTTCCAACGGATAGTAGGTCTAATTAAGTTACCAGAATAATTTGGATATAAGCGTTAGGATTTAATATAACGGTGAAAATAATATCATACCTTTACTATAAATTACAATCTAACTTACAATATCCCTCATTTTATATTTTTATTTTTTTATCTGCAATGCTTGGAAGTCCTTTGGATTCCAACACAACACTACGTTCACGACTAAACATTCACAATGCCATTGCAAAGTGTACCTACATTCCTTGTTATATGTACATTTATTCAATAATACCCACTAATAGCTTTCTCAACTTCCCTGTTTTCCCTCCAAGGGTTATTTATCTTCAATAACACAAAGCCTTCACGTTGACGTCAAAGTTAGAAACAGATCGTTCTTTATATTTGCGGTGTATTTGCGTCCTTCAGCACGTAACGCCAATATTACGTGCCGTGAAAAGTTTTGGTGTAAATCAAAAGATAAAATCGTTTAATGTAACCGGAGTATTTTCGAGCGTACCTACTATGTGTTAAATTTATATTTTAAATAACGTTTTCTATTTTTAGATACCTAAATTATTCGAAATTTCATCTACTAATCTTTATTTACTCATATTATGTTTTACCCGAATTGTATAAGTGTTTAAGATTAGCATAAACATTAAATTTCCACAAATACTTACTTGGGATCTGAGAGTAACTGGGAAGTCAAATCAATTTCGTGTTAAATCTCCTCGGTCTACAATTTTACCTTAAATGCCACTTGAAGAAATTTATTGGTGGTCAGATAGCGTCACTTAAAACGTTATTTATCGGCGTGGAGATTTATTTTGAGCGGCCGACCGCTTTTTATCATTTGATGATTAAATTGTTTGGGTTTCCTTGTTCGGTTGAAATACTAACATTCCTTTTAATTTCATATTGGAAAAGAGATGAATAAATTGTTTATCTAATATACAGGGTGAAACACAATATACGCGACAAACTTTAGGAGCTGATTCCGGAGGTTATTTTGATCATAAAATCACATTGTTTACGTTATTAAATCACGAGCGCAAACATCCGAAACAACTAGACAGCGGAATTTGAAGCAATTTAATTTGTTGCACAAATTCCGCCAGTCGTTGTTTGTTCCATTATAAATTCGACAGCGGATGAATACGGGAATTCAAACAAAATCAGCAATTAGCAGGTCGCATAAAAGCTAAATTGAAACGGTTGTGACGTGGATACCAGCGAACGCCTCTCGCGTTGAAGGCAGGACAGTGATTAGCGTTTGTTATTTTGCGTTACCAGAAGTGACGTCGCACGGCGCATTAATGCATGGACGCAGCAAACAAATATCTATGTCGCTGCTTCAATATATGCGATGGTAAATGATTTAATAGTTCTGGGTCTGTTTGTGTTTGGATATGTGATGGTGTTTGTTGTTTTGCAATCACTAGTTGGGAATTTCGTATTCAATATTGAGTCAATGTCCTGCGTAACGGATTATACACAGTAAACAATTTCTGCGTGTAAAGCTCAAAAAGTAAGTGGTAAAAAATTTGCGTATTAAAATTAACAGCTAATTTGGTTATAGTTGCATTTTGTTACCAAAATCAATTAGGTAAAGACATCTTTGCCCAATATTTGAAATATCTACATCTGGGGGTGTAACGTCAAATATAATTCTGCGGGAGAATATCTGAAAAATAAATGCCGGAAAGTTATATCTTCCATTGGGGAATACCTGCCATTTGCATATTTCCCGCGTTTTAATTTTTATTGCGCTTTTTATATTAACCAGCATGTAAACTTTACAGCTACAAACGCATAAAAATGTTTAAACGTTTTTATTGCGCTCCTATTGATAATGGTATACTTCAGTTCTGCAGCAAACATTGCAGCCCTAAAATTAATTTATTTATTTTCCACCTTATTTATTGGTGCAGATAATTTTAATCAAAGAAAACATTATTCAGTCAGGTTTATTTTTATTACAGTGAATACATAGTAAATAACATCGTTGCTCCCCAAAAAAATAGTTTTTATGGTAGAAACTTGTTTGCATTTCCACGTATTGCAAATGATTGGACATTTTATTTTTAAATTTGGAATCCATCTATCACTGACTCCCTCGAATATATGCCATATTTAGTTTGTTTGATATTAGACGTTTTATAGTATGAAGTACAGTATAAAACCAGATAGCGATCATCTTATAGATCCTAAATCGATGGCTCCCCCCCAAAAAAAAAATTAGAAGCAGTCAGTTTTATGAAAAAAAGTTCCAAGTATAAGTTTTAACACAAGAAGACAACCATCTTTTTCTGTCGGTGTGCCCGCTATGCGTCACATCGCATGTTTTGTTTAGTAAGGCCGCCATTTGATGCCAACTCGTATTAAAACGTCTTTTGGCTTTGCTGTGGGTTTATGCGTTTTCTAAATAACTGTACAAAGGAAAGATATTACAACAATTGACATGGCAGGTAATATATTTAATTGAACATTTTATTACAAGTAGAGTTGTGTAGTATTTAAGGATGAATCATCACTAAACAAATACAGCCTAGCACTTCTACGCATTTCCTACAACGCTAGCTGAAAATTTATAGAAGAGCTCATCGGTATATAGGCATACTTACGCATTATCTCTGCCGCAATATTTGGTATCGGAATTCACATTGGAAGCGAACAAACCGTGCCCACATATATGCCATTGAAATATTGTTATTTGCCGTGGGTCAGCGACGATATTGGCATTGTTTCGAGAAGTAAGCGAACCCCAGACGAGAATGTATTTACATGCTGATGTTGCCGCGTAATTCCTAAAGCCACACACACGCCGAATGCCATTCGTAGACAGAGGCATAGAGGATATGAAACGTGTAAACATGCGGTACGTTGTAGGACAGAATTCATTTCGTGTATTCTGCGGGATATCGTTTGGTTTTGTTGACTGTATGAATAGGGTTCGACAAATTCTCGAATTAGCTAAATCTTCTGCGAGCTGATTACTCGGCCAATTGCGAAATTTGACATGTTATTAATTGCCTGGAAACATGTTCGATATACCGACTGCTATACGCGGCCAAAACATACCAGATTGTCGTGTAGTGGAGTATACTATGAATGTTATTTATATAATGTAGACATTCGTTCGGGAGAAGGATATGAAGAAGGTGAGAAAATAACGAGAAGAAAAATTAGGAGTCAAAAGGGAAGATACGCTTTCACGCTTTTAGTATGAGAGCCCAATCCAAGAAGTCCTAAGGATTTCATGTTATGGACATCTAAGGTTGCTAATCAGTTCCTCGCTCAAAATATAATTCAGTAGACTTGAAGAATAAAAATTGTAAAAATCTTTGATTTTTTTTCTATCTGTCGGAGCGACAGATTAAAGCAATGTCGAAAAGCATATAATTTATTTGAAATATAACAGTTATCGTCAAGGAAACTGACTTTGTCTCTTAGAACCACGTTCAACTCTTTATGCAATAGAACAATATTACAAGCACGTACATTAATCCTTATAGATATTTTTGCAAATATTGATATAATTAAAACAATGTTTCATGGACTTTATAGTAATTTGCTTGTATTTTACATAACCTTTTTTAATGTTTTGATAACCATGCCTATGACTTGGAATTCAAATAACGGGTGTTTTTTTAAGCCCGATAGAACTTTAAATTGTAAAAAATAACACAAAAAACTAAATTTTAATCAAAACAATTTTTTTAATCGAAAGATCAATACATGGCATTAACATTTGAAAATGATTTCGGGGGAGCCACCACGGCTGTTGTTGACGGAGCGCCTTCTGGACGTCCAATTTTGGGTAACTTTTTCGAGCATTGATGGCCGTATGCCACGAATAACACGAACAATGTTGGCCTCCAAGGCGTCAATTGTTGCTGGTTTATCAGCATAAACTAGTGACTTCACGTGGCCCCACAGAAAATAATCGAGAGGTGTCACATCGCACGATCTTGGAGGCCAATTGACAGGTGCATTTCTCGAGATAACCTTATCGCCAAATTTTGTTTTCAATAAGTCGATGGTTGCGGTCGCCGTATGGCACGTAGCGCCATCCTGCTGAAACCACATCTCGCCCGGATCAATGTCATCCATATTTTCAAACAAAAAATCATTGATCATGGTGCGGTAACGATCTCCATTGACCGTAACGCGAGCTCCACCTTCATTTTTGATGAAATAAGGTCCAATGATGCCACCAGCGTGTAAACCGCACCAAACGGTGCATTTTTCTGAAGGCAATGAAGTCTGTAGGGCCTGTTGTGGATTGATTTCACTCCATACTCGGCAATTTTGTTCATTAACAAACCCGTTAAGCCAAAAACGAGCCTCATCGCTCATTGCGATAAAACATCAAATCAGTTTCCAACTGGTCTAGAGCCCAATCGGCGAAAGAACGACGCATCTGATGGTCTCGTGGTTTTAATTCCTGCACCAGCTGTATCTTAAACGAGTGTAAGCCAAGATCTTTGCGCAAAATTCAGAGCCCCAATTCCTGGGACTGGCGTGGAATCGATAAGTTTTGACCTTCTTCCACACTTTCGTTTACAGCTCACGTGTTCATGTTATTGCATCATTTAGAGAGTATGTGGTATGAAATCTATCCACAGTTCGACGGATGGCCATAAAAATCACAAAGTCGTCTATAAGTTGCGCGAATTGATGACTGATTTTCAAAGTAAATCTGGATAATTTGGTAGCGTTGTTCATGTAGCCAGAGTATACCGATCATAAATGTCAGAAAGTGAGCGCAGTATGACAGTTCGTTTGACAGTTAACCCTTTCGTAAGTTCCATCGGATTTAAAACGCCCATTATAATGATAAAATTGAATTATTAAGTGTTTTCATAATAGAAATTGTGATCTAGATATCGGAACTGAGGAGACAAAGTACATGGTAGTCGCATACATGGACGTTCTATTTCTTCCGAAATACGAGTAGATCAGAGTCTCCATAAAGGTATAACCACCCTGCATACCGCTATATTTAAATTGAGAAAGCAATTAATTCGAATTCAACAGCATATATGCTAAATCAAGCAGGACCTTATCACTATTCCCTAGAAAATCCGCTTTTAATCCATAATTTATTATACCTAACATTAACAGCTGTTCCTTAGCGCAATTAACGAATGTTAGAGACTTGTCTTACGAAGCATTACCAGGTCTTATCCTAATGAATAAAACATCGTCCTAATTCCAGTAAAACCCACACATACGATCTCATAGCATTATCAGCTTCCGTCCTTCCTTCCTCATCTTGCAAAGTCTTCCCCGCCGGCGAGTCCTCCCCTCACCTCATTACCTACTTAAACAAACCTTCCGGGCTACTCCACCAACACGCACATTCAGTGGGGGCGGCAGCCAGATGTCTCCATCGTGATGTCGACATATTTAGGGCATCTGTTGACAGTGTCATTAGGCGAGAGTTACTAGCGCCCCTGCGTTTTTGGATTTTAAAATCAATGGTGAGTTAGAGAAAGGTTAAAAATTGTCAATTAGTTTAATATTTCGGTACAACTCGCTTTTCTTATATGATGTTAAAGATAGAATAATTTTATTTGTTACAATGATGTTTAGATATTAGTTTGTTAACGTTGCTCTTACACAGCTCGTTATGGTTTTTCGGCCTAAAAACTAAGAAAAGGAAAACCCATTGAATAAAGGTAAAACGAAAGTTCTTCTGAGAGTTGTTCTGGAAGAAAATTTAAAATCTAAAATCTAAAATTAACATATTATAAGCATTCCAAAGCCTTGCAATATAATAATTGCCTGATATTTTTTTCTAAATGTTTATATGAATTAGACACGTTTTTGCACTTGACTGCTTCCGAATTTTTCGCTTAATTTATTTCCAATTCAGCTGCGGTTTTGAATTTATTTTTTCCTATTTTTGCAGTAAATGAATGAATTCTTCGTTCTATTGTTGATATACGCTTCCAGGTCAAGAATTCATTTACTGCAATTTTCCTTTTACCTTTGTACACATAGGACTGTTTGCTCTGGGTAAAATTAATTATTTCACCTACCTGAAGCGCTCTGGGAATTATACGGAGGAATGAATACTCGTAGTCGTGCACTGGATGCTGTAAAATTAAGTTCGATCGCATAGAGGTCGCATATATATGTATGCTACCTCAAAGGTTTATTTGCTTAAATCAAACAGCTTGTGCATCTTCTATATTTATAGCTGCTATTTTTGGTAGGATATACGGGTACATACAGTGTGATTAAATGATTTGTTAAAATAAACGGTGGGCCATTTTAAGTGGTATCTATAAATTACCCTTTCTTGAGGATGTCTTTGCCTTCAGACTACTACATATCGTTCGTGTTTAGTTTTCTTCTCTTGTTAATAATCTGAACTTAATTGTTACTTACTCTAACGCACAAAACGGAAGACGAAAAAATACTTCTTTCTTTAAAACAGGATAATTTGAATGGTATTAATTATATTATGTAGCAATTGTTTATCACTAGGTATAATGGAGAATGAGGGGTGAGGAATGATACTGATAAATGGAAATGAGAAATGAGAAGTGGGAGATGGCAAATGGAAAATGAGATACGAGAAACGAGAAATGAGGTATGAGGAACCAGAAATGAGGAAGGAGAAGAGAGAGAAGAGGAACGGAGAAGGAATGGAGAAGGAAGAAAGAAGGAAGGAGAAAAGAGAAAGGCAAAAATAATGAAATGAAACATGAAACACGAAACATAAGGGAAAAATTAAAAATGACAAAAAATTCCAAAATTTATCAAATTTATTTCCTGTTCAATCAACGTTAAATAAAAGTCTTCTAATCCCGCTTCTAATCTTGGACTGACATGATTGGTAATTTTTTTCAACGAAGGAAAATGACTCAATGCGATTTTGATCGAGTGTGAGGACTTAGTTTTCTGTAACCACATTACGGCAATTTTGAGGCATGTCGAGAGAGTCAGAGTATATCTGATCTTACAGAATTATTACTGTCATGTCGTCAGACCGATGCAGTTCTTAATAATATTGGTGAACATTTTTGAGGCAGTGGTACTTAAAGAAAAACAAAAACAATTTACTACTAAATTGCATCACAAAATTTAAAAAAATTGCAATTAAATTTAACGCTGTTATATAAAACAATAATATTTATGTAAACAAGACACTTCATTCTGTTGCTTTTATGTAAAGTATTCAGAAATGAAATTTTTACGGTAATGAGTGATAAAAGCACGAAAAAATCGTATTTATATTATTCGCCAGTGATATTTTCCTTACAGAACAAACAACACGATTCACAGGATCGAAATATAATGAACCTGATGAATAACTTACCTTGAAAAAAAAAAACATCCGCTACTTATTCTCAAAAAAATATTGGATAAAAACGCAATTCTCAACAAGTTCTACAACCCGTTCAAATAATGGCGACATCTTCAAGAACACTCCGTATACTAAGCTAATTTCGCCCTTAACGTCAATCAGTATGTTTCCTTATAAAACAAGCGCTAATCGTATTTGTCGTCGGTGTACGCTCAATTCAATGAACATAAATTTCAGAGCAAAAGCGAGAGAAATTTGACAGAAAATCCATGCGTTCATATACGAGTGAAAGTGTGCGAACGCGAGATTCATAGGTAGCGGGGAGCGACAGTGATGTTGATGGAGAGTTCCGTGAAGCGGCGGGACTGTACAAAGTGCAAATTGGAGGCACATTTTAAAATCTATTGCCGGCGCGATCGAACCTACGTGACGGGAAAATCGAAGAGTAGGAGAATGTAGACGTTTGACAAGCAAATGTATTGGCGGGGGAAGCACGCGCGAAAAGGTTCAGATTTGACACACTTTCGAGTGAATTAAATCGAAGTGGGCGGAGTGTAAACGGATAAATATTTGATGTCGTTTTATAATAATTTTCCTCAAGGGTCAAGTAAAGTCAATTTACTGGTAAATACGGAGATTTTGCGCTTGTTACGTAACTACGCTTGTATTTTTTGTTTTGACACAATTCAAAAATATTTTTGATTATATAAGGCGATTCATTACCTCCAGGACAAGCTTTAGCAAATTGTAAGAAAAAGTGTTATCTCTCTTTATTTTGAAGTAAAAAGATAAGGAAGTTAATATAGATTGATAAATTGAATACCGTATAACAACCGTGCCTCAACATACCACAAACCCTACCAAATTATTTTATACATTTGGTCATTATGATTAATGATATATCGAAGATACGCTTTTCGACAATAATTTTCATACGGTATCTGAATCAAAGATGTCTCATCTTCTTCGCCAAAATTGTTAATCATTAAAAAATAATTATCCTAGGTCTTTACCATCTGTAGATATATTAATATAATGGTAGGTACTGTATTTTGCTGTTCTAAAGTGATGTTTTATCAAACGAGTTTGGAGATTGCGAGTCGAGGCGAGCAACCAAACGAATTCGATAAAGACACTTTCCTGCCGTGGTGCGTACAATGTTTTTCGAATGCCACATGATTACCACTTATTAAAATCAATTTACTTGCAATTGAAGTGTTCAGAATACAGACCACACATATTTGAATGACATATTCTTTGATAGCTATTTTGACAACGGAACCCAGCAAAACTTCAGAATCTTCACAAAAGAGCAGGGTAAAGTAGCCGTGATACTTCAATTTAGTATGTACTTATTGTCCTTAGACAATATACAGGGTGAATCACAATATATGCGACAAACTTTAGGACCTGATTCCTGAGGTTATTTTGATCATAAAAGTTCATAAGAACATACTATATGTCTCAAACTGCTTATTTCTAAAGTTATACAATGTTTAATAGCAAGTTAACATAATTAATGTTTTTATTATAAATTAACAAAATAATTAATAAAACAAAATTAACTTATAAGTAGTAACTGTTGAAAATGACAGCCCCCAACTGCAATACAAGCTTCTATCCTTCGTTGTATTGACTGGCGAGTCCGTTCGAAAATACCAGGGATATTTCGAATTGTTTGAAAAGCTGCGATAATACGATTTCTCAGCTCATCGACATTTTCAATGGGAGTCGTATAAACTAAAGATTTAAGGTGTCCTCAGAGAAAAAAGTCCAAACTATTTAAGTCTGGAGACCGAGGAGGCCACGGTGGTGGACCTCCTCGTCCTATCCACCGATTTGGATACGTATTGTTCAAAAACTCGCGAGCAACTAAACTAAAATGCGCTGGAGCACCGTCATGCATAAAATACATTTGTAATCTTAATGGTAAGGGAACTTCTTGCAGCAGTAGTGGTAGCTCCTCTTCAAGAAAATTGCGGTATACCTCGCCATTTAACCTCATCGATATAAAATGTTTGAACCTATCAAGTGATCTCCAACAATTCCGGCCCACACATTGCCAGAGAATTGATATTGATAACGGGCATTCACTATTTCGTGCGGATTTTCTTCGGCCCATATGTGATTATTATGAAAATTAATAATCGCGTTTCTAGAGAAAGTAGCCTCATCGGTGAAGAATATTCGAGCTGAATAGTCAGGAATTTGTGCGATTTTGTATTGCACCCATTGACAAAAAGCCACTCTTTGCGGACAATCTGCTAGCAAAAGTGCCTGCACCCGTTGAGTGTGATATGGATACAACAGTTGATCTTTCAATATAATATAATTTTTCTGGTGCTTGTAGTGGGATGTTCCTCAATTTCATTTAGTACCATTTCTTGAACTTGTGGAATTCTCACTGTAAATGGGTGCCCGTTATCAGTCGTCTGTTGTTTAAAACTTCCCATTTCACTAAGACGTTGGTGAAGACGGGCAAATATTGAATGATGCGGTATGATACGGCTCGGGTATCGTTCTTCATAAAGACGTCTATCAGCACGCGAATTTCCATTGGCAAGACCGTAAACAAAATGCATATCACCCATCTCAGCATTCGTGTAATTCATTTTAGAAAACAGAAACTGACAATAAACTGAATGAATACTCTGACAACTACTGTCAAACATTGAAATGACAAACAATTCCCTCTCAACACAATTGATTTTGAAGAACTAACTGTGATATTATATCGTGTTAGTCATAGTTCATAATTTATTATTAAACATTCAATAACTTTTAAACCAAACCGTTGAACTTTAATGATCAAAATAACCTCAGGAATCAGCTCTTAAATTTTGTCGCATATATTGAGATTCACCCTGTATATTACGGCCTAGTGAAGCGTTGATTGTTTATGCACAAAAAATATGTCTAGAGAAAATCATATTTGATAAATGGAATTCCTGAAAAGCAATTGCATCCCTTTACAACAATTATTAAGTATGTCCTTCACAAAGGCATTCAGAGGTTATGAAAGCAGATTTATTTTTGTGGCACACCTTTCTCTGTCATATTATTATTAGATTTTCAATATTGCCCATTTGTATCAATGTCCTTATTGATTTTCGTATTTATTTTCGGTTCTATTTTATTTTTAATTGCTTTGAAGTATATATTTTCCTTCATCTATTGCTGAAGGGAACTTGTTTTAATATTATTTAGAAACATCTGTAGGTATATATAATATTGCTTGTGACAGAAAGCTGTGTTCTTTAAGCTTATAGTTTCAGAACCATTTGTAACGAGAAGTAATAATATTCATATATCATAATCTGCATTAATGAATAAGGTAATTGCAGTAAGTGCCCTATTTAAATTGAATTTTGTTTTCAATTCGTTTGTAATATATTTTACCTCTTTTTGTCCCTACTTCATAAGTGGATCTTCTTTATCGACAGAATTTTAATTCGATTTTCTTGATATTATTAGGTTGAATATGGTTATTTTGGGATAACCTGGAATTATTCACCAAATGTGCTTTATTATTTAGGGGGAAGGAAGTTAGTGGTCGCAATGCTTTCGTAGGTAAATAATATTTCCTATTGTATAAATAATAAATAGGAATGCTCACAATTTTTTTCCGCCTTAAGGCAAGTAATAATCAGATTTACCTATACAACTCCGGTAAGTCGCTACAACACACCTGTTGCATTATCTGATGACCTGTAAAATAAAATTCCCCACCAAGAGTAATGATATCGAATCTTACGCCGTGGAAAGGTTAACGACGGTTATCGGATCGATAAGTCCCAATGATCCGTCGCAATTATAGAAGAAACAAGGAGAGCCCATAAATCCATTCGAATTTCCTAACCCCGGCTCCAAGTATCGACTGTTGCGGTCTCGACCTAGCCGCGTTCAACTATCCGAAATGGATGTCCTCTCGCGCGTTTGACCGCGATTATTCCGTCAAAATCTCTATCGCTCTCGCTGGTAAATTATCAGCTTTTGCGTTAACATCACGCGATAGGAGCGGATATAGAATCGAGGGGTTGGAAAATGGGTTATTACTGTCCGCGTCAGATATCCTACTTTGTCCGATGGGAGCCACTTCGTCCTGTCATCGATCAGGACTGGTCTCGAGTGCAGAAGCAAATGCACATTTTGAGCGTGACAAGGCGACAGAAGTGGACTAAAATGTGTGGCGTGATTTGTCAACTATAGAAGCAGAATTTTCATACCTAGATTGTAGTGCAGTACTTTGTCATAACATAATAAGTAACTAAAGATACACAAATGTTTCTCTAATCGCTGAGAACATCACAAAATACCGTTTGTAACGTGCCGTTTCATAGGAAATTTTATTTTGTCACGTGTTTTGAATTTTAAATCCATTTTACCGCATTTACTGCACGTTC
This sequence comes from Cetonia aurata, assembly GCA_949128085.1. Lineage (NCBI taxonomy): Eukaryota > Metazoa > Arthropoda > Insecta > Coleoptera > Scarabaeidae > Cetonia > Cetonia aurata. Next base: position 61,886,737 of record OX421883.1, on the reverse strand, counting down.
TTACCAGGCGCGCTTGACCCCCACTCATGACCAGGATATCCCAAGTTTATTTATAGCGCGCGTTTAGCGAAGAGCAAGGCACAAACCAGAGACTTCGTTTCTCGCTTGATTGGGCTTCTGTTCAGCTATAACACGGTGGCCGGCCTAGAGGTTGGCACGGCGTGGTATCCATCTTCCATCTAGACTCTTCCGTGTTTCCTCTTCAGCTGTAGATCAATTTAAACCCTAATATTTGTACATATTTTACAGGTTAACATTTACTAAATTTACTTTCGATGCTTCTGAATATCGGAATATTATTTTATACTAGTGCTGTAGATATCCGATGAAATTAAGATCCGGATATCCGGATCCAAAATTATTTGGGCATCCGGATCCGCTATCCGAAACCCCGGCTCCGAACCCAACCTGGGTACCTGGACACTTACTCATTCATGGTAATGACGACGCAAACACTCTTGCAGAAAGGGTGCTGCGAAGCATTTTCAGGGACCACAACCTGCCATTTGCATAACACCTACGGTGGCTAAACAGCAAATCAATTTATGTGCACATCAGAAAATGCTCCAACAGTGAAACAATTGTCCTAGTATGGCACATGCGAAAAAGTATATTTCGTTTAATCATGTCAGAACCAAAGAACTACTAGAACTTGACCGTAAAAATCTCAAAGTAATTGTTTTTGTCTTTACAAGTCCCTGCAAACTTAGAAAGCAACTACACAGAATCGGACTCTCTGAAGAGACTGAATGCCGACTGTGTTTGGAGGATGGACAGTTGAGCATGTCTTCTGCCACTGCCCCGTCACAACGAGAATCAATTATGACATCTTTAGGAAGGTTGACCTTTTCTTAGAAGACCTGAAAAAGAACTAATTCAAAAAGATTTTGAGCCACCTTAAGAAGCCGAACTTGTCGCATGAATTTCAAAGGTAACATCCGATTTACAATAAGCCCTAGCGACCGTGGTAGACGGAATGGATAATGGACCCCTGCGGATGCTACCTTTTTCTTAATAATCAATACTCCTTACTTAACAGTAGTAGTTCTTTAGCTCTTCTCTGGCAGGCCTTGCTCATAAGTTGCTTGATATCCTCATGCCTGGATGTTTTTGTCCCGCACTTCCTATGCTGTTCTCCCATATGGATTCGGACTATGTTATTGCTTATTCCCAAAGCCGGTTCTAGTCCTTGGAGCGGTATCTCTGCTCCACGACGAACGAGTTAATTCCCTTTCTCATTACCCTCGATACGTTGGTATTCTGCCACACAACTTAGCTATACCCTGTTTCGTTATATCAGTTTCCATAGTTCTTCCAGACACTTCTATATTCATACATATTACTTAAACCCAAAAGACATAATTTTCATCTTTGTTCCGGAAAATACCGTAATAAAGGTGTAGTTCGAACAAGTCAATTGGAAAAGAGGGGGACCAGCTGCATTTCAAATTCTCGTCGCGTTCTTAAATCGGCAGGGGGCGCATCAACTTATCTGCTTCAATTATCTTTAGATTATTAGCATAAGACTCGGCTAATTCAAATTTTTATCAAGGAAGTGTGCGTCATTTCAACCGGCGGCTCTTTTTCGCATTAATTTTCATATCTCGTTTTTAAGAGAGATTCTCCTTCGTCGCTAATTCAATCTGTATCTTTCACGTACAAAGGGGGGGGTAGAATATTAATTAAGGTCGTCGTTTCATTATAAGTTGCACATATATCTTTTTTTTGTTTGTGCAAAAAAAGGGAAGTAAAAAACATTCACATAATTGAAATTATGAAGGAGTATTTGTTCAAAGAACCGCTGGTCAATTAACAACTAAAGGAGGGTACCTTAATCTTACAGGAGAGATTACGAAAAACCATTCTGCTAAGAACGATGTATGCAATAAGTAGCTATGACATGTTTTACGAGAAGTTATTGTTGATCATAAATTATTTTCTTTAGACAGGTGAAATATATTCCTTAAATTAATATAGAATATGGCCACGTACTATTATAAAATATGGTTGTTTACATAAAGAATAATAAGAATGTCAGCGACAGAAGCTCTTTGTTCTTGTAGAAATGTTGGTCTTATCGGTGAATTTGTGCCTGCCAGAAAGATTCGAAGTCTGGCAGCGATAGACTAAATTGAAGGAAATGTTAGATATAATTACCTTACGTTTTTCAAAAAGCAGGTAAACGTAAAAGTAATACCTCCTTAATAATAAATACCCCCTGGTCGTGCGGATAGTTGTCAAACGGTGAATACAATCTCTTGGCAGTTTAAACGGTGTTGCGTCTTATTCATACCGTTACAATAAAGTTTCAACCCTAGAGTGGTAGCTATAAATCTGAATGCGTGGGCGTTCCAGGGTTCTAGTTTGAATTTCGCAACAAAACAGTGAAAATGTGTTATAAATCAAACATTTATTTTCATACAACAGGTGTGACAGACATTGAATATATACAGCGAGAAAAAAAAAGGTAAGTGGCAAAACATGTATATGTACAGTCATTAACAGTTATAAATATATGTACAGTGATACACAATCAAACACTCGCGGGTCTTCAGTAACGATTTTAAAATTTAGACGCGAAATCTAATGGCTTCAATTCTGTTAACAACATGACACAGCAATCTGTATACGGGGGTCGGTCGGAAACTACGCGGACGGTTTTTGTGGGCTATGACGGGTTAGACATTGGTAACGGTGCTAAACTTTTTGGAATAGAAATGATTGTAATTGATAAAACCTTGGGTGCGTCAGGAAGCTGTGCCAACGCAATGGCCACCCTTTAGAAGAGTTTTGAAGAATATAGCACCAATCGAAACAAAGTTCTAAAAAAAAACGCTTATAAACGGAGAATAAAGGTACAATGCTGGCGCACAGGAACATCAAGAAGATATAATACGATATGGAGGATGTTATGATGAAGCAGCATTTGAATGAAATTCAGTATCATTCCATTGAAATAGCTACACTCAGAAATTTAAAAAAAAATATTTTAAGTATAATCACAACCCGGTTTCTTTCCTTTCTACTGCATCTCAAGATTGCGTTCAGCAAATGTAGTCCTGTTTATTATTTAATTAAGCGCGATTGTTAGGTAAACACGACGCCTGAATAATTGAAACTGGGAATACGGAGGGAAGCGGAAATAAAACTGCGTCCGTCTTGAGTGAGTTTCTTCACGTACAACCGACGCTATATCGCCTGAATAAAATCTCCCTCTCAATTACAAGGTCCTTTCTCCGTGAACACCGACCGGAGAATTACGGAGCCGCCTCTGCCACCAGCCAGCGGCCTCAATACAAATGATCCGTTTCCGAAGGGCCCATTCACAGTAACAGTTTTCACACCGTAATTAAGGAACCCCCCGTTTCCGAATTCTCCAATTTACCGAGAACGACCCGAACAATAATTAAAACAACAGCGGATATATTCGACGTAATTTATTTAGCGTCGTGAATGTGTTACCGAGGAAAAGAGCGCAGCGCGAAGTGGAAGGGTATCGACTGTATGCGCCTTGGAATTTGCGAAGAGGTCCAAATAAAATTTGAACGGCTAGGGCCCCGCCAAGTTTCGTTAATAGCTTTGTTATATGCGCGAGAATTTCACGATACGGAAACCGATAAAAGGGAAAGAAAATACGGCGGCCGGCGCGGTCTGGTCGGGACTCGAACGTTAATTTCAATTTTCATTAGTCCTTCGACCACCAAGATCAGAATTTCAAAGTACGAAGCGCCAGATTTCCTCGTAGGTTAGGGCGAAGAGTCGACGAAATTAAATTTATTAAACCGCTGCTTATAAAAGCAGCGCTTTGAACAGGTTGCACTCGGTGGCGTAACGAGGAAGTTCCGTGTTGGCAGCGGGAGTGCAGCACCTGACGTTTTTCTGTTGAAAAATTGTTTTTTTTTTATTTCAGGGAGCTATGAATAACAAGGTATTGTGCTACCTTGTTCTTTATTCTACAGAATGCATATGAACGACAATTAATGTATTATTCGTTTCAAGATATAGTACGGTATCGCCTACTGTTTTTACACAGCTGTTGGAGCTGAACGTCCGCACTATATATTGAAACAGACAATACCTTAATATTTCTTTAGGTGGAAGTATTGCGAGTTGATCGATACATTTTGTCACTCATTTGCATAACCCTGCGTGAATTGCCCAGGTTGCCTTAATGACGTAAACGTATACATCTATGGATACATTTCATGAAAAACTGAAGTAATCCATTGGCGTTCACGGCATGCCGTTCATAATAAGTTACATTTTAATTTTTAAACGAATAACAGCAGGATTACTTATTCGCATATACATATTTTTTTTTTATTTTTACCATGTTTCCTATGTGAATATTTCAATATTTTATTTTTCGTTGTTATTAATTGATTACTCCTGCAAATGCTTTTACTTTTGTTGTAATATTTGATCGTGCTCTTCATTGTGTTCATCCGATTATCTGTTTTGATTAATTTTGTGTTATATTTTCCTGACAAAATTACTAAAAACTGGGGCATTGCACACAATAATACAAACTTACCATGAATTTCACTACACAAATTTCGATTTTTCACGATTTACGGTAACGGACCGACAATGCCCAAGGCTGATCCCCGCGCGCCGACGAGAAGGGTCGGATTATGTAATATTGCCGATGATCGGCAGGTAGTCGTGGACCGAACATCAAAACATCGAAACCTTGAAAGACGACGAATTTGGTGTGAAATAAGCACAAAGGGCATCGAAGAAATGGTAAAACATTAACATTATAATTAATGTAATAACCATTATTCGGAAGACGTCGGTTACCAAGTATGTAAATTATCGATGTTGACGGATATTCAAAGCAGATAAGAATTTTGTGTTTTCTTCGATTGTGTTAGTGTTACAAGGAAAAATAATGATGATACAGTATGTGTAATTTCTAATTAAGAAAAATGAATATACAGGGTGCACCGACGATCCCAAACCAATCACAGGTGTAGACGGGAGTTAGCGGAGTGGGGTGCGGTATAGGGGTGGGTCATAATAATAATAATAATGATAATAATAATATATTTATTCAGAATGCCAATCTAACATTGGTTTGAATCGTCATATAAAAACATACAAAAACATATAAAGCAATTAAAGCAATTGTATAAGAAGTCATTTACAACACATAATTTATCACAAATATAAAAATAACTACACAAAGTCTATTCATTTACGTATTCGCTAATGGTATGGAATGCCCTCTCCAATAACATCTGCTTTACGCGCTGTTTAAAAAGTTTAGAGCAACCAATTGACCGTACCTCGCCTGGAAGACTATTACAGAGTTTTAGACTCATTAATGCCCCAGATTTTTGTATTAATGTTAATTTGTGTTGTGGAATTGTCATAATATTTAATTGTCTAGTTTTGTGCGAATGCATTGTCTTATACGATTCAAAATCATTTATGTGTTCCTTAATGTACGTTAACGCTTTGTAAATAATAATGCAGGGGAAGGTCAATATTTTTTATTTTTAAATGTTTTCTACAACTGCCTCTATAAGGTAGGTTGAAAATCAATCGTATAAAACGTTTCTGTAGAATAAAAACTCCTTCCCGGTTGGTGGCCACACCCCAGATAACGAAATTGTAGGAAAGCACTGAGTACACCAATGAATAATAAACGTTTACTAAATCTTGCTGTTTTAGGACATTTTTTAATTGTAACATTGCATAATAGGTTTTGTTTAATTTTTTACATACATTATCTAGCTGGTTTTCCCAGCTGAGATTTTTATCTAATATCACACCTAGTACAGACGCATTATCAGTAAAGTTTTTGTTTATATTTTTGATAGACTTCCGTATATGAAAATTAATAATTTTTGTTTTTTGTTCATTTAAAATCAGTCTATTTTTACTACACCAGCCAGTCACTTCTTCAATTGTTCTTTCAATTTTGTAATTAATGTCATCTAACTAGTGGCCCCCATAGTCGGGTGTACCGACGATCGCAAACCACAGGTGTGCACCAGAATCTGTGGAGGGTGGTGCGGTTTAGCCTGTCCGCTCTTGTTTCTTTAGTTTATTGCCATTTTGGTAATCGTAAGCAATTTTTTTTTGGCTCAGTTGTTTTGTATATTATTATTTACTTATTATAATATTATGTATGTTCTGTTATTGGGTGTTTCATCAGTTGAGCATTAAAGGTTGTTATTATTATTATTAAATTCCAATACTTCTTTCAGACAATCTTCCAAGGTTTACCTTAGCCGAAAACTCTACGTTTAACACTTCTCTTGTTTTCTACTGAAGATGGCAAATACGTATTTAGATTTTTTATCTTTTTAATTTCATTTTTTCTTTTGGATTTTTGTTACAATTTGTAAACAAAAAAACCAAAACTTCAATATTCTGTAATGCATTGACTTGTGCGTTTTAAAATTGTACATAGCAAAATATTAACATCGTTTTTCAGAGTTAAAGAAACTCACGGTATATATGCCATACATATAACATAACAATTTCATAATTAAGCGCAGAGCTTAGCCGTTACATCAATTCATACCGCCGAAAGGCTCGTGACAAACAAAAACCCTGATATATAACATCTCCATTTCCTTTCCTACAAACGAAAACCCAGGGAAACGTATCATTTACGAAATAGGCAAGCCGCAAATGGGTATAGCACTCCGTTTGCTAGATTAATATATCTTAGTGTTGTGGTTTTAGCACTGTCAAGAAACAAAGAAAGGAGAAAGAAACAATCTCGGCCATACCTATAATGTAATTAATTTCCAGATCTCAGATCCAGAAAAACTTCTGCCCCTTTCAAGCCACTTCATAATAAATATCTTTTGGTTGATAAATAATTTGCTTTCTTCTCCAGTTAATAAATCTTCTTGCTTAACTGACTCGTTTATGGCCGCGCACGCAATTTTTGTAATTAATATCTCCAGGGAAAATGAAGTGGTTGTACATATTAGCTAGGAAATATATTGAGGGTGTGAGAAGGTGTTTTGTGTTCGTGTAGGTTCGTTACGATTCCTACGAATGAATAGTTTGACAAGTTATTATTGCACAATGATAATTAATTTAGGAGAAAGGGAGTTTTATGTTAATATATTCAGGGTGATCCATGAAGGGTCAGATTATCCTATCTGTGTGATTTTGTTAAAAGAATCAGATGGATTGGTATCATTATAATCAAAATAAAAAGTGAGAACGCAATGACGGTTTACTTTCTCAAAACTTACAAATTGATATCTGTTGCCCTTCTAAAGCAAATTTAATTTTTACAAATTTTATAAACTTTCAACTCAGCCCTACAATTTAGAAAGTGATAAATGTGACCCGTATTAATTAATTACCTATCCTAAACAGTCAAGGGCTTTTAAAATCGCTAACGCAGAAAATTTAAATATGCAACCGCGAGTTGAAAATAATATCGAACATTAAAATAAAACATAACCTAACTTCCAGCAATAAATTCTGTCAAAGCTAAAGCCAATGCTGATTGTAGTGGGAAATATTCATTTGTTTCTTTTAAAATAAACTGGATTCGTTCCATTATTCATCGCTCGTATATTTCTGTAAAACTTAGGAGCCTTCTTTCGTGACTTCGGCAATACGTAGAAGTCAATTTTTCTTTTTATTTCACTCGTAAAATACTGAGCCCAGTTCTTTATCCTGCGTCTACACCCAACTGTCGACTTATTCTTATACCCGGTCTTTTTGCATTTTTAGGTCTCCATTTTCGTGCTGGTTTTTACGACGTCGGAAGATTCCCAACCAAAGATCCAATGCAATAAAGCTACACATAACGTGGACAGGCTTATTTATACTATATAAAAGGAAAAGAGATGTAATTTGAATATGTAGCTATAATATTTGAAATAAAATTACTTTACTTTAATTTCTATCCAAGAAATCCCAGCTGCAATTTTTTACATCATAAATTAATGAATATGGTTTGAAAGGAACCCATCTGTAGCGCCCAACTTCTTATTGTTAGGTAAGTAAGCGTGGAGCGTAAATCATTTACAAGTCTGCACGGTATAATTTGCTTCTAATAGGAGCTGACGTATCTCACTTTTACTCCAACCGTATTAAACTTAAACGCTGAAATTCCAGAGAGCGTTCCCTTGTACACTGCACTAGGGAAATTTAAATGAATAGTTCCTTACGTAGAAAATTTAAATTAGTTTGCGAAATAAATTGAGTCCCAGCTACATGTTTTATTCATCTCCTTGTTGTGAGCCAAGTACGCTGGCGATTAGGTCCTTACCGACACTTATGTCGGCATTAAATAAATAATTATCACCTAGTCCGGCGCAACACTGCAAATTCCTCGGTAGATTTTCAACGTGGACTCTGAGTAAACAAAGTAGACGGCTACTGGCGTTGGTACTGTTGACAAAATGGTAATTCCCTGTTGAATTGGAATTAGATATTCATGGGACGTATACCTTAAGGCGTAAATAATCTAACTTCAAATGGATGCCAAATGCAAGCGCTGTGCAGAAAATATTTTAAATTCTGTGAAGGAACCTGTTATGTACGATGCTGTGCAATAAATTCTAGACAAATATATTTTATATATGATTATATAATGCGCCACACCAGACACGGACAGTACTGTTACGAGCTTATTACTTCTCATCAGCATGCCATAGGCGAGGCACAATCAACAACACTCCAACAGGCAACTAACTGCACTGCTGACTAAAAGAAATAAATGAAAAGAGTGCAACTCCATCTACCCGTGAAGGTAAGATGTCTGGTAGCCTCCACGTGAGAAATAGCAAAGCTACTAAGCAGTAGTTGAGTACAGGCAGACATCTTACCATCACGGGTAGATGGAGTTGCGCTCGTTTCATTTAGATATGTTTTAGTTGCGTATTATTGATTTGTTTTTATGATAGAAAGTCGTTTGACTTAATAATTCAGTGGTTAATCAGTTCTATTTTTGGACACATTAAGATATGCCTTAGTAGTTAAACCAACTCATGGAACCCTGAAATGAGGGATGGTTGGTCAACGCCAAGAATTGTAACGTATCGATTTTAATTATGGAAATCTGTGTGGCTGATGGTCTAGTCGCTTGTACGCTTGGCTATCTGGCTGGTTCTTCTCACTCCTTGCCAAATTCTGAGAGACAAACACCTTAAGTCGCTCCATGGATTTATGGGGGTCATAATAATTCATGGTCGGCCTCCTGTAATTGCAGAAAGCTGTTGAGGGATGTGAAAGCGCGAATTATTATTAGTATTCAATCTTTACATTTGTTAGGATGGAAATTAAAAAGTTTTAATGACAGATATCTAAATGGGTTTATGTTTTTTTTGGTAATCTGTAAAAGTGTATATTGGCACAGGTTAAGTTCTCAAAAAGACGAAGACTAAAAGATTGTTTATGGCTGTTGGTCATTTCTCTTTTCTGCTAAATAAACGCTTTTCTGTTTTGAAGAAAGAATCCTTAATCCAGACGAAGGATTCCGTAACTCATGATTGAATGGACTAAACCAAAATATGGCACCAACGAGACTTCAAAATTAATGAACAAATGGATATGACTGTAGATAAACGATTGTTAAGAGCGTAAATATAAGATCTTCATGTCAATCTATTAACTAGTACAGAAGATCAATATATTTGTTGGGATCGTCCAGTTCTATTTGATTGTCCAAATTAAAAATTAAAATCTAAGTTTATCTCTATTCAAGCATACATTAACAGCGCTAAAATATGACTCTGCCTGCTCCAAAGAAATTTCTCCCAATTAGCTCAAAAGTTATTCAATAAAAATTTTTAACATGAAAAAAAATTTTAACAGAAAATTTCCTCATATTAAAAATTACAGTTAAAGCAGAAAAGCATTTATTTAATGATTTCACACTGTAAGAAAAATTGCACATTGCATCTTTCTTCAGTTTCTAATAGTTTAGACAATATGGGTACCAGACGCATAGAGCTATTGTTTATTGTGTATTTATAGGGTCACTCTGTTGTTAAAAATAGGTATTACTTCAGTAATCTTCAAATAATCAGGGTAATGACCATTTTTGACTAATAAAATAAATAAAAAAAAGTTAAACGTTTTGTTAATCTGCCTTGCCTACTATTTAAACCATAATAATCACCGGCTTTACTGTTATTCAGTTTATCGACTAAACTTCATCAACAGCATCCAGGAAGAAAGGGGCTGATACAACATGCGGATATGTATATATCTTAACATCAAGACATACATTTCAGAAATAGCATTAACTATAAGTAACAAAAAATATGACTTCGCTTTCTACTCTAACTGTGACTTATCAATCTCTTTAAGTTGAGAGAATCCCCGAAGACCGTCTCATATCTGAACATGAATGCCCTGGAGGATTTCACGTTATTGGAGTCACGGTTTCCTTAAAAGCCTTCCTCCCACTCTGTCTGTCCCTAATAGCAGCTTAGTTCCCCCTTACTATTTTCTACCGTCCAACTGTAAATTGAGAGGATTTTTTTGCAAATAATGAACTATACGACATTAAGCTGTTGACTTAGCCCTCCGTAAAAGCGGGGTTCGTAATCCTATTGCAACTTGGAATAGAATTAAGACGCTGGAGTGTAGTAAAAGTAGATTGGGAATCTTCACCACGGTTCCATGATTCTCATAAGCGGTGTAAAACAATTGTAAATATTCTGAATCAATTATCTGATTTATTATTGCTTGTTTGAGTTGACGTGATTATACAGTCCGTTTACTTAAATTGGGAGCAGATACAGATATTGAATAATATTAAGAAAAACTTTATTTTTCATAAACTTTTTAATATATTATTTCTTTAATTTTATAAAACAATTTAGCACCGCAGTTATATTTCACAAAGTTGGAGAAGAAGTACATGATCGCACAATGCTGAGATTAAGCACTAATATTGAGTAAATCGGCTAAAAATCCTAATGAAAGTCTCAAATCACTGTTAAATCAATCTTCCGTAGTTTTTATTACTACTCCCTCAGGTGACACTAAGATTTAGAAATTAATGAGACAATTAAAACCCAAAAAACGTGAAAATAACTCACCTAAGAGTTGTTCGTTAACAACCCAAAACATTAGAAAGATTCAACAATGCTTCCAAAAATACAGGTCAAGGGGTAAGGGACTATCATACAATGTATGTACAAATAAAATCAAAACTTTAAAATTAGCAAGACGCCATTTTTCTTAATAAGAGCAGTGACACGATCCCAACTAGGGTACCTAAATCGACTGAGGACTACCATGAAACCAAGACAGTAACGTGGGCAACACCCAGGGCAGTCAATCAGGAAGTTACAGGGGTCAACGGAGGAGTAATTTAACCCAATTAAGGATAATGATTGACGGTTAAGTTTTATTATTGAATTGAATTAAAAAAGGATAAATGTTGCTCAAATTTCAACGTTACTACAAAAATTTACTGATTTAGGGTGACTTTAATATAATACATCTCTAAGACCAACCTTTTTTTTTGCTATTTACAAATGAAGTCATCCTTAAAATATTATAATTATCCACCTATTGCTCTTACATCTGTTCGAAAATTCGAAATATACCTTTTTGCAAAAGTTACTAAATTTCTTAGATAGATACAATGTCATTAGTAAAAATCAGCATGGATTTCTGCGAGGAATATGAACTTTTACAGCACGTAATTCTTGTTATCAAAGTATTGTGAAATACTTTGAGGAAGGTGAGTACCCCGTTGCGATCATGTGTGATCTCAACAGGACATTGGACTGCGTCAATCATCTTTTGGTATTAGGGGAAATGCCTTGCGATTGATATCATCCTACCTGTACGATCGAAACCATAAATGCATCTATATTTTACTGTAATCTAGATCCATATTCTTGGGCAAAACCAGTGTGTGACTGATCGAAGTTGATGTTTGATGGTTTTTGTTCGGGAACGCCATTAAAATTTGCTTACTTTTATCGGATTATCGCAATTAGTTTAATTGATAATTCTGTATCAGCTTCATTAATATATTATCCAATTAGTTGTTATTTACAGGCACATGAAAATGGAATCACAGAAAAACTGTATGATAACAACACAAATAGAGGATTCGAGATAAATTATGAATGAAATATAGAACTGTTTCATTTTAGTTTTGTATTGCAAATTATCCTATGCAATTTGGGTATGAAATCCTGAATGTTATATATGCGAATCTCGCAAAAACATGACGTATTATACAAAAATTATTATTGTCCTAGTCTATATTGTGCTTCTTAACTATTATAACGACTAATTAAATGGCATTCTGACTTTTGAACTTTATTTTTACAAAAATTAGGTACATAAAATTTCTTTAGTTGAAATGTTTCAGCCCTATTGTGATGCCTTTTTATATTAACAGCAAAAAGCCAAGAAAATTTTAATACATTAATGATAATAAAAAGAATTCGATACTATAAAATAATATATTCCCAATTACAAAGAAAAAGATTCAATTCCCATGCAACCAAAATGTTGCTTTTAATACAACTTTTCAAGGAAGTTGTAATAAATAACTAGGCAATTATTAAACTCCCACACAGATTTGTATTTTGTTTTCATCGTTACATAAATGCTAACTAAGAACCAAAATCTAGGGTAGCCTAAATTTGGATTTTGCTTGTATGCGGTAAGTGTTTTATCGCAACTTATCGATCATTCCCAACTGAGCTGGTCGAAACTCGGCTGGCAAGTATAGTTCCAGGTAAAATTATAATCAAAGCTGAAATTTAAGTGGCGCTTACAAAAGCAAAACGTAGTTTGCAAAACATCGATCGATATAAGCGAAGAGTTATTATTTTTAATTACTTTTTGTAACTGTGACAAAAAGTTTTATATTTTATCATTGGTTGATGTGAACACATTAATGTTTCATTTGTCTCACCCCGTATCTCGTGCTCTTTATTGTATACGCAGTATCTGGCTTTCTGGAGAAATATGCCTTATGATATACTAGTATATAAAGTTAATATTGCAACAATTTTTCACTAATGTGATGTATGAAACAAAACTGTAAAAAAAGTTCTTATAAATATGCGTCTAAGAAAAGAAGAATTGGGAGACATTATGCATCTCATTTTTATGTCGAAATATTTCCGATTTGAAGATGTTCAGCTAAAGAAACTCTTTGGGGAAATTATGCAGACCTGACTTTTTACTCGTATCGCATACAGCTAACACAAGACCTTAGTCAAGCTGAATTTCAGTTATGAATGATAATTTGTGATTGGTTTCCACGACAGTCCTGCAAAACTAAGCTTTTAATCTGTCGTGTTTTTTTGCGATGGATTGACTACAATTTTTAACTTCCATAATGACCTGAATAAAATTTGTAATTAGACAATCAAGACATTAACAAAGTTTCTCATGCACTTAATAGGACTAATGCTTTCACCACATATAGAATTAATGAACCAAATTGTTTGACAGATGCTCCTGTTTCAGTATGAAAAGATAGGTCGTCGACCACACTTAAGCTTTGTGGTTGTAGTCTTCCCAAACGCTCAATTTGCAGAGGTGGTACACCACTTGCATGGACCAGATTGAAATCCTTTTAAATTTTTTATGGAACTACCTTAAAGATCTTGTTTACTTTTTACCGATTCGTACCTTAGAAGATCCTTACTACGGAATACCGCATAGCCTTCGTGCAGTCCGTACTCGCCCTAGAGCTCTTGAACCAGTATTGCTGCTAAAGGAAAGCATTCTCAGCAATTACTCCACCGTCTAATTATGGCACATTTAATGAAATACGGTACGAAATCTGTTCTCACTGTTTTAGTAAAAATGGTTACTGATTATTTGCAATTTGGAAATCGGGAAGCACTTTTGAACACATTTTTCATTATAGTTTTGTTCCGTGTATCACATTAATCAAGTTTCGCCAAACAATTCAAATATACCTTATAAATAAATAAAAAATACTCATCATAATATTTTATAACTAGTGACTAATTCTGCGATATATCTAATATAAAGTTCTGATTTGATGTTAACTGATTTATTTCCAGGGTTGTTATTAGTAGAAATCGTGCACGCAATAAAGTATTTACCAGTAAGTGTCGTACACTTTTCATGCGTAGGTACTAGAAAAGCAATGTTAATGAAAGAAATCCGTATGGAAACACAGAACTGTACAATCATCTATTCAATCTTCCTAATTAGTTATTAATGGCCTACTCCAATACTAGTGTTTGTTTTAGTGCTGCCCCAGTATTAACGCATTTTCTCGTTGGCGTTGACATGACTGTTTTCTCTGACTATGTGTCTGACAATAAGTTTGTATAGGTTATAACATAATACGAGGACAATTAACTATCAACTGAACTTTCCGAGAACCAATTATTCTTACCTATTGTTTGTTGCCATTAATTACAATCTGATAACAATAAAATAAAAGGCAATAACGCCTAACTCTTATTAAAACTTAAAGAAAAAGAGGGAAATAAAGAGGAAGGAAAACATATTTCTGCTCTGATGATTATGCGTTCTGTTGTTCAAACTTTTGTTTAGTTATTTAGTAATGCTATAAGAACACAGATAATTAATTCTAAATAATAAAGGATGTTTGTTAGGCAAAGTTATGATAGCCAATGTCAAAGTCATGGCCGGCTGTTTCTTTTTGTATATGTTTCATGTTTTTTCATAAACTTGTATAAATGAGTGATCAAATAAAGTGAACAAAGGAAACGTGAGGAAATGAAAATTCTCTAAAATTCTTTGATCTGAAACAACGAAGGAAAAGAACCATAAACTCATTCGTCGGGAAAGAGAAATTAGGCTCCAAGGACTAAAATTGTCTTTGAGAATCAGCAATAGCTTAATTACAATTGGTAATTGTTTTTTAAATTTGCTGTCCTCGTAAATGGACAAAGAAGGGCGCTTTTATATTTTTATATACTGCTGTGGTCTGGCAACCTCGGGTTTTTGTAAATTAAGTTTTTTTTTTGTTCATTCCGAAAAGCGTTTGTCAATGTTGCGAGTAATTTCAAATTGCTTTATTTTCAAGTAAGATTTAGTTAATGTTTTGGATTGTTTAATTTCTTTATTTTATTGTTCAGTTGTTTATATTAATTTCAGTCAGGTGTACATTTTGCGTTCACTGGTATTGTATATATATTGTTTTGTCTTGCGAGTTCGTCCGTTTGCGGACAGATCTGTGTGCGTTGCATCGCACGCATCAGAGATTTTTATACTTATACGATTGTTTAACCTTATGAGTTCAGTTCCTTGATCGATACGAAAGTAAGTAGATATATAAAGTTGTATTTCATTGCTGACATTTTGTGATTATTGATTTCAAGTTTTGAATTCACGTTCCTGATTTTATTTCGTTCATCACGGAACTCATTTAATAATAATTGATACTGTATTTTTGTGTACACAATTTAGATATAAGATCTGTTATTATTTTTACGTGCAGGAAGATATTTTAAGTTTAAAGAGTTAATTTTTTTGTTCGTTGTTAATTTTTCTGATTTGTAATTATTTATTAATCACCTCGGGTTGGGTGAATAAAAGCATTGTGCTTGCTTTTATTTTTATTTTTCATTTATATAAATTACTTGTATTTTCCAAGTTTAATTTAGTTGTTTTAATATTGAGACCACGTGGATTGAATAATAATTTTTTTTTTATCTTCCTGAACTTTTTGTTTTCTGTTGCTTTGTAAAAGGATTTTGAATTGTCCTTTTGTAATTTAAAGTCAAATGCAGTTTTGATTTAGACCAGGACCTTTTTGTCCAAGGTTTTTTTTTTTGCAAAGTTTGTAATTAATTTTTTTTTCTTTTTTTTTTTTTTAAATAATAAAATTATTGAATTTTTATGTCATTCAAAATACTGTTCTTTTATTTTTAATTAAGCCTTTTAAAAATTTTTTTTGAGTATAAAAAAAAGTCAGATTTCTTTCACCCACATTTTACTTTTCATGATAGTAACGCTGAGTTTACTTGTTCTTTTGCGCCTTATAAAAATATTGTTATCATTTGAGCTAGCTAATTTAATTTTTAATTTCATTTGACATTTTTGTTGGTACATTCAGTACACAGCAATACGTATATTTTTTTGTATTAAATAATGGTAGACCTATATATACACTGTGTCACAGAATAGCTATTCCTAATTAAATAAGAAAAGACAGATAATTTGTTTCAAAATTCATGTTACAATGTTTAGATTTGTTGATATAAATGTATATTTTTAAATCCTTATATTGCAACAAACAAATATATATAATACATAACTTATTTAAACTAAACCACGACCCTTCCTTTTAACAATAAATAAGCTCTCTTTTAATATGAAAGAATAAATGCTGCCAGTTTATTCTCGTGAATTGTATGTAAAAGATTTAGTTTACTCACTTGCGACGAATGTTCATCACTTGGATAATAAAAGACATATACTGCTTGAAACCGTACTATGATAGGAGCGATCAAGAGTGAATCATGGTGAAGATTTCGCTCTCAATGTTAGTTTATGTAATTCCCAGAAACACACACTGAGAGAAATAGATTGTACTCTTTAACATAAATATAGTATACTTTAATATATTTTATAGCTCCTATAGGGACAATCATATTTTATATTACCGGTGACAATATCTGTATAGTAAATTTCTGTGAATAGTTTTTATTAACTCGTATGTTAAAGTTGGTGTACTATATTTGTATTATTAATTTGAGCATACATGTTAGTAAATGTGAAAAAAACTGTCTAATAGCACTGACTATATTTGATAATAACTGTTAAATTTTTTATTGTACCCAGTATAATGTAATATTTTACTATGTAGGATACATGATGCTCATACTTACTATATAGCCTTGTAGTACTTACAATATTATTTTCTATTATAATAATCTAACGTCTCTTAGCATTTGAAATAGTAGATAGTAAACAATAATATAATGGATCATAGGCGGGCACTATACAGCGATACTTACCTGTAATGAAAAATACAGTACTATACAAGGTTTTACCCAGTTCATGCATAGGGAAAGTGGAATATTACACAATAAACACTATAATATTGATTTTATTTTTTTATTTGTCCTTAGAAGCATTTATACAAAATTCCAACGTGTATTACTTTCATTAACATAACAATCACTAGTAGGTTAGATTTAGGTTAATGTTCTATCAAAGCATAAAGTACCAACTACGAAGTGTATGAATATAATATATATTACTTACCTTTGAATATATCAATTAACTGTCGAAACCCCCACTCGATTAAAATGTTTTCCACGTTTGCATCCATTTCTGCTCACGATGCACAGCAATCAACGAACGACCAGACACAAACATGAACCGACACGAATACCTACACCTGTATCACACGTACATAACACGTGTCAGTAATTTTGTCGCGGCAAAACAGCTTATTGGTCGATATCTTCGGTAAAGATCGACAATGAATTTAGCAAGGGGTGGGAAAAGCGTTACAAACATTTATTTTAGAAATTGAATATGCATCGAATACAAGATAATATCGCAGTCAATCGCAGCGACTATCTATATAATCCACGTCATTATATAGGCTTTCAGCAATAGAGTATATTAATTGTTACATCCATAAGATGTAGATGGTAACATCCAGATTTTGCCTCTTACTATAAGCATGATAAAATCTAGTTATTTTACTCTTAATACGCCACATATTGTCATTTTGACAATAATTATTTAAGTAATTAACATAACGCGATTTACGATCTAATTTCTACAATCCATTTTTCTCAGTGCACCATTCTAAAATAACTTACACCCTAAAGTAGAAAATATCCACATAAATTTGAGAAGTTTGCCACAATTCTCACGAATCTAATAAACGGCTCAGAACAATATTGACCAGAATTTTCGGCAGAACTTCAAGCAACGCCCCTATCTTAATACGAATATCAAACAATTCCATCACCTAATTCTAAAGAGAGAATACTGTTATTCGCGCACCCCTCGATAAGGTATTTATCAATGCTGTCAACAATTTGTGCCTCAAACATTGCGCGCTCATAATCCTTTTTCCATTCGCGATGCGCCTCTTCCATTTTAGCGTTTCGCGTAGTTATTTTGCGAATTTAACGTTGAGTGTCATCCTTATTGCATTCTACGCTGGGCTTCCCTTCGCATCGTTCACGTTCCCCATCTGCGAGCTCATCTTGCGCTTCCATATCTTTCTTTCCGTTATAGCCGTGCCCGTCCCTTTAGCGCCGTCAACATCAACAGAAGTCTTCATTTAAGGTGGAGTTACATTCACCTCCTATAACTTAATTAAAATTACCTGGCTGTTTTTCGAGGCCAATTTAATTATTTTGTCTTGGGAGGCGGACCTCTTTAGAGGGGAGAAGCGCCGAGGCGTTCACCTCCTCTCTAGTATTTATGGTTGAAATCTAATTAGAATTTCTTGTGATTATTAGGAAATTGTTGCCTTGGCGATTAAGACGCGCTTAAAAACTTAATTACTTTCACTAGGTGAAATATTGTTTCGGGCGAGAATTGTAGGTGATAGGGACTGCTATTAATTTGCAATATTGCACTTCGGTGTTTTCCATGCAAATTTAATTTCTCTCGTTCATTCTCAGCACTCTGTTTCTTGTCGTTCACTTGCGGTAAGGAATTAAATTTGCTGCGGCCGCACTATTGATTTCATGTCAAAAGAAATTTGTTCTGTATAATTTAATCTTTACATCGCAGATGCATAGGTAATATAAAAATTCTTGATTTTCTTCACTTATTTAGTCAATATTTACCGTTTTGTTCAATGCAATTTACATTATTAACGTTTATTTTGTCTCTTTGACGTAATTTTAAAATATTTGTAAACTGTTTATACAGGGTGTTTCCGGATTATATTGAAAAAATTAAAATTTGGGTTCAGGGCACCAAAATAAGAAAAAAACTTCCTATGAAGCTGTATCTACAAACCCTTCAACAAATAGTTACAGCCCTTCAAAGATTAGGGTCTAAATTCAGTTTTTATATTTTCTTTAGGTTGGAAATAATTGTGATCTGCAAAGGAAATGACTTCTTAGAAGTAATTTTTATTATAAAGCCAGCAAAAGTGAAAAATAAAAATTGTTCTGTTCGGATGTCAATTCTATAGAAGATTGAACGACTCTATCTCTTAATATTTCACGTCGTACACTTTCTGCTTGATGGCACCCCATACAAAAAAATCTAACGGCGTTAGATCTGGCGACCGTGCAGGTTAAGAAATATGTCCTCAACGGCAGATTCAACGTCCAAGGTAGTATACATTTAACCATTGTAGCGTGTTCCTAGCATAATGCGCAAGACAGCCGTCTAGTTGTAACCAGCTTTCACTCTTAGGTTTAAAAGAATGTTATCTAAGAGGTCATAGAAACCGTTCATTAAGAAGTTTTAGAATCCATCTGCACTTAATCCAATGGGAAGAAACTATGGTCTAATTAAATGAAAGTCCATTACTTCCAACCACACAGAAAATTCGCGTTGAAAATTATTTTCACGCAGTACGTGTGGGTTTTCAGATGTCTAAATATGAGATTTTCGACGATATAGGAAGGATAACGTTTCTTGTAAACGTAGCTTCGTCTGACCATACATTTTTTTCTGGGAAGTGTGGATCATTTTGTACTTGGTTGGTAAAATACCCTTCGACGTGGAAACTCATCGGGGAATAAGTTTTGGACACGCTGATCGTGGTAAAGATGGTGGTGATCGGCTCTTAGTGATCACCTAACAAAACTGGTTGTTATTTAAAGATGGTTAGCGGCTCTTGTCACACTGGATGTGGGTTCCTCCTCAAAGTAATTTAAAATATTGGCTGTTCTCCTTTCGTTTTGCAGGGGTGCAAAACCTCCGTCACCCTAATATGCTATAGCAAATGATCCTCATCCTGATGATACAGTGGGGTGACTAACTTTACCGCTTTGTATCTTTGAAGGACTATAACTATTTGATCACGCAGAACTTTTTATAAAGATCAACTTTTGTCTTTCTAGAACCAATAAACAGTTTTGCTTAGTAGTTCCAACTTATTATCAGATAAATATGTATACTGTAGACAAACACTCACGCCTAGTAGATTAGTACGATGGCACCTGATTAGCTTTGATTGATATATAGTTTTGCATAAATTTATATTCACAATGCAATACAAATAACATGTTATAATTCAACCGATTTGCTTGCATCAAACATTTGAAATGGCTGTGGGCGGACAGGCCTCAAATTAAACATTCAGCCCGTGTTCATACATATATGAAAACGTGGCAGGCCGTTGTCGTCAATCTTCAATTACCGGATTTATCGAGATGTTTAAATATTCATGACATGGTCACCCATTACATTTCCATTGTATGTGGTACAATATTGATGTGTGACCAATAAAGATTTATATCATCTGAAGGATATAACGATAGTCGTTATAGAAACACTTAAAACTCGGAAACATAAAATGAAGCTAAAACATTTATCTCGTCTACAAAAATTGATAATAATTTGTGGTAAAAAGTTATTACTTTACCTTTTTAAAGAACCTATATATGTAGAAATATTGCTTGAGGCATTGTTGAGATTTCTGTAATCGGCATGTCCCTAGTTTGTGTCGCAAGTAAAGTTTTTTCTGTTTGGTAGTTAGATATTTTTTTGCATAGGGTATAATTACATTCTTTTACCTGTAGCCACACAATGATCTCTCATGTAAGCTTCTTGTGCAAGTTTAGTACATCATTTACGTAAAGGTTTTCCGCTGTTAGTTATTTTCATTGTATACATAAGGCTTGTTATGAAAATTTTGCAGTATTGAAATTTAGAGTACTATGCTAAATGTCTCAACATTATATACATATATTATAAATAAACTTGTAACATGCCGTTTCATGGGAAAATCAGTATCCAGTTTTAATTTTAGTTTGAATTAGTGGTTAATTCCTTTATTTTGATTGATTTTCCCATGAGTGGTAGCGTTGCTACCGCATGCTATTTTATTTCGAGTTTTTATTTAGTTAATATTGTTTAAGACGCGAATGTCGTCCCCACCGACGGTGCCCGATTCACGCAAACCCGAGTGTATTTAAACCGCGCGCTTAACACGGAGAGTCAATCCGATCTCCGAGTGTCTCCCAGTCCGCCACGATCGGTGTGTCGGTATAGCTTCTGATACCCATCGAGTTTCTTATTCCAGGTCTAATCGTAGCGTTGGCAGAGCTTACTGACGTAACACAGACATCCTTCCCGTCCGCTCCGATTGGTGTGTCGGCATAGCTTCTGATACCCATCGAGCCTCCTATTCCCAGCCTGACTGTAGCGCTGGCAGAACCCACTGGCGTAATTCAGGCATTTTATCGATTTTTCTCCGCTCTGGCCGTTGTGCCGGCATTATTTCTGGCGCCTCCAGAGTATTAATTACAATTATTACCATACCGCCGAATTTAGCAGGGGTGGAGGGTCTTGTTTGGTGACCTTGGATAGATTTTTGAAAATGATTAGAGGCGTGTTTTTTGTTTTTCGATTATTCGATGTGTATTTCTCGAGATATTTGTCCATCCCGGAACTTTTGGGACGTCCGATATAATCAGTTAAATTGAGAGTGATTAGTTTTTATAAAAGCACTTGGCCATAATCAACAAAATAAATAAATGTATTAAAGCAAAGGAGAAATGCACATGCTAATATAATCAATTTAACCCCCTTCACATGCTTGTATATATGTATAGAAACCCACACAATTGACCATATCGCTTCTCCGCGCTTTTAAGTAGAATAACGTTCTGCATTTGCGGTATAAGAAGTGATTGCTATTGTACACTGCAGCTACCTATCCCAACGAATAGTCCTTCCACTGGAGCAAATTTACAAGTTAATGCGATGCTTAAAGTTCAGTCGTTCTAGATTTGGGAGAATCCGTTGAATAACGTTGTTGCATTTTCACGATACCACTCTGCACCGCTTTGTCTTCCACAGCGCAATATGCGGGAACAATAGTTATCATACATATTGATCTGTACAATGCTCGGACGGCGATTGTATTGGCGCTAGGGTGCATTTTACATTCGCACAACAACTCTTCCTGTTTCTATACGCGCGCACATTTTGAAGCTCCAACTCGGGCAAGCGGGTCCGGCAATAACTTGCCTAATTATAACTTGCACGTTGTATACCGATGCGGCCCCGTACAAGTACAAGACTCATCGCTGTCAGCGACGGTAGCTTTTTGGTTTATTGTGTTGATGCGACACTATCGCCAACTGTAGCCATCGGTGCATACAATCACGTCACTGTAGTTGATAAAACATAACCTTACTGTCCGAGCTACCGGGAATATTGCATTGTAGAAGGGGTGTATGGAGCTCGCAAATCTATAGAAAGCAATTTGTAGCAGACGACGCGGTAGTACGGCAAGACTATATTAGAATAAATTATATGATTATTTAGATAGAGATTTTGTAGGTTATGTTGGAGGCTCTGCAATTGCCAATGGATAATAACCAAAGCTAATACAATCTATTCGTATTAAAAGTTTACCAAAATAATGGATTGTCTTTCTGCAGCTTCTTTATTTTTAAATTCCTAAAACTAAGTAGTTTAATATAATAAAATTCGAGGACCCCAAGATTAAACTAAGGAATAATAAAGTAATTCATCTCATGAGGTTCGGAATAACGATACAAGAATGAGCCACTTACCTTACAATATTCGAATTTTAAATTCCGATTTGTTATCGCCGTATTTGGAATCTTATTTTCAAGTTGTTCACGATGCAAAATGAATGAAAATCTCTTAGTAACGTTTTCTTATCACCAAAACTCGTGAAAGTCGTTAACTGTGATGTGTTCTTCAAATGAATGGATATTTTCAAGAAACCAGAAAAGTTCAAGGTAAATAAACAGTTTATATTGAATAAATTGTGTAAATAGACCACATCAACCAAATAACATTAAAATTACCTCTTTAACATGGACGGAATGTTTCTTAACCTATATCTGTTTCTTTTAAACGAAAGCTCTGTTTCAAAATTAATATAACTAAGAAATTATATGTTAATTGAATTTTTTATATCTCTAGGATTGGTACTAAGCGAATTAAGATCAATTTTGAATACAATAACTGGACGAATCTTCAAGATTCATTCAATAGCATGAACATAACTTGAAATTATACTAATGTTGCGACTACTACTGCCTAATGACGCGTGAATTCCTTACGTATCAATAGGTAAATTGTCTTATTTTTGCAATGGTCAATGTACGCAGAGTTTGTTCTTGTCTTACTATTCACAGATGTGCTTGAATAATCCTTGTTTTGAATTAAACATTCTGCAACTAGCCAGGTATCCTTCTGGAACTTCGTTGATTTTTCGATGTTTGGATTCGCCTAGTGTATCGATGAAACTATCTGTGCTGATATCTGTCCTTCTGGATATTAACAACTCGTCCAGATTTGTGTTTTCTTGGATAAACTCGGTATCAGGATCCACACTGACACATTCAAGGTGACTTGCCTCTTTCTGACTTGAAAGGTTTTTCGGGAAAAATATTTCTTCTTAATTTGTTTAATCACAACAAAATTAATAGCGCCCTTTTACCCACGCTATTTTTACCTCTCTATACTAAAATTTTTCAACAATGTTCTTCTCTTTTTTCACATAGATAACTTGGACTTATATTGCATCCTTGTACAGTTGGATTGCGTTCGGAACTCGCTCAGTTCAACCAACCTCTTGCAATGTCTTCGTAGAAGTGCCCGGTGAAAAATAACACCAGAAAACTGTTCACTTTGTTCAAATATTGATCCTTTTTCACTAATTTTACATTAATTACTCTAATAAATCTATTAAATGATCAATTTGTTTGACAACTAGATTACAGGTCTCTATATAAGATAGTAACTTTTCTGTTTTCTCACTAGATGTCAGCAACATGACAGATATAATATAGTATTTAATTTATTTAAAATTTTTAAACATTTAGGATGAGATTAAAATGAATGAAAAGATCTCTTACAAGTATTACGTTAGTAATCATATTTTCTTAAATATTATCATCACAGGAAAACAACCTAGACCCTTCACTTTACCTAGAAATGCCTATGTTCAAGTGCCGAATAAATATAAATAATAAGTAATGAGAATAATCATAGCCACCCAATATTTTCTACGTTTAAGAATAAAATTTTGAAGTGCGAAATAAATATGTGCATGTG
Source organism: Cetonia aurata (assembly GCA_949128085.1). Lineage (NCBI taxonomy): Eukaryota > Metazoa > Arthropoda > Insecta > Coleoptera > Scarabaeidae > Cetonia > Cetonia aurata. The sequence continues at coordinate 61,862,557 of OX421883.1, read as the reverse complement.
CCATATCTATGTCTTTGTTTATCTCCAAACGTGAAATAAAAAACGGGTTTCATAACGTCTTTCCGTCCCTTACAACTATTTGTCTTTATTTGAACACAACATCGCGACAACTACAGGCGAGTTTAGTCGTGTTTACTGTCAAAAAGGCACCGAGAAGTCTGCGAGCATATTACCTCTATAGTCGTATTTGTTCCGAAGGAAATGAAATAAAGTTGTTGATTTGCGACGTCCTACATCAGGCAACTATGGGAGGACGGAATGCGTGTACGTTCGTATAAATTTACTGTGTTGTGACTGGCGCTCTGAATGTCATTCTAAAAGCTGACGGTTTTTGCTACGTATAAAAGGTGAAACGTCGTTGGTTTTAATCGTGTTATTAAATACGAAAGTCTCTTAATAATTGAAGGCGTCAAAATGAAAAGTGGATAAAAACCAAACACCGAATCTTACAGGACAAGCAGAAAACTGTTTTGTTTCAAAACCTGACAATTTTATTGTAAGGTAGTTGCAAATATTGTTTTGTTTACATATTTCAGGTGATATAACTTTTTTGCTTTGGATATATCCTGTTTTCATTCCCGTTCAAATATAGGGCAATAAATTCAATTTCTTCAAATGACTTGTATTGTGTGACAGAAAAAAGCTTTATTCTTATTTTGTATCGATTACATACAAAATGTTTGAATAAAGCTGCTGACATTTTGGATCCATTCACTGGATCTCCCTTTTCTTTTCTTGCTTTTGGAAACCCCTTCATTCTCCTGATTGTTCATTTCATATTCAATTATTCTCTCGCATGCTTGTATGTAGATAGCAGAATTTCCGATATTAAACCGGTGTTACCGTTTTGTCCTAGGATCCTTCTAGTATGGTCTCCTAGATGTGTCTTATATAAATATAAGGAAATCGGATGGTGAAAAGCGATTTGCAGTAGCTCTTTCCGTTTCCAAGGTATTCGAGATCAAAGTTTTGATATTAAAATTAACGCTAGAAGATGCTATCTCTAAGCTTTACCGAGATATTCGCCGTAATGAGAAATTTTGGAAGAAGAGAAATTTTGGAAGAATTCCTTATTTTTCACCTTTAAAGCTGAGCGAGACAAATTTAATAAGCTCCAATGTAACCATGTAGGTACTATGTGGTTTCATCAAAGACTTGGATAACATGGAAGACAGATTCCACATATTCAAAAAACAACCAACAAGGCCACAATTGTCCTGGGCAGGTGCTTTGTAGTTATATATAAGGGTAGTTAGACCCATGATTACATAGTGGTCAAAGTTGCAGCAGGCGGGGGCAACCAAAACGCTGTGTCTAATACAAAGGTTGGTATGGACAAAACTAGATCGAACCCTACCACTGGAATGGAAGTAATTCTAAATCGACTACAGATTCATATACAAGCAATTGCAAGATCTGCGGAATACAGACTTATGCACAGTCGAGCACCGATGAGTACTTCGCCCGGGATTTAAGAAACTTCTAGAAGAACTTAATGAGGTGTCCCTTATGGTATGTCAAGTGATGCCATGTTTCAAAAATTCAACCCAGATAGAAAGTATAAGTTACTATAATTCATCACTGCGTTAGAAAAGTAGAAAGATTGACCGTGCTAGGCAAAAGTCTGGCTATTTTCTCTAACAGTCAGGAAACACTTAAAGCAATCGGTTCCTTAAGTGTTGACTCTAAGCTGGTCTGGGACGGCTTACGCGCCCTAAATGAGGTGGGCACCCAAAGGAAACTAATACTGGCATGGGTTTCCATCCACCGGAATGGATTACGGATGCACAAATGAAAAAGTCCATTAGTGAATGTATACAAGTCAGAGGAATGGTGGAATAGGTCACCAGAGGCAAGGCAGGCAAAGGAGTTCTTATGAGTATGGAGGCCTGAAATTACTAAAGACTTACTGAGCAAAGACAGGAAGACTGTCAAAACGATAGTAGGTCTATTGACCGGTAATCGTAGACTGAATAGACATATTTTGTGTATAACATTGGCCTGGCAGCTGACACTATCTGCAGATTCTGTCGAAAGGAGGAAGACCCAGGTCATGTGTTGTGCCACTATAATGACCTAGCGAGGACAACGTTTTTAGTATTCGGGGTGGAAAACCCCGCAGCTAGCATAAAAAGGAACCGCTCTGAAAGAAGATACGTCTAATTAAAAAGCAAAATTAGATACTAGAGTAGGCATTTTAAATCAGTTATATGTGTCAGTTTTAGGGGTTGCTAAAATGGAACTGCATGAATAGATTTAAGCTAAATATAGAAAATAAAGGAACAGAGCAAACTGCTTCAAATTGTCAAAATAAAACACACATGCGTTGTCAGTTATCGTTTAAAGTACCTACATATCATTGCCAGGATGTACAAAACATTACTGGTACATGTTTTGTCCAACGAGTTTGGAGATTGCGAGCCGAGGCGAGTTCGGTAAAAAAAATTTCCAGCTGCGATGCGTACAACATTTTTTAGGCTACCACTTACTAAAATTAATGTACTTGCATTTGTAGTGTACATAATACAGATGACTCATATTTGAATGACAGATTGTTTGACAGTTATTTTGACAAGCGAACCCAGAGAAACTTCAGAATTTCGACAGCAAAATACGGTAAAATAACGGAAGTGGAAAGTTGTTACTTCAATTCAGTATCTACTTATTTTGCTCTACCGTTCAATTCGATAAACTGACGCTTTCTATCTTTGAAGGAGTGTAGTAGGGTTGTACTTGTTACATTTCTAGAATTAGACAAATCATATAAACGCCATGCTAATCAAATTTGAATGAATTTATGTTAATGTTTATTTATCATTGAAAAATATACGTATATATTATTCGATCCGTGAATATTATTAATCATGTTCTCTCGTCTGAATAAGTTTCCGTATTATTACTTTCCATTTGGGTCGATAAATTGCTCCACAGTAAAATAACATATCATCAATACGAACCTTAGCGCTTGCTCTGCGTACGCGTGTATGTTCCTTTCCCCCAAACAAATTGGAAAAGTGTGAAATCACATTAAAGCTGACACAGCAGTTGCCGTGGAAAACTTCCGAGCTTCGCAACACATTTCGCAATTTCCATGTGATGAATGCGAAATAAATACGTTGGTATGCGTGCCCCACTGCGAACGCATTCGCATTTGTATCGCGCACAGTCGCTACGTGGCATGTTGCGAAAGAAACATTTCCCATTTTCCAGCCTCGAATGTCTCTTCCACGACTCGTTCCCGTTCCCTATCCCGGCATTCTCGTCGGAACCGTGCCATTAAGGGTTCGATGTTGGTACTGGCTTTTCTGGATCTGCACCATCTATATACGCCCTATACTGGGGATACGCACATAATTGTGTGTGCTGCTGATTCTCGCATGCTGTCTCTTAACCCCGTTTCTTCAATCTCTGACATTGAGAATAAATCCGATTAAGTTATTTGCGTAAGGCTTTTCTTTTGTGAATGTCGACGGCGGACTGCCTAAAAGATTTAGGGAGACTGAAGTTTCCCTAAAACATTTTCAGTAATGTGCAATATTTATTTACTGCTATATTTTGTAAAAACACATAAACTTTATGTGAGTATTTACAACTGTCAACACTTTCGTCGTACGGCTACATAACAGTCATTTTAAAAACTAAATAATATATAATTTAACACCTTGTACATATTTTCCAACAATCTTTGAACGTGTCCATGCAATAGGCTTTGTTTGCAAAATTTTCTTCGACACGACATGATCTTGCTGTCTGCAGTATATCTCTGGACGCGACTAAAAATTTTCACTGCTACCCGCAACTGTAACAACAAAATTTGTTAAATTTTGTTAATTTTCGTGAAATTTTTATTACTGTGTGGTAATACTTGTAAATGGAGATATCCTGAAACAATAAAATACTGGTTTCACACTAACCTTCTGCTCACAAATTATGCCCAAGAAAAGTATGTTCATAATTCTTGCCAGAACATGATTTGGCAGTACAAATCCAGTTCCTGCAATAATGGCATTGGACTTCAATTTAAATGTATGGTGCAGATTTTACAATGGTTGTTTAATTGGTTTATTTCACATCGATAGTACTTTGATCTGTAGAAGATACCACTAACTATCCCATGAAAATATTGCAATCTTTCTAAATGAGTTACCAACTGCCAAACTGAACAGAATATACTATACATTGCTTGATAGTTTACGGGTTGAAACCGCGTCATGGAACAATTGTGGCCGATGTTTCGTTCACACTTGTATGGGGTGTCTTCACACTGTTTTTTCTGTCGCTGTTGGCTTGAAACTGTTAACCGGAAACCGAGAAGTATACAGCATGGGTAACAACCGTGGAATTCTACGTGTACGGTTGGGCAAAATATGCTTCCAGCAAAATGGGGTCCCTTTCACAATCCTTTAGTCAACATTGAAAGTTTAAATGTGGTATTTTCTGAGAGATGGGCTAATTGACCATGCGAGTTTTCAACATAACACGACTGAGGTTATCCTTAAGATTGGGTTTATTTGTCTTGTCCAGAAACCCGATTTTTTCAACGATATTCATAGACATACTCCATCTAACCATCTTAAAATGTCAATGGAGCTTTCCTTTGGTACTCTAAAATTTATTCTATTCATCAATCCAAGGGGAGATTAATATCGCAGACATTTTACAGCAAAGAGCTTTAACAATATACGTTAATTAATGGTGTCGTGTATTACAGGCCGCACGTTCCGGGAAATCGGAATCGATATACGTTTGCAGGTAAATTATAATCCTAAATGAGTGATCCAAACAGATTAATTATTTTCTCCCCCACATAGCAAATGCTATTACAAAATCCGACGGGTAAATCCTCCCGCTCGCATTAAAATATTGCGTAATTGGAATAAAAAAAGAATTAAAATTCGACGTTTTCAAAATGGACGTACGTGTAAAACGCGGAAAGTTCCATTCAGCATGTTCGGGCATTAAAATGCTTAATACCCTGGCATATGAAAAGCTGGAATTAATGTCGGGTTATTTCAGATAACGCTTTGGTGCCATGTTTTAACTGTTGTTTGTTTGCACGGATGACTAGGTAGCTTGCATGGACCGTACTAGGAAATAGATAAATAATTAAATTGGGAATGTAAAATTGCCTTTATAGTTGAAGGTATAAAAAATTTCAACTGGCATCTAGAATGACATAGCTATCGGACTGTATTTTCCTTGATATCTGTAAGGTATCTGATCTAATAATCTTATAATCTAATTACACCTTTCAGGAAGTATAAAAATATTACCATGTTTTAGTAGCCAGCCATTCTTGTAGTTTCATGAATTGTATTTAATGCAGAGTATTTTATATCTACGCTGCAGGTTGTTAAATATTGGCTTGGCTTTGTAAAATTGGTACTATCATTAATGTTGCTCACTGTTTCTTTGTAAGTATTAAACAGATAGTATTAACCTAACAGGAAACCTTTAAATTTACTTTTAGCACTCGGGTATTTACAAGCTTCTGCCTATAAGCCTACTATCGGCAGAGAAAGAGCCCTCCAACAGATGATTAACACCATTTATAGCTGGTGTAAACCACTATAGCATCGTTCACCAGGAGGATGAGAGTGGAACAATTGCTACCACCCACTATTTAAGGGGTGCAACTTGCATTGTAGATAATGTCAAATATCTAGATGTCCTATTTGATAAGACACTGACCTGGAATCCATATGTGGAAAAGATTAGATTGGATCTTTATCGACCTGTCAAAGAATATGTGGGAAATCTTAGGGGATATCCCCAAATCTAATCCATTAGCTTTATGTGGGGATATATATGTCCAGCCATAACCTATGGAGCTATAGCTTGGTAAGAGGAAGCGCAACAATCCAGAGCTATAGTAAAACTTGTATCCGTACAAAGGATTACAAGTATGGCAATCACGAGAGCAATGTCTTCTTCTCCGTTATTGGCATTAGGAACTTCTGGATTTACCACCCTTGCACATTGCTGTGGAAAGGGAGAGCAGATTACCTGCATTCCGCCTATGGGACATTGTGAAGCAATCATCGCATACTCATACCTGCGTGAGGTTGAAAATTAAAACGATTCCTTTACATGTAATCTGAGCTTTCGCTAAAAACAAGGCGGAAAGCGAAAGCACATATCAGAATCGTTTTAATTTTCAATCTTTGGTTATTTCCCAGTCTTTATCATCAATCAATCAGTGTTCTGTTTATTACTTTTTTTTTCTTACAAATTTCTATCCCTTTTCTAGTACTATAACGCATGTCAGAAAAAAAAAACTAAAAAAAAACATGCGACACCATCTAATGGAATGGAAAGGTCAATGAGCTGAAAGTTTGTTAATTTTTTGACGGGTTAGTTTTGGAACAGCCAACTACTGACATATATACAGCGTTACTATAAAAGAAATAGACACCTTTGGTATTGTATAAAACAAAAGTTATTTGTGATATCGACATGCATTTTGCGCTGTCAGGTTGAGGAACTGTAGAAATTTCGATAGTATAGTTGGTAGTACTGCGCAAGCATAATAGCTACGATGGCTGCAAACTCTACTGAGAAAGCATATTGCTTGCTTGAATTTGTCAAAACGAACCCCGTAACTGTTGTACAATAAATTTGCAATGACAGGGTGTTTATGTAAAGGCAAAAGTCCGGGAAGACCTCGTATGTCAGAAGAAACAGTGGAACGCGTTGGTGCTGTTTACCAACGATGTCCGCAAAAGTTCACAACACGTGCAAGTTTGGAACTACAAATTCCGCAACCAACTGTGTGGAAAATTTTACGTAAACAACTAAAACTGACGCCTTACAGATTGCAGTTGGTACAGCATTTACGTGAAGATGACAAGCTTGAACGTCAAGATTTCTGCAATGAAATGCTGCAACGTAATGAAGTTGAGTTTTGCGAGCGGATAATTTTCAGTGACGAGTCAACGTTCCACATAAGTGGCAAGGTGAATAAACACAACGTCGTAATATGGGCGACTGAACCTCCGAGAGTGTTGGTGAAGCATTTGCGTGATTTTCCAGAAGTGAGTGTTCTTTGCTGTATCTCGCACAAAAGTGTATGGTCCTTTCTTTTTTGAAGAAAACACAGTAACGGGAGCTACATATCATCAAATGTTGATCAATTGGTTGATGCTATTAGTTTTGAATTAATAAACATTGAAAGTGTCTATCTCTTTTGTAAGTAACCCTGTATTTGGATCCAGGATAAAAAGAAGTCGATTATTTTTCTTAATACAGGGTGTTGCGTGGTTTCAGAGAAAAAGAAATTGTTATTAACATATCAAGACACTAGAGAAACAATTAGTGAAAAGTATTTTCTTCTTCACACTTTCAAATTCCTTACCACAAACTTCATTATACTGGACGCACGTTACGATAGCAAAGCTATCATCACCAGCAGTGAAACTGCTGTGTAGTATGATCGGTGCCACAGTTTTCAGCATTTTTGCCATAAGTTTTTGCTCTTGTCGACTCCATTCAGGGACAGACTGTAGGTATTTTCAGGAAATGCACTATAATAATACTAAATAGGTGTTTTTACATCAATTTGTTTTAAGTTGGGAATACCAGTTTGAAGACAGTGTGTATTTTTGTCGTAATTTCTTCACATCACTACGAAGCTTCAATACTTTAAAGATAGGGTGACTACAAAAGAGGAAATTTCATTCTATAATATAGCAGATTTAATTTTTATAATTTACTGGATGTCGTATATAAATTCTTTAAAAATCTTTATAGCTCTGTAGCAACTTACTTGAGACCAGGGGAACAAAAATAGATATGTTTACTTTATCGCTTATTTCAATTACAAGGGCTGCTTCACCCAATAATAAAGGCCATTTTGTCAGTGTGATAGTTATTGTTACACCAAAGGTTCCAAAACCCAATTACTGGGCCATTAAAGTAAGTCAAATTTCAAGAGAAGTTAGTAGTTAAATTTGACAAAAAGATTTCTTGAGGTAACAATTTTAAATTTACTACTACAGCTGATACGCTTCATTCTTTTCTTCAGTAATTGAGACCTACATTCACCCTACACCGCTGCCGTTGCTCAGAAATTGGAGAAAACGCAAACGCAGAAAGGAGAGCCGACCAAGGGATGATCGGAAAGTTGGAATCTAAGTATCCGAAAAGTTTTAATATCGCCTCGAGATATTTAATCAATTCCATTCGGAGGATGTACTGCGGTCGTATCCGGATGGGAGAAAAAAAATCCTTTCCCAATCCTGATTACGCCGCATGGCCAAGGGAATTTTTAATATTACATGCAAATTGTTTCAGCCTACTGCCGGACGTGGTTTCAGCAGAAATATTAATGATTGACCGCGGTTTTGTTAATTAAAAGCTGCTAAATGAAAACAGATGCTTAAATTACATCCCGTGTTTTCACTTGTTTTCCGGAATTGTTTACCAATTTCGCGCGATCGTTGCTCAAAGGATCATTGGAACGGGAATTGTGTCTAACTGAAAAGAATTTCCGGCCGAACTCATGTTTCTTTTTTGTCGGAATTGTACCTCGACGGATCAATAAAAACAAAAAAAAAATGTGGAACTTTTATATCGTATTTAAATTCAACTCGTATACAATACTAAGTATAAAAGTTATATCGTCTGGGAATAGCTGGTGAAATAAATCAGTGGCGACGATGAAATGCGCTTGGGAATTACGGTCACGTCCTGTTCCATGTCTGCGCCAAAGACACAGACTTCAAATAAAATTATGAAGTTTCCCTCGGAAAGAAAAAAAATTCCCCGAAAAGGGAAACTAATTTGCAAAAGAAAAATATTCGGATGAGGATTTTTTTAGGACAAATATATTTTCGTGAACAAAAACGTAATCGGTTGAGTTAATCGTCGAGTTCAATTAAAATGTAAATTCTTCCTGAGGATTAAGGGAATAAAACGGGAGAGGGGAATGATTGAGTAGGATTTGCTATCATTCCACGAAATTAACATTAAAGCGGAATTTCTCTAAAAAACTTCTAATGTAAATTTATAACATTAGTAATACCTAAAAGAAGATTAACTTATCATGTCTAGGATTATAAATGTTTCACCGTAGCACTATTAGAAAATTGTTTTTGAAGACCAGACAAAATAGTTTAAGGACGCAAAAGTAACCGCCACAGGTTGTCAAAGTCATACCCTCCTGGTAATGATAATAATATTGTTTTTATTGCCCATCAGTCTAACGACCATTTGCTGAAAAAAATAAATAAATACTATAACACCAGTGCTTAGGTACTAATATGTAAAGACAAAAAAAATACAAAGTAAAATGCAGCAGTAATAAAGAAAGTAAAATGCAGCAGTAATAAAAAGACTTAAACATACAACTGTGGTAGTAAATTAAAAATTACCAAAAATATGGTTCTTCTAGGCGCTTTCTGCAATACATTGGTTCTAGCTCTGGTGATATGATTTGATTTATGAGTATGTAGGTAGTATGTGGTAGTTTTAAAATGCCGGAACTCTAGTAGATAAAGCAAATAAAAAATAATAACAGAGTTAAACATCAACTTCTTAGACTGTATGTTGGTCCCTAGATCATTAATAAACATAAAAAATAACAGAGATCCTAAATTAGATCCCTGAGGAATGCCAGATGTTAGGAATAATAAACTTAGAAATATAATTTCGGTATTTAACGCACTGTCTTCTATTCAGCAGGTAGGATTCCATTAATAACAACAAGGACTCAGAAAATCCAAATGCTTGTAACTTTCTAAGGAGCACGAAGTTAGTGAAAAAAAAGAACCGAAAGCGTTTGTGCAACTAGATGCTAATGTTCTTTTCAATTTTGATTTAATCCATTTTTTGCGTTTTATAAAACATCATTTAAAGTCTTACAATAGTACAACTATAACAACAAGGTCACTTACTAAAAACTTGAATACATTTTAAATTTAAAATTTTTTTAATTTAATTTTTAAATTGTTGTATTCTGCATTAAAATCTCGACTGGTGTTATAATTGTACTTTTGAAGTATATTAAATAGCAATTGAAAAAGGCAAGGAAAACACACTAATATTTTGAAATAAATAAGCCATTCCCTTTAAACTGGCTATAATTTGATTCTCCTTTCATTAATAAAAAACAAATCAATTGTTGAAGCAACAACAATAACATTGCACTATAATGCTGCACATGACATATTATTGTTTTAACTCAAATCCGTTTAAATACCAATTGAGCAGGGGATGATGCCCTGTTTGATATACCCGCATTTAATGTCATCTGCAATTATACAAGAATGCACGTGTATGTATTATACTACACATAGCAATATGTCGCAGTCAAGCTGACATTGCATTGGTGGTATTGCATGTGTTCCACACAAAAGGCTTGCTGTTTGATAACAATACGATTGTATTAACAGAAGCCACGACTGATTTACCCATTTACATCGACTGAGAATAGAATCAATTTAGATATAATGCATGGGTACATTTTCAACTTATACTGACGTATTTCCCATAATTTAATCTTGCATAACAAGGTATAATTTCAGATAATCTGCAAATCAAGTTACTGTGTTGCGGAAAGTGTATTAGACGTGTAAAAGGCGTTTAGTTTACGATAAGTGATGTTTCTGCAAACGCAATTGTTCATATACACTCCGCCAAAAAAGTATCGCATAATTTAGTTTTGAATCATAAAAGTATCGCATAATCTTTGTTTGTAGCATAAAGTTGTAAATATACTTTAATGCGCTCTAAGATATAATTTCTATGATTGTTTAAATAAAATACAGGCCAAATAAAAACAAGAACTCATACTTGAGATTTTTATTAAAACAAGAAATTATAATTTTGGAAAGAAATATGTCATAACAGTAGCTTTTAATACTGAGTATTGCCACCTCTGGCTCTTATGACCGCTCGCATACGGTTTGGCAGAGATTCGATTAACCTCCGTATATAAGCCTGATCCAAATTCTCCCACTCGTCACGGAGAGCATTTGCTAGTCCATGCAGGTCCGCTGGGGCAACATTTTGGGTTCGTATCCGTCTGTGAAGGAGGTCCCACACGTGCTCGATAGGGTTCATGTCCGGACTTACCGCAGGCCAATCTAAAACTGGAATACCAACATCGTTAAGGTATTCCTGGACGATTATTGCAAAATGCGGTCGTGCATTATCGTGCATTAACATGAATTCGTTTCCTATAATTGGCGCATATGGTACTACATGTTCTTCTAAAATGTCCGTTATATACCTGTGGGCAGTCAGTGTACCTCTGTCTACTGGTACTAACTCTGTACGACCTGTTAAACAGATGCCTCCCCAAACCATAATAGAGCCACCAGCGAAATTAGGTCTAGGTCTGGTATTACACTGCGAATAGCGCTCACCGTCTCGTCTGTACACTGAGATACGCCTATCTGAGGTGTAAAGACCAAATCTTGACTCATCTGTGAAGAGTATATTGGCCCAGTCATTAATGTTCCAATTTACATGTACTCTGGCAAACCTTAAGCGAGCCACTCGGTGGTTCCTAGTGAGACGAGGGGCTGTTACAGCTACTCTAGCTCTTAATCCACTCTGTCGTAACCTATTCCGAATAGTTTGAGTACTCACACGAGTATTTCTGACTCTAGCCAAGTCGTTCTGCAATTGTCTCGCAGTTACATGTCTTCGACGTAATGCTTGTAGTAGTAAATAGCGGTCATCTTGGCGAGTAGAACATCTTGGACGACCTGGTACAGGTCTTGAGATCGTCCATCTTCGATTAAAGCAATTATAGCAGCCACTTGTTCTGAAGTTAAATTGCTCATTTTAGTTTTAAAAGCGTTGGTACAGAACTCTGACTTCGCACTTTAAAATTTGTCCGTATAGGAAGACTTTCAATAAACAACTGAACAAACCTTACACATATGCATTTTTCTAAATGTGTTCTTTTAGAGAAAAAAAAAAGTAAAAAGGCTAAGTTCCATTATTTTGTTAGTGTTTTTATAGTTCACATACACGAGGCAAACTTTTTGTGAACGTATAAAAATATCTTGGTTCATAAATGCCCTTTTTTAGTTTATGCGATACTTTTTTGGCGGAGTGTATATTGCTACGAAACTTGTAGATAAATCTTTTAAATTTTAATTAAATTTTTATTTAAATAAACACTGTTTTTTATTCTCCACTCAGCGTCATCTATTATGCCCTCATAACTTCCAAAGATATGCTAATCTCAAATGGTAGAGGGCATGAAAGGTAAATTTGTACCCATCACAGGGTTTTAAGTAGAAGTAAGACAAAATAAATAAATAGATTAAAATACATCTACATAAATAATTTTATAGTCGATATTACACAGTAAAAAATTTCTGCGTGTAAAACGCAAAAAGTAAGTGGTAAACAGTTTGCGTGTTAAAATTAACACCTAATTTGGTTAGAGTTGCATTTTGTTACCAAAATCAAATAAGTAAAGACATCTTTGCCCAATATTTGAAATATCTACACCTGGGGGTGTAAAAAGTTGACTTCGAAAAGAGAGGGGCGTACATATGTACTCCTGCGCATGAACAATTCCTATAAGGTACATGTAATAAAGAGAGATAAACTTACAGACTACTAACGGACAATTGACACGTGACCGGATTTGTATTGACACATGACTCCTGTGCCTCTGCTTTTAAGATGTTTATAGTTTATACGTACCTACATATTGTATGTTTTTTGCAACCATGATGTTAATATGAATCAAATGCAAAAGTATGATTAAATGGCTGAGTATTAGTGATTCGCCTATCCCGTCGGCATATAAACATTGCATAACAAACTGTAAGTAACCAATTACACCATTTTGAACAATAGTTAGATATGTAGGTAGGTACATAATACGTATCGTTAACAACCTATATTCTTTGTTGCTGTGTTCCGTAAAATATTTGTCAGTTCTAAAAGATTTTTATGACATATTGTAGGTTATGTATATATGACTAATCGTGTGGAATGTAATTCCTGTTTAGTCTATTCCCTCCATTCCGGTGGTTAACTCCATATTCCTTAACCTAACTGGTAGCGAGAAGTTTGAAATTTAAAATATATATATGTTTTTGTTAAAATTAACTGTACTATAATATTGCCGTGCTGTGCCATGGTTTTTCTTTTATTGCATAACTTGTTTATTTAACCTTAATTATTATTAGTAATATTATTGATATATTGTTCCAAGACCTATTTTTGTTTAATCATTAGTGTTCGTATTCGTTTACATATATTATAGTGCATGTCGTTTAAACGTTGTTCTGTACGTTGTGCGTTTTGCGAGAAAGCAAATGTTTAAATTCTGTTTTATACGAAAAGATATTCGCAAATAAATTTTTATTAGCAAATTGAAGTTTCTTTTGGATCACTTCACCACCTTACGTTTATTAGAGTGCTTAGCGTATATATACTGTACGATATACATTTACATCTAAAAAGCATCTTAATTACACTTACGTTATTCAGTGTAAAAGCTACACCCATGTAGTGTACCTCTAACTAACACCCAAAGGTGTACATCATCTCTTGGTAGTTACACTGGCAAGTGCCTTACACTACACGTTTTAAAGTGTAGGATTTACCAAATCGTTTTGGTAAATTTTACCAAATTTCACAGTGTAAAATTTACCAAAAATAGTGTGGACTTATATAGACCACTTTTAGTGTGTATGTGTGTATGTGTATGATTCTGTGGGTTTTGTTTTCAGGAAATGACATAGCAGTATACTATTTTAATATTATTACGTGAAAATAGCGATTGTGTTTTATTTATTTCTAACTTCTGTTCCTAAAAACTAATATACTTAAGTGCTGATGGGTCGAAACTAATTGCCCCAAAGTAAGTATGTGTCTTCAAAGATTTTAAATGCGTAATATCATATTTATTTTATAGTTCCTTATCATTCAGAATATTAAAATAGTACGGGCTATATCCTCTTCACGTCTTATTATTAAGTTAATCCATTGCCTCTTATTCCTTTACATCTAAAAACCACGATAAGTAAAGCATCAACGCTCTAATAGCAACAGCAAATAATCCTAATGGCGCTAAGGGTAATGTAATGTACTATCTCTGTTTACTTCTTCGGATAATTTTATTATGAGGTTGCACTCAGATTGCAGTATACGCCCGGATTTCCTTTTAGATAAACCGCGCGTTGTGGCAGCGAATTCAATGGGAGTTATTCGCTTGATTTAACCAACCGTTCTTTGTGCAAATCGCACTAAAGGCTCTAATCCAATTACTCTAGCGGAAAATAAGAAAATCGCGGTTTGTGCAATGTAATATAGATGGAAATAACTTAAGGATCTATGCAAAAGGGATTACTTACGAATAAACGTTAAATTATTTAGCTTGATCAAGCAAGCTTTGGCACTACTCTACAGTTAGTGCGTGCAAAATTCTTGATTTATTGGTTATGTTCAGTTTCCTCATATCATTTATACTACACACGAAATAAAGATCATTTATGTATTCCTTTGCATACATTAACAATATATGAAAGATCGCCTTTGTACATGAGAATTAAAATCTACAATGCAATTCCTTTAGAATTAAGAACTATTAAAAGCATAAGCCTAATCAAAAAGGAAACAAAAAGATGTTTACAAAATCATATGTTTTACAGCTTAGATGAATATTTTAACTATAGTAATGATTAGTGTAGTAACAAACCTATAACTATCACACTGACAAAAGTCAATGCTAGGTTTTCCACTATCACCAAACAACAATGCACAATCTCTCGACGCGCGTTTCGCTAACCAAGTTAGCATCATCAGGAGATGATTAACAGTGCACTGTTATTGCATTTATCCTGTTTATGTATGTATTTGTAATTTGTCCTATACCTTTGGGTCCATTGGATAAATATATTACTATTATTATTTTTGTCAGCCTAAATGTGGCTTTTTTATGTATTCCTTCTAATTTGAAAAGAGACTATAGTAGTACGTTCAAATGATGAAGGAAAGTCTTCGACCCTTATATCTCTAGGCGCACGAGGTAAATAAGTAAAAGCTATTCATTTATATCATACCAAACTCTCAATAAAGACAAATAGGTACTACACCCACAAAAATAGGGGTACTTTTACATAATAAATGCTGTATATTTTACATAACTTATCCTGTGTCAACCTCATTACGTAATATATTATGGAAATTATTTTTACTATTTAAAATCACAGATCTATTGAACGTAAAATCTAAATATTACACTGTAAAGATGTCGTTTTACATGTGAATTAACTAATTATGTACTTTACCTATGTTACACATATATCATTAATATTTTTTTTTATTCATGCACATTATTAATTCATTCTTTTAATGCTATTATTATTCTGAAAGCTTAAAAAATGTGGTAACGTTTTGGGGAATTTGTCCTAGGGAATTTTTTTACAGATGGTGATGTCGTATTGCACTAATAATACGTTGCGCATGCGTCTATACTGTAAGATCTACAGGGTTAGTAAAAAGTCCCGGAACGGTCGAATAACTTTGTTATTTGAAAATTATGATTTCTGAAATTTGGTATGGGGGTATAGTTAATATAAATGCATTTTATGCAATACAGTTGATATTTTTTTCATTTCCGGTTTAATCGGCACGTCCAAATTTTTTTTTTTAAATGGAACGCCCAGATTTTTTTAACACTTTTGAATGCAAAATAAAAAACTACGTTCAGGAAGTATTAAGATGTTTATTATTATTCACAAGAAAACAGTTAAAAAATTAAAAAAGTGTCCTAATACAGAAAAGTCAAGGTACCTTTGAAAAAAATTGTTGTTTAGTGTTTGCATTCTTTTTGCCGTCACATTTGACAATTTTAAAAGCGTTTTAACTTTTGCATCGCTATAAATTTACTTATTTTAAACATTGACACATTTGAAAATGGCAAAAAAACTTACTGAATCAGAACGAATTGAGATATTAATGATGCGTGGGTACGGTGATCGTCAACGTTCTTTTGAAGAGGTTCGTATTTTGTTTAATACTGTTTATCCGGATCGTCACATTAGTAAAAGTACGGTATGCCGAACAATTCAAAAGTTTGAAGTCTTTCGTCAGGTGAAGGATTTACCTAGAAGGGGACGTCCATTAACAGCAACACATGAAGAAACTAGTTTGAATGTGTTACTTACAGTGGAAGAAAATCATCACGTGTCCACAACATCATAGGACCATTTTTTATAAGAGGAAATTTAACTGGCAGCGTCTACTTAAATTTATTGCGAAATGAGGTTGTTCCAGCGCTTGCGGCCCTCTTTCCAAATGCAAACATAGGTGATCACCCTAATGCACATTTTTTGGTTTCAACAAGATGGAGCTCCCCACCATTTTGCCCATAATGTCCGCGATTATTTGAATGAAATTTTTCCGGGACGTTGGATCGGACGTAGAGGAGCAATCGAATGGCCAGCACGTTCGCCAGATCTCTCGCCATTAGATTTTTCTTTTGGGGTCACATGAAATGTCAAGTGTACAAAAATCGTCCCCATAATCTTGAACAATTGGAAGAGAGAATAGTTCAAGAAGCCAATCGCATCACTCCAGAACAAATACAAAATTCAATAAGAAATTTTACTGACCGTTTACATTTTTGTCAAATTGTAAATGGAGAGCATTTTGAACAATTATTGTAATCGCAACCTGAATAGACAGGTATCTTGATTGTTCTGTATTAGGACACTTTTTTAATTTTTTAACTGTTTTCTTGTGAATAAAAATAAACATTTTAATACTTCCTGAACGTTGTTTTTTATTTTGCATTCAAAAGTGTTAAAAAATTCTGGGCGTTCCATTTAAAAAAAAAAATTGGACGTATTGCCGATTAAACCGGAAGTGAAAAAAATATTAACTGTATTGCATAAAATGCATTTATATTAACTATACCCCCATACCAAGTTTCAGAAATCATAATTTTCAAATAACAAAGTTATTCGACCGTTCCGGGACTTTTTACTAACCCTGTATATTGCAAGACGTGTCTTTTGGTTATTGTCCTTCTGCCGTTTGGTTCGTTTTCTTTTGTGTGATACGTTATTGTGAAATTTAGTAAGTATTGTTTTATATACATACCTACTTCACATAAAATGAGGTGCAGTATATGTAATTATTACTATTTCAAAATACAATACACACCAATATGTACATCCTAATTGGAAAATGTTCGATTTCAATGCTTTGTAGGTAGTTGTAAGATGGCGTTTAAAACCTACAATGGTTTTAACACCCATATTTATAGATACCACATCGATAAAGAGACAAATGTAAGATACCTTTCTGGAGTACTATTCCTGACTGCAAGCTTAAAATCTGTAATAAAAGCAATATGTATCGGCATGTATATATACATGTGAGAAATTGGGGAGGTTTGAAATGACTCTTACATGGTGATTTAATAAGATATTAAAATTAATGTATTGTTACCACGTTATTACATTAAATAAACTAAAATTACACTATTATTTTTGTTTTATTTTAACTATAAGTACCAAAAAGTTAGAAACACTAAAGTGGGCTAATTCAATTGACAGGATATAATAGAAATAAACATGGGATTTATATAGATATAGATTTATCTGGTCTACTAGTAGTTTTATAGAGATATGTATAGTGCTTCTAAAACCTGACCGAATTAACAAAAATCTATGATAACAAATATCTGAAGGTACATATTTATAAGGGGATAGTCGTCAGTGAAGCTCTGAGGAATAGCTCCATTTCATCCGGTTTAAGCCTTTCGTTGTTTATTTAGTTAAATCGTTCCATATAGTCAACTGTCTGCGGAAATAAGATGATGTGTACATGCATTCAACAAAATACCAATGCAAATACACCACAGTATCTACACTCCGCCAAAAAAGTATCGCATAAACTAAAAAAGGGCATTTGTGAACCAAGACATTTTTATACGTTCACAAAAAGTTTGCCTCGTGTATGTGAACTATAAAAACACTAACAAAATAATGGAACTTAGCGTTTTTACTTTATTTTTTTCCTAAAAGAACACATTTAGAAAAATGCATATGTGTAAGGTTTGCACAGTTGTTTATTGAAAGTCTTCCTATACGGACAAATTTTAAAGTGCGAAGTCAGAGTTCTGTACCAACGCTTTTAAAACTAAAATGAGCAATTTAACTTCAGAACAAGTGGCTGCTATAGTTGCTTTAATCGAAGATGGACGATCTCAAGCATACGTTGCTAATTTGATGAACATCAATCAGTCAAGTGTTTCTAGAGCCGTAGCCAGATATAGG
This sequence comes from Cetonia aurata, assembly GCA_949128085.1. NCBI lineage: Eukaryota > Metazoa > Arthropoda > Insecta > Coleoptera > Scarabaeidae > Cetonia > Cetonia aurata. The sequence goes on along the minus strand of OX421883.1, from coordinate 61,844,297 downwards.
GAAACAGGCATTTACAGTAGAAGACCTGTACCAGGTCGTCCAAGATGTTCTACTCGCCAAGATGACCGCTATTTACTACTACAAGCATTACGTCGAAGACATGTAACTGCGAGACAATTGCAGAACGACTTGGCTAGAGTCAGAAATACTCGTGTGAGTACTCAAACTATTCGGAATAGGTTACGACAGAGTGGATTAAGAGCTAGAGTAGCTGTAACAGCCCCTCGTCTCACTAGGAACCACCGAGTGGCTCGCTTAAGGTTTGCCAGGGAACATGTAAATTGGAACATTAATGACTGGGCCAATATACTCTTCACAGATGAGTCAAGATTTGGTCTTTACACCTCAGATAGGCGTATCTCAGTGTACAGACGAGACGGTGAGCGCTATTCGCAGTGTAATATCAGACCTAGACCTAATTTCGCTGGTGGCTCTATTATGGTTTGGGGAGGCATCTCTTTAACAGGTCGTACAGAGTTAGTACCAGTAGACAGAGGTACACTGACTGCCCGCAGGTATATAACGGACATTTTAGAAGAACATGTAGTACCATATGCGCCAATTATAGGAAACGAATTCATGTTAATGCACGATAATGCACGACCACATGTTGCAATAATCGTCCAGGAATACCTTAACGATGTTGGTATTCCAGTTTTAGATTGGCCTGCGGTAAGTCCGGACATGAACCCTATCGAGCACGTGTGGGACCTCCTTCACAGACGGATACGAACCCAAAATGTTGCCCCAGCGGACCTGCATGGACTAGCAAATGCTCTCCGTGACGAGTGGGAGAATTTGGATCAGGCTTATATACGGAGGTTAATCGAATCTCTGCCAAACCGTATGCGAGCGGTCATAAGAGCCAGAGGTGGCAATACTCAGTATTAAAAGCTACTGTTATGACATTTTTCTTTCCAAAATTATAATTTCTTGTTTTAATAAAAATCTCAAGTATGAGTTCTTGTTTTTATTTGGCCTGTATTTTATTTAAACAATCATAGAAATTATATCTTAGAGCGCATTAAAGTATATTTACAACTTTATGCTACAAACAAAGATTATGCGATACTTTTATGATTCAAAACTAAATTATGCGATACTTTTTTGGCGGAGTGTACTATAAATTTTGATTGGAAAGTTACAAGGTAAGAATCACTAGAAATAATACATATTTTATAGTAAATTTAGAGAAAACTTTATTTAAAAACACATTGGAGAATTAACTAACATATAGTTGTAATAGTACATAAGAAATATGGAAAGGAAATTTACAGATTTGCAGACAGGGTTGTAATATTACATAACGTAACGTTGGAAAAAAATTGCCAAAGATAAGTTATGTAATCTTACAATGTGTTTTCTCTCAGTCAAGTCTGTCAAATTGTTAGTCAGTAAACGCTGATTCTCAATGTTTTGACAATTTCTGTACAAAAAATAATTCGACCATCACAAAAATTATGAAAACCTCTTCCGAACCCGTTTTTGCATTTATACCCCAGCGTATTCGCTTTACCATTTACGGTTACACTACCGTCTCATCATTAATTTACTACCAGCGGAAAAGTCGGTATTTCTTTTGCCTTAAAATTTATTTATCGCGAAATTCCATTTGAGAGGACCGATCGCGAGACAGTCTAACCCATCGACGGAATAGACGAACGAGAGATGTCAAACGAGAAAGGACTGCCTCGGAAAGCAGACGGAAAGCACGAAAGAAAAAAAGGAATTTCCGTGGGACCGATCTTACTGCCGCTTGCTTCTGAGTTCGCGTGAATTGTGTGTCGAGGAGGAAAAACTTCCCCCTGTCGCTTCTCAGATTAATCCCGAGGAAAAGTGAAAAATATCGACGACACAATTTATGTTATTCTCTCATTCGATAGAATTGATTTCGTACATGTTGAGTGAAATGTATTGCGTGCTTTTCCTAAGGTTCCCTCTTTTCTTCTCTCCCGGATTTTCTCCAGCGTGTTTTATTATGTTTTACATCTCCCGTGAGATGGGTCTTTGCAAGCGTATTTCAATCACGTTGCTTCGTTTTTTCCTCTTATTTTATTTTTCAAAGAGGTAATGTGTTGATGGATACTTGTTTACTCAATTTGCAGGAAAGATTATTGAGACTTAATGGTATGTTAGCATTATAAATATAGATTGATAAGGAAGTATAAAGTGTAAAACTCAAAACAAGACCTCAACTTGGGTTGAATTTGCAAATAAGTACGGAGAAAAGTCACAAATAGAATTGTATCAATACATTCTTCAAAATACCATCGTTAGAATTTTTAATTAAACGAGGCTAAAGTTATATAAGTCTTCAAGCCCAAGGAAAAAATCATTTTTGATGGCAATCTTTCGCAACTATCTAATCAACGCTTCTAAAAAATACAACAGCGGTGGACTAGCACAGTGACTAGCCACAGTTTCATTTGACCAAGTCGAGTTTTTGATTTAACCCTCCGGTTGACGGGTGGATTCAGAATCACACCATTCGACGGGTTGGGTCTCTCAGATCTAAACTGTGTTTTATTTTTTCCCCTAATACATTAATATACGCCCAGTTTCAGGTATGCATTTGTTAACCTGGTCTATTTTGCACTGCTAAGAGTAAAAATAGTTGTGAAAGAAACATTAACTTTGAGAGTTCCCATTTATTAAAAAAAAGTTACATGTAATGCACGTTTTCAAAAGATATTATAAATTGAAAAAACAGAAAGACAATAACAATAATATATAATTATTTCTAAAGTATATGGCTGAATAAGTGTAAAAAAAGGATAAGGTGAGTGTACATAAATTTGACACACAAAATATTGAATGAAAAATTTCGTTAATCAAATTTGGCCGCACAGTCGGCGCAACATGATATTGTGTGTTCCAAACAAATACAAGAACCACAAATCTTGCACGAGAGAATTTAGCCGCTGATAACTTTACATTCCGTGACAGATTTGGCATATTCGCTCGTAGTTTCATGTTTTCTATCACTAAATCTTTGCCCAAATTTTCCAAAAATTGTCGTCTGCTTTTTGAAAATTCTCCATCTGGATTGTTCGTTTTATTTATTATGAATGCGTTGATTGGTCCTACGCTGAGCATGCCGAAAAAAACGACCTTGGGTTTCGGACTACATTATAAGATGTAACCATCCTATACACTACATTGACACCGCTTTTTGTGAATTTGTAAATTGTTAGTACCTAACTCTGGTTTTTTATTATCACCAGCATTTTCGTCGATTTTATCATCGCGGTGCATTGACGATACAAGTAATACATTCTTTGACTTTTTTGGGACATATGAAGTAAGTGTCATATCGGCATGGAATGCAGAAAGTGAAGACTTTATACGTCTATCTTTAACAGTTTTACAGGATTGTATTGTGCTAACCACAGTTAGGCGGTGATCATGCAACAAATGACTTACAGCTTCCACGCTAGTAAACCATCGATCCATGGTAACATTCCTTCCAGTTCCTGAGATGTGGTTCGTCATTCTTAGAATGATAGCTGTTGCAGAATTGTCTATCTGAAAGGGACCTTCAGGTTGGCTTCCTGCATAGATCTCCTAATGCGACGTGTCAAATGTTTTTGCATCCACTCTAGAAAACACTTTGATCCCATATTTATATGCAAAAGATTCTGCGTGAATACTTAGAAACCAAGGGAAGCTCCTAAGAAGGCCCCTAAATTGTAGGAAAAAAAACTTAAGAAATACCACAGAAAAACGATTTGCCTGGGCCTCACAGACCCAGCCCGTCAACCGGAGGGTTAAGTGAAATGGTAACAAAAACGAAAGAAATAATTCTTTTTTTTGGCGAGTACCGCAGAATGGTTTGCTATTATGTTATATGATAAAAGAATTTGGAAAGAAACTCCAGATATTTCAGTTATAAAATAAACTTATATAGCGAAATTTTAAAATTCAACAACATAAACGGATTTTTAAGTATATGTTCCGAATGAATTGTTTATGGAAAATCGCCTGCAAAATGATCCATTACGCACATACAACAAAATCTAATATAAAAAAAAATTCGTTTTTTAAGAAAAATTTCTTTAAAATGTTAGGATTTCTGTTTTTATTATTTCATCCGTTATTGAAAACACTAATAAATAGTCCTGCAGATACAAGCAAAAAATGTCGCAGTTTATTTGTTCACCGCAACAATATTTCTTTTCCAAAATAATCCATAATTTTATGCTCTTTCTAGGCTTAAAATAAGCAACCGATTGCCTAGTGGCAATCAACTTGTTTCATGGCACTATCCTAAAATATCCAAAGCAGTATCAATTTGTATAAATTGACGCTACAGCACCGCAAGTTTTATACCAACGTATTTGAAATGTTTGCAATTTTTGCTTAACGCAAACAAGCTGGTTCGATTGTTCCACGGGAAACAAAAAAAGGAAAATAAAACCGGTGAAATTTCCAATTTTCGTTTCCCGTTTGATACTATATTACCTACCTAGTTTTTTTGTGAGCACCTGAATATTTAAATTTTATTTTGTAAATGCCTATTGTCGTTAAAACGATACGAATTTCTGGTAAATGTTTTACAATGTATATTATTTTATAAAATAAAATATATTTCTATAACTACGCAGAGGTGATGCAGTTAACAAAAAAACTTTTTTTTAATAAATGTGGAGATTTAGTGAATATATCGCCCGAACCATCCTAACTCAAACAGTTTGTATGCGTTATTATATGCATGAATAGCCATGCTTTTGTTCCTAGTAGATATATGGTTTCTGCTGTGTAGGAACTTATATGATTTCGGCATTTTTTTATCAAGTATATAGCTGCTGAATATCTAAATACGAGTTTACAAAGAAATTAGCTGTGTTGTACAGGCAACAAGAAAATATATGTCTGTTAGTACAGGTTATTATCATGTGTAACACTATTATAAACTATAACAAAAATAAATTTTCATTAACGTATATTCAAAATTTAATCCCAAACAGAAGAAGAGCAGATACTGAAGAAAAGAGTAATTAAATCTGGTTTGCGTTCCTTACTATTTCAACTTGACAGAAGCAAAACACAGCCTTTGAAATATTCTTTTATTGTAGAAAGTTTTTTTACCCTGGGAGGGAATCTCTTAAAAATTAGAATAAAATTCTATTTTCCTTTATAATAAAAACATAATTGACGAAAATATACAACTAAGAAACAAACTGATATCACAATGGAGGTAGCGCATGGCAATATTAATACCACTGTCGTGTGGTTTGTTTATTTATCAAATCAGCTTTTTGAATAAAAGTTCTTAGAGTCAATTAACTGAAAAGCAGTTTAGCTATGAGTTGCGTTTGGGTCTGTAAATGATCATGAATGCTAGTTGCAAAGTATCAACTGTCAGAGTTTTTTTTTTGCATTTTATTAAGCGCTAATTAGAGTAACCGCATTACTTTTAAGCAAAACACTTTCTATTTGAAAATTTGCACCGCAAATTGGTGTGGGAAGTTCCCTAAAAGCCACTCTGACATCTGAGCGAAAAATTAAATTAATTTGCTTGGGTTGACTTCGGATATTTAAGCGAAGAAATTCGTATGATAAATAATTCTGGTTTGTTGACAAACGAGAAAAATGCAAGAAACGATATAATGAAACAGCGCCCTTGTCAAGTTGATTAAAATTATCTGCAATAAAAACGTATCCTAAATTTGAAATCGTTAAATACCATAGAGACACTGAAAACTAACTCTTAAACTCAAGGTCTCTTCTCCTAGCCCCACGTTAGGCGCTAAAATATATTGTTTTCCTTGTTAATGCTTCCATATTTTTATTCATAAATGAAATCCTAGAGGTGATAAATCCACAGGCACAATATTTTCGTGCTATCCGAAGATTCTCTTGGTAATTTCTTTATAAACTCCGGGAAAATTCGAAAGGACTATTTGCCGAACGTTTCCTCTCCACGCTCGAACTGCGCTCCAGTTATTATTTCGGAACGAAAAAACGCATTTCCAACGATCACGTCTGGATTATATGGAGTATTTGTAAATTTTATGGTTATAAAAAAGTAAATGGTCCGACGGCGAATTTCTACAGCTACTTAAGATTCCGACCGGGACTTTTGTATGCTAGGCGAGGACGCGGAACGAGGTGCGGAGTTCGGAAAGTGGATCAAACTATAGAGGGAACGCGAACGGGCGGGCAAAATTGCGAAAGTACAGAGGATGAGGTTGGTGGGAGAGGGGAGCGGTCTGTAATTCTTCAGTAGGTGCCTTCTACGTCTACTCGTAATCTTCGCCCGGAGAGAAGATGACGTGATGGAATACCCTCGGCCGTAAAGAGATTTCCCTAAAAATCGAATGAGATGAATAAAAATTCTATATTTCGCCAGTATCGAACGGCATTTGTTGCCGTGTTGACTTGAACCCTCGACGGGGGCGCGCGCGCGCACGTAAAAAATGAAACGTATTAAGACGGATCGCTTTTATATTGCGGTTGCTGCACCGTAAAATTTTAGTATCCCATGGAAATTCGATGGTATTAAAATTGATAACGACAATAAGGATATTACCCGTGGATATAGACATTCGCTGAGTACTAAATTCTTTGATGGCCGTTCGAATTGTAAGTCGTAAATTGTTTAAGGGTTAGTGGTGGATTGTAAAGGACCATTACGTCGGAAAGCTAATCAGAAATCTTGTTGAAGTTTTTTTTTTTCAATAATAGTTTTCGTAAACTATTTGGCTAGTTTATTCTTCTATTTTTTAGATCGTTAGGAAGAATTATAATTAAAAAAAACCTTAGAAGTAGCGCCCAACGTGGGGCTCAAACTCACGACACCAAAATTAGGAGACTTATGCTCTTTGCTAGGCAGAATCCGGGGATTAAACCAATAATATATCTATGAAAAAAGATTTATTTTTTTATTCAAGAACGGCTCAAACTTCAAATCGACTTAAATCTAGTAGGCTCTTATGACCGCTCGCATACGGTTTGGCAGGGATTCGATTAACCTCCTTACATAAGCCTGATCCAAATTCTCCCACTCGTCACGGAGAGCATTTGCTAGTCCATGCAGATCCGCTGGGGCAACATTTTGGGTTCGTATCCGTCTGTGAAGGAGGTCCCACACGTGCTTGATAGGGTCCATGTCCGGACTTACCGCAGGCCAATCTAAAACTGGAATACCAACATCGTTAAGGTATTCCTGGACGATTATTGCAACATGCGGTCGTGCATTATCGTGCATTAACATGAATTCGTTTCCTATAATTGGCGCATATGGTACTACATGTTCTTCTAAAATGTCCGTTATATACCTGTGGGCAGTCAGTGTACCTCTGTCTACTGGTACTAACTCTGTACGACCTGTTAAACAGATGCCTCCCCAAACCATAATAGAGCCACCAGCGAAATTAGGTCTAGGTCTGATATTACACTGCGAATAGCGCTCACCGTCTCGTCTGTACACTGAGATACGCCTATCTGAGGTGTAAAGACCAAATCTTGACTCATCTGTGAAGAGTATATTGGCCCAGTCATTAATGTTCCAATTTACATGTTCTCTGGCAAACCTTAAGCGAGCCACTCGGTGGTTCCTAGTGAGACGAGGGGCTGTTACAGCTACTCTAGCTCTTAATCCACTCTGTCGTAACCTATTCCGAATAGTTTGAGTACTCACACGAGTATTTCTGACTCTGGCCAAGTCGTTCTGCAATTGTCTCGCAGTTACATGTCTTCGACGTAATGCTTGTAGTAGTAAATAGCGGTCATCTTGGCGAGTAGAACATCTTGGACGACCTGGTACAGGTCTTCTACTGTAAATGCCTGTTTCCCTATATCTGGCTACGGCTCTAGAAACACTTGACTGATTGATGTTCATCAAATTAGCAACGTATGCTTGAGATCGTCCATCTTCGATTAAAGCAACTATAGCAGCCACTTGTTCTGAAGTTAAATTGCTCATTTTAGTTTTAAAAGCGTTGGCACAGAACTCTGACTTCGCACTTTAAAATTTGTCCGTATAGGAAGACTTTCAATAAACAACTGAACAAACCTTACACATATGCATTTTTCTAAATGTGTTCTTTTAGATAAAAAAAAAAGTAAAAACTCTAAGTTCCATTATTTTGTTAGTGTTTTTATAGTTCACATACACGAGGCAAACTTTTTGTGTATTTGAGTTTAACGTATAAAAATATCCTGGTTCATAAATGCCCTTTTTTAGTTTATGCGATACTTTTTTGGCGGAGTGTACTAATATTAGCCAGTCATTATCGACAATCTAACCAATGACTCATTAAATCCTATGATTGCACGTAGTCGTTTGTGTTTCAATTTATTATTATTGGTGTTGTTTAAGGGCCCGCTTATTGGAAGTAATATTTTGCTCGTGCCAACGTGCCGAAGAAAAATCCAATAAAGCAACCGCATGCTGATAACTACCTAATTTTGGCGCAATAACGCCGCCCATAGAGACCACATAAGATAATTTACCGAGGGCCGAATATTTCACCGAAGGTCTTTGTTTGCGTTGCGGTTACAAGAGAAATATTACCGGACCCGGCGCTGCCTAGAATTTTCATGTAAACTTTGTTATACCGGCAATAAAATTTATTCTACCAGTGCGTTCGACGCATAGAGTTAACACGTGTAAGTACATATTATTTTAGTAATTTAGATATGCGTAAACAAAACAGACATGTTTAACTCGATAATTCCAATTTAGATAGAAGAGTATTAAACTATAATAACGGTTAATATGTCCTTTCAAAACATTCGTAATTATTTTAAGCAGGAAGCGTTCCGATATCCATGTTAATAAAATTATTATAGGCAATTAATTTGCATACGACCATACACCTATATGGCTCATAAATTTAAATGCGTTAACGTTAAGCGTGAAATACGATACAAGGGATGATATTTATAAATTTAGATATTTAACATCGATTATCAAATGTATATGTTAGCACAAATGCTGTTATATTTACCTTACATGGAATATGGAGTATGATAATTTACTTTTATGATTATTCGCACAATGAAAGCAATAACTTTATATAGAGTTGTATAATATTTTAATTGCATTAACTAAAGTCACGTAGAAACTAAGGAAGTTAAGTTAAATTTGAAAAAAAGAATATGTAGAAAAATCTTTTTTACTTCTTTATTGAACTAGACCATCCGCCAGGTCTAGTGGCTTGCACCTTTGGTTATCAGTCGTGGGGTCGCGGGTTCGAATCTCACTGTGGTCAATTGCAATCGCCGATTTTTTCCGGGAAAATTTGGCTCTGCGTGGGTGCCTACAAGTATATTTAGACTCCATCTACTCCATTAAAAAAAAATATGTACCTACTCTTGAATCAGCTACAGCCGTTAAGCCATCTTCGTTATTAGAACTTACAACTATTTGTTATAATCTATAATAATATCTAATTAATATTAATGATTACAGGTTGTAAGACTACGTTAAGTTGGTAATGTGTGTGGAAAAATTGAAAAGAAAAAAAATTAAAAAGACAGGAAATTAATTATGAATTATAAACATGTTCAACATTATGAAAACAGAAAGGAAAGCAACAACAACTGCCAGCGGGTTGAGAATGAGGAAGGCAGAAATTTAGGAGTCGGAAATAACTAACTGTAGATTTGTACATTTTGAATAAGTTTACTTTGTAAAGTAAATTCCTTTGTTCGTGACTGTTAATTTGTACTTTTCTTACACTGAAAAAGTATGTTGGAAATCCTTTCTGCGCCTTGCTAAAGGGCACGCAGCTGCAGAAAAGGATTCAAATTAAAACATATTTGATATATTTTTAAGCAGAAATAATATTATAATAAAATTTTATGTCCGGTAAGTAGGCCAATGGTCAAATAGCCTTAGTTCCGTTTACACAGCCTGAATAGGTTTTTATTAGTATTTAGCAAAGGGTTGACCAACTTTTTAGCTACGAGTTGCCCAGAAATTTATCTCCAGAAGCATATAGTCATCTTATGCACTGTTGGCATCTCGCTTGGCCAGTTGATCGGCCATCTCGTTACCCTTAATGTGAGAATGCCTTTGGATCCAAACTAATGTGATTTTATTTATCATAGCAGAGAAAAGGACTTGTTTTTTGATTTGGCTGCTTAGTCATTACATCCCCTTGAACCATTATCTATAATTTCTGCAGTTTAGACCGCGCTGTTTTTTTCTTCTAATTATGGCTACCATACTATGGAAGCATAGGTGACCATAGGTCTTATAAATGCCTGATAAAGTGAATATACAATTTTTGGATGTAGACCTCAGATTTCTCAGAGGAACTTTGGCAGGACTAGTACGTCATTGTTACTCTGTGGATGATTCTGTTTAATTGCTTTCTCCAATCCAGTCTCTGGTCTGGGACTTTGTTCGAGTATTCTAGTTGGCCACCGTTCAGGAATACTTTATCTAAAAATAGTAGCACCACTGGTTAATAATATTGAGGGTCTTCAAATGAATATGTTATCAATATTCCATCATCAGTAGAAAACCAAAAGTCAACAATATATTACTTATTAATGAAAAATTATACTTTAGAGAGCAATACAAATCTAAGGAAGAGAAATTCGAACTTTAATATGAAATGATTGTCTTGACGGTTGTAACTGGGCAACAAAAACCAAATACAACAAATAAAAGTGTTGAATTTGATGATGTGCAAGTTGAAAATCCGCTTCAGTTACTTCCTAAATTTAAATTTTAACTAGATTAGTTTCGGCTAATATTGATCGTCTTCAACCCACAAGCAGCCATTAAGCTTGAATTTGTCCCTCACTCTCATTTTTTTTCCTAATTTCTCGTAATTGACTTTTTCTATTTTATCCAATTTTTCAATTTATGTGACCTCCTTGGAAATACTAGTTTAGCCATCACGAAGAAAGCTCAGCTATCACAAATTTAAGAGTTACATGGACCAGTTTGAAACTAGAAAAAAAAAAAAACTAAAATATGAACTTTGTGAAGTAATTTTAATTAAATAACTGCTTAGAGCACTAAATGTACATGAACATAAAGTTGGTTGGATAGTTCAGTAGTTTGTGAACGTCTTCTGACTATCCTACTGGTTTTACGATCCTGAACTTATAGTATATTTATTGTATTGTTTTTGCCTGACAGTGTTGATTGAGACGTTGCTTTTGAGAAGGAAATTATTTTTGGAAAACTAAATTTATAATTCTTTGAAATATAATAAGATATCCATCATAACTTACAAGATAGACAATTAAGGAATCAAACTCTTATCTAGAGCTTTACTCAATCCACTTACTTTGCTACTGCCTTTGGCAGATACAAGAGTCAGAAGCAAGATTTGAAAATTTCCTTATTTCTTTGATGTCGAAATTTATGCCCGTGTACGTCAATGAACTGCTATCAACTCATTATAATAACGAAGCTTCGAACTCCATTAAAATTCGATTCGGCAACCAACACTGTTAAAGCAACCGAAAATGTGGTTGACTGTATGCCGGTTAGGTAATAGTAAGGAGGCATCGTTTCTGCCATCAAAGACACTACAACACCTCTTGATACCGTCTGAACTGCTTCTCACCGAGCTCTTCGAAATTTATCTGTGCACGTGTAATATATAGGTGCCTGCATACGTATAAAACTTCACAAAGCGGAGGCCACAACTCGAACACCGGTTTTGGATGAAACGGGTTAATTTGCTTTCGAGTGGTGATTGAATTGGAAACCTTCGCGGATAAACAATATTCAAAGGCAACAAGAGCACAACCCCTCTCGCTTATTTATTCCGGAAGGCTATTGTTTCGTCTGCCTAACTAATTTAAACTTTATAGGTTACTTATTAATTTAAACTCGTTTCCATCTTTGTATCGGGATTACCAGCATTATTCTCTTAGTATCGAGTCGATAATTTCAAAATGGGATTAGCCCTAAATGAAATAATAAGTTTCGGAAAAGCGAGATTGTATTAACACCGCGTTAAAATATAAGGGTCGCAGCGTTTCTAGTGTCAGATATTCTATTGCAGAATACCGGTAAAACGTATTATGTGATTATTTATTGAAATTTATTTATTTCAGAGTTCCGTCAGTAGGTACTTGCGCTCTTGCACTACAAATGGAGCAGTACGTTAAGTAAAGTTATTAATAATTCTTTATCTGCAAGTCTACTATTGTAAAGTTCCGTTTATTCCATTTCCGTTTGAGGCTAGGAATGATTATATTCATGTACATATTTTTGAGCAAAAACGGTATTTCTAATAATTAACATATTTAGGTATTGCCTAAAAATATATAGTTAGATTATACTAACATTCGTATATTTTCCGTAAGCAAATACTATGAATCTGTTTTTTTATTTATTTTAGTAATTTGGTGAAATAAAAAAGAAATCTGTCGAACCAATTGAATAGAATAGTCCTCAGTCGGCCGATTTACCTCGGAATATTTTAAAATACAAAACGCGTTAAGATCACATAAATCGAAGTCGGAATCCAATTTACGAAAATCCACTTCCCACCTTTTCCGCAAAAAAATCGCCGATCTCCTATGCCTTTGTGAGGACAAAAGACACTCCATTTACATATATATGGGCCTTATATAAAAGAAATGGGGGATAGTTTCACTGTTTCGTTAGAATCGGATATGTAAAGGTTTGTAAAGTGGAAAGGGGTGCATATATATGTATATATAAAGGGTTGGAGAAGAGTGGATTTAAGCGAGGCCAAAAAAGCTACTCGTGCCTTCTATAACCGGCTCATGAATATTTTTTTTACCGGAACGCTCTCATAAAGGGTCCGATGCGCGTACACCACGCGAAGACTCGAGCGCAAAGCGTGTCAAATGAAGAGTTTGTCACTTGTGACCTGGACATCAATCATGGGTGTGTGCGGTATGGGCTTTGAACGTTGCTGTTTTTGAATTTTTTTGTTTCGTCCGTTGTTTCATTAACTTGGATTTTATTTATTCATTTATATTTTTTTGTTTGTCTTCCCCAAAGCACCGCTTTTAGAATTGCCATGATGGCTATACAGAGGATAATGCAGCAATTTAAATACATGTGTTTCATTTGAGGTTAGTCTGCTATCGCTTTGTTTGTCTTCCACCACGAAACGCTGAAATGAAAATTCGTGTGTATATACTGGGTTAGGCAACGGGATATCTCTAAAACACTGCATCAAATCAAGAAAAGATCTTAATAAGGTTTGTTATAATGTAATCTTAATCCTTAATCCTACTTTGAAATCTTAAATGGGAACCCCCATTTTGTATTACAGATTCGGATTCTACGCCATCAAGTATGTAGTTTTCGTTTGAAACTGTTTTTTCGATTCGTAACAGATACAGCGCAATCTGCACAATCGCAGAAAACATGATTGTGAATAAAAAATACACAAAAAAGAGAAGCAAGCAAATATGACTTTGTGTTTCCGTTATTTTAACATAAACTAACATTTCAAAAAGCCATGTATTAGAAACTATGCCCCTTCACTTCAATACATTTATTTATTCGCTATTCAACGATACAAAACCGTAGTTTATTCAGTACTTGACAAGGTGTGAATACTTACAGATTCACCGATCCCCATTTAGATTATTAATTATTAATAAAATACAAATTACTTAGTGTTGAATATTTCAACAGTAATGGAGTATTGATTGGTATTACGTGAAAAAAAAAGACTTCTGAATTTCGATCGATTGTAAGTATTTTGGTAGTTGTGATCTTTAAAGAAATTCCATTCTAAATTACATGTTGTAATGGAAACTCCTACATGCATAAGGGAGTAAGCCTTAGATGTGCATCTAGTACTACTTTTACTCATCAATAAAGATGTGTTTGTAAGTTTTATGTGAAGATTTAGAAGGATCAAACTTAAGATGGCTGTATTCATTTCATAAATGGTGCAGCGTATTTGCAAATAAGGCGGAACTTCTGAAAATATGATACCCCATATTTGATCATTTTTAAAACTTCCTCCATATTATATATAACATTACTTGTTCAAAAAAAATCTTTTCCAAACCAAGCATTTATTTCACATTATGTTGGTAAGACAAGTTTTTTCTTGCCTTAAAAAGTTTTTGTCTTGCGGATATTCAAAACTACGTTTTGAATATCCGCAATATTGCAAATCCGAAATCAATATTGTTGTTGTTGTTGTTGTTGTTATTGGCCTTGGCGTTAGCCATTAGCCACGTGAAATCGATATTGTTTCTTGGAATTTCTATGACAAAAGTATTCTAAACTGTGGCATTGACAATAGGAAGGAGAACATGAGTAATGGAATTCCTAATCTAATATAGGGTTTTCTAGCAAGCCCGGTTCATATAGCCCGAGTTCTATATAAACCTACTGCATATCTATATCCTTTATATGAAAAAGTGCATAAAGCATAACTTATATTCTATACCGTCTCACATTTTCCTGTTGAAAAGAAATTAAATCCAACCAACAACCTAAAACTTCTCTGTGGCTCCGGCCTAATGAAAAAAAAAAAAAGAATCACTTTCAATCATCCAGCCAGCAAACACTCTATCCATTTTTTCGTCCTTTTATCCGCAACCAGAATCAGCGGCCTTATTCACGATTCCCTTTTATAATCTAATAACGCTTTTTCCAAGGCTTTTGTTCATTAAATTTTACCATCATTCTTTAGGCCAATGAATCTACTAACATCTTTTTTTTTACCAACACAGATTTTTGAAGGATTACAATAATTTACACGTTATTCGTTCCCACACACTAAAACATATTTGCAATTCCTGGAGAAAATTCCAGTAATGTATAGAGTAAATTTATCAAAAATTAGAAAATATACCTAAAGTTTTCTATTAAGTTTCCCATTTTTTGGCAATTTTAAGTTACTGGAGTTTTCTATAGGAATTGCAAATATTTCTTAGTGTGCATACATTCTATAAACACGCTAATAATTCTGCCTTAGAAGAATCCAAATATGCATTTTCTTCTTTTAATGAGAATATCAATAGGAATACTTAAAAATTACGCTATTTCTTAGAACCGCAAGCCAATTACCGAAAAGAGATATGTGCTTGTTACAATCTCCTTTCTGCACCTACGTAAAAATAGGAACATCGACAAAGCTACCGCCCATTGTATGTTGAAGACCTCGTTTGGCATACGCAGTAATGAAGGCCAGAGTTTTCTGCACATAGGGACTTCGACGTCTCGTAAACCTAGATGTCATGTACTTACCACTAAGAAGGATATATGTCTTTCGGCGTACCGCGCCCTCCGACGAAACGTATCGTTGAGATTTTCCTCATTAGCGGAACTTGATCTGCTTGAAGCGGCAAAAGAAGTACGCTTGCAAACCAGGTAGTTATAGAAGTAAAAAAAAAAAAATAATTGTGTTGCTGATTCATTACGAAAATAACTTTCGTATACCCACACCGCGATCAATGATTCTCAATCTCCGTATGCATAGGCGAGTTTTAGTTGTGTGTAAGTGCAAAGTTTCTTTCATAAAAAGCCACCATGTGGGATTGATTAATGAACTCTCGCGCGGTAGAGCGGAAGGGGTAGGTGTCGTGTCTGCCATCTAAGAACTTAAACTTGCTGAACTTGTTATTAACGATTGGTTGAATGTATAAAGGCTTAGCCTTGCGTAAACGAAAGTTGCAGCGCGGTGGATCAATGTAACGCTTAGATTTACTTCCGCTAAATCTGTTGCTCTCATGTTGGTTGTAGTTGCTTTTTATGAACTAAGCGCTAATGATGCTTTAATTAAAATACTAAGCACTATGATTGATTTTCCTTAACAACCTTAAACAGCCAATGGATACAAAAACACATGGTATGATTATACGCAGCTTAAACGGAATTAAATTGAGATCAGCAAAATTTAAAGACCCAGGGCTTGCATTAGACTTATAAAATGTATTTCTACGTTTATTAAATATTACAACGTGAATCTCTAAATATTCCACAGACACAACCACCCTCAAAACTGTTTACTTCGCTTATGTATTGGGCATAATTGAATACGTCTGCTGAATAAGCAATTTATCTTTTTGCAGCATTGATGCTTGCTGATTATATCCCTAATAACACTGGGCAACAAATTTTCGAAAAGTTCATGCTTCCAAGCTGAAAATAGTCATTTCTTAATGAATTCAAAGTGTTGAACACGAAAATGACTAAGAAAAAACTGAATTGGCTACGGGTTTTCTGTAATATGTACGCATATTTCAGAAAAAGTGTACTTATGTCAATATTATAATACATGGTAAGAAAACATTAGTCTGCTTCTGGCTTTCGACTTCTTTTGGCCTGCCGTTTGTAGTGGACTTGTGGAGCATCTCTACTGATTGTCCAACTTACAGCAAATGCTGCATTAACTTCTTTGCATGAAGGGGTGATGCAATATGACGCAAAATTTCGTAATTTCTCACTAAATTGCATTACATTATGCAATAGCATCTATACAATGGACAAAACGTCAATATCTCTGGAACGTGAGCCAATCAACTTTTTTCAATGTGATATTCGTGTTCAGCACGTTGAATTCATTCAGGATTGGGTACTTTCACCTAAGAAGCAATTTCACTGTTGACCAGTGTAACCGTTTTGGGAACTACAGCTCGATTAACATATACATTGACTATTGGTTTCAAGAGTATTTTAATTTAGAAAGGGTGGACCTGTCAGTGATAGCGTGGCAACGAAAGAGCTGTAAACAACAACAAGAATCCAACTATTCCTCACAAATAACAAAATAGAATCATCGCAAAGTTCGGACCGAACAAGTTACGCGTCGCATCGAATTTTCCGCAACACACATAAAAACCCTTTTATTCGAAACTTCCATAATTAGGAAGAACTAAACTCGGAACGAAGACGCAGTCCCTTTCAAGGACTCTACGCCAAATCGAATTGATTGGGCGAGCTTTTGACGTCAGCTTTTTTACGCGCACCACTCTGAGATAGCGACTTTCCTTTTTCTCAACTTTATTACACGAAAAGGAACAGTAACCGGGATTCATAAATATTCTTATGTAAACTAACTCGTTCGCGTGTTTTACGCAGAGAAAAACAATGCCAGTTTTTTCCGTCTTTTTTCTTCCTTAACGCTTAATTGGATATTTATATGGTAAACAGGGGGAATTATTTTAAATTATTTCTTTCTGCTTTTGTTGACATTACGTGGGGATGTTCCTTTCATGTATTTTTACGCTCCGCTTCCTTTTTATACGTTATCGAGTAAGTGACGCATGCAATATCATAGAAGCGAATCATGCGTCACAGTTTTCTTGTATGTCCAATAAAAAATATAGCCTTCGGAGAGAAATATATATTCTTTCGACGCCTTTATTTACTACCCGTAAATCTCACTTAAGAACCAACCAGTTCCGAAATTACTATAAACTTCCTAATGCATCAATTTGTTCGCAGCATTCCCCGTATCGCGAAATAATAAGAGCCCCAGGAGAGCGTGTAAGTTATTTCGTACAGTGCCTTGGCTGGCGTTATGATGCAGTTTTATGTTTTTGCCAATAAAAGTTTATCTTAAGCGCCGCTTAAACTACATTTTAAATAACGGAAGCTGGCGACTAATGGTTTCCGTAATGGCTTTCTGAGTATCGCGGATTTGTAAGGTGTTCTTGAAGGGCGTTACGTCAAAGGTGAAAAACCTACCACGCCGCTGTACGTACAGTCGGATTTCGTCTGGCTTCGACAACAGCTTGCGAAACGTAGACGCTGTGTTGAAGCTAATTGCATTTAAATGATTTTATAGGAGATCTAACCGTTTTGCGGTTTTATTATCGTTGGAGTTGTGTAGTTGTATGAAAATTTTCTTAAATTATTAAACTTGAATATTATATTATCTAATCCACCCTTCATTGAAGTCCCAGTGAAATGTAAAATTTTACTGAACTAGCAGCAGTTTTATGAATACATCACGAAATCAATAAAGCTAAATAAATATTTTGTTACGCTGCCTACGTACCAAAGCCAAAGACCAAACGGACATCGGCAACAATTTATCGGCAGTAAATTTTTCAATTTGATTTATGTACATAGGTACCCGCGGAACTGGAATGCTTAACATTTGGAGGAAGAAAATTTATTATCCCACAACCCAACGAATTTCAAATTACCCGTTGCCCCTTATCGACGAATATCTAAGATTGAAAAGACTCGAAATCGAATTTTATACCCGCAATAAACCAACCCCTCTTTAATTTAAGACATAGAAATGATACGTGCTTTCATTTCGCAAACATGAACGTATATGCGATCGGAAACCCTTTGAGAGATGGATTCGCAACATAGGCAGGTGGCCTCGTTATAACAGTGATGGAATATGAGGGAACGTGATATCTTTGTCTATACGTGACTTCGTCGGCGGTGATTTCTTTCGATTTACGTTTAAGATTGTGTTGTTTGCTATATAATAGTTACATCCTCATGCATAAAGGAAATGAATGCTGGAAATGTTCTCAAGAGAATGAGAATTACTGCAAGTTTGCAGCATATCAACATTTGCTGCGTACATTTGTTTATATATGTACTATTGATTTTGTATACAGGGTTTTCCACGGTAGCCGTTCGTTAGAAGTTTCCGAGGACAGAAAAAAACCTGGAACTCTGAATTTTTGGAATCCGGGGTTATTCAAGATTCTCTTTCATTTTAAAATATTTTCAGGGTCTTACCACTTCCGGTTATACCGGAAGTCGCCATAAACTTTCTTATTTTAAATAGAACACCCTGTATATTATTTCATTTTTAAATTCCTGCGAAAATTTTATGATAAGTTCTAATAGGTTTCCCTATACCTATTTTCAACTGCTACTTAGATATCTTGATTTTTTTGAAAATTTTGAAAGAAGTAGCGTTATTTGCAACATAGTATCTTTTGCCCATTTACGACTGGTAATAAACACTTCTAGGGTAGATGGAAGCTCAAGAATGACACTTTCGAAATCCACATTGACAATTGATTTGTCGCACACAGGGTGTCCAAAACTGCATGACCGATTACAAAATCTTCAAAGTTGAAAAAGTTCTTTTTTTCAAATAGAACACCCTGTATATTATTGGATGATCAGAATTTAATTCTGCATCGATTCGCTGGGACTTTCCCTATACCTATTTACAACGGTTTTCTTGTTATTCCATAGTTTTTACTAAAATCTAATAAAACTACAAAATCGTATGCATTGATTATAAGAGGAATTAGAACAAGTGACTTGACAGTTGTTGATTTTATGTCAAAGTAGTACAATTCTATTTTGCTAATTCTATGAAATACAGTTAATAATGGAGAATATTGAAGAATATTCGAATAATGATCTGCTAAATTTGTTTTATACGCACGGTGAATGTGAACGAATTGTCAAACGCACATGTAGATTATTTAACGAGCGATACCCGGACTTATAGTATGACTTGAGGTATACCAGATTTTAGTGGGAGTGCTTCAGATGTTATGCAATTCAAAGTGACACCATGAAATACTGAATTCTAGGCACGAGACAAAAGAATTTATAGCTTCATCACCAAATACAACGTAGTGATGAAATAGTGAATTTTACATCATCTTCGAGGACAAAGGCTGACGATGAAGAAGTATTTATCGCCACCCCAATTCTCATCTAATGTAATGTATCTAAATGCATTCTGACTATATAATTCTACACCTGTAGAACTCTAGAATGCATTTTCTTTAGGTTTTTAACAATTTGACATGATAATTCCGAGTTGTTAAGTAATGAAACTCTTTAAGAATTTTTATTTTCCTCATATTTTTTTTTTGTTTGTTTATTTTTGCAGTGGTATCTTGTATAATCTGGTCGTTTCCTCGGATCTTCCTCTGATGATAAATTTGTTCAACGTCTTAGTCGTATTTTTATTATTTCTTTCCTGAAATAGTTAATTTTTTAGATTTTCTTATTGGTAATTTTCAAACAAACTTTATCCATTGCTCAATAATATAATAATCATGCCACCGGAATAATATTAATTATCTATGAACACTATATAATGATACACATAATGATACATCTTTGTGTTTCACTATTGCATTGTATGATCAATAAGGACAAACGGTATATGTAGAATTGTATGTACCCATAATTACTTATTATAGTTTATGTTAGTTATCAACATAATCTGGTAAATTACACAAATAAATACAAATGTATATTCTCTAGTGTGGCATTATTACATACTGTGACATTCAGCTATGCGGATATTGTTGGATTAAAATCGATTTAATTACCAAAACTCTATTACTATGTTAAAACCTAATACGGTGACAATACAGACCTTGCATGCACAGTATTACACCAATGTTGGTATAGCATTTGCTTCGCTGATCTTCCACAAATGTTTTCCCAACGGGGATATACAGGGACACGAAACCTGGCCTGGCTACGGGAGCGCTGCGTCCTCTCCCGTTTGTAACCTTTCGCCCTCAACGTATTAGCAGCACCGGTGTATATTCGCAATGCAGTCGACACACGACTTTACGTTCAAGTGCATGACAAAGCTCTCGGTAGCACCCGAAGTGAATTGTATAGTACTCACTTGAACAATCTTGTGGAGCGGTGGCGACAATCGCGCGCGTTATATTTTAAAGTCAACGCGCTACATAGTGGATATTCTGTGTCTTCCACTCTCGCAATTACTTCCGGCTAATATTAACAAAAGTAATGTCTCTGTGTTTCGGAGCTAGCTTCGGGATATCTCACACGAGTATAATGGAATAACTTTAATATGACAACCGGAATGGTTGTTTCAATTCGGAGGTGTATGCAGTACATATGCGGAACTTGTAAATACATTAAAACAGTGGCATTACCAGCCATAATCTCAGGAAAGCGTAACTTGGAGTTATACACGGTTTTAACATATTTTCATTTTGGATAGTAAGAATTGGATCATGTACGCTGAACTACGTTAAGTCTTAAGACACCGCATGGCGCTAATCTTTCCTCAAATCTATCTAATTAATGACGATCTTATCCAAAGTATTTTAAAAAACAAAGATCACCTGAAACTGTGATTATGAGGACAGATTTCCATTCTCGGATCTACAAATCATTGGATGTTTTACTATCGTATTCATTATATAATCAAATAGTAGAGGTTCGATTTCCACTATATATTGGACACCCAGAACATGATAATATTGGTTTATCTATTCTACGAAAACACCAGGGCTGTTTGATTATCTTGGCGGATGGCTCTAAAATCATACTTGGTTGTGGAAACGCTTATAATATATACAATATGGTTTTTCACCAGTTGTTTGAAACAAGAAGTATACCCAAAGTTTATGAAGCTAAAGACCGACAACAAGAGTAGCCCAGCAGCTAAAGGTATCGAACAAGGGAAACGGAAATGGCTTCAAGAAATCAACAAAACAGAATACAAGAAGAGAGATATCTACAACATTTATCTGAAGGTAATTCATACTGAACTTTTATTTCGCTTGCATTTTATAGAATTTTCAATCGTAGACTCAGATATTAGAGAAAAAGTAAAAAACATTAACAATAAAAAATACGTTAGGCAAAAAAACAAATTAGAGAAACTCATTAAATATAAACCTAAGAACTTAAATAATAATAAAAAAACTCAATTTTCACAACATAAATTTCATGATAGATTCATTAACTTAACTAATACCACATTTTCAATACAAGAACAAAACTTATTACAAAAAGGTTTCAAACACAATATTCAACCGTTAATCAATACAACAAATTTGGAAACAATAGCCGTAGAGACAGAAGTCATATTAAAAGAATATCTGAATAATTCAACCTTAAAACATCTCTCTGCTAATAACATCAAGAATAGCGTCCACAAAAAATCACATCCGAGCAAAGAACTTTATGTCGCAAAGAATATTCACAAGAAGTCCTTAAACAACAATATTATCTTCACACGTGCAGACAAAGGTAATACCATTATAGCTCTCAATCAAGATACGTACATAAACAAAACAATAGAATTTATAGACTCCGGTAGTTACGAAATATTACAAAAAAACCCAACAGATAAGTTTCAAAATTCAGTAAAACAAGCAATAGATAGAGTAAATAGCATTATAGATGTCAAACAAAAATATAAATTAACCACAATGAACCCACTAGCACCCCAATTATACTCCTTAATCAAGTTACACAAAGATGGTCAGCCTATAAGACCTGTGGTCTCATACATCACAGCCCCTGCATACAAACTGTCATCATTTTTAATCCCTATTATCAAAAAATTTTGCAATTTCCAATCAAAATATAGCATCAATAATTCATATGATTTAATAAACAAAATTTCATCAATCAGTTTACCAGACAACGCAAAATTAATTTCATTTGATGTAAAAAACTTATTTCCTAGTATACCCCCTATAGATACAATCAAGTTAGTAGAGAAAATGTTAGAACAAAATAGAGTCAACCCAGTAATTAGTAATGATATAATACTTTTACTTTCTACATGTCTTAAACAAAATTACTTTGAATTCAACAACAAATTCTATAATTCTAAAGAAGGTTTAATTATGGGTAATCCATTAAGTCCGTTATTAGCAGAGATCTTCATGAACGACATAGAAAACAAAATCCATCAACTTCCATTGTCCAGATCGTTTCTTTACTGGTACCGATATGTAGATGATATTATAGTTTGTTTTACAGGCACGAACAGACAACTAAATACTTTTATACAAGCTATCAATAACATTCACCCCAACATCACCTTCACAATAGAATCTGAAATAGACAATCAAATAAATTTTTTAGACCTTACGATCACTAGATTAAACAATTTACACTCATTTTCTATTTACCGCAAACCAACTCACACAGACATTACTATACATAACAGTTCGATGCACCCCTACAGTCATAAACTTGCCGCATATAACAGTATGATTCATAGATTAACAAATATCCCGATGATAGAACATAATTTCAACACTGAATTCAATATTATAAAACAAATAGCGGTAAATAAGGGTTATAATCCAGACATTGTAGATAATTTGTTGAATAAAAAACTCCATAGACAGGCAATTAATTTAGTATATCCAGCTATTAAAAATACCAAAGATAATTTTAAATGTATTACATACATTGGTACACCGAGTATACACATCTCGAAATTACTAACTTCTAATGGCTACAAAATCAGTTTTAAAACCAATAATAATTTAAATAAATATATAAAAAACAATAAAACAAAAATACAGGACAAACACAAATCAGGAGTCTACAAATTAACTTGTGGTTCGTGTCCCAACATATATATAGGTCAGACCGGTGATTTTCAAAAGAGAATGGAACGCTTACTGGTCATCTGCAAGTAAAACTCATATGACTTATTTTGCGTATATCCACCCTGAAGTACAAAAGAAATATTGGTTACTACATGCAGATTTTTCCGGTCTACCATTGCAAGACTAAAATTTATTCATGTGCAGTTTACTGAGCATCTATCGCAGTTGCTAAATGTTAGGTTAAAAGAATGTAGGACCCAACTAATCTATATATTTTTTAACATGTTCTGTAGCCATTTTTCGGGCCGGATATCGACATTGTGTCGACTGAAACCATACATAAGACACATTTTAGCAGAAGAAAGGGCTAGATACAGTCGATTCATATTCATACGAGTACTGAACGTGTAAAAAATGATTTCATTCTAAAAGTGTTTTGCATGTGTTTGCATGCTGACCAATTTGGGAAAAACGAAATTATTGCTATGTCTGCAGCCATATTTTATGCGAAGGTAAAAAATACATAATTTGAATGAAAGCTGAAGGTTCGATTAAAAATTAAAATACTTTCAAATGCTTCGACAAAATGCTAGCGCGGTGCATTATGACCCATTAAAATGAAATCAGCTTCAATAAACGGTGCAGAAAGCAGTTACATCTTCTTGTAAAATGACGTTTATGTCCCTATCGCTATTCATTGAACCACTTTGCAACACTACCAGGTCTGTACGAGCTTCAGCACAGATCCCACCTCCTTTTTTTTTATTCCTTTAAAACCTTTCTACCGTTAGGAGTAAGGTCACACCCTCTGCGACCATGTGACGTGAGCACGAGCAAACTTAAGTCGCTCTACTCTATGGTGTCGGCGAAGTTCTTTACCATTAGCAGGTCTCCGAGCAAGCAACAGTATTGGTACATACTCTGACTCAACAAACGTCTTCAAGTCTGTGTTTGGTTTCAACTGTTGCCATTCTTCTATTCCGGAGAATACTCAAAGTAAAATTTCGACCATCTTGAGCAGATTTCGACCTCATAAAACCTATTCCTGGTCGTCTGGATTTAAGATTGAGTCTCGTTGCAGCGTCTAATGATCCTGTGGATGATGCTTTGTGACATCCCAAGATAATTTCATACATACGGCTGACTTCTCCTACCTTGAGCCTCAGCTCAGACATCAGTTGGTGAAAGAAGCACAATAAGGCTTGGAAAAAAACAGAATTTCTTGAATTTGAATAAAGTCAAAAATAGCTTGATCAAGTTTTCTCAAAATTTAAAATGCATTAAAACAACTTTGCAAGCACAAAACTTGCTACAGATAACGCAAAATAATGCTGTCATCATAACAAATATCAAACAGATTTTAACACCTCCTTTAAATAAAATACAGGCCGCACCTCCAAAATATTGCACCAGCTATAAAGAGTGCTTATCCTGTTCGCCTGTATGCAAATTCAAGCGAACGAAGAAATAAGCGAACGAAGGGACAAATTAATATCAATTTGGTTTCCGCCTTAAATTGAAAGCCGTAAATCACTATTTACTGTTGCGGAGAGAAAACAGCTACACGGCGGGGATAGCAAGGGAGTCCAGCAAAGGAAGAAGAAAAAAAAAACGGATTGGAATGAAAGAGCAGAAACGACAGGACTATCTCTTGAAGAAAAACGCGGCGAAAACGGAACGATAAATATCGCTGCAGTAGTAGTTTTGTTTTCCCTCGGGGAATAACAAATACCAAAGCAGAAGGATTTACCTCTCTACAGAGAATAAATGAAATATCAATCCGGGAGAATAAATCGTTGCATATTCGTTCTCGAAGTCCGGACTCAGGGCGAGATAAAATACATCAATGTCAACGTGTTACGTGGATTAGTAGGAGATATCGGATTGGGACGCAAATATGAACTGTGGAACACGACATACAATCGTACAGGTACATATTTCACGTTATTTCCAGTTTTGTTTATCGAGGCGAACGTAAATCTAAGATATGTTGTGGAGTAGTCGAGTAGTTGTTATTCATATGGATATACACAAAGAAGTAAAACTTATACATGTACATAGAAACAATTACTGTTACATCAACAAATATATAATTTTTTGTTTTTATTTGCAGTTGTTTGTAATATTGTGAACTCGAATAGATGCAGTAATTCAGTTGGGATGCCTAAAGGGTCTATACTGGGACCAAACTTTATTTTAGTTTATATAAATGAGATATCTTCACGATGTTCTCGCGTTGCATGCTGATAATATCAGCGTATTGATAAGCGACAATATCCTGGCTGAGCTTTTTGCAGAAGTGGATAAAGTCTTTTTACGTATTAAGAACTGGATGAACCTTAACAGATTAGTAATCAATTCCGTTAAAACTAACCTTATTCTATTTAATAGAGCTAAATATGATATGGGAAGTGCATAGTGATGAACTAATTGACTTAACCTTGTTGACACTTTGCACAGAAAAAAAAATGTTGCACACTTTAAAGCAATTATAAAGTTTAGTACAATAAATTATAGACAAAAATTATTACATTTATTGCAATAAATCCTGCGATTTCGTTACACAATTTATGTTGTCATAACTTATATACTGACTTCCAGGAAAATTGCAACACCTAGTTAAGTTGTCGAATGATTTTATTGAAATTTTCAGGAAACGTTTATTTTCATTAAACAAATTGATGATTAAAATTTGAATAAAATCTAGCCAGTGGTTTTTTTTGCAGGTTGTTTCCATAGCACATAGTAACTATAAATTATTAGTATTAGACCATTTAGTAACTGTCAAGTTTGCAAATTGTTGTTGTTACGTCACAATTTCATTCTGCACTTGATAGCAATGCCGAGAGTACGTCAGCATCAACATTTTGTCCAATTAAGTGATTTTGAACGTGGCCGTATTATTGGTATGAGAGAGGCCGGACTTTCGCTAAGAGAAATTGCTCGTCGTGTAAACCGAAATGTTTCAACGGTATTGAGGTGTTGGTCCAAATGGTCCGAGGAAGAGGTTCAACATCGTCGCCGTGGATCTGGACGTCCTCGAAGGACTACAGATCGCGAAGAACGTCGCTTAAGGCTTTTGGCCACAAGAGATAGATTTTCAACAACTCGATCAATTGCAAATGATTGGATGAGAGGTACAGGACTCAGAATGTCAATGTCAACTGTTTATCGCCGGATAAGATCTTATGGATTGCGTTCATATCGTCCATTTTTATGTCTTCCTCTTACACCACTTCACCGTCTACACAGACTAGAGTGGAGCAACTTAAGGGTTTATTGGGCGCAGGAATGGCATCAAATTGTGTTTAGTGACGAGTCCCGATTTTGCTTGTGGGCCCACGATGGTCGTAGGAGAGTCAGACGGATGCGTGGAGAACGTAAAAATCCAACATTTTTTGTGGAACGCAACACAGCCCTCACTCAAGGAGTTATGATATGGGGTGCAATATGTTATGGTAGCAGATCACCCTTGGTCTTTATTGACGGCAACCTTAACGCAGCTGGTTACATTGCTAATGTGCTACAACCAGTTGGCCTTCCATATCTTCAGGGGCTGCAAAATCCCATTTTCCAGCAGGATAATGCGCGCCCTCATACGGCAAGGGCTACAACACGGTTTTTGGAAGAATCTAACATTGTCGTCCTCCCATGGCCTGCTCGGTCGCCTGATTTGTCGCCCATTGAACATGTATGGGATATGATTGGTAGGCGAATAGATAATTTACCGCACCCTCCAGATAATTTACACGATCTTCAACAACGGATTCAAGAAGCTTGGGACGATATACCACAAGCAGCTATAGATCACTTGATTAATAGCATGCCAAGGCGTCTAGATGAGTGCATTACAAATCGTGGCGGAGCAACTCATTATTGAAAAAACTTGTAAAGCTTTTGTTCTTTTGTTTTTAAAACTTAATCATAACTTTGTTTCATAGAAATAGACGTTTTCTGAAAATTTCAATAAAATCGTTAAACAGCTTCTAGGTGTTGCAATTTTTCTGGAGGTCAGTATATATTAAAGTAGCATCACATACACTTGCTGCAAGTAGTAAGTTTACCCCAATGGTAAAAATTGCAACCAATCTAACTAAAATATTATAAATGACTGTAGCAAATTCTGTGAACAAGATTTTGCATACAAATCAACGACGCTATTGCAATAATTAATATAGTTGCGCATTTTTATTAGCCCAGGACAGCGTGGAATTGCCGCCGCATTAGGTGTGATTGCGAAGATCAGACGAGCGATTAACTGCTGAGTACCAACATCGGGGTATGGAAGCATTCCGTACTCGTACTGTGAGCGATTATTTATCAATTAATATCGTACCATTATACGATATTTACCATGTGAATATATCAAATAAGTATTAAATGGCAGCGTTTATCGTACGCAATTTACGTTGTGTAAGAATTCCAACGGTAATGAAATAAGCGTATTAATCCATCTTTACGACAATTTCTGTGATATCACAGATATATCTATGTTTATATGAATATAAATAATATATCATTTAAAATAAAATAAAGAAATTGTATTGACTTAGGGTAGAACAGCCGTGTTCGAAAGATAGAAGTATTTTTAAATGGTTCTTCATATGGGGCTTTGTTATCAACATTTTTGTCGTATTAATCTAGCGATAATAAATCGGGGGAAAAATAGTAGACGAGTGATTTAAAAAACCGTGATTCATCGCAACTAATTGACATATCCTTCTGCTATTTTTAACCATTAAATTAAGTACACTTTGCGCTCCAAAGTTTTAATAAAATGATTTGAGGCACTTATATAAAAAAAATCATGATCAACTATTTCAATTGTACAGGGTGTTTGAGACCACTTGTCCATGATCTTGTTCTAGCGATCTATGAAAGCTAGACTCATGCGACGAGAAAACTTAATAACAAAACCCTACCTGAAGAATCCTCTGAAGATATTTTCAACTCCCGGAAACGTTCCAATATACCGGAAGTCGATAGCAATTTTCTTATTTTAAATTGAATCATATATTTTTTCTTACTTCAGTGAATACTACAGATTATTTGAATATAATTTTTACTAGGGTTCGCTATCTCTAAATTTAACCGTTTTTGGGATATTCACGATTTTGTCAAAATTTTGACATTTGCATCTCTTTCAATTATATTCTGTATTTTATGAATAAACCATTAAAGATAATGTTCTTATTTTGTTACGGCATAAGAAAAATAGTCGTGCATACCAAATACTGTCATGGAAATCACTACATTTTATACAGAGTGTTCATAAATCGATGGTCAACTTCGACACATTTAACCTTAGAAAATTAATTTTTTTCAAATGTAACATTATATTTCTAATTATAGAGTTCGATGCAAAAATGAATTCTGCGCTGATAAGTATGAAAGATTTATATGCCTATTTATAGACGTCTTCGAGATATTAACCATTATTTAGTCATCTATTAATATCTCAGTACATTTCTTGCAGTGGGCTATGAAAAAGGCAAGTAACTTTGACAATCGTCAACACAAAGGTATTCATTATTAAAATCTAATTTTCCAAATCCTGATCGATTTTGATGTGGTCTTTATAAGTATTGTAAGAGACACTTTACATTAATTTACAGATGAGAAAAGAATTATTTGCTGATGTGCAAGTAATCATAGTTAAAAATTTAAATGTGCCAGATGTAACGGTGACAGGTGCTGCATTTTATTAAAAAGCTTTCGTTAATATATTATTGCATTTTATATTCCTTAACGCTATATAGTAAATATTAGAGAAGATTCAGTATTTGTAAACAAGGAAAATATTCTCTCAAGGGGGATGCCTTTTTTTATCACATTTCGCGAATGAAATAGGGTTTACGAGAAAAGATGGGAAGATTTATTACTATCTTTCAAAATATTTTCCAATCTTTTTAATGCATTTCTATTATTCACCTTTTGTACGTCCCACAGAAACAACCCTTTGAAAGGGAACACATTCCATTATATCCACTGCGGATATTGCATTGCTGTTTAAACCTATGAACAGATGTAAAGATCCCAGCATCAATGTTTACAAATATGATGTACCTATCTAGTATTATCTATATTGATGTAATAATATTAGTGTTAGATGATGCACATATGTACTTTCGGAATTAAAACGAATAATATTTACATAATCAATAAATTGATATTAAATTAACTTCGCTTCGTAACAGCCCGTTTATTTCCATTTTACTGCTTTTGAAAGCTAATATTATATTGGTAAAGCTCAGGCGGAATATACGAATTGCGTTTAAGCCGCTCGTAAAGGAACAAGGTTATGTCGTGGAGTACGCAGGACCACTTTGCCGCTATAGAGTTTATTTAACCTGCAACACACACAGATGTTCTTGACACTGTGACCTAAAAAGGTATCTTTATAACCGCCTAAGGGACTGACTCTGTGAGGTTTTACCCGGCTGGTCGGTGGACCTGTGTAAGGTTCCAGAGCGTAATTAGATCAAGAGTTTAAATAATGCAGAAAATGTAAGATGTGGAACGTTCCACTGTAACGTTATCATGTCTGAAAATTGTTGGTTCGGAATCCTCGAACGCGTACGGTCGGCAGAAAGAGCCTTTTTACTGTTGGGGGTATAATATGAAAATGGAAAATAGCAACTGTCAGATTAAGGACAGCAACCCCATACATATTATTTATTTGTTGTGAAATAGATCGTAATGTAAGAGAAAGCTTTTGTTTAAATGTAAATTCAATTCAAGGATTTTAGAAATAATATATGCTAATGCGTTTTAGTCATATGTTCTGTAATAAAATTTGTAATGAGATTGCTCCTTTTACTTTTAATTACCTACGTAGAAACCTCATAAAAATTGGGTATGTTAGATGCAACAAAAATAATACACTCCAAAACATAGGATTTAGCAATATATTTCCAAATTAAAATCATAATTTATGACCTGCTAAACAAAACTTATATAATGGCAGAGTCAAATACTAAAGGCTAATAATAGCATTCGATTTTTTGGGTTGCATGTCGCGCAAAAGTTACATAATAAAATACGATAGCTTACTAACTTGCCCTTCGACATTGCGACTAAAGCTGAATTCTAAGGAATTATATGAATGCATATATGCAAATATAACCAAACAACACTACAAACGTTGGAACTAATGAATACTTACTTAATCAGAGAATGTAAATAATATTTCATCATTATATTTACCAATGAAAATTCATTGAATCGATGTAGATTATTGATATAACGACCAATACTTCTCTGAGTGTTGATAGCAATTAGTTGTCCAACGATGTAGTTAGGGATTTGGAGCTCCAAAAGATCGTTAGTTACGGGTAAAGTCAAGGTTTCTCCCTCGTTAATAATAAAGACGATACCACAAGGTATTGTTTGGGGGTTTCATTGTAATTCAGTATAGTTACGAACGGATCTGGGTTATCTTTGTGTGCTTTGATCAGTAGTCCTTTAATGTCTGTATTGCTCTGTCAATCATGCCTTTTGGGCTAGAGTAATCTGGAATAGGTGTCGTCAAAGTAAAATCATTTTTTCTTTTCGTAAGGTTATGCAATTCGCTCAAGGTAAACGATGGTCTATTTGTAACAAACATACTTCATATTGAAAACAAAGAAAATCTTGAATGCAAAAAATCGTATTAAAATGCAAATCCCGTTCCAATGTAGCATCGAAATATTAGGTATGTCTTGACAGTGGTTCTCTTGAATTATTTGAGTAGGTTTCATAATATGGTAGAGATTTCTAAACGCCTGAGATCTGGCTAAGTTCCTTAGCACATTTTTCATATGATACCCTTTAGTGTGATTGATGTATTAAGATGAAGGACTTTTTTCAAAAAGGGAATCATGGAGGAGGCACTGCGATGAAATAGAGCAACCCTCGAGCAAAGCATCTTAAAGCTTGATATATACCCTGAAACCAGAAGGTGAAGGCTACACCAAGAAGGAAAATTATGACATAAGATAATTCTTCCAGTTTCACTTCACGAGATCTGGTATTGCCAATTTGTTCTAAGATAGAACTAGCATCTGCCAGGCAAGCATTCAAGGAGGAGGAGGAACTGACAGGTAGAAATGAAACAGCCGAATGTGGAAAAAGTGAAATAAGCAATAAATTGATTCAAACATTATTACAGGTTCGGATCTTTTGCTGCCAAAGCTGGTAGGTATGTCACTGGGGGTTAGATACCAATAGCCAGAACGCTGATCAGAATTTCTGTTCCAAAATCTAGAATAACTGGACAATCTGGAGTAAAGTCTTAGAGACCAATAAGTGCTGGTTTTATTGTCGTACTTTTATGTTTTATTTATTTATTTACGGATTTACAAACGGCGTAAAATAACACTAATAAGTTTAATTTTTAAAAGAAAGTGCGTCGTCATGCACATTTTTTACTCCGAAACAATAATTTGTTGCGTATAACTAAGGATCAAATATCCATGGTATAAAATGTTGAAATACGGTGGTGTACCTTATAGCAATTATTGGTATATCATAAATTGTGTTTCCAAGGCAATATTTTTGCGTTCATTGTAACAGGTATAACTCGTTATTAAACATTTATTTAACGTTTATGTGTTGCTTGGATCATTTAAAACACTCCATTAGTTATCACACTAATTGGAATGTAATTATTCCTTCCTTCCCATAATGTGAAAAACAATCGCTATAAAAAAATTCTTTCCTTGAAAAATCTGAAATATACGTAATAGTTGTATGGATGCCGAGGAATCAATATACCATTTCCTTCATTCCCTGTTCGTTTCGCAGAATAACAAAGAGACTTACGTAAATATCTTTGTCGTATTTGGTTTCCTTGCGCATGTTGTATGCATGTTGTCTTCCTAAAACTCGCCTTAAAGCCGCGTATGCACACATAAATAATGTATTTGTTTCTCCGAAAACATTCCTGTAATGAGGAGTTGTGATTTTTAAATTGGTTCCCTTGAGAGAAAAGATACTCAACCCCCAGCACTCTTTCTCGAGCACCCGATTGTTATTGTTCTTGGGAACGCGGAATGTCGGCACCGCGGACTGTCTGGGATTTTTTTTTTAAGAAGACGTTAGGGCTACGAATCCCTTAATTATTTCGAGCTTAACCACGGCTTTAATATTATATAAAGTGCTTGTGGAAAACATCATGAGAAGATTATCTCAATAGTCGTAACCTGTTGAACAGTGGTTTGTTTTCTTTTATGTACAAGAAGTTGCGGAGGGGATTTTAATGAAGGAAAATGTTCTGTAAACAAAAGGAATTAATCGTGTATTCCACTAATGATCACATATCTATTCCAACGTTTTTCTAATGGACATAAGATCTACCGCAAGGAATCTTACAAAAAACTCTTCTACTGCCGCTTTTAAGCATTTAAGCAAATATTTAAAACCGGCAATGGTGCACTGGCTGTACACGAAGGTCATTGTACCTTCCATAACCTATGCCTCGTTAGTCTGGTGGCATAAGGCTAGTCTAGGCTACGCGGTAAACTCGCTCAGCAAGGTCCAAAGGATTTAGGCATCACGGGAGCCATGTCCTCGACGCCGACTGCGGCCATGGAGACCATTCTTGGGCTTCCTCCGCTTCAGTTGGTGTTGCGGTCAGAAGCTACCCTGGCAGCTTACAGAGTAAAATGTAGCGGGCGTAAAGGTTTCTCTGGCCAAACTGGAGACCATACCAGCTTTTCAACTACATCGAACAGACAGTACCTCTGTCCACTAGGGCGGACAAGATTCCGCCCGTCTTCAGCTTCACTAGGAAATACTCCGTAGATATTTCCAACGGTGAGATCTCCAAAGAATACATTCACAGACCGAGGCGATGTTCTCATCGCTGGTTTGTGGATGCCTCGAAGACGCCGAATGGCACAGGCATTGGAATCTGGAGAGATGGAGGACCGAATGGCGAAGCCATCAGCTTACGGGGCTCCACTTCCATCTTCCATGCTGAAGTTATAGCCCTCCAGACCTGTGCAGAGAGCATCTTAAACTGCCCACATGGGAATGGATCGGTCGAAATTTTCTCCGACAGCCAAGCTGCCCTCAGGGCACTACAGGCTGTCAAATTTGCTTCCGAAGTGGTACTGAGGTGCCATAGGACGCTTGAAGAATTGGCGGAGCATCACAGCATTACGCTGAGATGGGTGCCTAGTCACTCTGGGATTACAGGCAACGAAATTGCTGCCAAACTAGCTAGAGACGCCAGTGGTCTACCGTTCACTGGTCCAGAACCGTCGTGCGGGAGTTCCTATGGCGGTATCAAAGCCTTTGTCAGATCTCAACTCGCTGCTAGTCACCGCTCCTATTGGAATGGACTAGTCGGCGTGAGACACTGTAAAATCCTCGGTATTTATCCAGGCGACGAAAGACTCCGCTAGGCAGTCTCTATGAGCAGGACCAGACTGAGACTTCTTACGGGAGTCCTAACCGGCCACTGCTCATTAAATAAGCATTTGCAGCGTATGGGGCGAGTGGACTCTCCCCTGTGTCGAAACTGTGGGAGAGCAGAAGAAACTCCTATGCACCTCCTTGCCGACTGCCCGGCAGTGGACAGGGAGAGACGAAGCTGTCTAGGGGTCGCTCGATTGGACGAACCCAGTATAAGCAAATTAACTCTCGACCAACTTGCGGACCTGTTTGTTCGAATACAACCAGGTCGAGAGGATTAAGACATCATGGGGGCACAATAGGTCTTGCCTCACGGGGTTAAACCCGCCCATGAAAGCCAAAAAAAAATATTGTGGTAGTATTATACTATTATTGTAAAATGATTATAATAAGAGAATATCCACGCCCCAAAAAGAAAATCTAGTGCAGCGCGATATTGATGTTGATATTTTGTACGTCTGTAACGATTCCTAGTTTTGATTTTAAAAAATTACATGATGTTAATGCTTTGACAAAGAATGGTAGTCAGAGAAATATGGTATACGCCGAAACAAGGAAGCAACTCAGGCAGAAATAATCGTCAGGTGCACACAGCGGGCCATTTTTCCATCAGAATGTAAATTGAGCTTTAAATAAATTATTCAACACGCGGGAGGGAGAAAAACGCCGTGTGGGTTTCTGCATACATGCGGACAGTGAGGGAAAGGAGAGAAGAAAAAACAACGACATCATAAATTGGCGTCTATTAGTCGAGCTGAGGACTCGTTATTCCTCCTAAGTGAGATACTCTAAAAGTGTCGACAGTCTTCGAGCTGGGAACTAGACGACGTCAGAAAATGATGTCCGCGCGGAATAACGTTTAAAGCGCAACGGGGGAGCTGCACATGAAAACTTAATGTTGTGTATTTAATCGCATTACAGTGTAGAAGAAGGTCGTAATGTTTTAATTTTTGAAGGCGGAACAATTAGGAGGAAAAGCTTAAATTGGATTTACCATCTTTATGGTTCCTTATGATGAAAAACAATTCGCCCGCCACTCCACTTAGAAGAAAAAAAAATAATAAATTATTTAAAACGTCTATAATACCCCATTCCCTCCTAATGCTATAAAACAAAAAAAAATCATCCCTCAATAAAATAAAATCGTAAAATCTTGACATTAGCCATAGTCTACTAAGCGTCATCTTATAAAGTTATTAGCCCATCGTGTTCCTTTCAAAAGCATGTATTTCTTTGAAACATATACTCTTCGATATCTAAGACTTAAGCCGTCTAACAGTTCGCGAACTTGCGCTGCGGTTTCAAACGACCCCTACAGATTGACTGACGGTTGCTTGGATAAGCACTTACGACCATAAAGGGTACGTCATGTAGCGAAAGCTACAAGGGCCTAACACCTTACTCGGGAAATGCAACAGTTGACTGAACGGCACCAGAACGGAGTAACAACTCCAATTAAACTATTAGCGAGAAATGAAAACTCGCGTCTGCGGATGTGTGAGTAAGGCGGGATTCAAAGTTTAGTTAACAGTTAGCGAGATCTACGCTGAGGGGTGGGTTGGATTATCGGATCATCGAATTAAATTTAGGTCTAAAGGTATGCAGCTGATGCTATCTAAATGATAAACTATGATGATTTTACAGTAGTCTTGAAGAAGTTTAGGAGAATATTATTGGCTTGCAATTATTGGAGCAATAAAGCTGTGCTTGTTAGATGATCACCTAATTTTTTTATCATGGTTATTGGTTCTAGAGTTGGATAATGGCGGTGTTCCTCGGATGAAAGCGAGGATAGTAAAATTTTTTGAATAAGTTTTGTGGGAAATATGTTGAAGAGCTTTTCTTCTAAATCTTCTTCAGGACCAGATAAATAATACAAAAATCTCCATTAGTATTATCATTGAACGTTTCTGGTTTGAAACTGCTTCTGGTCGTATGAGGCATCTACAGAAATACTTTTTCCAAGGTTGTTGAATTGAAACTGATAAAGTGATACATGGTGATGGGTTTATATAATAGAGGCAATGGTTACGTTTGGATTATTTGGAAAGGAGAGATTTTTACGTGTGGTGCAAGAGATATCCGTCGTCCCGGTTACGGTTATTAGGAAGTTTATGGATTTCAACGGATTTCTAGATTTTGCGGTTATAATAATGATGATTTACGGATGGCATTTGGACAGAGCTAGATTGGATAGGACAAGTCTCTAGCCTATGCTACACCCGAGTACTTTGGGCGCTTTGTTTCATCAACGTCAACAATGCACCACTGCACCAGCATGGAATTTGGTAGACACCAGCAACTTCGAAAAAATTACCATCTTTGATAGGAAAGGATTACGATCTTTACGATTAGGAAAGGAATTTGAAATTTGGATTTAGGTAAAAAAAACGGTTTTTGTGTTGTGTTTAGACAGGATTCTTCCTATACGGTCGGTAACTCTTTGGATGTAGGGGAAATAGGTATTGGTAGGGTAACCATATGTAGTGGTTGGTGTGTTAATCACATTGGATTTAGTAGGTTTCGGTTTATGGTACGCTGGATGTAATTTCTAGAATAATTGGACCTAGTTAAGGTTTCGATAATATGACATAGTTCTTGGGATTAGGAATTAGATTCGGATATGGCAATAGCCCCTTGTACTAAGGAGTTTATTAATCCATTCTTCTGAGCCGGATAATGCTGTGAGAGGGTATTTAGGTAGCGATTGGAGTACATAGGTCTATAGTAATAATAATAATAATAATAATCCATGCCTTCACATCCCCCAACAGCTTTCGCCAATTACAGGGGGCATCGGCCGACCATGAGTTATTATTACGTCTGCACCCGTGGAGCGACTTAAGGTGTTTGTCTCTCAGCATTTGCCAAGGAGTGAGGAAAACCACGAAAACCTCACTCTGAGAGCAGGCCCTGGGATTCGAACCCCGGACCCCGTGACTGATAGCCAAGTGCACAAGCCACTGGACCATCAGCCACTGCTATACTCACTGCTATACTAGACGGAATGCCCCAGCTAGTCATCAGAGTGACAATTCACTAGGATATTTAAGAATGGAGGTGTACAATCCCACTCGAATTAAGAAATATAAGGAAAATATCTGAGGAATCACGTCCATGTTGTCAGATTGCGAAGGTGTTGTCGTATCTAAACTAAAATTATATACATACGTGAGCAATCTGATATGTAAAACTTTGGTGTCAATGTTTCCTTAGAACGTATATTAATGTTGTAGATATCAAACATATAATTATATACAAATAATTTCATTAATACAATGTTGCCGAATAAAGCAACCTCCTATTCCTCATATTAAGCTATTTCAATGCTCCAGTTTACCAGAGACGTGTTCTCTGCGCCTGATACCGAAAATTAAGCGAAGACATGAATTTTCAACTTTTAGGTTTTTTGACGTATTAGTAACTCACATACATGAAGCTTATAAAGTATCACAGCAATTGAAATTTGACAAAACAAGAGATTTACAAAGTAACTGTTTCGTTTTCCTACTCAAAGACATTCTGTTTGTATATACAGTCTTTAAAGCAGCATGAGTTTTCTGAACATGTAAATTAATGTGAATATAAAAATTCCAGTCCTGATCCTGAATGACACACAAATTTTTTACGCTATGCTTCAGTGATATAAGATTCTTATTAACAACAATCCGGATTCGATAAATAGGACTCATGCGAATTTTCTTTGGCCCAAACAAAGTTACATTAGTCTTAATAAGGTAAAAACATTCACCTAATATTTAATATCAGTGTTTTATTTCTGACACGCTTCATCCACTTTATACGGTGAGAACGACTAACACAACTGGGTGTCATCAGCGTAGAAGTGGCAATTACTAAATCTTAAGTAATTAATAAAGGTGGAAGTAGTAGAATAAAGTAGTGGTCCCAGGACAGAACCTTGAGGTACACCACAAGTTATTGGGAAAAATGATTAAACCAGTCTGCCTATAAGAACATATCCGCTTCTGCCGGCAAGACAGTTGTACAACAACCCTCGAACGACCTCCTCAACCCGATAGAATGTAAAACCGCCATCAGGTCATGATTTAATGTGTTAAAGATTCTGGAGTAATCAAGTAAGCACATTTTGATTAATTTGTCGGTATCTGTACATCTAATGGCATCATCTACTACGTTTAATAACGCAGTATTGTAGGTGAAGTGTTTCCTAAAACCGGATTGGACACTACGTAAAATATTTTGAGATATTACATAATTTTTCAAATCGAAACTCAATTATTTTTTCCCAACTTTCGACAACATTGGTAGAATGCTCACCGGAGTAGTAGCAGTCATGGAACAGGAAATAAGTAGGGCTAAGACAGGTTTCCATCAAGTCTGCTAGATCTTCATGTTGGAGGTTGGAAAATAGGATCTCACCGATCAACTGGATGTTCTCCAACATGGGAACTTTGGTAAATAAGGATTCGACATCAAAATTAACAAGCAATTCATGGAGATCTACAGTTAGTCCATTCAGTCTCTGGACAAAGTTTGAAGTTTTGGATAAAGGAATCACTGTTCGCAGTCTGTGATTTTTTGAGAGTTTGTAAGTATGGTTGTTTATGATGCGAATGATACTGGCGTAGAAGAGGATTGGGTTTCTAAATTTTGTGTTGTCCACATCAATTAGAAGAAGTGGAATCTGACGAAATATCAGCCAGAAGCAGTTCCAGGGCGCAGAAAAACTAAGCTGTATATAGCACGTAAAGCATGAATTTACCAAGAAGCGACTCAACTCAACAAACGTTTCCCATTAAAGTACAATTACAAGTTTTAACAGCTCTGTTATCGTTCGCGTAAGTGGAATAACGTTTATTGCGATTAGAATAAATTAGTACTGCGCGCGGTTTAATCAAGGCGCCAAGCTTTCAACCGAGCCTAAGCGAACCGGCCAACCTGACACTTTTAAAATGTAATTTACGGACTACGCCGAAGACGGGGTAGTTTTTGTTCGGACAACTCAGAGAAACAACGCCAACAAATATAATGGAAGTAGGTGCGGGCAAAGAAACCTGTCGACCCTTTGTCAACGTTTTAAATCTCTTTGTAATCCTTAACGAGTTAAGCGCGACATCGGAGGGATTTTACTCTCTTTTTTTTTTCACCGCCTAACACCTTGGTTATCATCAGTCGGCGTGAAACCGCAAACCCCTTGTGTGGGTGGAAAATTTGAAAAATACACACACGCGTCCGAGGCCGTGCATATAAATTGGGATTTCAAACTTTTCGCGGCGTTACGTGAATCGTGTTCGGTAATTTGAAATTAGAGAGCGTAAAAAAAAATTGGTTCATTTCCATGCAGCTAGCTTTATTTTACATGGCCAAGATAACACTCTCGCATGTGGGCGTTTCGTTAATTTCGTTCGAAGCGTTCCGGTGAAAAATCAGATTATATGAAATGTCAACTTTTTTCTATCCACGTTGTTTTCTTTTTGTTATGCTTCCAATTGTCCGAATGCTGGCAATGTGGTTTTGAAGACCCAGCTTTTAAAAACGCGCTTCGACGTTCAACATTAATAAGAAAAAATAACATCAAAGTTGTCCAAATAATAATAGGTATTAATAATAATAATAATAGGTATTTATTGTCCAACAGTACTTACATACTAATTACAGGACAATAGAAAGTAACTGCAAAATATGGTTTAAAGCATAAGCAAGCAAAAACAAATAAACAAATATAAAAATACAAGATAAATACATAAACAAATAGTTACAAACTACACACTAAAATTGGTTATAACAAATTTTACATACAACTTAACAATTCCTTAAGTGAACAAAAGAATATATCGTAAACATTGCTAATAGAATTTTATAAACTACACATAAGGTTAATTGACGACTCCAGTAATAAGTTAGTTCGTACCTGATTGTTATAAAAAGTGGGGAATACTGCGTGCAGACGTGCGATGGAGCAGAAAGTTTAGTTTACTTAAAAGAAAAGGTGAATCAATAATATTAAAAATGGAAAACCATTTTAATAATTATAGAAATGAAGATATTTTAAATTTATTTTTTATTCACGGAGACTGTAATAAAATTGTAAGCAGAACTTGCCGAGTATTTAATAGCCGATATCTTCACTTGCCGCCTATTAACAGAACACATTTCCGAAGAATTCAAGAAAACTTTTTACGTACTGGACAATGGAAGCATAATAAACAGGTGCCAAAACCTGTAACAGAGGATGAGAATTATGAAATAATGGTGTTAACTTATTTTCACAGCCACCCTCGTAGTTCCATACGTGCTGCTGCTGAAGAAATAGGTTTATCCTATTCATCGATACAGCGCATTCTATCAAAACATAAAATGCACGCATACTCCTTTAACATCGTGCAAGCGTTACATCCTGGGGAAACTTGCTTTCTGCGAACAAATATTAATAAGGCTCCAGGAAGACCAACAGTTTTTACAAAAAATTATTTGGACGGATGACTCAAAATTTACCAGAGAGGGTATTGTTGATAGACGCAACTGGCATTACTGGGCACCGCAAAACCCTCACTTCGTTCGTGAAGCTCGATACCAGAATGCATTTAGTTTTAGTGTATTTTGTTTAATAATGTATGGAAGAATACATTTTCAAATTTATGATGGCATCTTAAACAGTGAGAGATATACAGTAATTTTGCGGCAATGCGTGGCAGACTTTCTCGACGAGTTGCCCCTGTTAGATCGGAGAGATTGTTGGTACCAAATGGATGGGGCACCAGCACATTCTTCTTATGAGGTAGATCGCTTACTGGGTGTAATGTTTAATGATAGGTGGATTGGACGTAACGGATCTTGGGCTTGGCCACCAAGATCCCCTGATTTGACGCCCCTGGATTTTTTGTTTATGGGCACATATAAAATCCTTAGTGTATTCGGACACAGTACAGACCAAAACAGAATTAGAGCGACGAGTAAGGGGAGCGTTTGATAACAGAGATCCTGAACAAATAAAACAGGCTACAACAACAGAAGTTTATAACAGGGTCTTAAAGTGTTTGCAATCGAATGGGGGTCACATACAACACTTATAATTTTGTTATACATAATACATACAGCGTTTCGTTTTTGATTATCTTGTACAATAAATTTTATTTTCTTCTATTTTTTGGTTTTTGTTATAAAAAATCAGAATAACTCCAAAACGGTAACCAATAGCTAGGAAGATGTTTAATAAAATTGGCTCCAAAATTTCCTATAGAATCTAATAATGCAATTAAAAATATAGGTATCTATTTATAATATCAAAGCTGGCCATGACTTTCGATGTAACCGGAAGTGCGACATTGATTAACTTACTTTTTCTAAATAGATCATAACCAACTATGCTTAACGCCGAAGTTTGAAAGTCTAGATATCATTGCAAATTAAAGAACTTTTAATGAACAGGTTCCGTGAATCACCCGTATAAAATAGAGAGACATGATCCGATTCTTCGATTTTCAAGCGGTGACATAGAAAATGTATTCAGAAGGGTTTTGTAAGAAAACCCTTGTTCCGGATAGATGTTGTGAACGTTCAACCATAGGTATTTTAAGTAGCGTCTTTGAACACCTTCAATTACAGTCTTATGAATATCATAGAAGGGACTTAATCGATGCATATTCTAAT
This sequence comes from Cetonia aurata, assembly GCA_949128085.1. Taxonomy (NCBI): domain Eukaryota; kingdom Metazoa; phylum Arthropoda; class Insecta; order Coleoptera; family Scarabaeidae; genus Cetonia; species Cetonia aurata. The sequence goes on along the minus strand of OX421883.1, from coordinate 61,803,059 downwards.
TTCGACCGAACCAAGGAAAAATATAATAAATTCAACGTTCGACGGAAACACTCTGGTACCCACAAGAACGTTATCTTATACTTTTTAAGATTGAATTTCAAACTATACGACATCTACAACACAAACAAATTAGTTCCGTCGATGGCTTATATAGAAAATCTTCAAACCTTTTGCAGTCACGCAATCTGTCCTATATTTGAAATATTCTACCGCAAATAGCGTGAAAAAAAAAATGATTGTAATAAGTATGCATAGTTAATGGCGGTTGTTTTGCTACTAATAGCGTAGAGTTACAATTCTGCAATTTCAGTTAATAGGTCCGTTGTATTTTTAACTCGTTTGTAATTGATGTGTGGAAGTCTCCTTCTTCCCATTAATATTAATTAGGAAAATCCAGCAATCTGCGTGTATATAATATGTAATAGTTATTTTTGTTTTATGTAAAAATAGTTCGCTGCATAATTTACAATCCCTTCGTGAGTTAAATTTCAAATAGACGATTCTTAGGGTAATTTCCGTTTATTTATAGATATACACAACGCATATATTGCGTGTGCGATAAATCAAGATGAAATTGTACAATCGAAATGTTAATGTAAAGGTTTTGACGTTGAAAAGTTAATAAATATTGTTGTTGCATTATTTTAAATACGACAAATACTAAAGTTTTTATGATTCTTTTTTTGAAGCGGTTAGACATTAACCTATCGGCATAATATAATAATTATTTCTAAGGTGCACAAATAGTGGAATAGTTCTGCAGTTAATGTATTCTGACAATTCACTTATTCGTTTCTCAAAATCTTCTTAAATACAGTCTTGCAAAAAAAAAAAACATTGAACATGAAAATTAATGCATACCTTATTAAAATATATTGTGGTATATTTCTCTAAAATTAATTCCTAAGTGCACCATAGTTTTCTTATATTAAAATGTACTTTCTCATTTTTTTTTTTACAATTTATACCCGCAACTTTGAGATGATTGTATATTCAAGTCTGTTATTGTACTATACAGATCTTTGATCGCATAGTCGATGTAATCCTTTGGACGGATGAGATTATGCCACACCATTCAAACTTAACTATTTAATAGAAATCCGGAAGCATATATCCTGGGTTGAATAAGGTAGAACTCAACCCAATTACGATGACAGGCTCAGTGAATCGATTTGTACTAGTTATAGATTTGAATATACAGGGAGATGAAAAGCATGATGATCCAGAATAAATGGTGCCATTTGAGGGCTTGTCATGATAACCGAATCTATATTGGATAATACAGAGAGTGGTAATAACTGCCAAGCAATCTGAAACCCGAAAGTACAAACAAAACTATCAGTTTGGGAATGTTCTATTTTGGCTGACAGCAAGAAGCTATCTATTTATAGTTTGTGAAGAGGTGCTCAAGAACACAGGCTGTCAAACTGTTGAATAAGAGTGAAGTAATCCTAATGCTGCTATACACAAGAAATATATAGGTCTGCAGCCTACAGCTTTACTCACAATAAGGCAACGATGAACAAATAGAAAACTGTCTGCCATTATAGATTAGTAGACATCATTCAAAACCATAACCTAGTTAAAAAATATTAAGTTATAATCCCAGAAGGCTTTTATCTAGGGATGGTTCGAAAACTGACAATAAAGTAAGAATATTGAAAAACCTTAGAATAAGTACCCGAGTTAGCTTCACAGAAGGCACTACCATGTTCCAGCCTGCGGTGGTCGCAATGCACTGTTGTGCTAGAAAAGAAGAGAATGGAACCGATGGAAGTAAGGAAATCATTATGTTCTCTGACAATTCGTCACTGAAGGCAACTAATTTCACTAATGTTGACTTCAAGCTGTTTGGGATTATGTGGTGAGCACCCAACGGAAATTATTATCACTGATTTGGGTATTTTGTAACCTGTATATAGAGGGGATGAGACGACAGTGATCCAGATAGAAAAATATCATCAAGATGAAGGAGATAGTTCTTTATTCGACATTGCTAAATCACAAGTTACAAAGTCCATGTAGGAATTGATACACAAAGGCTCAAAGCAATTGCGGGTAAAGTCATCAGATAATTCGACGAAAGACTCTGTGAAGACACCAAGATTGTTACAATAATAGGAGCCCAACTGATCGATAACAGTAGACTAAATAAACATCTGAATATCACGATGAAGATGAAACTGTGTTCCATGTTTCCTCCTAATAGAGATAGCTCGGCAAGGATTTCCACTATTTTACTAATTTTTTTCTGTTATTATTGACGCGAATGCTATATAAAAGAATATATATTCTAAGTTGTAGCTTTACCATCACGATCATAATTGTTCTAAGCAAACACTATCCGTAAAACCGCCAGCAACTCCTCGAAAAAAATAATTGTAATCATCTGTAATTCTACGCATTGCACGTACCGGCAACGTCTTCCCTTGCGGGGTTTCGTAAACAATTCAAATCCACGAGATAAAAAAGGAGAGCACAAAGCTTTCCGTCTACGCAAACAAATTGAAAATTCTAAATTATGCCGCGGGTGTCGCACGTGACTTGCATGTGAAAAGGGGCATTACTTTAATCGTATGCTATGTTCCTGTTACAGTGTTCGTATACTCAAGGCGTCGAGATGTATGCAAAAAAAAATTTAGCATATTATGCTCTTTCTACGCTTTATAAAATTCCATCGAATTCGATGACAGGCAACTAAAATCATTTTATTGCAAATTGATGGCCAGGGGACAAACGCGCAATTCAAATATGACGTATTAATGAAGAATAACCAGTATTAATTAGTAGCTCACCAGTTTTAAGCATATTTACATTGTGTTCTGCTATAACCGCTTATTCATTACTGTTTTTTCGGCTGACAGAGTCAGTTTCACTAGTTATGTCTCTTTAAACTTTGAAGTTAGGTTTAAAATGGTTTAAGATGTTCGAATATCTGTATAAATATACAGGATAAGATTAATTAAAACGGATCTCAATTCGGATGAACGAGAAATTCAGATTACTGGAGTGACATTCAAGCAACGAAGGAAAGACGTAAAAGAGGCGAAAACATTTATTACCTACAAGAAATATTGTATGTATATATGGTATTATAGTCGAATACATTTCCCAGGAACAATTTCTAAATCGACCTTATTTACCTCTTCAACTAATCTTTGGGAACTTCCTCGTCAGAGGAACTGCCATTACTTTCCATTGCTAAATTGCTTTTATTACCAACGACCCATTCAACAATTTCAGATTCTGTGGATGCTGCAACATCTCTCCGATTTCAGCAAATTCTTGTCCAGCTTCAACTCCACACATTTCTTTTGAAGAATCGTTAATGGAATGTCATCGTCTAAATCGACATCATCAAATCGTTATCGACTGAATAGGAAAGTGTATTTTTCCAGCAGCATAGTATCGCATTAGACAACAGTTTTTTCCAAGATTTCGCAAGGAAAGATACGGCATTCTTCAAAGTAATATTTTTAAGTATCTTTGAAATGTTATTTTCCCTCAAAGGTAGAATGTGAACCAAAAGGACTTTCCGGTAATACATTTTCATTAAACGTATTATATCTTAGTCCATGGGTTAAATAAGTGCATTTGGGGTGGTTGATACATAGTTATAACCTGACCATCGTTGCTTGTTAGTTGCATCGTCAATATGTGGCTTGGAGCATTGTCGATTAATAAAATTGCTTTTGCATCTAAATTGTTCAACAGAACGACTCGTGAAACCATTTTACGAGTAATCTAGAAGCATATAAGCATTTTTTGTTGAGTAGTGTTTAATTGGAAGGTTGGCGCTGTTCTTGAAAGTTCCGAGATTTCTTATTTCCCTTTGCACGAGCAAGAAAACGCACTCTTACTTTCATTGTTTTTCTCTCTGCTGCAGGTTTTTCTTTGCTAAGCAGCCGGGTCAGGTAGAACTTTCGAGAATAATGCAGATTTATCTGCATTGTATATTAGGCTTCAATTCACTATTACCTCGTCTTTACTTAAATCTGTTTTCCCATTCACTGTTTGTAATAAATCTATTGTCATTATAACATTTAGACTGGAGCTGACCAGCCTTTCCTCTTAAAATATTAGTTCTTATATTGACTTTTTAAACAATTCATTATCCATTTCTGTATATTCTGGTTTTCGCAGTACTTCTCTACTCACATAGGTGCTAAGACACAACTTGTAATGTAAATCCAAATACAAAAAAAAACCGCCATTAATAAATGTATGAAGAAACCCCATTATTTTTTCCATCTTTTTTTCATATCGGAAGTTGTGGATGTACCGACACCATATTTATCTGCTAGTGCTTTTCCACTAATACCACTATTCAATTTTACTTATATATCCAGTTTTTTCGACGAGAGTTAACTTTTAAGCGTTTAAACTTCAAACGTAGTGTACTAAAAAGCAAACACCAGCAAAAATATAAACTGGGTACCTACCTAATTCCCAAACTCATCGCCAGAAAAAACCCAAGAAAATATGCTTTCAGTGAAATAGTATTTTAAAACAGAAGTGTCACAATAATGTTTATGTAATGCGAATACAAGCTTGAATCTCGACCCGCGTTGCGGCGAGTGATTCAAAGTACGAGCATTACAAGTCATTGTGGCACACGCTTTTTACAGTATTTTTTCTAATTTGCACATTAATCGCCCATATTACGTTCCGGCAAGAGTCTCACTAGTGCGTTAATATCTCCTTACAGCACAGTGTGCGGTAATATTCATTTCAGCACTGCGTCGTCGTTTGGTTTAGCTGTATTGCAACATCCAATTAGAAAAAAATATTTTATTTCTTTTACTGAAAGAATATTTCTTTCACCACAATCCTATTTCTTTCAATAAATCTGTTTTTATCTATGTACTGCATTTTTATATGTATAGTGATTACTAAGTATATAATGCAAAACTGTTTTTCTTTATGTTATTCGGATTACAACGATATCCGGAATGCAGAAGGTTCGAATTAGTGAAACTTGTGATTTATAATCTCACACTAAGTGGAAGTTTTTTGAATTTTCTTCACTACTTAGACTTGCAACTAGTAAATATAATTATAAATATTAATTTACCTACATAATGTTGGTGATCCTTTAATTTCCTGGAAATCAATAAACAATACAATGAGCAATAATATTTAGTAGTTGCATATAATACGCATTCATCTATTATTAACACAACCATAATCGTGTACTTTCCACAGTAACTTTTACTCTTATGGATAATATAAACTGTTGTACCGATTTTTGCTATTTGATATCCAATTTCACGTGTTCCTTTCTGCAATTGCAATAATATTATGCCAACCCGCCCCTGCAAATATGACTTGAATCCTATTTGCGCAGTTCAATGCTTGAGTTACCATTCAGCGAAATGTTTGGTTTATAGTGTGCCACTACTTTTTCTAACAGTACTTCCGCAGTGTGTATAAATATTATCTATGTTCGTTTCAACACATGGTCTTTTAACACACATGAAAGTAAGAAGAAGCCAAGCCTGTATTTCAAGGCGCTCTAAATGAAAAAAATCTTATGCTAATCTAGAGATGACATAAAGTTATTGATTATGTCAACAAAATGGAGATTTGTAAACAAATTGCAAATTTCGCTTATCTATTGCAAAAATTTTAGCAGTTATATAGGTGACCTACTTTCCACAAACACTTTGTATATGCCTCTAAAGCATTTTATTAGGCGTCAGTTGCTTATGATACACTTACAAGATGTGTTCAAACATCATAGAATACTTAAAGTTTAAAACCGTACCTACATCATAAGAGTTTGCTATCAATGTTTTTCTTTGTCTCAGTCTATGTATATTTCATTACATCCGAAAAGAACTAAAGTTCAAGGAGTGGAAATTCTATTCGCGGTAGAACGTATCCAGCCTTTTAGGATCTTGAGGTCGTGATTAAAAGTTCTAATGGTGTTTCGGTAAAAGCAACGAACGAAGCCTTTAGTTATCTTGTTATCTTTCACTTTAGTGTGCGTGCGCCTGTTAAAATTAAGCACCGTATTTCATTATTGAAATGACGAAGATTGAGATCCTCAAACCGCGTTATAATACAAAAAAAAAAAACACGCATGCTTCTTGTGTACGTCTTGTCGTTGAATCTTTACGATATACACCATAATATAAAACTTTAGAAAAAATGAAAGTTCTCATATTGATTGTTTGTTTTAGTGTCTAATTCTTCTTGCCCTATTAATAAAATTCTAAACTCCATCATTGTAGAGCGGAACAAATATCTCTGGGCTTTAAGCATATCACATCTCCTATTATATCTTTTCCACAGCAACTGCTGACGATGATATTCCTGTCGTATTTATCTATGTACAAGTAATATCAAACATCCCTGTCAGTAGCGATTCACAAGTGTTTATCGAACAACCACGAAATAATATTGGGTAATCCAGTATGCTGTTTATACTAGATGTAGAGCACAATATCCCTCTGTATCGTGTAAATTAAAGTTTTGATTAACTGAGCCTTATTGTATCCTGCGTTAGTGAGGTTAGTGGTGTTAGAGAGACAACACTTGTACTTCATTTAATGTTAGTTTGATGTTAGATGGATAATACTACAAAAGTTCATAATAAGTGTACTCTATACAGAGACTTTCTATCGTAAATCGGATTTTTCTTGTGCCGATTTGGGAAAATTCAGTGCATACAACGCTGAAGTAAAACTATTAACTAAAACCATCTCTTAAAAAACGGGTTAATGGCCGCATTAAAAAATAGCGGTTTCTCTTTTCGTTTAATCATTTTAGAAGATTCTACAAGGATTCATAATTGTATGATAGAATAAGAACATCATTTAACTAATTGTAAGCGCCATTCAGCGTTATAAAAATTATGTTGTCATCTATCGTCTAACAGTGGTTCTCAACCTTTTCTCGCCTAGCGCCCACTTACTGGATTTTGTATAGATCCCAGCGCCCACTGGTGGGCGCTACCGCTCACGTTGAGAACCACTGGTCTAGAATCTAGACGATATCGTTGCCCATCCCAGCTAGACGTCTACCTGGTACCCCTAGTACTTTCTTCCTTCAGTTATCTGCGGACATTCAGTCGCAGCGTATTGGGATTTAAAGCAATATCACAGACAATGTGTGTCACTCACCAGCGACGTCATACTGCCCCGAGGCCTTGGCAATCCAGTACGGTCTGTGGAAACTTTTAAACGCGAGACGCGCACAGGTATTGCAAAAGCAATAAATAAATTTTACAAATATTTTTTGTTCTAAACTACTCACACGCAAAATGCAGACAAGTGTCCACCTGCGATTTTGATAAAATTTGGTAGGGACACAGAATACCGAAAAAATATTTGACACGTATTTTTCTTAGCGTCCCGTTTTTTTTTATTTTAGGGGGTGTAATGGAGGCTCAAAGTTACCGACAAAAATACATTTTTCGCAAAATTTCAGAAACAAGAAGAGATATCGATATTGGGTAAAGATGAGATTGTCCCTCGTTAGTAACCCTACATTTTAAGTTGAAAAGGAGCAGTGGCGCACCTGCGGGGTCATTAGGGGGTTCAAAAAATTTTATATTTTTCTGCCCTCTGCCCTTGTGTGTGTATGAATTTATTTTTTTTCTTTTTATCTTTAAACTACATGAAAAAATTAAACTTACGTATTTTTTGATTTTTTCCAAACATTCCAATCATGTTTTATAATAATACGAAAATAGATTTTATAATCAGAAGTCATGTGCTCTGTAAAAGCTTTAACATTTACAGGTTTAATGCCGGTGAAAACGAATGAAAACCAATAACTTCTTAAACCGCATAATCTATGCGATTAGGTTCTTGATAATAGCACTCAGTCTAATGAAAGTATTGACAAAGCAAATGAAAGTGCTTTAACTGGAATGAAAGACTAGGAAAATAAATTAATGTCAGTGATGTTGAAATATTGTGGGAGTCAGATCTCAAGATCTCTTTAAGAATAAAACTTTTGTTCCAAATCGAACTGTGTCCAAAGCAAAGCTTATTTCAGTCAAGGTGAGACACCTACTCAAAAAGAAAAAAGATTTTTGGGAAATTCAAATATGCATCTCTTGAAAAAATTGATGTGGAGAAAATAAAACTGAAAACTTTCACAATGGTGGCTCACACGATGTTCCGCGTGCTTTGATTTGTGCAATGTTGTGTGAATTGCCAGTACAAAGGAAATAAAGAAATTTTTATAAACGAAGTGATTGATTTAAACATTAAACAATATTAATAGAGTTGCGGTTTGTAAACAATTTTTCTTGCAAATCCTTAAGGACCGAGCAAAATTTACTTAATGCAATTAAATTATTTCTTTCTGTGTTGGAAACAAAGTTGATTTACGAAACTTAATGTTTTTATACACGAGGAAAGACTAGCAAATCCACTGGCGTGGAATGTACTTTTTTGCTTATATTTTAAAGAAAATATCTTTCACACAATTTTTAAATATGAGTATTGGGCGTCAAAAAAACTTACAACAGAAAATATGTGTTTTCTCTCCTAACAATATTATCACAAAATTGATAAACAAATAAACTGCATACAATTATTTTTGTCACTATGTAATGCATATTACATGCACAAAAAATAGTACTAAATATTTAACAGTATTGATCAGAATAATCAAATAAATAAGACGCAGCTGATGTAATATGTGAAACGGGCTGTTTCCTAGCAGTAAAGAGGTTTTCGTGGGTAAGCTAAAAGTTTGAGAGTCCCACATTATCATTACCAGGCAATGATGGTCCATCATGGTTCTAAACAAAAAGAAGGAACTTCTAAAGACAATAAAAAAACTAATCTGTCCAGCAGAACGATAATAAATTCCGCACTTTTTGTATTAATTTTCAATTTGTGCAATTCATTCGGTTTCAAAACTAATAATAAGGGTTATATTACTAAAAACCGCACTATACAACATCGTAAAATTCAAGAGTAGAGCTCTTAGACGAAGAATTTAAAATCCCTCTTGTACGGTTCGCATATCCAACACAGCACCCTCTCTGGTGTATATTTAAGAAGACCAAGTTTTATATAAAGTTGAATATCAAGAGTGGTCGACGGGGTTGGCATTCTGGGAAAACTTTCAGGTTAAAAATCGAATTTCCGTAAACTTCGACGTCGACAGAATGCTATCCTGACGCGAAGAACTGGTGGCTCACGCGTATGGAAAACTCCAGGCAAGACTTTTTTCAATATCTACACCGAATAGTTTTTTTTTTACGCAAACCGAACGCTGCCAGTTCAAACTGGAGAGGGTGTTTGAATGTTATACAATAAACCTTCAGTTAAAGTAAACGTGTGTATAGCAGGGGCCATGTTGACTATTCAATCTGCATAGAAATACATATAGGTAGCATATTTCTTGATAAATATCGTAAACTTACGCCATCTGAAGATTTCTAGAGAAGTATTTCTAGAGTTATGATTTTATAGTATTACCTTCACATACAAATTGGACAAATTATTAAGCCGAATGTATTGAAAAGACCGTTCGATTTTATTTAAGACTTAATACCAGTAGCGCGCTGGAACAAATTGGATGCCTTAATTGGGGCCCCTTGAATCCATTCACATATTTCCACCCAAGACTTAACCACAAAATCACGATCAATTCAGGGACGAATGGCGACGGGAATTAATTAAGCAGCCTCCCAAATTACAACTACAGTTCCGTGCGGACGACTCATAAAATTTGTTCAACGGCCGTAAACAAAACTCCACGCTGGAGTTTCCCATTTTAATAACTCAATTCAACGTTTCCCCGCTTTCGCCACAGTTCACATCTTTTATGTGTCGGTACCTACATACATATGTTCCTATGTCGTCTATCTAATACGCACAGACCCAAAATCTCTTTAAGAGAGAACTTTACATTTCTATGGTGTTCCTGAAGCGTAAGCTCGCAGCAATATATTAACTACCTATGTAAGACGAAATACGTAATTTCCTTGATATTATTATAACATCTATTAATCACTTTGACATTACAAGGCACTTTGACATTACAAGGACTCAAAATTAAAGGAATGTGAAGCACTACGATCAATTACTACAGAAACTCTTATTCTTTAGATGGCTTCCGGGGTATTGAAAATGTCTTATTGATTACCATTTGAACGGTATTAAAGGCTTCAGTTGGAATAGCTTCCCGAATCGTCTTTCAAAGTGAAAATGTTTTTATGTACATTGATCAAAACGAAATTTCCTGCTAATTTAATTTATTTTAAATCCAATAGACTCTGGAACACGTTGCTCTTTAGTATTATGATCAGTTTTTCAAAAGATCTTAGCCTGTGTATTGGCACTATGCAGAGAAGGAGCTTACGTAAATTTCATTATATGCTATCATCATTAGATCTACCTACTGATCAATGCAAACTTTACGTTTTGATTCGCTGTGCTTTATATCCCCCCGTTGGGCGCCAAAAATAATATGATTTGTGTTTTATTTTAGTACTATAGATAGTATAGCATTATAATAATTACTAAGAAAACCTTTGATATAAAAATTAAGATATAATAGGGACTATAACTGATAGCAACATATAGATATGCTCAAATCTATTAGACACCTATATTTTTTGCGAATATTCAAAGTAAAGTAAGTACACAATAAAACTCTTAATTTAAATGCGTTATAAATAGTACTTTAATAAAGAATTTTAATAATTCGTTGCATTTCTGTAAGCTTTTAATACAGTTGCAACACTTTCTCCAGTGCGTAAAAAACTAACATCTCAGAAACGTGAACATGTGTAAAAATTTAATAGATCTAGAAAAAGTACGTATAAAAACTGTTGGATAATCATAAAAGCGAATACCTAAACACTTAAATTAACTGCTACAGATGTAATGCATATAATAACAAATAATCTTCATTTATCCTTCAATAACATATATTCATTTGCACTATTGGTATATTATAAAACAAATCCTTTCACTGCACAATAAACGAACACATATTTAACTAAATTATTAGAATTATTAACTAGAAAGCCGGGGCTGTTCACCCAGCCAACTAATTAGTCGTTTGACGACGGATTACGCCCCAAACAAACGACTGCGAGACGCGAAACGGCGAATCTTTTTACAAGTGAAAGGCGTTTGAAAGAAAGAGGAGAGTGGTGCGGTTTAGCCAGTCACAGCAGACCGGCTAAACAGCACCACTCTCCTCTTTCTTTCAAACGCCTTTCACTTGTAAAAAGATTCGCCGTTTCGCGTCTCGCAGTCGTTCGTTTCCACTAATGCTCAATTCAGCACTAAATTATTAGAATTATTAATGCCAATGGTAAGTTGCAATATATGAAAGCACCTACAAGATGATGCTGCTTAGTTCCTGTAGCTCATAGAAAGATGTTAAAGCTATATATATTTCGGGTTTGAAATGTGCTACTTTTTCAAAACTTTATTAAAGAGCAATTTCATTTTTAGTAACAATGCGCACTAAAACTGACAGAACCTCAAATTAATTTTGGACGATATACATATTTTGAGAAAACACATTATTTCCATTATTGATTTTTCTCAAAATACTTGTCAAAAAGTTTATTTTTTAATTCATTTATATATCTGCAACTGCTAACTACTATTTTAAGGTAAAAATAATAAAGTTTAAGCACTCAAGATAATTAGAATAAAGGTGAAAGATTAGTTTACTTATTAGAATCTTATCAAATAATTGTTCTAAGTACATTTCTGATGGACCTCCTTCCCTTTTAGCATCGCTGATTTATTAACATTCCAAAGATAAGAGATATCTTCGTGTGAAAACGTTAAATATGAAAGTTTGTTTACAACAAAGGGAACATCCGAAACTTTTCCAAGCACAGCAAGTGCTTAAATCGCCTTGGGAGTGATAATCTGGTACAAATCTGCATTTTCCTAAACGCCTTAAGGTAAAAGGATACCCATTAATTTTTAAAATGGGGAAAAAGTTCCGTCGAGTTTACGAGCGCTGTTGTTTAGACGCGAGAAACCTATTCCTTCGGCGTATTCGTGCGTCCTTCCTTCTCTCGTGGTACCTTTGATACGTTCATTGTTCAAAGTTTTGGGTTTCAACGTTAAATTACAAACCACTTATTGTTTGAAGATTTAAGACTGTCTGATGGCTTATTATAAAAAGCTAGGAAAAAGATCAATTCATCTTACGTAACAATTGTAACTTATCCCATAGTTTGCTAGCCATAATCCGCTTTCCATTGATTAATTGGAAAGTGGTTTTAAGGGCTAAACTGCTAAACATTGTACAAGAGGCGCTTAAAACATGATTCTCCTGCATCAATTTTTATTTTTTTGCAATATTTAAGTTGTGCAAATCTATCATATGAAACAGATGCCAGCTTTGTTGATTTTAAAATGATTTGCATTACGTTCCCTCCTCCTAACCACTATGCAACTGATGACATACACGTATGTTGCCAACTTTCAACATTGAAATACCCTCCTTGCCGAGGGCACGCGATACATTATACATTGAAAAATAAAGCACCAGAAACAAACATCGGAAGAAGTATCGCACTTGGTTTTCTCGGTTATGCGAACCAGTCTGCGAACCGACAGGGCAGAACTGCGTCGAGCGGTTGAACTTCACGGAAATTCGATTTCCGAGCGACGAAAACTTTTCGCGGAATGCAGACACCCCCGAGCACTCACAGATATTCAACTTTATATGGCATTCGGTATTCTTAAATATACTAGTGGAGAGTGCCTTGCGCCACGGAAACCGCACCATGGCGAATTGTAAATTCTCCTGCTTGCCCCGAAACCTTACGCTCCAAATTTAATAACTTTAGGTATAATTTGAAAACTCCAATCTTGTTACCCGCAATAGTTATGCTAAAGCTTTGCGGAAACAATCCGCACAGTTTCACGAGTTCAGCTGAAATATAGAAGGGGTCAAGAACTTGCAGCAAGGATATATTTTATAATAACGTGTAGTTAATTAAGAGTGAAGTCAGATTGAGTGGATGCAATGTACATTATGTATTTAGCGGTCTTCAGAATAACTAATAAGTAAGCGTGGTTACAGAAATGTTATATTAGTTAAGTTCACGATGGTAAATGAAAGCGTAAAATAAATGTAGCCTCAGAAGCTATTAGAAGCTTACCTGAGAACATTAAGGAAGTTATTTTAAAAACTTTAGTGATTTATTTCAATAAATTTCTGGAAGGTAAATGACTCATCTTGTTCTCCACATAATCTATAATCTGCTTTCTCTGCTACTCTAAGCCTATTCAGGTGCCCTTTCACTTTAAATTGGCCTAACAAGCACTCTTAGTATGCTGATCTTAGTTTTTCTTAGGTTGATGTATTCTATAGTTGTCTTCCGGTTATAGGTTCCTGGAAAAGTTTTGGCTTTCTTTACTCCTTGAAAATTCTTCTAATATTTGAATTTTCTCTGCTCTATTATTTAGTTTCTGCTGTATGATGTTGTCCCGCAAAAGGGTTAAAGGTCCTCAAAATGGTGTTGCAGCCTCCTTCCTTAGCGCAGTATGTGTTATTTTATACCATAGAAGGGTAATTTCTTTCTTTTGTCTTGCTCCTTTGGTTTTCTAAAGCACTCCCAAAAAATCTGAGAGATGATTATACATGAACTCAACGCCATGATGGTTGCTCAATTATCATTGTTTTCTGTAGCGTTTTTTTTTTTTTAGTTTGTTTTTTTCTTACTTTTAGGACATGTCCGATCTCTACGGACTCCAATTGTCTCGCGCTTTTCTCCATTAGAATTCGCTCTCCAGTCAGCAATTTGCATCTCTTCCTTTTCCTTGGTCTCAATCAATCACAGCATAGATTCTGGTCTAATTTTTGTTAGCATATGTAAGGTCCGCCCTCATATTAACTTCGCTAAACCCTAACTCACTTGATTGCTGTGCCATCTAGGGTGCATAAACAGTGTGTTCCACATCGTCGAAGACTTACACGGTAATATACACTCATCTGTCTCTGATCTCCCTTCAGTGTAGATAATGCTTGAAATATCCATGGCCTGATGCAGCAACATCATTCCTTATAATTTTAAGAGTTTCAGATAATATTGATCCAATCTAATTTTGCCTTCTTGTCCGAGATTTTGGTCAAAAAAAAGTCTAATGGCGTTAAATCAGGCGACCTAGCCGGCGTTTCCAACGAATCCATTCCTCCCATTCATCTTCATGGGAGAATTTGGTCGAAATAGTGTCGCACAGTACCTAATAGATCTCACCGCCAACATACTGCAACCAAACGCTATTTCTTGATAGTTTAGGATCGTATATATTGGGAAATAATGCAGGTATCTTTCTCCAGTCAAAAAATTTACAAAAAGGGATGGGCTAATTAACTTAATAGGGTCACCAATAATTCTTGCTCCGTACATTAATCTTTTGGCAATATTGTGTATGTGTCCTGGATCAAACAAGGGTTTTCTCCAGTCCAATATCTACAATTTTATTTATTGAGGGCTCTGTTTAAACAAAATATTGCTTAAATAAAACGCAAAAACGTAAAGGAGTAAAAATATATTGAAATAGTCCACAACAATATTGTTTCACCACACAGTGGCTTCATCAGGTGGATGAAATTAACTAAACAGAATATAAAATTACACACTATTTATACTTTTAAACCTAGGAGTGGGGAATAATTAAAATCCTTTTGTTCATTGAGCGCTAAACCTAACTTACTATATCTATTAATTTCTAAACATTCAAATAAGTCTAGTTTCTTACTTTTCTTATGAACATGCAAAATATCAAAATTATTATTAAAATTATGATTAAGTTCTAAACAATGATTAGCAAAAGTAGAATCTGTCTTCTTATCTCTGTAACTTTTAGTATATTCGGAGATACGCGTAATGAAAGATCTACCTGTCTGTCCTATGTACGCCTTACCACACTCACAAGTCAATCCATAGACCCCAGAGTTAAACTTTCTATCTGTTTTGGCCTTGTTATTCTTTAAATACGAGCTAATGTTATTGTTAGTTTCATATGAAACATAGCTATTATTATTACGTTTGATAAAATTACCGATTACCTCTGATGTTTTTCCAAAATAAGTAATAGAAGTATAGTTTACTTGTTCTTTGTTAAAAATTTTAGGGTATATTAAAGCAAGCGTATGAGACTTTTGTTTATTCGCTAAAATGTTATTAATAAAATCCACTGAGTAACCATTATTTAAAGCTATTTTGTAAATTCTGTTAAGTTCTAATTCAAAGTTTGTTTTATTCATAGGGACCTTAACTAATCTATGAATCATACTCTGATATGCAGACAATTTATGGCTAAAGGGGTGATGTGATGAATTATGAATAGTAGTATCAGTATGTGTCGGTTTATGGAATATTGAAAATTCATGTTTATTGTTAATACGCGTAATAGTTAAGTCTAAGAAATTAATTGAGTTAAATATTGTTGTGGACTATTTCAATATATTTTTCCTCCTTTACGTTTTTGCGTTTTATTTACGTTTTGAAAATGGAGTTTAAACACGTATCCTCCCATTCGATTAATTTTTTAAAATATTGCTTTATCCGAAACTACAACAGGATGTGAAAACTTTGGATCTCACATCCACTATTGGTCAAAGTTAAATTCTACCAACTCATGCACTAATCGTAGTTCATTTGAATGAAGCTTCTGCATTTTAAAGTTCCAAAATAGATAAAGTATGACTGACATGGAGATCCAATACAATGTTTTTGATTAACTCAAGTTTTGCATCTTTATTAGATATCACCGGACGTCTACTGTTTGAAAGACTTTCGATAACGTCATATTCTAAAAATTTGCAACAGTCGATTGACTTTTCCAGGCTTATCCGGATATTTCTCCGCAAACAATTCTTGATGTCACATATCTCTATCTGCATAACCAATCACCATAGTATACTACAATTCACCACTTTGAATTTTACTATTTTCATTAATAAGATCATTTAAAGGCACATTATTCTTTAGACTAAGCAAATAACATTTATTTAATGCAACTAAAGGCTTCGTTTTAGATAGAGGTAAATAGATTTATTCTACAAATTAAAGCATTTTTCATCTTTAAATTTCAAAGCACAAAAACGCTACTATAAAAATCATTATTAAACATTTTTTCAACTATTTCCTCTTGTAGAAATATCTACTAAGAATAATGGCAGTTACTGCAAAAGTTGGAAGGTCACAACCTGATGAGGTATAAAAAACTCATGCAAATAACTCTTTTGTATTAAACTAAGTTACATTTTAATGAGCCCATAATCTGCACCTCATTAATAGCACTTTAAACAGTAATAGATGCGTAGTGCGGCGTTAAAACTTAAATGTTAAGTAATGCTTCGATAAATATTCTTATTAACTGGCTTACGATGTAATTTTACTTCCCATTACGTGCAAAGTATCAGTTCTATCTATGAATATTACCTATATTAAGTGGTCATTATTCAATATGCATACAAATTTATGCAGCAACTAATTATAGAAGTATGAATTATTAATGTGGGGATAAGGTAATTATAGACTGAGAGATTTTTGCACAGTGGAATTGCAGACACGAAACCCGTTCAATATGTACATATATTCTCAGTTAAGCTACCACGGTTAAAGAGAAATCAAAATTCATCCTATATACGAAAATCATGCACTTCTGACATAATGTCGGTAATAACAAATCCTATTTGTAAATATTAATCTTAATGGATATACATAAGAGTAAAAACCAAGAAGAATTACAGCTTCGTAAAAGGATCCACTAGCAAGATCAACAAGAACTTTAAACATGACACGAACAGCCCTCATTTCTATATTAGCGACTCTCTTTCTTTGAACTTCATTATACATTTTACTTCTCCGGGTTACATCACTCAACTCGTTCTTATATAAATAAAATAACAAATTATACCTACACCTTTCATATAGCATGATATACGAAACTTCTATAAAACTTTAACGTCTGTTCTCGTAAGCGTTAGTTGGGTAAATTTTGCTGGTAATTGTACAAACCCGCACTTTGTTGTATGCTATTCGCAAACAAAATGTTTCAAGCTGATAATTAGTATGTCTAACATAAGTAAGGTAACTAATTCGCTAACGTAATTCTTATGCACGCTACACATACACTGCAATATGTTTGAGTTAATCTGAGGAAATCTACTCTATAAACTGTGATTTCAGTGAATATATGACAGACACTAAAGTGTTATTTACCTGGAAATGAAAGCTCTCCTTAGATTAAGAGTAAGCACTATATGAAATTCCCGCAGGTATCATTAGATATGTAGCTGACTGCATTGTACATCCATTAGCTTATTTGGTCAACTTGTCCTTTACACAAGGTACATTTCCGTCACCTCTTAAATTTGCGAGAATATGTCCTATTTATAAAAAAGGAAATCGTCAAGATATAACTAATTACACTGGGCAACAAATTTTCGAAAAGTTCATGCTTCCAAGCTGAAAATAGTCATTTCTTAATGAATTCAATGTGCTGAACACGAAAATGACTAAGAAAAAGCTGAATTGGCTACGGGTTTTCTGTAATATGTACGCATATTTCAGAAAAAAGTGTACTTATGTCAATATTATAATACATGGTAAGAAAACATTTACGCATATTTCAGAAAAAGTGTACTTATGTCAATATTATAATACATGGTAAGAAAACATTAGTCTGCTTCTGGCTTTCGACTTCTTTTGGCCTGCCGTTTGTAGTGGACTTGTGGAGCATCTCTACTGATTGTCCAACAATAGTCAGCTAGCATTGACGTAGACCATTTGCCTTGGTACCGTTGCTCCATGGTGGCAATGTCCTGATGAAAGCGTGCTCATCGCTGACCTGCCCGCAGTTATCAGGAAAGAAATCTAAGTGGGAATCAAGAAAGTGGATCTTTAAGGACATATTGCAGCCGAATTCATGAAACAAAGCCAACATATCCTCACCCAGACACTTGCAAATGCTGCATTAACTTCTTTGCATGAAGGGGTGATGCAATATGACGCAAAATTTCGTAATTTCTCACTAAATTGCATTACATTATGCAATAGCATCTATACAATGGACAAAACGTCAATATCTCTGGAACGTGAGCCAATCAACTTTTTTCAATGTGATAGTCGTGTTCAGCACGTTGAATTCATTCAGGATTGGGTACTTTCACCTAAGAAGCAATTTCACTGTTGACCAGTGTTATCGACCCATATCTGTTTTATCCGTTTTTTCTAAAATCTTTGAAAAAGTAAATTGTTCAAAGATAAACGCTGTCTGTATTGCCAAATTTCATTAAGTAGCACCTAAAATTGGCTTCAATCATGTAAGTTTTGTTCGCTGTGGTGAAACCCATAATTGAAAAATTACTGGATTTGAGAAAGAAAATATATTGACAAATATTTTTGTCAGTATGACACTAACCTGGCAATTTCATCAGAATTACACCGCGAGAATGAACAGAATGGATGACAAACATTTCCCACCCCATGGCAAACTTCTATCAATATAATTTTTGATCTCACCGTAGCATAACATGTGTTTTGCCAGACGTAACTGTTGTGGACTCGTTTCCATAGATAAAATTATGCCCATTAAGAAGGTCAGCAAAACAAAGAGAAGACAGTTGATGGGTTCTTTTTCAGGAGAGCCAAAAGTGACATAGATAAGCTTTGAGTTAAGCAGGCTTCTAAGTATTTAATTATACCTTATATTGGGTAGCACATATTATTAACGCAAGTTAACTCCAATACATTCCGCGTATTCCAGAAACCACCAAGAATTAGTGAAGTAAAGTATACTAAAACTGCGTCACAAAATACAAATAACATCGTGTGTATATGTTTAGTTAACTAGAATGCCCTTACTTGCATATACTAAATATTTATATACAATTCTAATATATGGTAGAAAATAATATATTCCAAGTTAAATGATTCATCGAGTTTGTAACTCCAGTAATAGCATTGACAGTCCTGGCGATTGGATACAGACTATAGTTACACTGTACGTTGTACACATACATGCATAAATAACGTAGAGCATTACAGCTATCAAAGTGTGGGTAGTTGCTAAGACTGTGGAACTTGAGAGGGCTTTGCGTGAAGATTTATTAGCCGACTGCTTTGTTCTTGTCCCCTGCCTATTAAATAGATGATAAAACTTAAAACTTTCCAGTTGCACACACAGTTTACATGAAGGCAGTTATAAAATGGAATGTAAAATTTTATTTTTCTCTTCAAGAAGTTTATGTGTAAGGACATTGTATAAAGTGCGCTATAAAGATGCATAGTTATTTCTTAGAAACTCAAGAACCCAAGATCGAAAATCGTCAAATGTAGCTGATTTTTGTTTTCGAAGAATGTTCTAGTTTTTGAATGCGATAAATTTTATAATAGAATGTAGTTAAAAGAAATACAAAGTAAACTCAAAATCTTTTATCTGATTTATTAAAATTATTATATATTTAGATTACTTATACTAAATAAAGCTTATTCATTAAATAACCAAATACAAATACAAAGGAAAATTTTTGACGTGGAAGCTCAAGTATTGATTGCACCAGACTAACAATAAGTATATGTTTAAAATCTTCTTTTCTTGACTTTTAATTATTTTGGTATTTCTATTGGGTTTTAGGTTATTCAATGATAAAAATACTTCATATATACAACGTTTCCGCTATTATTATAACTTTTATCAAGTGCATGTAGAAAAATTATAATATATTGTAAATATGAAATGACATTGTTAAATTGTAAATAAACTTTTTTGTTTTATAAATGATAAAATCATTATTTTCTTGTTTTTAATATGAAAATTTTGAAAAATGTGCTTTATATAAAGATTGCGTTGTAAAATATATGTGTGATGGTTTGAGTTTTTTTTTTTTGGCAAATTGAAAAATGTTTTAAATTACATAAGTAGATTTCTAAAAAGTATTGTTGTGTTTTTTATAATTTTTTTGTCGTTTATCGACAGTTATATATGTAGTGAGACATCTAAGTTATTGCATTGACTTCGATGTCTTGTTGATGGTTTACCACGCGTTGTCCATAGTGTCATGCGTTATGGAGTTTTGCTGTGGGGATGTTCAACGCACCAGAAGGAGATTTTGATTTTATAAAGGAGAGCAGTTAGAGCGGTAACTAGTTCCAAACGTAATGATTCTTGCTGGCTACTGTTTAAAAGAGCATGGAATCTTAACTTGTACTAATCAATTTATTCTTGAATGTCTAACCTTTTTTTTTTTTTTTTAAAAAATCACTATATAATACTAAGCTCAAACAATCTGCACAGCCGCATTTCAAGCTTACTAAAAACTTACATTTGTTTGGACATCTTTCGATAAAATTTTTAGTATGATGCCCAATATGTGGAAACAATTTAATGTAAAATAATTTAAAACAACTGTGAAATCATATTACAAAATAAACCCGTTTTATCAAATCTAGGAGTTTGCGGATAGCTTTAGATTTGAATAATATATGCACATATTCGTTATATACTTGTTGTTTTGTTTTTTATCTGTTTTACACATTTGTACGTAATACTTAATATGTATTATTTTATTATATTATTTATATTATATATGTATATATTTTAGTGATGGGAGATATATCGCTAACTGCTACTAGTAACCCTTATCGCCAAATAATCGTTACCGATTTTCGATAGTAGCAGTTATCGAAATAACGACTTAGCTGACGATTCAGGTATATCGCAGTTCTGTAATAATGGCTACTGTAAACCGTGATCACTGTCTGGATCGATTATTGTATATGCCTAATATCTAATATGTGCATTGATGAAATAATGCCGAATGTTCTTTTCAAAAAGTTAGAAAAATACTTTGTATTGTTTAAGATTTATTATGTGATAGATAACTTCATACCGTAAACAACGTTGGTATTTTACACATTGACACGAAGGGTAATTAGTATTTCTTTTTAAACGGCCAAAAGCAGTTGAATAAAATATATATGTTGATGACCTCGGTTAGAGTGCCAATTATCACTTTATAATCTGTTATACAAAATGAGTACCTACTTCGAAAAGACAACGTATATATTTCCTAAATAAATACTTTTTATTTTTATTTTTATATGTTGTATTACATTATTTCTTTAGCGCCTAGAATCGGAAAGTAATAAAAGCAAAATACGTCCCCTATGTATTATACAAAAAAAAAAACAACCCACAAAATATTCTGAAGATTAATATAAATATTTATGCTTATCATAACAGCAAAATATTTAGTTTAGCGAATTGATTATTTCATAGGAGACAGTTCTTATGTATCGCATATTGATAAGAATGGCAAGGGTTAAGATCAGAACCATAATAAACCGAATGTATTTGAATATCCGCAAGGAGTGATAACGGATAACGGTTTAGAATAACAGTGATTTAAAAATAATCGTCACCGTGATCACCGTTACTTAGAAATAATCCCATCCCTAATATATTTATAGTACTTGTATGACGAGTGTATACAACTATAAACTGTCTCACACAATAAATATCTATCTATAATTTGGTAAAGTATTGTGTATACGTTTTATCATTAACTGCATTTTTATGTTTATAAATTTGGATTATTTCAAATATATTACGCGCTTTTAAATTTTGTTTTTTTTTGAATTCTTATGTTGTCAAAATCAAACGAATGATTTTGAGTTATTTCGTGTTTCTTTAGTGCTGTAAGATTTTTGTTATATTTATGTCTATATTTCTATTTCCATTTATCCGAAAAAATAAATAAAATTTTCAAGCAATATAATTTAAAAATCGCAAATCAAAATAATTACAAATTACAAAACCAAATCTATACAAAATTAAAAAAAAAATTTAAAAAATAAAACATCACACATTATCCAGTAATTGGGTTTTGGAACCTTTGGTGTAACAATAACTATCACACTGACAAAAGCATTGACTTTTGTCAGTGTGATAGTTATCACACATTATATTTAAAATCGACTATAAAAAGGGTTAGCCCAAGCAACATTCTAATTAATTGAATGTAATCATGATGTTGAAATTACCCATTTCCAAATTTATATAATATATCTCACTATTACTTCAGAAAGAGAAGAAGCTGTGGATTTCACGACACCATTCGTGAATTCAGGAACAGTACCACAACATTCTAATCCAGACTACTCATTCAAAACATTTGTTTTTGTAGGCGTTAGCATTCTATATCAAAAACCACAGAAAGTGCTACCAAACTTTTTCTCCTTTGCTGAGCCATCGAAGAGTGAAATTTTTTTGTTATTTTGTAAATACATCTTCCAAAAAAAAAAGAAATTTTTGTATAGACTTCAGTCAGTGCTGGTTAAACACTAGTTCTGCCATTTTTTATTTTCTATTCTTCTTATCAAAAGCAATTTAGTTTTTACTGTCAAATTCACACTTATCTCTACGTTGACGTATTCTGTCTCATAGTAGGTCTATCTTAATTTTTTCACTTTGATTATTTTGTATTGTCTTTCACTGTATCCTATTTCAGGATATCCTATAGGAAATATTTAAGTATAAATAAATTAATTAATTTACTCTCGAAGTTCATCAATAAATCAATCAATAAATTCTTGAATCTTTGAAAATACCGTGGTGGAGTCATTTGCTTGATTTGTTTCGTTTATAGGTTTTGTCCATTACTTCTTTTCCAATCGCCGATAAAATCAGGTTTATAAGAAAAATATTACTTACCTATATAAGCAGTTATCAAAAGGCTTAAGAAGAGAACTATGGGGCGTATGCTAGAATTCTCCATGGCGTGCACAATAACACAACGCTTAACACTGCGATAAGACATAATTACGTTGTTTGCCAGATTGAACGATTATGTAGCGTACTTGAAATCGTCACACATTAATTGCGCAACAGATCTTGCATTGACGAACATGACACATCTCTGTATTAACTAGTTGAAGAGGTTACATATAGCAAACACCAATTCGTAACTTCAATCTCTTATTTTAAGTTTGTTTATTGTTAATTTAATATGAATTTTTATAATTATCGCACGTTAGTTATTTATGACTACAATTACTTATATAGCTTAAGTATACTTAACAATATTTTAATATTATTTTCATTAATTAACATTAAATTCACTAAGTATTAGTGGAGATCACAGGAAAATCAGTTGAAGAAACAGGTTGACAATTCACGCTTGTTTTAAAGGGGATACAGCAATTCAACAATTAGTATGTTAGAGTGGTGGTGAACTATTTAAAGGGAACTTGAATCCTACATACGTTGTTACACAATAATTAATTATTATTTATTTTAAATTCACGTTTATTAAACTTTGATGTTAGTTCCGTTCACATATCCAGTTCCGTTTTTGTCTTAAATAAGGTGATTATTACATATAATATATATACACTCAAATTTTATTTCTCTTTATAATATATTCTTGTTCATTTACTGTGCTAAATTTTATTTACATTTAATGAATGTCTTGTATGTTACTCCCGTATAGTTGATGGTTCAATTTTGTCTATTGGGGTCGGTGACTGCGGTTTCAAAATTAGCGCTCAGTTTTGCGATTTGACGTCCGGAGGCCAGGAACTGCGCGTTATTAGTTCGTACCGAGTCATACCGGGACGTAAACACCGCGACCGTCGAATCACGAATGCCGTCCTGACGGCCAAACTTCGTGCAACCCTGCGGCGCCTGCGTCTCTTCCTCCCATATAATTCCGTTATTATGATTATATAGGGAAACATTGTCGGTGATAATATATAGATTCGAAATTGATGTTGTTAAAGTCTAGCATTACTAAATAATACGGTAGTTTTCTATAAAAGCTTTATTTTTTCTAAAGTAGAACAAATAGCTTTTACTGCTAAGCTAAACTTAAAACTGATTAAGAGCAATCTTTGTTTAGTAAATTTCAACATGTTTTGTTCTCCCCCATATATTGTTTCTCTGTCAGCCGTGTAGAGTTAATAAGTCTGTTAAGCTGATAAGAATTTTATTTGACGCTGCTTCAAAGTAACTGCTTTATCACTTTGTTCCTTCGCGTTATATTTTTCGAAGAAAATTCCATACATTATTTCCGGGTGATTTGGCGAACCAATTGCGTACTATTTAAGATACCTACTGCTTAAATAGTACGCAATTGGGGAATTATCCTGTACGAAATATATACGATCCTGTAAGTCAGCAGGAAACAACTGTCTCACTGCAGGCAGAAATTCGTTTTCTAAAACTTCTACATATGTATCTGTTGGCATTGAATCTAGGTGGTGAGATCTGAATTAATTGACCTGGGCCATTGCTGGTCATCCAACCCCAGTAACCCTGTGTAATTCATCCTGCTGAGTAGTTGGTTGGATGTTTTGAATATCAAAACGGGTATTATTTCGTCTCCACAGAGCTTTTTTCGTCAACTGCGATGTTGAAAATGTTTTTTTCATCGGTAAACACTACATTGTCCCAATTCCTGTTAAATATTAAGCAGGTTCCATGTGGTGTCATGTTGGATCTGTCGAGGGCGTTTGACAGCATAGATCATCAGAAATTACTCAAAAAAAATGGAATGTTATGGGGTTAGAGGAATAGAAAGCAAACAGTCTATTTACATTCTGATGGAAAACTTATACGTTCAACAGATATTGTTGTTAATAGGGGTGTCCCACAGAGTAGCGTCTTAGGGCCTCTCTTATTTGTCATATATTTCAATGATATCTATGCTGTCAAACATGTCGGCGATCCACACTCTATAACTATCAATTACGCGTATGACACTTCCATACTGATTGTGGAAAATGTGGAAAGTTCTTTAATCGCCAGTGGGGATAACTATATGCAGAGTGTGAAACATTGGCTCTCCCAAAACCATTTGAGTCTTAACTACAACAGGACCAATGTTGTTTAAGAGTAAACCAACTGCTTATCCTGGTACTATTATGCTTAACAACTTCGCATATCCTATTCAAAATAAAATACGTATGTTAGGTGTTTTGATAGACGATTCTTTAAAATGGAGAGAACACATAAACGTTATTTGTAAGAAGCTAGGCAGTTTCTGCTATGCTGTTCGTCAGCTCAAAGATCTAGTAAGCAATAATATCTTACGTATGGTATACTACAGTTGCTGTCATTCGCAGTTGAAACATGGAGTTATTGTTTGGGGTGGCAGTTGTGACTTACTCCGCATCTTTGTGTTGCAGAAACGAATTTTTAGAGGTATGCTACATCTCAAATATACAGAGTCATGCCGAGGATATTTTAGGATGAATAATATTTTAACTATTTTTGCAATTTATATTTACGAATCTTTTTTCTTTTCAAAAACAAACACACATACATAACCTAGGACGCCATGGACGATGTGTTCTTAGGCCTGCTCCAAAATGAGTGTTAAAAATATAGGGTATTTGCTCACTCAATACCTGACTGTTACCTTCTATAGAAAACAATAACGTTTAGTATTTTGGGTTCTATGACATAATATTATTTTTTTTACACATAAAAGTATGTATAACAAAACCAAACCAACGATCATTCATGTATGTGTATCGCATTGTATATTGCGTAATGCAGGGAAATCAGCTAGTGTAAAGCACTCTAGAAAAAATTTTGAATATCTAGAGCTGACACGTAAAGAAAATGGCAAAGAAAGTGAGACGTAGTAAGAAAGAGGTACAAAAAAATAAAAAAAAATGGTCTAAAGCACAGAGAAAACCTGGCTTGCAAAAAGAGGAAAAACTTCTGAAGATTGTAGACGAAAACGAAATTAAGCCGATAGCAAAACGTGTCAAAAGAAAGCAGTGGAGGAAGATTCCCAAGCCTACTACTACAGAAAAAAACAGGCAGTTATAGAAGCCGACTTCTTGCGCGATAATTCTTCTCCTGAAAGTAAAGGTAGTTTGCTCTCAATTTCAGCAGAGAGATCTACTGACAGAAAGAGCGTAAGTAAATAGAGTCAAAGTGGCGAGACTAAACATTGAAAATGAGAAATTAAAAAGTATATTTCAAAATGAGGCTGTAAACGGTTTTACGGGGTGAAACAGGCCTTTGAAAAACTGAAGTTTCTGAGCATTTTGTTCATTATTTCCTAGCAGACGTTCATAAATATTGTTGATGTATGTATGTATATAGGTATTTAGCATTTTTAAAAAATCGAAATCCACTAAACTTGGTTCAATAAGGGTTTTTATGTTTCGTAGTCTAACAATATGAGGGTGTCATTAGCGTATTTTGCAAGAAATTCTAAGAACAAAAAGAACATAAATTTTTTAAGCCTCAAAATATCCAATTCTCAATAATACTCATACTTTAACCTTAAAGTCACACCAAGCGAAAGTGATGATATCCGTAAATAGCATCTAGAGATGAAGTAACCTTTATTAGAATTACCCCCACCAAGCGAAACATTCATAGATTCGATTTTCCGTATATTTTGCCCAGTTGACCCGTTTTCCATACACAATTTGTACGATGACAGTATTGAGCCAACTCTAAAAATAGTATAATGAATCTAAAAATGTCTCTATGATTTGACTAATTGGACAACCTTAATCGGGGTTACTGCAGATACGGTCGATTTTTCCGAAATGGGTGGAAAATTTGGAAGAATATCCACTTGCAAAAAGCTTTTATTAGAAAGAGAGAGTCACATACTGCACGCACCGAATTAAGTATTTTTATATTTAAAGTTTGTAATAAATTTCTGAGCAAGCAAATATTCATAAATAATTCTCCAGCATCTAAAACCTGCTTAAACCTCCTCGGCGCCACTGAGTAGTATATTAAAAGCACTTGAACTTCAATAAAGTTAGTTTAGTAAAGCAAATCATATTCAGGATGATATCAAACGATCTATTATAGCACTGCAATATAGCTTCTTTTTTTAAATGTTTATTTTATATACATAGATACTCACATCTAGATTTCTATACAGTCTCTTTCCTTCTAAATTACTCCGCTAAATAACTGTAATTTAAGCAAATGATATTCTTTTTACAAAATATAGCTTCTAAGTAAAGTAGAAGTAGTCTGATTCGTAAGTACTTCCATTTTCGATATTTCAAACGACATGTTTCAGAATGTAATTTCAAGCGCCTTATCTACTTGCATTAGGTGAATATAATTAAGTTTTCTTTGTCTTAACCTTTTTAATTCTTGTTCAAACTTTCGTAAAATAATTTCGACATGTACCAACAAAAAATAGTAGACTTGGTTACCTCAACAAGGGAGTCGACATAAACTTGATGCTAAAATCAAGTTGAACTGCGGTTTGAAGAAATAGGAAACTGTCGTTGCACGATAAATGGCTTTAATTTCATAAGCGGATTTCCTCACTTGGGCGTTTAGGTTTGCATAGTTGTATTATTATTTTTTCATTTTATGCCAATAAAAGTACTTAAATTAAAACATATGTGAAAATACAATAATGAATAATAATAATAATAAACCTATATCACTTCTATCTAGCATATTAAATTTTTTTGAAAAAATGCATCTACCAAAGACTGTACGCTTTTTTACAAAAATTCGACATCTTTACGACAAGGCAGAATGGGTAATTAAGGGCAGGTATGTAAACAGAGTAATTTATCAGCTGGTGGATCCTGTATGAGGGAGACTCACATGCTCTGGTTAGCAGACAGTACAACGTGGTATGCCCTAGGGTTCAATACCGGGGCTACTTCTCTTTCTGATCTACTGCAGCTTCCAGTGCAAAGACCTACTGTTTGTCCTGCGAGTACTACGATCGTGAACTACGAAGCCTATAGAGGATGAGGCAAGAGTAACATTGCAGGAGTTTGGAACTTGGTTTAATAACAATGACTTACAATTAATTGGAAAGAAAGTAATCTACTTCAAGTTTGAAAAATAAAATTACCTATAAAGCTGAATTACTTGGTGAATCCGTCGGCTATATCCGTGATCTCGTAATCTATACTCCTAGCTAGCAGCGTCAGTCAGTGACCGTGAGTATATATGTACATCCGGAATACATGTGCGTTATTTTTAAACTGTTATTTTATACTAGTGATACATATAAAGAAAGATATGTCCATCGTGCGGAAACGTCGAATGATACCATTTGTCGAAACAATTAATAAATTTATCGATAAATACCCGGAGATTGGTGATGGATAGTCAACTAAACTGGAGGAGCGTCCATAAACGCACCTAGAGTTTTTAATGCAAAAAATATGTGTTCGTAGGATTTCTTGTTCTGCATGGTTATAGTATATTCATGCTTACTATAACAAGGCAAATATTTTGGGATCCAACTCAGCCAGTTTGGGTAGCTGTTTCCTGTTTTAGCTCACGACCTTAAGGAATATTAAAGCTTTCTACAGATTTGTAGTTTTTGTTAATTATAACGGTCAAAAGCTATGAGATCTAAGTCAATTCTTCTTTAATATTATGATTCAAAGAAATAAACTAGTAGCTTCTGCCCTCCTCAATTAGAACAAAACTATTTGTCATTAAAAGGAACGCTGTGTAGGAGATAATGGCTTCCACCTTGTATGTAGCCGTAACAAAGCAAATAGTTTGGGATCCAAATCAACTATGTTTTGGGTAGGAGTTTCATGTTTTGACTTACGACTTTGAGGAAAACAATGACATCAAAGCTTTTCCAGATTTGTTTTTTTTTTGTTAATTATAAGGGTGAGAAGATATGAGCTCAGTCAATTCTTCTTTAATATTATGGTTACAATGTTCGCATCAAATTCGATATTTAAAGAAAGAAACTACTGCCTTCTGACCTTCTCAGTTAGGACAATCCGATTTTGCTTTAAAAAGAACTTTGTGCTAGATAATGGCTGTCACTTCGTATATAGTTCTCTCGTTAAGTTTCTTCATGTAGCAGTAGAGGTGGCTAACGGGGCGGCGAAGAGAATATTACATACATACGTTCGCCATGAAAACCCAATCGCTCGTGCCAGAGTCCTTTATCGTTACATTTGGAGGATGTTCCTTCTAACCTCAGCGCCGTTCGCGCCATCTACAAGGAACGGTCCGCTGACCAGGAGACAAAAGAAAACAATAAAACTAGGGAGCACAAACCGGAACCCGAGTATTGACGACGGTGCCAGAAAGACACAAAAGGAAAAGAGCTATAGCCACGCTTTTTTTAAGGACACAGCGGCAGGAGTGTTTCCGCCGCAACATTTAGTTCGAATTTTGATGGCCATCGTAAAAACCGAACATTTATTTCGCAATATACGATACAGATCGACCGGTAACACCCCGATAATCAACACCGAGTTGATCTCTTTCTGCGGCGTGCTTTCCGTCTCCCTCTCAGAAACGCGAAGCGGACAGGAAAAAATGATTTGTGGTGGACGTGGTTTATGATCTGGAAAAATAATAAGTACGGGCCCAATATGATTGCCTTTACGACCGTTGTAATGACGTGTTCTGCCCCCAATAGCGGGGGCTAGCGCCGTCCGACCTGCCCTCTAGCGTTATGTCGTATTTAGGACCGGTGTTCGAGGTGAGGATGAGGAAAAACCCGCCGACCGACGTTAAAACCTACTGCGAAACGGGAGTTTTATAATAGGAACGTCCAAACGAGGGGCACGACTATTTGTTATCTGCGGTTCGGGTTAATATACCTGCTAATACGGTCGTATAACGCTAGAACACCACATCGCTCAGGGGCGTACGATGAATTCTTGAGTAGGACGGCAGATTCTGGCCCTTGTATTTCGGAAAGGAGTAGAGGAAAAACCGCTTTTTTTTATGTAAAGATTAAGTCAATAGCTCTTTGTAAGGGAAATGAAAATGGAAGTGATTAATTGGAAGTTTGTGACACATTTTCTTAAATCATTTCAATCTGTAACTGAACGTTAGTAAAAGTTATAATTTTGTAGACTTATTTGTTAAGCTGGGCACTACTTTACTAACACCAGCGTCGTTGGATGTAGAGAATCGAATAGGTATATTGGCTATATCCGTCATCTCGTGATTTGCGCGATTTTCTATGCGAATCTATACTCCTAGCTAGCAGCGTCAGTCACTGACCGTGAGTATATATGTAGATGCGGAATGTGCGCGCCTTATTTTTAAGCTGTTATTTTATGCTGGTCATAGATATCAAGAAAGATATGTCGAGTTTAATTAGTACTTTATAATACGCATACAAATAGCGCACAAATATATTACGAGGTCCCGGACATAACTGACAAACTTATTCGATTCCCTATACCCGGCACGGCGTCCGGTGACATTGGTATTAGTAAAATTAGTACCAGCTCCACTTATTTGTTAACTATTTTAGAAAAAAATATCTTACACTGTCGTTTCTACCATAGCATTGAAAACTGTTTGGTGAAACTTATTTTTGTGTGAGCAAAAAAACGTGTTTTATTTTTTTCTTTAATTCACTTGACATCTTTAAGTTTGCACACTTGTCTCCGGGACATCTTGTATAATTCATGGACGAAAGCATGATTTATCCTACCGCCTAAAAGTTTATCACTCCTACCTGCCAATAATATGCTCATATCGCTATATCCTTTGTGTGCGTGCTAGACCGTTCTTTTTTCCCCCTTTTTTTTAACTATTTTATATACACCTGTATAAGCGACGACAGAGTTTGCGTGCGTATGTGTCGATGTGTGTATGTACCAGGGATACGGGGTAATTCGAGGAAGAATCCCGTTTGATTTATGATCAACCGTTATACAGCGAAATCTGCCTCGCGAAACAGATGGCGCTAGTTCGTGCCGGCTAATTCGAAATTTACGTGTGTTATTATTTATTTTTATTGGAAAGTGGGAGGGCATAATGACGGCGGTTAGCGATTTAATTAGCTCTATAAATGGAATAATCGGGACTAACCCGACGGTCTTTAATGGTTTTTACTCATTTAATCCGCCGGTTGGGTAGTGTATGACTCAATAATTATATACCCTGGGACATAGTTTATTACTTAAGTTAATTTAAGGATGAGTTATGGACTTGATAACTGTTATGGATGGTAATATCGTCTTTTTTATCATCTAATAATGTAGCTTAGTCATTTATGGAACAGATTACTTACTATGTCACTTTTCTTTCAGTTACGCACTGAAAGAAAAGTGCATTTTAGAGCAAATAAATTTAAGTTGGGACTATGCTCTTACCAACAGAATCTGTGGGAAAGATATTGTAGATGTAAGAGTTAGAAGAGGACCAGAAATAATTAGTGACCATTATTTATTAAAAGTAAAGACGAAAATTTAGGAAGAGAATATAAAAAACAAGGCGAAGCATAAAGAATGAGAACTCAGATACCTGGAGAAGGAACTGATTAAATTATGTAAGTTATACAAAAAAGTAGTGCAAGAGTTTTAATGAATAGTAGAGGGAAAAATTTAGTGAAACGGATGCGATGAGTTTGGAGGAAATACGCAAAATTTTTAAAGCAGCATTAATTGATGCAGCTAAGAAAACTTGTGGTACATTAAAAGTGATTCAAAATAAAAAACGAACTGCTTAGTGGAATGAGGAAATAGAAACTATTGAAAACTTTAAGGAAAAATGACAAGCAGCATTCCACAATAACGCAGATTAGGGGCCAGCAAGGAATTGTATTAACTGGAAGGAATCAAGTAACTGAAAGGAATCAAGTAATGGAAAGATGGAGAGAAAACTTCGAAGATTTATTGAAGGTAGTGGGTAAACAAGGGGTCATAGAATGTCATGAAGAAAAGGAAGGGAGCACAGAAGACCAAGAAACAGGAGAAAAAGATCTAAAGGAAGAATCTGGAAAAAAGACCCAAATTAACGACTTGCCACTCCACCATTTTTAAATCATGGCCAAACCTTATTCTATCATCCCAATTTTCAGTCACCGTAGGTCGTATAAAGATATGTTAATTTGTGCATATAGGATGTACCATAACTCAGAATGTAATTTTTCTCAGTTTATTTTTATACCGTTCGATTCATCTTTTTATAAACTTTCATTTGATACCATATTTGTTAGGATTTGGCACGATAGTTCTTGCTTTATTCTAAAAAGAAATTGACAATAAATTTAATATGAAAACACGTTATCTATAAAAAAAAAAAAAAAATAAAGACTATGGTTGTTGTTGCCTAGTTACTGTCAAAATCTGTTATTAAAATTAGTAGCATACGTAATTAATATGATTAACATTTTGAGGGAACCTGATAAGAATTGTCTGCTGGCATCTCGGGTTTATAAGCAAAGGTATCTGCATGCACAGCATCCACGACCAGAATCGTTCCAAAAACTACGTGAGCCCTTCAAACAAACGTGATCGGTAAAGTACAAGAAAAAACTTGTAACAAATCCGACAATAGTCACGCAAGAAAAGGAATTAGAATTACTACTGGCTTTACAAGAAAACCCTTATCTAAATACACGACATATTGGGAATGAAGTCAACATTAGCAAGAGCTCTATATAAAGGATTTTCATTAAACACAAATGCGATCCATACCACCTGTGTATCCACCATGGTCTCCGTCCACACGATTACCATACAATCTCGGTAATCCTGCTATTTTGTAATACATTTTTACAAAGAGTGCATGATAATCCAGATTTCATGGGCAACGTTTTATTTAACCACTGATGATCATTCACTACCTTGATATAATTTGTTTCCTGTAAGATGGTCTATCCAAGTATTCGATAAAATACAGATTGGTCGATATAAAAGCATACAACTGTGATATGTAGCTGAAAAATGGAACGGCGTGTATACTGCAAAATATTTTTAAGGTACGCGGTCAGATTAATTCATAAATAAGTTTTTGAAAAATCTCTTAGTTTATGAGAAATCTTCCTCCTAACACCATTGAAACATCCTGTATATAGTGAAGCGAAAAACATTGTAAGAATGAATAAAATGGAATCACAACCATCTATGGCGAATAAAAGATCACGCCAGGGAAGTGTATTAAGTCCAAAATTGTTTAACATATAATAATGGATGACGTTATCACTACAATAAAGCTAAAGTCATGGTTTTGTGCAAGAACGATAAAATTATAAGCACTGAACCATATTCAAATGGAGTTAGCAAGCGTTTTTAAATATTTAGGGCTGTATACAGACCGCGAAGTTTGCCAAAAAACAGAATTAGATATTAGACTAGACAATACAGCAAAATTATACCACACGGTCAGAGGTCGATTCTTATGGGAAAAGGAAATATTCTGAAGAACAACCATGAATGTCTATAGATAAGGAAGTTTTTGTACCGGCCCTAATGTATGAATGATAGAGAAATTTGGATACTCACAAAAAGAGTGAAAAACAGAATTTAAGCCATGGAGATGAAGTATTTAAGAGCTCCAGTAATTGGGTTTTGGAACCTTTGGTGTAACAATAACTATCACACTGACAAAAGTCAATGCTAGGTTTTTTCCACTATCACCAAACAACAATGCACAATCTCTCGACGACAAAAGTCAATGCTAGGTTTTTCCACTATCACCAAACAACAATGCACAATCTCTCGACGAATTTTAACGGAGGGTTGGCTGGCATCCCCTCCCCGTTAAAAATGCGCCTGTACAGGAACGTTGATGTATATATTATCGTAGTTTTAATAATTTTACTTTACTATTAATCATCTCCTGATGATGCTAACTTGCTTAGCGAAACGCGCGTCGAGAGATTGTGCATTGTTGTTTGGTGATAGTGGAAAAACCTAGCATTGACTTTTGTCAGTGTGATAGTTATTTAAGAGCTGTTGGTACTAGGCCTGACGAGGAAAGACAAGTTACGCAATACAGCGGATAGAGATGAGCTGAAAATAGAGGGAATTGTCAAAACATATAGAATAGAAAGAGGGCAGCTGAAATGGTGTGGCCGCTTGGTACGTATGAGCAAAAGCAAACCAGTGAAGAAAATGTGGAAGTCGAGAATGCAACTAAAGAGCAAAGAAACAAAGAAGACTGAGCAAAGAGACAGATTTTCCATATTTCGATAGATTATGATGTCATAATTAAGTCGCTCATATTTTAGTGCTATTACTAGGTGACAATTGTAATTGTCTTTACGACTATAAGTACTATTAGTATACAACGATGATTCTTTTTTTTTCAAACTCAAGTTAGTTTTCATTTTTCGTTTGGTAAGTTATTATTATGAGTGCTTCATATAGATGAATAATGATTAAAAATTGCAACATTTCAATTTAGTCGCTGGTATGTGCTTTGTCTGCCTATAATAGACTTCGACGGAACGTAATATTTCATATGTGATTACAACTGTAATCCATTGCGCATTTACGCACACAAGTTTTCTCCGACTTTATTTGAAGCACAGTAGCAGCATTGCTATAGATTATTTTTGGACGTCCTGCTGCTTGCAACTGGTGGGCAATACATTGCGAAAATACGTTGTCATATGCTCTACTATTTTTCAAACGTACACACCACACAGAATCACGAACAAATATGCCACGAAATGGAGAAGTTTAAAACAAATTATGCGTTCACTTGACATCAGTTGTTGTATTTACACTGTAGAGCTGCTAACATATTAAATTTTAACGTCAAAGGTTCTAGCCTAGGATATAATACATTGCCAGCGGCGGCAGAGATCTCGTGGTGTATGCACAAGCTTTTTGAATGTTCTTAGTTTACCAAAGCGATTTAGCGCCTTTGAATAGGCATCAGTGATAATCGCGCTCGTAATTTATCTTTTATTCAAACCGCTTAGGATACTAATGCTCTAGGGGTTTAATGTATACAGGTATGTCAACTGCGTATACGATTATGCGTATGTAGGGTTCTTACTAAATCTTGACATAGAGCTCTCGGGATGAAATTTTGAAATTTCCTACATTAGATTGGATCTTTTAAATAACTATATGAGTTTTGCGTTACACATGCGTAAAGCCTAAGTTATCTTCTTTACGGCAATTCGAAACTTATTTATCTTTATTTAAAAATTAAAATAAATAGTATATTAAACCACAATAGCGTGGTAGTTGAAGCGGATAGCCCTAGAGACATCATCTTTAAAGTCGAGGACTCAATGGATAAGATAGAAGAATGGATGGTAGCAAAAGACCTGCAAATCGAACCAACAAAAACAGAGGCTATTATCTTGAAGCCCTAGAAACGAAAAAGAACAGAGATGCGTTAGACAAACTCCAGAGAAGGGTCCTCTTAAGGGTGATCTGCGGTTACAAAACGATTTCCGCAAGCGCGGCCCAAGCTATCGCGGGCATACCACCGATATCTCTCCTTGCGGAGGAACAGCGAAGGATTTTCTCGTCCACGGGTGCAGGCTCGACACAAAGATCGCAAGCAAGGGAAGAGACACTAAAAAGTTGGCAAAACAAGTGGCTAGAGCGAGGACAAACAGCAGAGTGGACGAGGACTGTAATACCAGATATCAGAGGTTGGGCAAAATGTAAACATAGGACGACAAACTACTACCTAACACAATTCCTGTCGGGTCACGGACACTTTGGGACGTACAGAAAGAGGTTCGGACTGGCACAGAGAGAAACGTGTTGGCACTGTGGGATCCTTGACTCACCGGAGCATGCTTTGCTGGAGTGTGACAAATGGGCAGAAGCAAGAATGGGACTAGAAAGCGGGATTGGTCAGAAGATCACCTCAGGCAATATAGTCAAGCTGATGTTAGCAAATGTAAAGAATTGGAATGAAGTATGCAAGTACATTACAATGGTAATGAAAGCTAGGGAGAGAGAGGAAAGAGCTAGGCAAATCCCAACCTAAATAGGAAGGCACTGTGACCCCATGCAGACGAACTGTTGAAAGAGTCTCCCTGTGTTCCTCTGACGGTACGCTGATCAGGCAGTTCCAGAGACACAGAGGTGAAGAACGGGGGGTTTTTAGTGGGTAGGACGGGCGAGAGTCCGAGGAGTCCCACACTACCACGGAACAGAGACGGCAGACGTGGTGTTCATGAAGAATTTTCCCCTCACAAAAAAAAAAAAAAAAAAACCACAATAGCGTTACGCTAGACTTAGTTTGTTCTAGTCATAACGATATCTGTGTTAGGAGGAGTGATTGTAACGGTTCAAATTTAATTTAAGATTTGGCCATTATTTGTTGTTTCATATTTTCAATTCTTATTTCATTTTGTTGATATTTATTTATTTTTGGCAGATGCCATCTGTGGGTTATTCGAATTTCGTAATACGATTTCTAATTACTAATTTCATTTGTTTCATGCTAATTTCGCGTTCCTTTAGTAATTTCAAGTATCTTAGTATTTAATATGTTAATTAATAAAGTGTCATTCTTTCATTTTTAGTTTCCACGCGTGCGTTGGTTTTCCTCACACTTTCGCGCTGCAGAAAATTTAGTTTTTCCGTAACCACGCCAACGTGCAGAAGTAAGTCTAATGCATTGTGTCGAGTAAAGAACTAGAATTAGAATTGGAGTTAGAGTTAGAGTTAGAGTGAGTTAGTTACGGTTACAGTAACGGTTACGGTTACGGTTACGGTTACGGTTACGGTTACGGTTATGGTTACGGTTACGATTACGGTTACGGTTAAGTTTACGGTTACAGTTACAGTTACAATTAGAGTTACTTACAGTTAGAGAGAATTGATTGAAATCGTAATTGGCAATTAGCCATTAACAAGTACCAGATTTGGTGAGGAGACCAAATAAATAAAGAACAAAATTTAAGAGCAGTAATATACTTGAAAAGATGAAGAAAAACTGCAGCAACAGATCAACACTGATGTAACAAAAATGCTAAAATGGTGCGATGAAAATTTGTTAACAATCAATGAGAAAAAAACAGAATATATGATTTTCCAAAGAAAGAAACACCCTACTAATTTCAAAATAACGTTTAACCACCAACACATACAAAAGGTAACCCACATAAAGTATTTGGGAATAACAATACAAGACACCTTAAAATGGAACAAACACATAAATTCCCTGATTAGTAAAAATGCAGTGCCTATAGCATCTATAAACAAAATAAGAAGCATCATCCCGGAACATATGAAGAAATCAATATATCATGCGATTTTTTCATCACACTTAATTACTTAATAAATGTCCGGAGCGACATCTCAAAAAAGAACCTAATGAAAATACAAAGACAACAAAACAGAATACTGAAGCTCATATATGGATTACACAAAAGAACTCCCATAACAGAAATCTATGAGAAAACTCACGAGTTAAATATTCAACAAACAATACAACAAAAAAATCTAATACTAATATACAATATCCAAAAAAATCTAGTAAAAACAAATATAGGTACAATTGACTAAGACCCGACAAATACATAACTACACCACAAGAAGACAATCTTACATTAGAACGGAAATAAACTTATGCAACAGATATAGAAAAATACCTACGGCAGAAACCATAAGACATTACAACACTTTATCAAAACAAATAAAAAATTTAAACTATATACAATACAAAAAAAAATTAAACAGATGATACAACAAGTATTATAATAAAAATAAAACAAACTCAGAAACAAGAGCAAGACCATTTCGCCCTCGATACCGGCAATCCGAGACGAGACCGAATTCTCATCATCTCGAGACGAGGACAGAGGATGGGAAGCACTAGCAACACTAGCCAGCACGTGTTTAACAGCATTGTGCTTTCTATATGTGTGTTAGGCTACACTTAAAAAAAAAATAATCCAAATTTATAAACATAAAAACTCAGTGACAAAATAGATGCACAATTTTTTACCAAACTATATAATTTAATTTCATAATTAAACACAACAATATTTTTTAGAAATCTACATATAAAATTTAAAAACGTTTTTCATATTTACCAAAAAATCAAACTAATATATTTTACAACACGATCTTTATATAAAAAAACACATTATTATTTTCAAAATTTAATATTAAAACAAAGCAATAATGATTTTATCATTGATCAAACAAACAATTTTGTAACATTTTCTAAAATTTATAATTTTATAAACATATGTCCTTGAAAAAGGTTTTTAAATAAAACCGAAACGTTGTAGGTACTCGTAAAGTTTATACATAGAGTTATTACATGACCAAAAAACCAAGAATAAAGTCTGGTCTTAAATAAAAAATTGTTCATATATGTATATATACAACGTATATGTGTTAGTCATAAATAAATAAAATTTAAAATAAAAAATTTAAATTTTTCTAACCGTGAAGCTTTTTTATTATCTGCTTTAAATTCTACGCTTGACAAATTTACAAATAAAGTAATGTAGAAATTATATTTTATTATTAAATAATAAATGACAGAGTTATCCACTATTATTTAATAAAAACATTTATTTTTTTCATTATTCTGAATAAATTTTGCCCAACCTTGTTACTTATATCTACTAATTATTAATTTTATAAAATTTTTCCTTTGTAAAAGGAACATTGAAAGCATCTTAAAAATGCTACAACATCTCTTAATAATTTAATGATAAAAACGGTGAATCTTATAAGCAGCTACTCAACGATCTTAATTGAGCTAGTTCATCATCGTATCGCTTATAGAAAATGCAGTACATTTTTCTTCGCACAGATTATATTCCTTAAAAGCACAAACAATGCAGCAAATCCGTCGGCACTCACGGATAAAGCTCAAAGTAGATGCTGGAACTCTAAGCTATTACCGACAACATTAACTTTGTACTATGCTGCTACGATATATAATATACTTTTTCAAGAATATTCAGATATTTAGGTCAAAGTTCTCTTAGAACCCTGCGTTCACTATGCACGTGTATCTAATATACGTGTATATAGTTTGCATATACTAATCAATTTTACGACAATATACCGTCTACGGTATTAAATACGTTAAGCTCGTCCAACACGGGCATCAATCTCGTCTATAATGCATATTAAGTCGACCTTTCAAGGCAAAGACGAAGTCATTAAAATAATGAAATAACCTTTTTTATTCGCTACACGTTCTCAGAAGATTTAGTTCATCGTCTTATGCTTCTACGCTAGGGTGGTAGTGAGTAAAGGATACATCTACAAGAGCTACTACGTTTGTACCAGAAGTTTATTTAGTATAGTCAAGTTAAAAACATTTAAAGTACTAATAAAGTCGAGAGAGGAAAAAGAATTAGATTCGAAATAATAAAAGGTCGAAAATACTACTTTGTGGAATACCCATTGCATTTTAATTTTTCATTTATTTATACTGAGATACACAAGGACTGTAGCGTAGTAATAGACACACAGATATCCGATAACTCCACACTACAATGATTTAAATGAATTTGCGGCAATTCCATTTTCAACCGCCGACCGAATGAACTAAGAACCGATAAAATATCTAAACAAGGTTAGTTATCCCTACCCTAAATTTATATTTACAAGTGCTTTTACCGCCTGCGTTGACCTGCTCGAATTCCGAGAATTTCGAACTAATACAAAATGTAACTGCAAAAGAAATGTGTTTTTACCCTCATGGCTCCACGTGTTTATGTGCATTTCAAACCCGCGATAAAAAGTTTATTAAACTTCCTTTCCACCGATATCTGTTAAATCTGAACAACTTTTCCTAATAATACTTTTTATCTGTTTTGCACAATAAGAGTACTGTATACGGTAGAAGATAAATTACGTTCAGGGTGTCTCAAATTGGTTTTAAAACGTGCGCGAACCTATTGCATTGTTACAATTTTTCAAAAGTTCATAATGAAAAAGAAATCCCATATGATGCGGACTCTGTGTGACACTGTATATACATGCATAGGTTGTCCATACGGACATAGCATTTCATACATAAGTAATTGGTAGTAAATCAATCATTCCCGTAGCATAAACTAATGCATCAAACACCATTTCATAGCTATTCCGCACATGCTGATCATAAGCTTGTCATTATATTTAGGTACAATATCCATTAAATCGATAATTATATACAGTGCTCGCAAGAATGTTTTGAGTCGGGCTTTCGTTTTTCTGGGAACTCAAACGACATGCGTGCCAGCACATTGTATGTGTTGCAATTGTACGTAATAGTACGTATTCATCCCCAGTTAGTGTGTGATTGGCCAAGTATGAATACATTTGTGCAATATGTATATATCTACCTAATATACACACATATGTATATCAGTAAATATACTAATTTCAATGAACGTCCTCCCACAGTAGTTTATGATATGCCAATTAAACAGATTACATTGAAATCTACTTACGCCAGCAATTTATAGTATAGTAAACGGTTTTGGCGATAGTTTACTCCAAAGCTGACATCTGTACGGGGCAAAATAAACGTTATGTGAACGATAAAAGATTTAACAAGCCCTGCTAGTGGTCACAAAACTCTTAATCAAAGGCCACTCTTAGTACTAGTACATTCGACGAAATAAAGTTTTCAATACGAGTATGTTATCGTGTTAGCTTAAATGATTTGAAGAAATCAGGATATAAAATATTCTTACTGATGATCTATTGAGTTTAAAAGATCCCTCATGAAATTAACAGATTCGTTTAGATGTAATTCAGACAATTTCAGTAATGTTCTATTGTGTAAAGTAAGACAAAAGAAGAAGAAATTCTGCATGGATCCATGGATGATTGATCTTTGAAATTTAGATAGGCTTAATTGTAAATAACATTTTTAGTAGAACAAAAGATAGCGCAGTTTTCCTTCAAACGACTTTCAAATTTCGGCATTTCTGGGACAGCTTTCTACTCCTTCCTTATATTATTTCTCTTCCTTTGTGTTTTAAATGCTGCAGAGCCTTCTATCAAATACATTTTTTTCTTTGGAAATGAATAATAAAAATGACCAATTTATCTCTTGTACTTTTTGCTTTACCATTAAATATTTCGAAACTCTGAGAAAATCGTGATGCACACAGATATTTTCCATATTCTGGTTATAACTAACATCGGCTACATCTCCAAGCACACCAGTCATATGACGGCATATACGTAACGCTCTTTCCTATTTTCTATAATCTTTCAATAGTTTCTCCTTTAACTTGGTGCTACTGGTTAACAAATGTAGCTACAAAATATGGCAAATGGAATCCTCATCAATAATACATATCCTCGTCCGCCTGTACTCAAAACAAATCAAGAGGTCAACAACACCACGTATAATTTCCAAATTGCTTCTGAGCATACGGAATCATACGCTGAATTCACATAATTGGCGTGTTTGTTACCTAGACGATCAGCAATTCAATTCGACGGCGGCGTATCTATTAAGTCGTAGCAATGAACGACTAAACGAAATTCCACGTAACTGCCGGTTGATGAGTGAAAAGTCGACGACATCCCTCGTCTTTCAATTTGCCTGCCGTCTCTGCATCGGTTTATCTAAGAGCCCCATTCGCCAAAACCCCAAGCTACGTAATAAGAAAGGAAGCTGAAATAAGGACGAGGAGGCAAAACCGACCGCAAGCAAGAGAAGCCAGAGCAAAGGAAGAAAACTTCCGGATAACGTCTTCAGTAACGCTGATAACGATATAATTATGAGTGGAGATGAAAGTAAGTAAATTGTTAAAATGTAGCGCCACGTTCTTTGTTTCCCGTTGATTCTTTTTTTTTTGGACATTTACTTACCAAATAAGAAAATTAAAAACGGCATTTTTTCTTTTCAATCTCTACTTTGGTGGTGGTTTATTCGTTTGTCGCTGCCATTACTGCTTTATGCTGGTGACCTCTTTAATGCTCTGGAGCGAATTTTTACACTTTCTTATATTTTCTAAAGAAATGCTTGATAATTACCTTTAATGGGTGATAAAAATATTTTCTGCGAACATTTTTTATCAAAGAAAAGTCAAGCAAAATGAAAACGTATATTCCATATTATTAAAAAAAAATGTTGAAATACTATACGGCACTCAAATTTCATTGCTATCATTGGATGAGTAATGCATTAGAGTTAAAAAGTAAAATAAATTAAATTATGAATATGAGGATGTTGTTCAATATAAATTTATTTGACATTTCTTGACAATTTCAATTGAGGTGTATATTTGCTGCTTTATGAAAGAACCTTACCTTAGAATTTCAACTTGAAGGAACTGCACAAACCATTGCACTATACTTAGTGTTGTCATCCTAGCTTATACATCTGCACCCCAATTGCAAGTTTTTTTTTGATATAATTTTTTTTTTAAATGACAAACTACCTGGTCATATATTTTTTTTTCCTAAAAAACGACTTTGTTCAATAATAATCTTTAGAAACCGCTAAGTGGAGGTGGCCTCAATATATTTTCTTTTTCTATGAAGAAAAAGCGCCCAACTCCTTATCTGCATCCTGTTTTACAAGAAAGATTTGAGTGTCACAAAAATGCGGCTTGTTATACAAGTCCTCTTTTACAATATAATGGCTTAAACAGATAAGAACACTCCAGTAAATGATACCACGCAATAGTTGCCATTTTCAATAACTCAAAGAAAAATTATTGTGTGAATTAATAACAAAGATGTGGCGACGACCTTGATAAATCAGTAACACCACTCAAAAGATCTTTAACGTACAAAATAAAGTACATGAAGTTGGATCGTTTTCTATAGTGAAAATATGAGGAAATGGAAAAAGAATTTTTGGGATAAGTTAAGTATGGCCAAAACGTTATCACGTGATATAACGCACCTAATTTGGAAAATCTAGCAATCGAGAAAAAGTGAGGTTAGGTGACACGATGTCCAAAAAAGATTATTTCGAACAATTGCTTGGACTTTAATTTTCAATCAAAATTTTGTGTAGGCATTAAAGTAATCGAAGCCAACCGTTTTACAAAAACGTTTTCTTTTTTAGTAGCCCAACTAAAGTAAAATAGAACCCAAAAAAATTATTGGAATATTGGCTTCGGACACTATCAGTTAAAAGCGCACATTTTTAAGCTGCGATTAGAGACCAGTCCAATCTGTAGGTGCTGCCAATTAGAGGATGAGATGGCTGAGCATATTCTCTGTGACTACCCTGCCATATCATTCATTAGAACAGCCATACTTGTGTTTGCCTTGACATCGCCAGCGTCAGAAAAGCTCCTTTGGGGAATGTCCTAGTGTTTGTGAAGACAATAGGCTGGTTGACAACCTAGGTGAGGCAACGTAAACGGAGGAAGCATAATGGGCATAATGGGCATAATGAGGCTTAAATCCAGTGGCAGTAGCCACCCTTCAAGTGATCAAGAATCCAGAATCCACAATGGCGAAGCAATACCAATAAATATCGTTGAGAAACACTAACATTTGTAACCCACCTGAATTCCATAATTTCGTTCTGGCCAGGATATAGTAATCATCACTCATACTAAAGGTTATTATATCAAGAGAAAAGGTCCAAATTTGTATCAGTTTTCTTTAGCGTCATTCGCGATGCCGAGTTAAAACATCAACTGTGTGACGTTTTGACTTGGCATGGATTATTTTGGGCCATTTCTCTTTACTTCGTCAGTAATTGCAAAGCCCACTTTCATTCGTCTCTAATGGAAAGACATCAATGAAGGATCTTTGAAGCTACTATTGAATCCAAGGAGTTTCAAAAGAGACAAAGAATACTGGGAATTGGAATACTGGAAATAAATTTGGAGAGATAATATTTAATTTTGGAAGACTGTTCTGCTCAGTAAAAAACTAAAGAAGGATTTAATATACTTGGCCTTCTTGATACAAGAGAAAAACTAGCACCGAGCATTTTTAAGCTCGGAAAAATTATTTCCAAGGATTCTAATTAAAGACCTTAAAAACTGAAAAGCTAAGAGTAAACTTCCATCAAAAGGCTGCAGTGCTTTCGAAGATTTTGTGGCAGAAATGTGCTAATGCAGGTTTTGGTCTGCAAATACTTCTGCAGCACTTGAGTACCGACATTTCATATCTGTATTTGTCGAAACTTTAAAAAATTAATAAACCACTCTCGTTTCTTTAATTTATTCTATGTGGATCTTCAATTATTGTTTTTGCTTTTCTGATCTTTCTCTCTACCTCGTTTTGTTTTTCGCCCTATTCAATTTCGAGATGCTTATTTCTAATTGTACTTCTTCTTTTGTGTGTGTAAATCCCTGCTTGTTTCTCCCACGGTCATGTAGTTTTTCTGAATTGAGTTTCAAACCCCACAATTTCTACTCGACAAGTTTTCAAATAGAGCCCAGAATACTAAAACGTAACAGCCAGTATACCGCGTTGAGATGTTCAAGTATTGTTAGCTACAATTTGAATGTGTCATCCGACTACGACACATCAACATATTTACGTACACCCGAGTTAAATAACATAAGCAAGCCTACGACAACTTTCGACTTCGTAACCACCGAGAGAGGTCTCAAATTTCCCCTTGGCATCGATTTTCAGGAGGATATGTTGCATACCGTAACGCGGCGAATACGCGCCCTGGTGCGCCTATAAAAGACGAAGTTTGAGCGGCCCATTGCACTCAAAACACATTATTTAAACGAGTAAAGTTCAAGTGCGACTACTTTCCGCGGAATTAAAATTCACAGTGGCTCGCTCGCTGTTTATAAAATCCTTCTGCGTAATGTCTGTAGTTTGTGGTGGCAGCAGCGATGACACACTTGCCTAGTCGGGGAATGAAACTTTGTCTCGGCCGTCGTTCTCCAGTACATATCGACTTCGGACTTTCGGATATTTACTCAAAACTTCTAAATTCAGGGCGAGGGTTTATCCAGCAAAACTGAAAAGTTTATGTGAAGATTTCCTATAACATACACATATTGCTAAGAGAGTAAGCCTGAATTCCGGGTTTTC
The DNA here is from genome assembly GCA_949128085.1 of Cetonia aurata. Taxonomy (NCBI): domain Eukaryota; kingdom Metazoa; phylum Arthropoda; class Insecta; order Coleoptera; family Scarabaeidae; genus Cetonia; species Cetonia aurata. Next base: position 61,758,433 of record OX421883.1, on the reverse strand, counting down.
TTCTTCAACTTATGCTCAAAACTTATAAATATATTTTTAATATCGTCTTTAGTCTTATACACAATCCCATCTTTAATATCCTTGAATCGCTCATTCTTTTTAACAAAATCACTTTTTCGGTCAGTGAAACACAATAAAATCCCAAAATTTCTACAAGGCACAAAATAATATTTATATAACTTCAACAAACCTGCTAAAAATCTACCCTTTTAGCGTTCGTGCTTGATAAATATAAAGAATTTTCGGTTGAAATTGGCTATTAGCCTTATCGTAAATTATATCTTGACACCTTACGTTGTATAATACCGCATGGTATACTCACAACGGTCAACTGACCGTACCTCACGTCACGTAAAGGGATAATAAACATGTAAAAACTATAAATACCTGCTACGAGTTATTTGATATGACAAGAAATTTGAAATCAAATATAAGCGATGTATTAATCAAGGCAATATTCACGGACACAATATCACTTATGGCACCTAATAACTTTTTGGCCAACAATACATCTGAGTATTAGCGGAAAGAAACGTATTGAGTTATTAGTTACGGTAAAAGAAAAAGAATTTTTAGCCCAATAAGTTGTCTAGAGAAAATAACCTTTATTAAATTTCATTTCGGTATACATATTAAGATAATGTTTAATAGAACTCTATGAATCCTAACCTATCGATACAGATATAATAAACAAAAGTTAACTTTGTGTTTTTAAATAAATATAAATTTATAATCCTCTATCGAAAAACGCTTGCTGTGTGTCAAAATTATTTAGTAAAATTTAGTGTGTATAATTCTGTTTGATTGAAATTGGTAACAATTCTTTGGTATAATTTTCAATGTTCTTTCTGTCAGTGATTTGACTTTTCATATATTGGCGTATTGAATTATGAAAAGCCGTTAAGATTTTTGTGGGAAATTTAAATTGTTTAATATAATTTGAAACGATTGATTTGGGTTCTAGTCTAAATAAAGATAAAAGAAATATTTCTTATAATTTGTTTTATATAGTATATGAACCTACTCACCTGAGAGAGTATGTTAAAAAAAACCATTTTTTATCACATTTTCATGTATTTGGCATTTTTTCTTTGACTTGTATAAAGCGTTATGATTTTAAGGTAAGTATTACTATACGTAAAAAGATATGAAAAGTGATTTAATTCAAGAATTCTAACATCTTGCTCTAAGACTAATGCTTTTAATGCAAGTATACGATATTCTTAAGCGGAGACTAAAAGTAGTTTCATCAAAGACTGCTAGCCTCTTACGACAAGATTATGCTGTTAAGACAATTTTTTTCTTGCCTTAAGAAGTTTTTGTCTTCCGGATATCCAGAACGCAGATTTATTTGGTCCAAGACAAATTTATTTAAGGTAAGCATGCATTTTTCTGTGTGTATAAGTGAATTTGTTACAGAGTATCACAGATGACCCTGGGTGGTAGTTAAATGAATTAAACAGGTATTTGAATTCTGAAATATATAATTATAACTAAAAAATATTGTCTAGGAGTTTCGTAGCAATATATTTCTGTTCTAGTAGGTATTTTATGAGTAGTAGAAATAACACTGGTTAAAATAGAATACTGAGGTACACCTCGCAAATCATCTGCCACTAAAATCTTGTCTACCTTCCATCTTCATCATGAAATAACATTGTTATGCGGCACAACAACTATTTGCAATCATCCAAATGTGAACATGCTCAACTGAGCGATATCACATTTGCTTCAAATTATTCCATATTTTCTAGTGAAAATTTATAAGCTTCATCTAGACCAGAGACTCCCAAACTTTTTTTTCTCATAGACCACTTTGAAAGTTTTGCTGGTTCCGGTTGACACCCTGCAGCTACATTTCTACCATATTCCCAAAACTCGACAAAAAATGTGAAGATTAGATCCTAACTATGGAAATTTGCGTTGCGGCAGTTATTGGTTAATTAATTAACTGATTGTGCTGTGAGCGGATGTCAAAAAAGTAAAGTTAGCCAATCAGAAAAGTGATTCCATCCAACTTTACTCCTTTGACATCTACTCACAACACAAGAACCCAATCAATTCTCACATATTTTATTTAGAAAACTCCCCATTCGGAGTGGTAAAAATAAAAAGGTAAATAGTATATTTCCTTGTGTTGTATGTATTCAAATATGTAATCATTACTTTATTAATTATTATTGTTATCATATTACATTGTAAATAATTTTAGTGGGAGAGATGTACTTGATGGATTGACAGCAAATTATCAATATTTGGCTTCAGTTTTGTTAGGAATAACCGCAAATCTCCCCGTTCTGTGTTATTCAATCTGCTCCTTTTTTTTGTTAAAAGGTTTGTAACGACACTAAAACTTTTCTAGCCAAGATATGACGAGGTAAACGCTATCAAAAGCTTTCTCGCAATTCCCCACAGCCCTGGATAGTTTTCGGGTATTTCTGCCTGCAGCCAAAATGTTTGATACCCTCTTTTAAATTTCACTTTCAGTTCCTCATTAGTGCTAAGCTCGAGTAGCTCCTTGAGCGTGATATTACAACATTCTCCACTTCCGTTTCATCAAGTGGATTTATGATCCGTGGTAGTATTTCCATCGTGAGAATATCTTCAAATCTGATTTTAAAGTCATCATGCAGGACAATTAAATGTAGAACGTATGTGTGAATATCCTCATCAAGACATTCTACCTGTGACAAGTTTGGAAACTGGGAAAATTCGCGGCTACAAATATTTTGCTTCATAAATTTGAATTTTCCAAGAAAAGCTGAAATTACCCCCTTTGTTTTTATTAAATTGAGGCTTTTTAAATCATTATTTTTCGACTAGGTAGTTCTATTACAAAAAATTTTGTTTTTTATTATAATTTTTTTGTTTAGTAGTACAAAGTAGTTGATTGGACACTCAATTTTGCCTAAATCCTGCACAATTTGCAATTTGTTGAGATATTTCCATAAAGATTGGCAGCGTTCAGTATCCACCTTATCGATCAATAGTAAAAGATTGATAGCGCTGATAAACTGTCAGGACCGTGACATCATTAATTACCAGCATTCGTGCAGCTGCCGTTCGTGCCCGTTGCTGAAATTAGATTATCCCCGCATTATGCGGTCGCCATGTGAATCTTGCACCGCAGCACACCACCTTAAGAAAATTTTAATTAAGAAATGCTGCGCCCCGTTCTCTAATTACGGAATTAATTTATGCAGGGGACAAATATTACATACAGCTGCCGCGATCAGCGCGCCTCGATTTTTTTTTCCTGCTACACTTCTTGCATTAATAAGAATTAAGTAGGCACAAGAGACCCCGCCATTTTGGGAAAGGAATTTTAATATTGTCAGTTTTGTATCTTGCAAATTGCGTGTTTAATTTGCATGGAAGCTATAACGGCATCGTCTGAGATGACATACTTTCTAAGCCTAAGTTTCCTTAAATGATATAAAGTCTCCGCTCTACTTCAGGTTTGTTTGCGTTCAAATACCGTTTAGTACTTACCAAATAACAATCAATCTCATATACCTAATTTGGGCATTCTTTAATAATAACTTTCTAATAAGCAAATTTCTACATTATATCTTCCAGATCTTCTTAAAACCTTTTCGAAACGTAATGAGATAAATATGATATTCAGTACCAACATAAAAGCGAATCAAGTAAACAGTTGAACAAGAATTTAATTATTATTTGGTTGTTTACAAGCTCACTTTGCGTCATTAAGGCGAGACTGATATTTACATGTTTACATCTATAGCAAACAGACCTCTCATTAAAAATGCCTTCAGAGGAAAAAAAAAATTTCGATGTGTTTTTCTTGTTTGGGTCTGAACTTTTTTTTAACTCTGAACACCCAATATTAAAAATTTCCTGTGGCCAGTTTTAAAAAGAACAAATCAATGCTTTACTGAATATTGGTACAGATCCTTTCATATTGTGACGAGTAATCGCTTGTCAGACAGTAGAGAAAGAAAAGATTAGAACTGTTTTAAATGATGGTAAGAACATCATGCTAGATAACTAATATTACAGTTGATATTTATTTCTCTCACAAAACAGATATGACTTTTGTTATAACTATTTTTTATTTTGAGTGTAAGCAAGTATATTGAATTATGTTTAAATGTTTTAAACAGCTTTTAAAATGTCCTTAATATACGTGCTAAATCCCCAAGTGAAGAGTTAGGAACGTGGCTGCTACATCTCTGCTAGCGTAAGCGGTTGCAACGGCACAGTGTGCAGTAGTTTCACTCCCTCAAAATCGTGGTACAAAGTTTGCAACTCGCGCACGGCGCTGCGAATGTAGGGACTCAGGACAGCTTTGAGCAGGCCCGGATTGGCCTAATATTGGGGAACGGATTAACGGCTTGTTTACAAACAAAGATTTGGTATTCTGTCGTTAGCGTAGCTTTGTGTCTCTAGCAGAGTATTTGCAAGTGTTCCATAATTAAAATTAACCGCCGTAATATGTTTAGTTACGTGTGAGTTTAATAGTTTCGCAGTAGTATTTTTTCTAGCATCTGGTATATAGATACTATCTTTAATCTTATTTTAATAATAATAGTTTTAACTTTGTGTTGTATGTTAATATTTCTGCCTTTCATATTTAGAGTTGTTGTTTTGTGTACGTTTATTCATAGATTAAACTTTACTTGATAGTTTTGATTTAGTGTGCATAGATAACTTATGCAAATCAACATGAAGTGCTGTGTTCTCAACTATAATTTGTTTTTGATTTAATTTTTTGCTTTTTATGATGCTCATTTACTGTGATTATATTCCCATTATTATATGCAGGTAAATATTAATAAACACATTCACAAATCGCATATAATATGCATTAACTGATGAATAAGATAATAATCTTGTATTTTTCTCCGTAAATTTTTCTAATTTGCCAATATAAACTATTATACCACTGCTTCCATTTCAATTCAGTTCAACCTTTTCCTTTTTATTTTTCCAATATTGGGTTAATCCGGTTCTGTCGGGGCCGGGCTATTTGCACTGAACCTACCTTGCGCAGCGCCGTGCGCGAGGTAAAATTTAGTCCCAAGAGATCAAAGGTGCCGACATGAAGTGAAACTCCTGCTTAGATATATACTGTGGCAACGGTGACGTTACCAGAAAATTTGCTCTCTATCCACTGCCGACCAGTGAAGAGATTGAAGCGGGTCAGCTAGTGTACTACATCTGCATACAGCTTGTACGCTGTTTGTTAGTTAGTTAATATTTGGGATGACATTTGGGTTAAAGATGTAGTAATAGTGCCAAATAAAATGAATCCCATTAATGCCCGGCTGATAGTCTAGTGGCTTGTTGTTTACGGCGGCGATTTGGCTCTGCGAGGGTGCCTAATAAGCATATTAAATGGGCTTCACCTACTCCCTTAAAAAAAAAGTAATTTGTTTCAAATTTCTTGGAAACGCCGTGCGGTCGATAAGAGAACGATGACAAAGGGAACGTTTTGCAAAATGGAGGACCAACAAGTAAACTTTCTGTTTCTGCTAAACAGGCTGGTTTTATCGGTGGTAGCTCTGCAAACAAAAGCAATTTCCAAATCAGCGAATAATATAAATATAAACTGTTGGACGAGAAGCTGGTCTGTGGTTGGTCTATCCTTTGAGCCTAATCAAAGCATTTGACTTGGTTAACCATAATTTATTATTAGATAAATTATCGGGATTAGGGGTCAAATCTTACGATGACTTCCAGCATGTTTAAGAAATCGGAAACAATTGGTTATAATTACTACAAAGAGCACTATAACCTCTTCAGCAATTGATGTTACCTGGGGCATACCTCGAGGCTCTGTCCTCGGTCCCTTGTTGTTTTTAATTTATATAAATGGTGTTAGTAATAGTTTTAATATTAATGACATTTATCAATTCGCGGATGATACCACAATCACATTTGCTGACTCTTCCGCGTAATATGCATATAAGACAATGATGTAATAAAAACGGTTTGAAGAGTAACAAAAACTAATTTGTTACCTTTCAACATAGGTACACACACAGCCTAAACCAATCTTTACTTGTACGGTTAAATTCAAGGACTGTTCCTATATTACTTTTAATACGAAATTTTTAGAATGCATAATTGACGATATATTTCCATGACAATATTATACTTCGGTATTGTGTGCAAAGCTGCGTTCTTTTAGTTACGCCGTGGCCAATCTGCAGACTAGTGTTAATCTTGATGTTATCTTAACTCTATCATCATCTTCTATCATGCTCACATTGATTTAAAATACGGTAGTATCGTTTAGAGTCTCCCTCCAAATTTTGCTCGGTGGTTTTTATTAAAGAAAATAATAATCTATAAATTCTTGACTGGGAGATTCTTGCTTACCATTCCTTCGGCATAACCGATCGTGTCTCTGCCCTCATTCTTTTTGGTATGGCTGTGCCATATATGCATTTAAGCGTATGACGGAATTTGTCAATAACGGAGACATAAATATGACTAACATCACCAGGCACTTAAATAAGTTAAGCATTCCAAAGCATCGTACTTCACTGTTTGAGAAAAGTCCTATGCTACGCCAGCGTTAAAACTTTAAATGGATTGCCGAGTAGGATGCGTCATCAATCTGACTTCAGTAAGCTTATAACTAGAGTAGACCACTTTCGGTGCGCTCCATGTGCGCCGATGCGGGGATGACTGTTTATGCATATTACTTTAATAGCAGAAAACCAAATGTATACTTAATTATTTCTGATAGAATAAATGTCTTTACTTCTATACTTATATCGGTAACAAGCTCATGTTGCGTCTCTATTCTATCGCATATTCTAGTATATTACGAATTACACTCACATACCGGCGCACATGGCGCGCATGGAAAGTGGTGTGCTCTACTTATAACCTCAGTCCAGAGCTATTTCATTGATAATTGCTTTTATGAGGTGTCAGACTCTTTTCTATAAAATTGTAGGCGTTGTCTATGGTTTTTAGCATGTCTAATTAATTTAATTAATATATTATTATAAAAAATAAATTCGATTAAATAATTTTATTAAAGTAAAGGAGTTGTATAACAGAAAATTTCACAATACAAGTGGTTTCATACGTTTCCGTACCCCATATACGCACCTGTAGTTACGCGATTTCATACGTAATAATAAAATAAACGCTAACTTGACGCTCACATCTCTAATATCAAATAATGTTCGCCCTGTTTACTACATTAATCATTTTAATACTATACCGACGCTGCTCGTTGTGTATATCTATCCCGCAAGTGTCGGAATTTTCCCTCTGTCTGCTGCTGAATGCAGGCGTAACATCACTGCGAAAGAATTTAATACATATGAAAATACTTTTATTTCCATGTTGTTTAATAATAAATTATAACCGGCGCGAGGGGAGATTATAATTTATCATACTTTCGTCGACGTAAATTTAATTTCAACCTGCCCTGTGTGATGATAACTTTTCTGTGCCTCTTCTTTTTTCCTTTTCCGTTTTTTTTTTTTTTTTAATTTTGTTCGTTTCTAACAGGGTATCGAGTTAACAATTCATATGCAAGCTACAGGCGTTTTGGTTAGTACCTATGTGGATAACGTTTAAATTTCGGTTCTACTACCAGACCTCAATGTATTGCACTATTGGCTATGATTATAATAAATTTTGTGTAACCTTAAATCGTGATCTTTTAAATTGTTCGAATCCTTATCCTAGTGTTTCAAAAAGCTTCGTATGAGCTAGATATTCATCTAGTACGGTCATGCATTGTCTCAATAGTCACTTATGTAACTGTCCAAAATAGTTTATGCTTTAAAATACTTTTCCTTTATGAGAAATTACAAATATCAATTTCTTGCATAATAAATTATTCATAGATTTTTCTGTCGTCTTCGGATAAAGATAAAAGATAATTATATATGTCGCCCAGTTTTTTACAAGGACCAAAATGGAGAGATCGTAGCAGGAGAGAACGAGAGTCTTCACAAATGGAGAGAATACTTCTACGAGTTATTTAATGAAGAAAATGAAATAGAAAATGAAGTAGAGAAGATCAACGTGCAAGAAAGTCAACGAGAAAATAAAAAAGAACTACCACCAAGTAAAGAACAGATCGCAGAAGTAATAAACAAATTGAAAAGCAATAAAAGCCCGGGAGTTGATGGATTAACGGCCGAATTATTTAAATACGCAGGACAAACCTTAGCAGAACGTACCCGTAACTTAATTGAAGAAATATGGGAAAAGGAACAAATACCATCAGAATGGAAGCAAGCAGTGATATATCCACTACCTAAAAAGGGGATAAAAGTAAATGGTGCAACTATAGAGGCATCTCACTTTTAAACGTATCCTACAAAATATTGGCAACACACATAAAAAACAAATTAATAAAGGAGGCTGAAAGTATTGTAGGTGAATATCAATGTGTATTCAGGCAAGGTAGAAGTACTACAGATCAGATTTTTGTGTTAAGAGAAATCCAAACAGAAAGTTATCAACATGAAAAACCCACGATGGCTTTCTTTATAGATTTCAAGCAAGCACTACAACTAAAGAGAAAGCAACTATACAGAGCCTTAGAAGAATTGAAAGTAAATAGAAAGCTGATAAATATGATAAAAGTAACATTAAATGGAACACACAGTGTACTGCGAATAAATAACGAAATGTTAAAATATCTTGAAATTAGGGAGGGAGTGAGACAAAGAGATCCACTGTCGCCGGTGCTTTTTAATATAGCACTGGGGAAAATTATGAGGGACGCAAATATTAATAGAAGTGGGATTGTTTATCATAAGAAGCACCAGTATTTAGCGTTCACAGATGATCTTGTAATTTTATCAAGAAGTCTAGAAGAACTAGTAAGTGTGGCTTGGAGGTTAGAAGAAAAGGCAATAACAATAGGCCTCTACATAAATGAAGAAAAAACTAAGTATACGGAATGGACCGATAATGACTTTCAAGGAGGAAAATATTTAACAATGCACACGGAAAGAAGAACCAACTGCAGTATATGTATGTGAGACATGGATATTAAAACAGAACAAACAAGATTAGAGATATGGGAAAGAAAAGTACTTATAAAAATATTTGGAGCAAAGAAAATGGGAGATAGATGGATGTGAAGAACTAACAAAGCACTGGAAGAACTCTACCAAGAAACAAACATAATAGGGCTAATGGATGGGCAACGTGGAAAGGATGATGGAGACGAGAATACCCAAATGTTTGAGGTGAAGCTCAATAGGTGGAAAGAGAAGAAAAGGTCGACCAAAAACAAGATGGACAACAGAAGTGGAGAACGATCTAAAGAAGTTAAAAATTACCGGATGGAGGGAAAAAGCCAAGAATAGGGAGTTATGGAAGAAGATGTTGAACCAAGCCATGCAAAACTAATTTATATATATATAATATTGAAAAAGAAAAAATCGAAAATAATATATTAATAAATGGAATTGAGAAGCAGGAAAAAGAGGAAAATACAAAAGAAATAGCAGAAAAAATAATAAAGAAGCTAAAGATAAATGACACTGATACACGCATAAAGGAATGTTACCAAAACAACAAACATGAATCCCAAATTATAGTAAAATTTGAAAAAAAGGAAACTAAAGGCAACATACTCAAAGCACGTAAGGAAATAGGAACAATAAATGTACTGGATTGCGGCTTAAAAGGAAGAAACAATATAATCTATATACATGAACAATTAACAGTAAAAGCAAATAAAATATCTTTTTGCGCTAGAAAATTAAAGAAAGAACACAAAATTAAATATACGCCTGGACAAGAGATGGTAAAGTATATGTAAAACAAAATGATGCAAGCGAGAAAGTAAGAATCAGAGAAGAAGATTTAAACAAATTCCAATAAACAAATATAAACCACCAATAGCACAAACAATAAGAGATACAACAAAAAAATTCAAGATATATATGCACAATTTACGAAGCATGAAAAACAAATTCCATGAAATAATAGCTATAACAGAAACCTGGCTCTATCCCTCTGAAGAGCATTTGCACAATATAAATAACTACTCGGCGATATACTTTTCAAGGAGAACCAGAGGTGGAGGAATCGCTCTATATATAAGAAAAGACATACAATTCAATACACTAATGAACAAAACCATAAACAAAGTTCAAATAATAACCGTACACCTACACCAAATGAATACAGCTCTTACTTTGATTTATAAACCACCACAACTAGAATACGACGCTTTCAAAACTGTTCTAAAAAACAACATTTTAAACAGGAAAAAGAAACACATACTAATAGGAGATTTCAATATCAACATTATAGAACGAAGCAAGATAACACGAGAATACTATAACATGTTTGATGAAAGGAACTATAAAATAATGAACACTAGAACAGAAAAACACTGTACGAGAATAAATCTGAAAGGGAAAAACTCTATATTAGACCACGTCATAACAAATATCGAAGAAATAATTACAAAAATAAAAGTAATATCAACGGATTTATCAGACCACAACGCTCTCATGATAAAAATCGAGGATGAGGGATGGCGAGCAACAACGCTACTGATATATACATGTACTACATTATGTAGCTGTGTATTTATTTTATTGTATTGTTGTCTGTTTATTGTAAATAAAATTGAAATTCAAATATATATATATGTATATCTGTCGCCTACGGATAAAGATAGAAGATACTTTTTATCTGGCATCTGCGGATAAAGATAATAGTTAAATTATCTTTATCCTTATTTAAATAATCTTTTAATAAACTTAACTCTGTTTCCAACATAGCTTTATTAACGGCAAATCAATTGTACCCCCACTTTTACCTATATGAATGGTATTGATCCAATACCGCAAGATCGTACGTTGGCGTACGGAATTTTTCTTGACACTTGAGTGGTAACTCTAGCAAACAATAATAAGAATATTATACAAAGAGATATAAAAGAAAACGGGCATAATGTCAAAAAGGAAACCACATACCTTAAACAAGTAGAGAAAAAAATGCACCCGACAAAAACTTATTCCCCGATCGAGAACAAATATCTCCAGGTTGAAGGTCAATTAAATGTCAAATTATATATTATATAACGGTCCATTACAGAGAGTAGATGTCTTTATTTTACCATTTTACGTCCATTATAAAACAATTTTTATACAAAACAAATCCAAGGCGCTGTTCCTGGATGGAAAACGCTTTTCTTTGATCCTTTTTCCAGGAGAATGCTAGCGTTCGTTTCGGTTTTATTAAATATTATTGTTAGTCTACAGGCAAAAAAAAAAAATAAAGACGGAAAAAAGGTCTGAGTGTCTTTTCATAAAAGAAATGATATTTGCCTTAATAACTTAAATTAAAAAAAAAATCCTTGTCTCTAGGGTATGTAATACAATTAATATAGTAAATCAGAAGAAATCAATTCCGCAAAAACAATAAACCAAAATCCGGAAACGGTGAACTTCTCATTTTATCGTAGGTCGCACTTTCTAATTTCGCTACTGCAAAAGGAAGTGGAAGAGGGCAATAAGAAGATTTTAATTAAATTTCTGTCGTTGATGTTTCATCTAGAGCTCATACAAATGCTGTGCTTTCAACGAGCTCCCTTTTATTTTAACCTTATTGTAGTTTCTAAATTGCACGGCGAGTTCAAAGAATTTTAATACCCATCCTGGTGCTGAAACGACAATACAAATACTGAGCTATTCTGGGACAGCGCCAGAACACCTTTACCACTTCACAGTTCAACAATTTAAGACACGCGACAAGGAATAGGTTGTAAATAGGTTATTAAATTTCATATGCCCTATTATTCAAATCATAATTATTTTATCCTTCGAACAGTAGGATTCCATATTAAGAAACATCCTAAAATATATAGGTTATTAATGGAATCTTGGAGAAACCTTGAATTACCAAGGAACCATTGCTTTTCTAATGGATCTCATGATCTGACCCGGAAACCAAGCAGTATATATGTAGGTAGCAAATTGTATTACAGAATTAAGATTTTCCAATGTTTTAATTAATGAAATAAATTAATACGTTATAAGAGAAAAAAAATCTGGTGTTTTGTTAGTTCCATTGTTATTGAACCGTGTGATTGTTACCGTACATACCATACAATATACAAATGCTGTATGTAATTATTTTCGACGACCAGCGACATTCGTTGTCGCTATATCATTGATATTAGTATTCTGCTAACAATCAGTGTGTTTTAGAGTTGCAATTCAGACTGTAGAAACAGGCGTAAAACAAAACAATTACGGAGTAAAAGCGGACAAATTTCCAAATACAAATTAGCTTGTATGCGCTCGTGATAAATTCAAAATGAAAGGTAAATTGAACATGAAACCGTCATGTAATTTCCATCGCTAGATAGAACAGAAACGGATGCCCCAAAACAAACTTCATAAATTAAATAAATTGTTGATTAATTATTTATTTGACTACATAAGTAAACAGAGCTGTAGTATCTTATCGATTTGTTATCGTTAAAATTTAAACTATAATTAAGCAAGCTATAATTTTGTAAATTTTAAACATATATGTATTGAACGGTAGAAAATTGATAGCATAGACCGATCAAAGACTACATGAAACCATTATTCGTACTGCAAAGATAATCTGAACTATGTATTGTAACTCAATATTAAAAAATAAATTAGTTTAGAAAAATATCGCGACACCGTATCCTATCTCATTATATCCACGAAGATTATTTTCTACGAAATGTAGGACTTCCAATCGAAAGTTGTTAAGTCTAAAGGGAACTTAGAAGGAGGACGAAACTTTAGTAGTTGAGCAGTGTAATATATTCTCTTACGATCCTCTGCAATAAGTTGCAAATCAGGAACAAGTTTCAAAACCGTAGGGAATGGAAAGGTAAAAAAGTTTCGAAACAGTTCAAATAAAGACAGAATAAAGGACAGAAGAAGAAATATTCTACAAAATAAAATTGTCTAGTTAGGTACGAATTCGATGCTAGTACAATATATGTATATATAGTGCTACGAAACTTGTAGATATTTTTATAATTTATTAAATTGATTTTAAATTAATTCAACACTGTTTTATTAACATTTCATACATGCAGCGTCCTCTGTTAAAGTTAAATTTACTTCACAGATAAGCTATGCCTCAATAAGTAGATGCCTCTGTAGCACACAAGCGAATGAAATCTACCCCTCTACCTGTTTTTGAGTATACCGCATACCAATCGGGTGATCGGGTACTATATTATCCTTAGTAAATCTTGGGACGTGGGAGGATGTACTTCTCCAAACAAGGAAGTATATTATTATCTTAAATTGACTTGTTATAATCTTTGTTTCTTTACTAAAAGCTGTATTACTTATTCATTCGTGATGTTCTTCTATTATAGTGAATAAAAACCAATTTTGTATAAATTACTTTGTTTATTTCGAGTTAATAAAAATGATGAACAACTAAAGTGAATATTCTCTCTCTCAGGGTAAGTAAGTAAGTTCAAATACTATTTAAATTGTACAAAAATAAGATTCCTTGAATCTTAATCCAAACTAAACTCAATATATCTTGTTTAAATATCAAAATTGAATTCAAATCTCCCGCTAAACTCCCGTCATAAAATCAAGCATCGCTAATAACCTTTTACAGCAACATACGTTGGTTACATACAAAAAATCCCTATAAATAACTGCCATCAAAACACTCTAACCTCAGAATTCTATTTACGCTCTGAACGCCGGTTATAAGTTCAAAAGATGAATAATCGCTTACTTGAAGTACGATAAACTGCTTTCTTATATTCCAAATACTGATTCCAGTTCTGCAACAATCTTTTCAGCTCCAAATCAGCAATCTAGAAAATAGAATTTACAGAATTTTTTCGTTTTCCACATTTCCATAGTTCTTCATAATCTAGCACAATGCTCGACACAGTTTTGTCAGATGTACCTGCAATATTTTCTTAGTTGATTTAGATTTTGTTATCGTTTTACTTTTTCTAGTTCGACTAGCACATTACGAACAGAAAGTAATGATATCTAATTTTGAAATGGAAATTAAATAGGTGCTTATTTTTCAGTCAATATGTATGTCTATAGTCCGTTCCTCGTGTATCCTCCACCTCGTGTTAAGGTTTATTCAATACCACTTTTTTTTAGTACATTTACAAATGTTCTCACTTTTCCCTTGTCTTCGCCATTTTCTTAGCTGAATTCAAATTTTGTCCTTTGCCGCCTAATATGGAGCCCACTGAACTGCTCCAAGTTGCCTTTGGAGAGCGTCGTCTGGTTTTGCAATCTGCTCTTGCCCATCGCACCTTCCTAATCTGCATATTCTCTCTCATCCTCACTAAATGTTCAAACCAATTTAACTTCTTATTTTAACAAATTGCTCTCCTATGGTAACGTATACATGCGTAGGAAGGCAAAATACTGTAGACGCAAAAGTAACCATGCATAAATTACCTCACAAACGTTAGTTGAGTCGGCTCATTTCTGTGGCACCCCAAGTCAAAAAGTCAAAATTTGAACTTGAAAATTTTTACTTTTTTGATATTATTTTATCATCTGGCTTTTGCAATATACCAATTCAGAGAAGCTCACACTGATAACTGCATCATCTAATCTTGTTATTCTAGATTGGCACCAGAAACCTACGGCTTCTGCTAGACACCTAAATTATTTTTCTAAGAATCAAAAGCTTAATACTGTTATAACAACGAAAAAACGTATTAGACATATATCAAATAACAAATTTCTAAAACATAATTTTAACAAATTAATTACTGTTTTTTCTAATAATGGTTATCCTATAAATTTGCTTTATCAGTTAGTATTTAACCCAGGTTTTTACCTTTATTTATAATTATAATAATATAATAATGTAGTAAAGAAATATACATGAAACAGTGTTTAATATAAATCACTCAGCAGGATTTAAATGATGTACCGTACCATACCGTTTACAAATACGAGTGTCAATTAGTAAATCGTCCATTTTTAATACGGATTTTTTATTTAATATCGTCAAAGTAGAAGGTAAAGATTTCAAACGTAAACACTAATTATCGGAAACACGAAACGTCTTTCCCAAAGAAACGTAGTTACCTAAAAACAACTCCCTGCCAACTGACGTCTGTCGCGTAGCTTTATGATGACACCTTTTTGCTCAATATAAAGTTGGTACTTGTTCCCAAGTATCTACATCGCAGCTACGCTCCGTCTCTATTTTCAGGACTCGGCGTAGGAAATTATGTCTTCTCGAGTGAGCGCAGAGAGTTTCATCAATATTTTGGGGCTAATAAATGAAAAGCTTTCGGAAAGGGACGTTCAAGTAAACGAGAGAGCAGGTTCGGCGAAAGTTGAAAATGAATTTTCTTTGTAGATATATTCATTATCCCCGCAAGTTTAATAGCGACAAGTGACAATACGTCGACGAGTTTGCAATGGTAAAATCTGACGACATTCCGATATCGTATTACAATAATACTGCTAGATATTAAAGGTTTAGGCATTTTATGTGAGGTAATTGGATGTAATAAAGTAAATGTTCGCATATAAATTGTCTAATAACTAAAATATTAAATATAAACAGGCCACAACTGAATGATATGTTCATAAATGTCATGACATGTACAACATGGTTCTGATAAGAACCATTGGTGTAGGTTTGTATATTATTAGGTTAACTTCTTTTTATAATAATTGGGAATAACATTGTTCTTGATAGAGTTAACCCTCAATTAAACAGTTCCTATTAGGATGATGAAACTAATTTATCAATATCTAGAACTTTTCTAAAAATGTAGACTCACGGTGCTAACGATTTTGCATCGACTCAAAACTGGATTCAGGAGATTAAATTCAGATTAAATGCAGGCAGAACTAACAAGAAACCATCCGAACTGTCACTCATCGCTTTATATGAAACTTGGCTTATTTGTTATATGAGTGTCCTAAATCGCTTCTTTTTGTTTTTTACCAAGTTCAGCTCACGTTCAGAGGGTCAACCCTTAAAATTTCGACGATTTCCTGTGATTAATGCCGCCATCATGAAAAATAAAATAAAACTATAGATCAGCATGCCCATTTTGTACGTATTGACCATTTGTCTTTTAAACCTTGTACAGGAAACCTCCAATCTTTTGCCAAGAGTGGGTTAAATAGAAGAAGAAAAACATATTCACAAAGATTCCTATAATTTACGGTTGTGTATACGTATATCTATCTACTGGCTTCCTCTTCACCTCTTACGACCACAGAATATCAACAGCAGCTGATTGGTCCCAGCAATGGTAGCCTCTGCCGTTCCAATGAAACGCATTCAAAAACAACATAGTCTACAAATAGGCTCATCTTTAAAGATGCTAATTCTATGTAGGTGCCTCCTTAGACAAGGATGTCCTTTTAGCAGACTCGTCATTGTTCTAAGCTGTATTCCGTTGAGAGCCAGCACTCCAGTGTTACCAACAGGCGAAATAATTTTGCCAGTAGAAGCCACTTGAAATTCTACTGAAATTCTACTGACAGCCGCTTACAAAAAGGAAATACCTACTAAAATTGTAAAAATCATTTAATTTTTTTTTAAACATTGGCATAAAATAAATACATAATATATATATAGGTTTATGTTTAATGGTTTGATAAATGCTTAGGTAAATGTAATAAATGCGAATCTTTTTTCAACGTTTATTATGTCAACCACAATCACTACAATACACACTCAACACTAAAACAAGAAAATAATGTTTCTCTAACTTTTAAGTTAAAAAAAGATGTAATAGGTATAACAATTATTCTTCTATCTTGAATTTACAAAAAAATATTAAAATCGGGATCGAGATATAGATCAGTGCGTGCTTTGTAGGTTGACATTCTTTTAATTTCATTCTTCTCCAGGTATCTCGTAATTAAAGCAACATTTAACTGCTTTTAGATCTGCGACTAACCAATCTTTCAGAATGGGATCTTTCAACCAGGCATTTCTGTACTTTTGTTCATATTGGCCCTTGGGCTTCTCCTTAGGCGGCATGACCACAGTATCCTTCAAACTATGAAAAAATGCATTTTAACTTTAATTGAAATAACAAATTACTAATTCAAAACAAATGTCGATGAATACATTCTAATCTACTTACAATTATTGTGGTATTCACCAATAATTTGAATAAGGTCCACAATCACCATTTCAGAAATAAATTCACAAGTTCTATACAAATATAATAAAACCACTCATGCAAATGAGGTCTGGCGTAAATGACGCAAGCAAGCACCCAAAACAAATGTTTCGTCGCCCTTTTATAACCTGTTTAAAATTGATGCCCCGAAGTTGGGCATCCATCCATATTCTGCAATCCTTTTATCAATTTCTTTTCATGACAATAAGTACTTTACGTAATGAAAAAATTGCGAAGTCACGGTGCGTTAAAGTATATCTAATTGGTTAAAACTTCATATCATCCCTTTTTTCCATTACATACATTACTAAGGAGATTACAGCAACTTGAAAACGTCTAATAAACTGACAACCCGACTGAATCCAAAAGGACCCACACACACAATACATACGGGACGCGTAATTTGTTGAATTTAATTCCGAGGATTAACCAGTACCTCACTGGAAATGTTTACCAGGTGGGCGTAGAATTTAATGTAGTCCGAATGTAGGCACTAGCGGGCTACCCTCGGTGTCGTCTGCCGGTCCCCTTGGAAAATGCCGAAAGCGCGGAGCCATTACAGGCGAAATAAATATATGGAAATGTTGATAAACCGGAATACTGAGGAGACGTAACTTAATAATTCATTCCGGGGGGTACCTACTTAATTGTGTCACGTGTTCAAAACATGTCGTTGTGTAACGTTCTGCTACTTTGTATAAGTAATTTCGGATGTTTTAATAAAGTTCACCGTTTGTAAACAGCGTCATTAAAATTTTATGGACGCGTATAACGCTTAGGGTTTCTTATTGTCTCGCCGAGATGAGGAAAGTTTTTCATGGAGCACTCGCGAGTGAATATTTACGACTGAAAATGACATTATGCGGTCTTGAGAATGTGTTTCGGCAACATCAATTAAAGGGAAATGGTTTTGTCACATATTTCTTGGTGAAAATCCCTTATAACCTGACCTACAGTATTCTATAACAAGAAAACCCCGTGTAAGCTAATCTGCAGTAAACTGTAATAAGCCCTATTGCAAACGACTGTCCCACTCTACTTTCTTCAAAGCCAATATGAATATTTCTTAGGTATAGATGAAATGAAGCAAATTTGATGTACACATTGCAGGAGGCATTTTCAGGTCTCTAAATACAAATGAAAATAATGTACAGGTAACATATATTTTGAAATAGTTTGGGGTGATCCTTAATTCGAGACTCACCTGGTAACGATATTTAGAAAATATTACCGAAAAAACCGAGTTTACGAGAAATTTAATCAAAAGTTTCCGGATATTTACATTTCAAAATGTGGTGCACAAAAATTGATCCAGAAATTCTTAATTACTGGCTCCGGATTAGATGTAAAGAAAGCTAAGGTAGTTCGCGATGAAGATGATGCTGCCACTCTAATTGTGATGGATCCAGTACAGAACAATCCAAAAATTTTTTTACGGCGAAGACCACCTCAAATAGCGATAAGTAAATGGCACATGTTTAATAAGTAAGTATTTGAACAATAAAAAAAAAATTAAAGAATGACCACTCTATCCGTTCACCAACTTCTTGAACGCAGAGCTTAAGTCTTCGATCCAGTTTCCCTATACCTTCTTCGGAAGGTAAAAATACTTTGATCCTTCATATGATGATGTATTATTTGGAAGGTAAATATCGCATAAACTATTTGTTTCAAATGGCCCCAAAGATAAAAATCTGCGATAGTTAAATCAGGGTTCCTCTTGGTGGCCATAAAACGGGACCATTTTTACCGATCTTATTCTCTCCAAATTTCTGATTCAACCATTCCACAACTATTGGAGCAGAATTTGCAGGGCAACCATTTTGTTGGAAGTAACACCTCGCACGATTATTAATCGGTAAGTCGTTCAACATTTAATAGAAAATTTTATAACATATCTGAATACGTAATCTGATTAACAGTTCTTTCAAAAAAAATATGGTCTAATTATACCACAATAAGAATTTGCACATCATACGTACAACCTTTGCTAAATATTGTCTATTATGAAGGATTTGGAAATAGGGATTGTGATTCCTCCCGTACCTCACATGCTGAGATGCAACAATACCATTGGTGGAGAACGTGGCTTCATCGGAAAATATAATATCTCGATAAAAATATTGGTTATTCATGATTTGAGATCGCATTCACAAGCAGAAATGCAAACGTTTCGCAGGATCTCCAGGAGTGTGATTGGAAATTGGTTTGTAGGGATAAATTTTCTTTTGCTTCAATATTCTTTGAATATGCGTTTTACTTATTCCTAATTCGACGAGTTGCTCTATCTTTTGTGTCATAGCACTCTATCAAGTAAATTCGTTGCTCTTTCGTCAACATTATCATCAGTTTGGACAGAATTTATTTTTTAACTGTCAATGAAACCAATTAATTTTTGTTGTAATCTAATGAAAATTCAATAAACAATGAAGTCATATTAAGGGTTGCCATGAATAGCAAAAGTATTTGTTGGGAGAAATCTTCATCTAAATTAATCTATTATTCAATATTTCTCTGGAATAGAAAGAAAATTTCAAAACGCGAAAGCTGATTTAGCCGTTTAGGAACAAGCTTTTATGAGGGATACATTTTTTCTTATAAAATGAAAAATGAAAACGTTTTTCCTCTTAGCAATCACATCAAAAAAAAAATAACACAATGTCAGTATTTTCTATCAAGAAACATGCTTATAGTTTTAAAATGACTTCTATAACAGCATAAATTGCACACCTGTTTACTGACCTCCGTCATCCGGACACCTGTGCCTACAAGGAATTGAATCTGCCACATCGCAAAACCACCATTCCCAGAACAAGCGGCAGCGTTCCAATGTCGACGGTATTCCTCGTGAAATGTCCCAGAGCATTAACTACCCTCATCTTTCCTGCTTACACAGCGCCAAGGTGACCTCCTAAATAAGGAGAGTCGAGATTAAGGCGTCCTATTCAATTATAATCCTTGACCTAGTCGTGCGCGAGTATATGTGTGTGTGTGGGTCCGTCTTTAATAGTTGATACACATAAGCGGACTCCTATCGCGTACCAAGCATATCCTGAATATTTATTTAGTCTGGGCGTAATTACGGCAATCAAGATAAGGTGCACGGATTTAATCTTGGGCTAAAGCTACGTTAAATATTTAGATACGTTTTATATAAACAAATAGCTGGAAGCTACTAGATTTTCCCGGGTTTCCCCTATATTTAGCTGCACGACATAATATAGACATAAATATGTACATAACCTACCGCAAATAGCTCTGCCCGTCGAGCACTTGTACACGTAAGACTTTCCTCGATCAATCCTGTAAATGATTGCTTTGAAAATCCGTGCATGTTATTCTTATACTGGTATTCCTCAACGAGTGTTCTTATCTAAAAAATCTTTGGCTGCAAGAAGATACACTTTTAACAAAGATTCGAATGGTGAAAAAGGAATCATGACAAAACCCCATTAATTCGGCCTATGGACAAAATTGTTTAAGAGCTTTTGAAAAGGCATCTTAGAATGGCAACAAGTTCTTTAGACACCATGACCGCATTAATTGCTAAGCCAATTCGCGTGTAATAGAGCTTGAGAATAGTAATTTTTTGCGTTATTTATTGTCCAGGATCCGTAGCAGACATAGACATTGTCAATTAAAATCGAATACAATTAATACAATATACAGTACAATAAATGTTGTGTCATTCAAGATAATAAAAGATTGTAAAGACAAAATGTCACCGAGAATGGAACGACTACTATGCAGCAAGAAATTCATTCAAACTACAGTAAGATTTATCTATCAAATATTGTTGTATGACCCCGTAATACTTTTGATCAACTATCGCCTGTTTAAAATGTGCCGGTAATGCATTGTATGCAGTTATGGCTGCGTAATATGGACCTGAGGCAGTGGAGCGGAACCGATAAATTACTTGCGCCCCTAGTTTGCACTGTTGACCTAGACACTGCAGCATTGGTTCGAAATTGGTCGGAGTTTTTATGATAGTACTTAATTAGTTTATAAATAAGTAATGTTAAAATATTTAGTTCCTTGAAATACTTCTTGCAGGACGTTTTAGATGAAAGGAATAACATACAACGTATAATTTTAATATAAAAATGTTTTTTGATAACATACTGCACCCTCAGCCAATAAACCATACTTCATACGTGATTGCACATATGCAAAATAGAGGGTTCGCAATACTGGCACAGCATTTAGGAGTTGATATATTACATAAAAGGCACTACTTAATTTATTTGACAATTTTTCGATATGCTGTCCCCAATTTAAATAATTATCAATAGTTATTCCGAAGAAATACACGTTGGAAGATTGTGGAAAAGATTTATTTAGAGCATTAATAAGTACAGACTTCCTGTAGTCGTTTGTCTGATAAACTAGAAATTTAGTTTTATTCAAATGTATGTTAAGAAGATTTCCCTCCCACCAGGTAATCATATCATGTACCATTTTTTTTGTTTTATCGACAAACTATCCAAAGGGTCACCCACCACGACGCACGACGTATCATCGGCATACTGATATAGCTTGCCCGTATTTACCGAGAGATGCAGATCATTTACAAACGTAAGAAATAATAATGGGCCAAGTATGGACCCTTGTGGGACACCTTGGTTGAGATTTTTACATTCGCTACTAATTTTAGTATGAATATTAGTAACTATAGCAGGAACTTGAACAATTTGTTTACAATTATTCAAATAAGATCTGAAAATATCTAATGATGCTCCCCGTATGCCATACAATTCCAACTTCTCGAGCATCATGATTTATTACATCAAAAGCCTTAGCAAGGTCAAAATATACGCTGCAAACGTTCCCTCTTTTGTTTGTCAAATTTAAACCGTTTGGAAAAAAAAATTAGACAAATTTGTAAATATGGTTCCGCCATTTTTTTTAAAGAACATTGAGAATGCACGGAAAACTAAGCCGTTTGTGGAAAAATATTTCTAACAAAAGATAGTCCGAATTTAATGTGGAATATAATAAACTGATTATATATAGGGTGTTCCATTTAAAAAAAATATCTTATTATTTCTGACTAGTTTACCGATCACTCGGTGTACATAAAGATATTTTCAAATTGTGTAGCTTTTACAACAATGTATATTTCAATTATCAACATTTTTGCTTAGCTTAGTCCTTCCTAAAATAGAATTGAAATAACGGCACCAAACTATAAGCATGAGTTCACATATAGCATTTTCACAACGACCGTTTCTGAGGTGCTAAACCGGTTATAGCAAGCACAACAGATGTATTTAAATAGGACAGTTTCCAATGGCACGCAACCGGCATGTACGAAAAGTCTCATTTAAACGCATATTGCGCTTGTTTAGCCGGTATACAGAACCGCAGAAACGGTCGTTGCGAAAACGCTATGTGTGAACCCACGCTAATACGATATCTAAAAGAATACTAGATATTAGATGATGAGTTGCTGTTCCTGAGTATAATACCATTTATTATACCTATGTACAATGCGTGGTAATATAAATTTTTTTGTGGTGAATAGAGATAGTTCCAATTTAAAATAAAAAACAAATTAAAAACATATTCTACAAAATTTCATTTGCCTAACAACTTATGACAAAAAAATATGTCTTCCGCATGGCGCAGAACAGGTACATACTACGTACAGCATAGGTGTAATTAGTGTGCACGTGTAGCAAGCACGTCCGGTAATATCCCTCTCTTTCTGCGTTGTCTCTCACTAGCAAATAAAATAAAAAAATTAACGGCACACTACAATCTAATCTTTTTTAAAACTACTGCCCAGCGCGTTTTAATCTAATTACCTTCCACTGCTGGTGGTAACTTGGAATTCCCTGCTGAAGCCGGAAGGCTGGTAAAAACTCGTTAGTGCATGCTCACCAATATTAACCGAACTGTACGAGTATCTGCTATACGTATCTTTCAAGTTTTCATTCCCTGGACTTTTACCGAATTACCATGCGGAAAACGCTGCGGTTAACTTTGATAATTAGATGCAATTTATTCTTCCTCGAGGGTGTCAAAGTCATTCATTTGTTTTTCAAGTTAATATGTTCATATTATTACCAGAAACTGCAACACAACGTTGGTAACTATTTGAATCTATAGAGTTTACAGTATTTTTTCCTGTTTATTTTTCTATAGGCATGGCTTACAAGTGACTATAAACCAAAGGAATTGGATTTCACATCTGTGCGTGACATAAAACGAACTTTCCTACACGGATAAGCAGATTTTTTTAAAAGAAATAAATATTTCTTTGCAACTATTTTGTTTTACTTAATACATAATTTATTTAACGTTAATATTATATTATTTCGATCTAATATTATTTCGAAGAAAGAAATACGTATTGACTAAAAAGAAATATTTACTAACTCAGACAAATGGTTCTTTTAAAAAGCGGTAAAAAAATATTTCATGTTGCGATTCTATAATCGCTTTTATATGTATAGGGTCCTATTTAGCATCCATTATATTTCTAGTATTAGAAAAATATATTCCGCAAAAGTTATCTAGAATTGAATATAACACAACTAAAAGAAAAAAAAAAACATAAAATACAGATTCGGCCCTACGTTGGGCGCTAAAAACCTGGCTCGTTTCCTTTCCCCTATACTCAAGATAATCGCAAATCCAAATAACCGTACAAAAATCAGAACGACCAGAGTCGCAAATCGAGCGACAAGTGACTACAAAGAGCGATGCGTCCCCACTTCTCGCTGGAGCTCATAATTGCACCCGGAATTTCACTTCCGGTGTGTAGGGTACGACATGTTCTCGTTTCCGTTGCGTTATCGTCCGTCTCCTCCGCCCTCTAGAAACGCACCACCGTCTTTTTATTTCCTGCCATTTCGGTTGGCAATGCGCCTTCTCAATGTCTCTTGTTCTCGCCGTCTTTCTCCCTTCTCATGCGTCTGCTATAACCCGAGCTTTCGTCGTCTTTACTCTCATCCGCGGTTCTTATCGCCTATGCTAGCCCAATTTCTGCGGTTCCACAAAAAAAATATCTAAGAATTCAATTTTCTCGGAATTATGCGCTTGTTTTCGGATATACGTTTTTTGGGATCCTTCAGAACGAATTTACTGAAGTTTTAAATATTTCAAAAATATGTGCCCCATCCTTGAACAGACCCTTCTATTTAAAGCACACCCCCATTTAGTAGAAGCTAATATACAAAATGTTATAACATATAAGAAATAGAAGCAGCATCGTTAAATATTAACTACATAATATATAAAGTACAAATCCGCCGAAAGAGGATTTTATTATTAAGAAAAAAGTTAGCCCGTGCGTGATGCACGGATACCTACCATTTCACACCGGCAAAATGCAGTAACTATGCATGAAGTCATTTCATTCATAATTGATTAATTTGAGTCCCTATACAGTGTTTCCTTGAGCAACGACAGTTATTTTTCAAACGAGGCTTGACTTCATTCTTCCTCATACCACCAAACAAGACAGACGTATTTCTGTCGTGCCCAATTCCAAATTTAGTAAAGATTCAATTAACGTTTTAAACATCAAGTCCAACTATTATCGTGCAACATTTTCATTTTATTTTACTACAATTAGAACTAAAATATCCATGAACTGGCCTTAAATTACTTGAGGCCTCTGTTTTGAAGAAAAGAGTTTCCATGTGAATTCTGGTAACTTTGAAATCTAAATTCCTAGGATGGTTCTATCCTGATAGGAGATTGCCTGGTACATTTATATTATAGATATTTATTTATGTTCCGTGCTATTTATGTTAAATGTAAGGTTATGTTTTTGTATACGAGCCTCCATGGAATTTGAATGAAATAGGTTAGCGCCCCTATTCTAACTGATATGGTAATTTTAGTGATTTTCTTTCTTAATGTTTTCTTGAAGTGTTTTGTCTTTCATGTTCTACACATGGTAAAAATATTAGCGGTATATTTAAAATTTTGACGCAAAGAATTTTTGTTAAATCTACAAATTTTAGCCGTTAATTTTTGGTTATAAAGGTTTAATGTAGTTATTTATTAATGGAGTAATGGAACCTATACCTTTTTAAGGTCTTATTCCTCTGAGAATCATGATGCATTTTTGTTAATAAATGTCACCTTTTCATTGGTAAATATTACTCTTTTACGTAGTAATAAAGTTGATCCGTCACACAGATAACAACAATATATGCACATACATATAGGTTACTAATATGATAACACGTATTTAATGGCATATTAAATCTAGGGCTACACTCCTCGACCACATTTTTTAACTTACCAAAGAAACTAGACAACATAACAGCCTCGATTCCTGCAGGAATCTCAGAGAGGCAAACGTTTTTCTCTAGCCAGTCGTCTTGGTAAGTTCCATCTCTTAATGCGGATCTGGTGTTGGCTCATAATTTGATAACACTGTGGAACAAATTCAGGTTAGCAAAAGTTAGGTCGATTCTGAGAGTGAGGGGTGAAAATAGGGGCTAAATTAGAAGACCCGTATCGCGGCGTTTGTTTATGTTAGTTCGAATTTTTTTTTTTAATCGACCTTCGAACTTTGCAGTCAAATGCCGATTTTCAGCATAGTGTTTATATGGTTTTGGCTATAACTCGTCGACTAATTGATATTTTTTAAATCTGTAAAAGCCAAATTATTGCTAGAGACCTGTGCAACAATTTAAATTTTTTAAAAATTGATTTAGAAAATTTTTGTAGTGCTTATGAAGCAAAATGTTGGAAAAATTATTTTTTTTCATGCCTTTTGAAAATATTTTCCACAAAAGTAAGTCTTTTTTGCTTTCTGTTTGATCTATAATATGCTTCACAGTTTCTTCTTCGTCTTCCCCTTCTTCCTCTTTTTCCTTGTCTTCCTCTTCTTCAAAGGTGTTTTTATACTAACAAAACAACTTTTTTGTTTACAACCACCGCACAGGCAGCGATTTTTTTTTATTTCGTACAAGCGAACTAATTTCAAAAATAAAGATTAAAGTTAAGACTGGGAACTCAGCCGAACCTGATGTCTTTTAATTTTCGCTCGGTCGTGATAAAATTCGCTATTAATTTTTTTGGAACTTATTTCATTTTGTGAGTGATTTAAGTTAAGTGCATCGGTTTCATAAAAATAACAAAAAAAAAACAACAAAATTATAATTTTAAAGGAGATGACTGTGAGGCATTAAAAGCTAATGAATTTATTTAAAAGTTTATTTTCGAAAGTAAAAATACATTTCATGTAATAGTTAAAACATTTAATTTACCTTCATTAGAAAAAAATTTAAGTACGGGCTTTTATTGTTAAAGTCAACAACTGTTGTACTCGTCAGTATATGTGTGTAATTAAGGTCAACTAAGCAGTATGCTACGACAAATATTTTTTTAATTTTTCTTTGCTAGGCCAAATAAACAACTAGAGGTAAAAGAAGAAAATGAGTTTCTTTTTTCAGTTTTAGAAAAAAATATCGATCGTCGTTCGTCACAGCCCCTTCAGAGACATAACAAACACGAAGTTTGGTAAGTTTCTATCTATAATAATGAGCTACACCCCAGGGTAGAACCGAATATGAATCAGCAGCCTTTATAGGCAAGTAATATCAGAGAAGAAAAGACGCCGATAATGAGTAAATAATGGTAACAGTTGCAGGGTTCATATGAAGACGTGCATCGACAAAATAAGAGTGTTCAATGCAGTAGTAGGGAGATTTAGGGGCATTCATCGAAGTGGAATCAAAGATTAACAATGTCTTGTTAGAGATCTGTAAAGTTCTACATATTGCTGTGATAATTATGAAAATGTGAATTATTTAAAATTAAATTAATGCTTGTGACCAAATGTCTGAAATTAATTATTAAGTTGAGCGCCAACTCTAAAATAGAGTAAAAAATTCTTGAAGAGCATGGGATTCAAAATCCCAGTGGTCACCTTCTGAAGGTAAACCTTAAGAAACTGAAAGTGGGTGTAAATTTACCACGATGTGGGGAAACAAATTAAAACACCAAAATTTGAATTTTAAAATTAATTAGAACTTTAATAAATAAAAAAACAAATAGGAAGAAATTTAAAACCTTAGATTAATTAAAATCCAAGCTTAAAAGAAAACTCCCTATATTTAACGTGAAAATAACAAGATTAAGAAAATATAGAAATATAAAATTTAATACACCACGTGTAAATCGCAAAATGGCGTTCTCAGGTGAACGTCTTTACCTTTAAATACTTAAAACTGCTCAATTGTAATCAGCTATTACAAAGCAAGGTAAAAATACCTTCAAAACAGTGAACTACAATCAAATCTAAACGAAAAGGAAAAAGAATGAATCAAAAATTAAATAAATATCAAATACAAAAAAATGAACTCTCAAAAAGTAAAATTAAATCAGCTATAACAAACTATTTGGAATTCCAAATATTATAGAAAGAAAATTAAGTGAATTGAGTGTAAGATGCCTCTACTAAGGTTAGATTTGTAAAAATCAAATGACACGCGGAAACAAAAATGTCTTCAAACGACATACATTTACAGCGCTCAGGAAAATGATCTTACCTTCGCAGAGTCTAATTGTACACTGATCTCTTCTCTCTCCCGCAAGCGAGCAAACGCCGGTACAAGAGAAGCGCACGCAACAGATGCGATCTTACACGGTGACATGACTTTAACCAGGCCAACAAACATTTAAAACAATAAACTGAGCTAAATGAAAATTACATTGCTGTAAAACAAAACAAAAAATGATATTAATAAGAATTTTTCAACATGTTTCAAAGTAACTTAATACTAACTTAACTTTTTCGAAAAATTTAGTGTCTTTTAAGAATCTTCTTGAAACAGCTGACTTGGACGAAGAGGTCAACGCACTCACGCACAGTTTTTCATCCCCTTTTTCCACAGCACATCTCCCGATTATAAAAGAAAAAAATTGCACTTGAAAAGTGTCATTGTTTTGCTTTTGAAATCGCACGCACACAAAAGAAAAAACAAAAATTGACAGTCCGAACAACGGAAAAATAAAAAAAATTAAAATCCTGTCTCCGCACACAGGGGTGAAAACGTCACTTCCGGGCGGCGAGCTACCCGGGGTCGTGGTGAAAGTTCTGGAGGGCAGAGATGTGGTACCGACCTTTGTTCTGGGTACCGTCCAAAGTGTGCAGTTCGTAGGTGACCCCATCAAACACACGGGCCACTCTGTACGGTCCAACAAACGGAAGTTCCAGCTTTTGGCAGGTTTGCTGGTCACGTCTTCCTGGTGGTCATCGAGATCTTCTGAGAGATGTAACTTTTTATCTTGCACCTCTTCATTAATGGAATCCCTTTTACGTTGGGCGCCAAATAATTATGCTGTGATAATTATGAAAATGTGAATTATTTAAAATTAAATTAATGCTTGTGACCAAATGTCTGAAATTAATTATTAAGTTGAGCGCCAACTCTAAAATAGAGTAAAAAATTCTTGAAGAGCATGGGATTCAAAATCCCAGTGGTCACCTTCTGAAGGTAAACCTTAAGAAACTGAAAGTGGGTGTAAATTTACCACGATGTGGGGAAACAAATTAAAACACCAAAATTTGAATTTTAAAATTAATTAGAACTTTAATAAATAAAAAAACAAATAGGAAGAAATTTAAAACCTTAGATTAATTAAAATCCAGGCTTAAAAGAAAACTCCCTATATTTAACGTGAAAATAACAAGATTAAGAAAATATAGAAATATAAAATTTAATACACCACGTGTAAATCGCAAAATGGCGTTCTCAGGTGAACGTCTTTACCTTTAAATACTTAAAACTGCTCAATTGTAATCAGCTATTACAAAGCAAGGTAAAAATACCTTCAAAACAGTGAACTACAATCAAATCTAAACGAAAAGGAAAAAGAATGAATCAAAAATTAAATAAATATCAAATACAAAAAAATGAACTCTCAAAAAGTAAAATTAAATCAGCTATAACAAACTATTTGGAATTCCAAATATTATAGAAAGAAAATTAAGTGAATTGAGTGTAAGATGCCTCTACTAAGGTTAGATTTGTAAAAATCAAATGACACGCGGAAACAAAAATGTCTTCAAACGACATACATTTACAGCGCTCAGGAAAATGATCTTACCTTCGCAGAGTCTAATTGTACACTGATCTCTTCTCTCTCCCGCAAGCGAGCAAACGCCGGTACAAGAGAAGCGCACGCAACAGATGCGATCTTACACGGTGACATGACTTTAACCAGGCCAACAAACATTTAAAACAATAAACTGAGCTAAATGAAAATTACATTGCTGTAAAACAAAACAAAAAATGATATTAATAAGAATTTTTCAACATGTTTCAAAGTAACTTAATACTAACTTAACTTTTTCGAAAAATTTAGTGTCTTTTAAGAATCTTCTTGAAACAGCTGACTTGGACGAAGAGGTCAACGCACTCACGCACAGTTTTTCATCCCCTTTTTCCACAGCAATATGTATGTAGGTGTTACTAGAATAGGCAACATAAAGAGGCTAAAAGTACTTGGAGAAGCAGGAAAAAGGAGATAATAATTCTTTACAAATCTAATTTTGTAGTTCATGGTTCCATAATATCATTAATATCAGTCTTTTTAGTATAAGTATGTTTAGATGCCAACCCATGCGTACATTCACTGGGATTAATTAGATCCGATTAAGTACTCATCAGTAGTTCACCACCGGCATTCATCTGACACGCCAATAACACGCAAAATGAGTGAAATAAACCAACGGCACGCAGTCCCGCTATTTTACGATGTTATGTTCCGCGCCGGCGGGCAAGCCATGAATTAAAGTTTCCGCATTAGACATTAATTGCGGTTAACACCGACGGGGAGAATTAAATTTTGTAAAGTGCATACGCCGCCCGCTAAACACTATATATACGCATTTCACGCCAATGATATTTAATAACGAGCGCCGTTCTCGTCTAGTAGGACGGGATAATGTGCAGTTGTTTGGACTTGGGATGGCGCTGAACGTCAGCGTGAGAGAATTATCGATCGCAGTGCCGCGCCAGTCGAGCGTGGACCATTGCCAAACTATCGTAGCCGGTGATGATGAGTTCACTTACCCCCTAGAGTGTAGACGTCAAACTTAATTTCAGCAAAGGTTACAGAACATACAACGCCGATATATACATCTGAGTACTGCAGGAACGTTGGGCGGAATCACAAGCAGGTAGCCAGAAACGTTTTCTGCTATTGAATGGTTTAAAATGTTGCAACATCAAAGTCATTATTTAACACTATCGTTCGGTATAATTACCAATAGGTATACATACGTGGTTGCCATGGTTTCTAATAACTGTTTTAATTCTACTCCGGTTGCTAAAGTGATGTAAAACACAAGGGTTGCTCTTCCTTTTAATGATAAAATATAAAAAGTGCTGCTTTACACGTCAAGCACTCAAGTATAAATTTTCAAATCGCAATAACTAACAATAAAAGTTCTTTAGGTCTGAAACTTGGATGTTAATAAATCTTTGTAAGGAATATGTAAGGAATTTCTACTATCGCGGGCAATTCATTTTGTAGGAATGGAAAACTCCTTCGGATAGTTTTTTTCTACGCATGTAATTCTGAAACAGTTAGAGATGGTATTTAATAAAAAAATAATTCATGTCTTAATTAATCTCAGAGATATACAGAAATGAAAACCGAACAAGAAAGGTACATTTAGGGCGAAGTTCAGACTAATATAATGGTTTTGTTATTCCACTTAACCTTTAACAGCTAATAGAGAAAATAAGATGTAATAAAGCGCAACATAATCAGTAAAAAAAATCATTATTGTGATCCAGCAATTTGATTTAAGCTATAACAAAAATCCAAAAGAAAAAGTGAAAAAATCCCTTACCACAAAAATTAAAGATACAAATCTAAATACGTATTTCGGCAACTAAGTTGCCATCTTCAGTAGGTAAACAAGTGAAGAGCAGTGTTAAACGTAGTGTTTTCGGCTAAGGTAAACCTTGGAATAACACTCAGAGTGTTATTCCACTAGTGATTTGGTGAAGAGCATATCTTCCAAGGTTTACCTTAGCCGAAAACACTACGTTTAACACTGCTCTTCACTTGTTTATCTACTGAAGATGGCAACTTAGTTGCCGAAATACGTATTTAGATTTGTATCTTTAATTTTTGTGGTAAGGGATTTCTTCACTTTTTCTTTTGGATTTTTGTTATAGTTTTCAAGCCACAGTCTCCACCCATCACATGATTTAAGCTATTAAAGTATTTTGCAATTTATCTCTGAAGCTATATTTAGAGAAGGATTCTGCTTTTGCAGTCCTCTCTGTTTAAATGTCTAAGTCTGACCTTCGGTTGTATTTCCGATCAAATATACTAGTCACCCAGAATCACTTTTACAATACCTAGAATTGGATTTAACAAGAAAAGAGGTCAATTTCGCATTACCGGGGGGACAAATTTTACATCTATCTGCGACCCCGTAGTTTCCACCCTTAATCGGGCTGGACACCATATCGAAACGTTTAACTAGGAAGGGTCGTTGAGCGATACGTCCCTGAAAAGGTGTTCTTATTAGCAATCTTTTCGCGCTTTTAAAGTTTGAAAACTAAAATTCTACATTTTAGTAAAAATTATTTTGTTAACGTCAGAATGTAGTTGTTCTTAATTGTAATTGTGTTGAAAATGCTCCCCATCATTGGCAAGGCAATGGTAAAGCCCCTGCTCATTCCTATATCAAGGGACCATCAAAGAAGGAAAGTGAGAAACTACTAAGGCTTAGTAGAAATCACCTTCACATCGTAGCAAGTTTCCTCACATAACCATTGTACACTGAAAGGACATTACTGAAAATGGGAATCTGCTAAATCAAGATCACTTGGAAAAACGGAAAAAAAATATAGATAAATTTGTATAATAGTTGATATCTGTAGAAAACACCTTAACTGGAAGGCGAAATTGCTACGATAATCAAAAACCAAACTTTGTAATGTACACAAAAGTAGTTATTGCAAAATAAATATTAAAAGCACTTATTAAAAGCACATTATTTACCAGGCCAATTGCGCTTTAAAATTGAACCATTGCTTTTAACTTTATCCCAGATCGTTGGATACATCGTGACGTTTGTACAGGGCCACGACCTACAAAATGAGCTACGATTATCGTGAAGACATATGTAAGCGCAGCTGTCGCTGCGAAACCATTCTAAAGTTCAAAACGCGGGGAATACAGGAAGAAGACGTTTATGACAGCGAGGCTCATCCAGCAGGAAGAGACGGTGTACTTAACCGCAGAAGGTGGAGCGGACCAGCGGACGAACACCGAACAGAGACGGAGCGCAGCTGTCGCAGACTACTCAGCATCACGGCCACAAGCGAGGGAGACGAGTAACTGTTCAGGTTAAAACAGAACGAAATAACTGAGCCGCAACAAAGACTCAGATTATGGCGATATGCCGTGACCGAATGTCCCGCTCGGCTGGTCCCTTTTTGCGGTGCCGAGAAAACTGTCGGGACCGCGTCGCAGACGGCACAAAAACCGGTCGCAAACAATGAGCGTCGCCGTCGCACAGGGGCCTCCGTAATGATATCACACCATTACTTTTAACGTCGCAGTCGTCGGTATCCACGCTACGCCCTCGCTCGGAGATGATCCGTGACGCGGTTCATACGGCGGAAATGTATCCATTTCCATGTGAACAGATAGAAACGAAAACGCACCCGTATATACAATGTAGGGGGGATAATGGATTCGGTGCGAATTATTGAAAAGAAGGCTGCTCGCGAAGGGTTCCCTCCTTTTTGAAACGGATCTTCGGAGCGCAATTGCGGAATAACGTTTGAGAATATACGAAAATATTGCCGCAGATATACGAATAAAGGTTATTCAAGTATTCTGTTATGGTGGTCCTATTTTCAAAGAACCTTTAAGATTTCTATCGAAATGAATTCCAGTACCTACCTTGCTCATTCATTTATCTGACAATTATTTTAACTAGTACAGGGACGATTCTAAAATTTAGCTTAGGAGGGTTCCCAAATTTATTGATAGGTTAATCGATTAGTGTAATTGAATTTATGATAATACATTTTAATCAGAGTAGTTTTATTTACTATAAATAAACAGCCACATATGTGTGGGAAACGACGCTAAGTTGGCAGTTTGGCCACCTACCTATTAAAATCATGGAACTGGCTGGTAAACAATTGTTTTCAAACCGCAGTAAGAAAGTGCCATTTTGCAGACATTGGGTACCCACCAATCTCGCCTCCGGCTCGGTTTGACAGCACTTTCTTCTTTTGGTAGAAAATACACCATTATATGATCGTTATATTTCTTCCTTCTGCTCGGTTCCTTCGGGAGTACCACAGGGGCCCCATCTGGGTCCCTTGTTATTGTTGATTTATATTCAGGATTGTGTACTTTTACAACAGAACTCGGATAGGTTCTATCAGTTCTGTCTAAATAATAACATATTTTTAAACTTTAGTAAATGTCAGAATATAACATTCACAAGAAACAAAAAAAAAAGGATTGACTATACGTTAGAGTTTTCGGGTCATGAAATAGCTGCGGTGGCGTCTGTGAGGGATTTGGGCGTAGTGTTTGATGATAAACTTCTTTTTGGTGAGCACATAAGTGTATAAGAAAGTTTGGAAAATGCTGGGCTTCATATTCAGGTTGACTCATAGGTTTAGTAATCTTAGGAGTATTATATCTATTTATAATGCTTATGTATTATCAAATTTGAATTACTGTTAAGCGGTATGGTGTCCTATATATCTCGCCTTGAGGCCATACAAAAGAAATTTATTTTTTATTTAAACAACCTACTCTTCAGTTTTACACACATAATCTTTATTTTTACAACATGATGCCACTGGAGAAACGCAGGTTGATGGCGGATCTTACCATACTCTACCTTTGTGAAATATGGTAAGATCGATAACTTTTTATTAATGAAGTCATCAACTGTTCGGACTTACTTCAACTTTTTAAAATTAATGATTACGAGTTGGGTATACTGGACCCAACTCGAAATCATTATTTTTTTCTTGTTTTATACTCGCACACTAACAGTGCCAGGAATTCGTCAGCCTTGAAGTTGGCGCGAGAGTACAATGGTCAGTACCCTGCCGATATATTCCAGTACAACCTTTGTACATTTAAGAAACGTATAAAGGAATCGATAATAGAGCATTAATATTTCTTTCTCTCGTTTTTTTAATTTTTTCATTATCTATTCTGTTATGGGGCAACGCTTCAGATATTATTAGAGTTTGTGGAATTTAAAAGCAAGTGCTACGTATAATTGTTGGCCTTCCTTTGAGGGAATCGTGTCGTGATAAATTTAAAACTAATTGGTTACTTACAGTTTGTTGCGCTGTATATTTATGAATGCTTAATTTTTAATTTTAAATATAAAAACAAAATACGAACATCTTCTGCCAGACTATTGCCATAATACAAGATTTCAAACAAATTATAATTACCCGTTGCACACCATGTCTTTATTTGAAAAAGATCCTTGCTACTCAAGTATAAAGTTTTTCAATAAACTTCCCCAACGAATTAAAAATATAAATAATTTGAAATTATTTAAGAAAGAAACTTTTAATTTGCTAATTAATTTGGAACTTTATGAATTTGAGGATTACTTCAAGATGTAGTTTCTGATTTTGCTGCTAAAAGATATATTTACCTCTGGATGTATTGTAACTTAATCTTTAACTTAAGTAATTGTATAAGTTTTTTATTTATTTCTTTTCTGATAATGGTTCGCTTTTTTTGAATCAATATAGAATAGGTATATTTCAATATGTCACTATTTTTCGATTTGTAAATTGTTTCGACTTGTTTCAACACTTATGTTTTTTCTGACTGTTTGAAATAAAATTATCTAGCTATCTATCTATCACATGTTGTTAGTTCTTTTATACTGTTTAACCATCTATAAGGGTATTTTGTAATTAGTGTTTTGCTCCAAAGGCATTTGCTTTGGTCTCGAAAAGTATTTATATTATTAGATTAGAGTATAATATGAATTTCGTATTATTTTCTATACTTGTATTGTTCTGTTTGGCTATGATTGTATTTTTTCTTCTTCTCTTACTGTGTACATTGTATGGACAATGTGTTGTGTTCATCCCGTTGTTGTCCTTAACTTCCAAATAAATAAATAAATAAATAAAATCGGCTCGTTTCCCAAATAATGAAAACTTATTAGAAATTAGTTTTTAACCAATTTGGGCTAAACCCCAATAAATGATAAACTAAATCAAAAATATTTTACCTTTCACAAGATTGGCTTCACCGATCCGGGGACACATGGTATATAATTTTTTGCCGATTCATATACAGCCTGTATACACCTGTTTACACATGCAATTGACAGAAATTAATTACACATGTAGATAATTTTCTTGTGCTTAATAGAATAATGATCTTCATCAGTAGATTATTCCTCATATTGCCTGTTTCTGACAAACCATTTTTGATATGCACGCTAGTTTTCCTATACCACATTCAACTTCTTCATTGAACGAAGTAAATACTACGAAAAAACAAATGCACTTTACATAACTCATCCACAGAAATCTGCAAACACTTTTACTAATAACATTGGCGCTTTCCAGCTGCAAAGCTATACAACGATATTTTACTATGGTGTAATATTGTACAACAATAATTATAGGAAGCCAATGCAAGTTAGCCAACATAGTATTACTGACCGAATATACCAATCAATTCAGTCCATTACGGAATATTGGCTGTAATTAAAGCAAATTTTCATAAATATCACACACCTCCATTGCACCAATAGTATCGTGGTAGGCATGTATATATGTAGATACGTGTAAATAGGGGATGTTCGCACCATAGCGTCGGCATATCGATATATGGTCAATTGCCAATAACGCTGGTTTAATATCACAGTCTTTTTTTGTTTCATCGAATCGCAATAATACTTTTTTATAGGGATGATTCTAAAACTGCAAGTACTTTTCTCGGTTAAAAATATTAAATTTTATATGAGTTTGTAAATAGAAAAAAGAATCTTGTGAATAGAATTTTTTAAATCCTTTTTATTTAGTTGTATGTTAGATCTTGGTCCCCAGTTATACTGAGTGTTAATAAGCGCCTGTTTAAGTTTGACGATCTTTGCAGTAAATTAATTTTCTTATTTTAAATAGAATACCCTATATCTGATGATACTATCCAAATATTAAATTCAGTTGCTTTGGACATCGTTATTCAGTATGTATAAACAATTTATCATTATTTGACAGCAGTCAACACTTACTTTGGTTGAGCTGTAAAATTTATGGTTAAAATCGTTCCAGAAAATGAAAATCTATTCTATTCAAGAGAGAATTGATATGATTTTGACAATTGGTGAATGCCAAGAAAATTGTTTTCTTGCAT
Organism: Cetonia aurata; assembly: GCA_949128085.1. Classification (NCBI taxonomy): domain Eukaryota; kingdom Metazoa; phylum Arthropoda; class Insecta; order Coleoptera; family Scarabaeidae; genus Cetonia; species Cetonia aurata. The sequence goes on along the minus strand of OX421883.1, from coordinate 61,721,934 downwards.
CAAGGGTGTATGCGCAAAAATATGCGGATAGATCACATCCAACGAAAATTGCGTTTGAAAGTGTACTTCAAACGTTTCGGCAAATTGGAAGCGTAAAATATGAGAATGGCAATGAATGAAGAAAATCAGTTTCTTGTAATCGAATTAGCCAGGAAAGATTATTGAATGGGTTTTTAAAAAATAGAAATTTTACCCGTACCATATCCAAATGCATGAACAGATGGACTTCCAGCATCGTCTTGACTTTCGCGTATGGGTTTCTAATAAATGCAGAGATGAAAATTTTATTAATTATGTTTTATTTTCGGATAAATGTTCCTTCCACAAAAATGATTTTGCTACCAGACACAACTCGTATTTTTACAGTGATGAAAATCCGCATTTCTTTCGGATTATAGATCACCGACGCGACGGTCTCTTAACGTATGAGGAGGAATCGTGGGGTTAAATGTAATAAGTCCTTATGTTTTTAATGGTAACCTTGATGGACAAAAATTTCGAAGAAACATTTCTGCGCTATCATCTCCAAGAGCTTTTGGAAAATTTCATTTAGCTCTAAGTGAAAGAATCTGGCTACAATTAGACGATGCCCCGCACATTTCTATGCTAACGTTCGAGAGCTTGCGAATGTTCTTTTTCCAAACAAGTAGACAGGAAAAGGTGGCTCACAAAAGTGGCCAGCAAGCCTCTAAGTAAAAGGGTGCCCACCCTGGATCTAAAAAGTTTTTCATAAGTCCCACTTTAATTTGAAAAGAAACATTATCCCTAAGTAGTACAATAACTATATTTAAAGTAAAACTATAAATTCAGCGATTACTTGTGAAAAATGATATCCAATAAATGGTGATCTTTACTCTGTCTGCAAATGGTCATTCTTTTGTTGGTCTATTTGGCGAATAACAGTTCGAATCTTTGTTTTGAAGGCTAGAATTGTTTGCGGAACATTGTCGTAGATATTTTCCTTCACGTAGTCCCAAAGAAAAAAGTCTAGCGAGGTTAAATCTGACTAACATGGGAATGGGGTTTATGCTGAAAATGATTTTGCTGAAAAAGTGAAGATTGCCTATACGCATATCCAGCACGCAATAAATGAATGTTTGGCGTTGTTCATGATCAGTCGGGTTCAATTCGTGTATCAGCTGCATTTGCTAATCATGCAGGGTAAGATCCTTATGCGGAATGCCACGACGACTGCTCTATGGGATTCTTAATAATTACTGTCAATGTCTTGGGAAAGACAAACCTGGACTTTCTGCGACAATTTCACCGACAGTGGCAATGTTTTGGGCTGAGCTGACGGTACTGGTTAGAACTGGCAATTTTACATCAGCAACTTAGCTATTTTGCTCAAATGTTGCTATTAGCTTTACAATGTCTTCGAGAGAACATGATTCATATAGACCAAAAACACTAGGAACTCTCTCGACAAAATTTTTATCGTGCCTATAATGAAGTTTCACTATTTCTATATGTTGCTGATTTGTGTGTGTCGTGCTAGTTTCTTAAATCATGCACTTCTTACTGAAAAATGCCAAAGATTCAAAGCTTGCTACTGAACAGATAAAAAATGTTGCGAAATTCAAAATGGGACTTCATAATGGGACACTCTACAAGATCATGATTATGAATTAAACTTGAATATCTACCGATTACAATTATTTGAATATTCAAATCCTACATTTAATTTCTAAGTGTTTGGATATCACTATTCTACAGTTTTCACAGTTTTGACGGTACTATATGTATGTATATCTCAATTACCTTACTACAGTATAAACACGGCAATATCTACGTGACATGGGATAACGCGTAAGGATTTCGCGGTAAGTAATGTGTGATAGAACGGTCGGATAGAAGGAAAACATCGATTATTTAGTCGGTTTGGGGCACTCACGCCGACTGGCGCGTTGCACCAAAATTTATACCCGAATAAAATCTAAAAGTCGTAAAAAGGGATATCAAAGTGATAGTAGCGGCAGTGGATTTGCAAGGAACGCGCCCATTACGCGGCGAAATTGAGAGAGGTTCTCGTCCTCCTGGGTGTCCTCGGCTGAAGAATGACGTGCATAAAAATTGATATATTTTCAGTTTGTTGAAGGCACTTGAAAATAAATGCGTTGGAAGTTCCGGGGAACGGGGCGGAATCGTCAGAGAAAGTAGGTAACCGGACCGAATTGGATATTCGCGGCTCGCCGAAGGTTCCGGGATTAGAAGGAAATATAAGCAAACAAACAAGAAGAGTTATTACGGCGGCCGTAAATCTACTAAGAAGTTCCAAAAAAAAAAAAAACTATATCATTCAAGAGATATGGATTTTGTCAGTTCTATTCTTACCACTATTACAACTTTCCTTGCTTTATGTGACCATGAATAATATTTCAATATATGCTACACCGATTGTTTACAAATCAGTATTCTACAATCATAGAATAAATGTTCTATATTCAGCTGTAAATTATTTTCCTTAATATATCCGTTCTTAATAGGAATTGAAGAAATGGTCCATTCCAAACTCCAATGATTATTGAATTTCAAAAATCCAGAAGACAAGATCGCCAGATGATTAGGAAGACTACAAGAATACGATGTTGAAATTGAATATCGAACTAGACCTGATGCGGATACGTTATCTACTATGACCGTGCATGGGCTATAATTACTGCAGTTGATTGGAAAGCAAAAATTTGTTCGTTCAGAAATTAAATCTGATTGATGACGACTAGAACAAAGAGTCTTTCAGGTAAGCTCAAGAAATTGATGCAGACTTAAGACTGATTCTCTCGTGGAAAGGAAACGATTTCGACAAATCACCAACTTTGAAGTATTATTGGGTCGAATGGGATTCTCTGCGTGTGGAAAATTGAATTTTGCAGTGAGTGTTCGAAAGCCATGATGAAAAAATAAAAAAAGGAAGGAATGCAGTACATTGTCCCAAAACCAAGAATACCACATATTTTTAGAAAGGATGCACGAACGTAATTGCTGATAGGCATCTTAGGAAAAACAAAATTTGAGCAAAAATCGGAATAAAACTTTACTGGTTCAACTATTTACGAGATGTTTACACCACAATAATGCCGTATCTGAATGGGCGCAAAACACGATCCTGGGGCCTATAAGACAATACAACGCAGGAAGCCAAAATGACAATTGATCTAATTGTACCATTCTCTGTTACTGAATGTAACAACAAATACATCCTGGTTGTTGCGGGTTATTTTACAACGTGACCAGAGGTTTTTCAATTCTAAATTAAGGAGTTTTTAATGTCAGGAATGTCCTCATCGATAACATAGTTTGTCGATACACGAGTACATCATGCTTTGTATTCCAAAGGGAGGAACTTCTAGTCGATCCTCTTTCGAATAATGTGTGAAGTGTTGAGCATTCAAAAGACAAGAACAACTTCTTTTCACCCACAGCCAGATGGAATGGTGGAACGATTCAACCGGACCCTTGAAAAACACCTGACTATCACAGTGTCTTCAAATCAAATAGTTTGGGATTTGCATACCCAAAGTTCGTGCTGGATATCAAGCAGCTATGCACGAGAGTACCATCTTTAGAAGATAAATCTCATGATCTACAGTGTGGTCTACCACCTCAAGAACAAGAATCCTATGGAAATTATATCATGGAATTGTGAAAGCAGTTAGATGAAATGCACACGCTGGTTCGTGAACAAATTGGGTTAGCAGGTCATCATATGAAGACCAGATATGATAAGAAGGTAGATTCATTCAGATTTCAAGCCGGTGACAACGTGTGGTTTTATAAACAACCAGATAAAAATGGAAGGTCCCCAAAAACTCTAACAGAATTACATTGGACTGCATACAGTTATTAAGAGGAGTAACGATTTCATTTACCGAATACAACTGCGTCCAAGAATTAAGATGTAGGTAGTCGACTTGAATATATTGGTGCGATTTTTTTCAGGATGCCCGGAACAAAGAAGGAGTCAGTGTGACAGCGTGACAGTTGTGAGCCATAGATAACAGGGAATTGGCCCAGTACATAGTTGTCAATTTTTACATGTTCAGTGTAATTTTTTTTTTTTCAAGTGCTTATATGACATTTAAAATACATCGACACCAAATCGTTTATTCATATACTTTAATTTTAAATAATTTGTAAAGGACAATATCTAATTTTTGCCAATGTAAGCATATACTTTTAAGTCTGATTAAAAAGCAATCCCTCCCAAAATGTCACAATCAGGCCAGAGTTTAAAGAATTATAGAACCGGAATTCTGTTGGGCTATAGCATTTAGTAACGGACTAATACACTAAACAACTTTGTATATTTTAATTTATCCCAGAGAATTCTATCAGATATATTTCAAGGGTGAATAAATTTGGTGATCTAATAGATGTGCTCCGTCATCTAAATCTTCTAAAGCAGAGTAAATGTTAATTAATATGCAATTAAGTAGAAGTAGATTTTGACTGTCTGCACTTGTTAGTTAATGAGATTGTCTTGTTAAAACTAATTTGAATTCAACTTAATTTACTTCAGTGATTTTGTTAATCCATTTATACTATGTCTTATTGTGTATTTTGCTCGTTTACGTTATATATATACTTTGTCTCCGATGAAGCAACAAATAATGGCGAAATCTAAGACAGTAAAAGGAAATGTCGTTTTAATATATTTGGCTGCACATGCCATAAAATCACACTTCTTCAAATCCGGATTAATGAATATCATTTCAGTTCGTTTAATTTGCTAAAATTTGCAGAAATGTCGTAGAGAGTGTCTTGGATGATGAGCATATAAGGTGTTGTACTGTATCTATGCACAAACATACTTTTTCCCTAAAGAACGGACTACTCCTACACAGTTTGCTACATAATTTCAAATACCTGTATACCCAAAGCTGATACAGCGAATGTGCTTCTTTGAAAAGTAACAACCCGCTATTCGCTTCAAGAAAAAAAACTCATCCAATTACATCATGCGTGAAAAAACGTAAATAAAATCAATTTTAGGAGTAACACATCTGTGCTACCCCGTTTCTCCGCGAATGATACGAAATGGCGAGAGAGAAACTCGGGGAGTTTATCTTTTCTCGCCGAACGGAACGCCAAATTTGATTAATGTACCCGAAAGGCGGTATTATTGATTGATTGATTGATACATTTGGACTTGCGGCCTATACGTGTACTCTCCTCGTTGTAATCCGGCTGCAACCCTCATCATCCCTTTCAGTTTTATTGCCTATGTTAAACTCGAGGTGCCATTTCGACGCAAATCTAACGGGGAGTAGTTCTAGGGCGATCTTGAAGAATAAATTTTTGAAAAGGTGAGTCTGACGTGGCAATAATATCCGGTGAAATCAACTGTTAATCAACTCTCTACCACTAAATATAATCTCAACAACAAATCTCGTACAATAGATTTATTGTTGAGCACGTTAATTGGAACGGCCTGTACAGCCGTTTATGCTTAACAATTGTCGCTTTTTCAATATTAACAAACTGCCAACTAAATTAATTTTAATTTTGACCATCCATACCGGCATGTTTTGAATAAAAAAAGAATACATTAAAATTTGAAACGATGGAATGGGATCACAACGCAACGTAAATTGTACAGAATAATGAACTACCCAAAATTTTAAATGGGTTTCTGCTCTACTAAATTGTCATATCTGTTGTTGTCTGTTAAAATATATGTACTCTTACCACAGTTATAAATTCACTGATTTTGTCTCTGTTATTAACCATCATTAATAACTTCATTAGTATAGAGAATGTTTTCAGGCTATGAAATACTTAAAGTAAAGCATTGACCTGGAAGGGTCACGTAGTTTGCAATTATATAAAATTGGTACTCAGTTTATAATATATCCCGTTTGTAAAATAATCTATATCTCTATTAAATCTTATTCTCTGAATAATTTAAGAGAATTTCATTTATTTTATTGATGTACCTCTCCAATCAATTATTCCTGATAAGTTCGCTTGTTGTGGGAAGAAAGTGTAAGCAGCGTTAACCTAAGATGAATGAATATTTACTAAGGGTAGTTTGCCCTCTGGGTAGATAATTATACGATGGAATAATTTATATTCAACCTTCTTAATAATCAATGAAGCAGCGTTTTATCTAAGCTAGCATTGAACAACGATATTTGGGATTGTATTAAAGAATCTATTAATATTAATAAGGAAGTGTAATATTTAAGGTTTTCTATTACTTTTTTAGTAGTTCATGGAAATATTACATTTAGATTCACTAAAACGACTTGTAACAACTTATTGCTTATATACAAATATCTAAACGCCCTATAAATTAAGTATCGAAACCTTTTTACATCGGTAATGTCCTTCTTTGGTTTCGTTTTTTATTTACGTAAAGTAGCAGCTGGTTTACGCGAATAAAGTTGAATTTCTCAGCTTTACGGTGAATGGTCATTATGTTTGTTTTTTTTTGTACAAGTTCATCTCTTTGCTTCTGCCTATTCTCCATTTACCTTGTGTTTGATCTTACATCTCCTATTTTCTCCAACATTTCCCTCTTCTAAAGAAAGACGTACAAAAATTGTCGTTTTTCTCATTACCCATATTTTTCACTGCATAAACTCTAATTTTGATTGCTTTCGATAGCTTCCTTCTCCTTGAAATTCTTGATAACGGTTTGCTTTATTTCTCTTCAGGATTTTTTCATCTATTTCCCACTCCTCTAAGTTTTTTGATGTTATCGTTACTGCTAGATATTCGAACTGGAATCTTTGAAATTCGTATTCTCTTTCTGCTGTACTTGAACTTGGCATATAATTTGTTTTGATTTCATATTTCTACTCTCATTTCTATTGTATTCTCTTACTCTTTTTCATTATTTATCTGCAGTCCAGATTGGTTTGCTTCTCCTTCAAATTTCTTAAAAGCCTTTTCGAGTTCTTTCTTGGTTCAACTAGACCATGTCGTCTATGTGTTCAAAGCACTGCTACTTTATAATCTAAGTTCTAATTCACAATGGATTAAGTGAGTAACATAACATGAATTAGATATTCGATGGAATTATTATATCTGGATCAATTTTTCATCTATTTCCATAGCATATATTCATTCATATCATGGGGTGACAGTTGTGTATATACAACTGATCCATTGTCTTTCCATTATCTTGGTCAATTATACTTAAAATGGTTTTTTTCTTGTTATTAAAATTTTCAATATCAATTTTTTCAAGTTATTTTTTATTTTATTATTATTTTAGACATATTGTAATATATAAATGAAAATAAGTTTGTAATATTCCGGAGAAAATACATAAAACTAAAAGCTGACTCTTGAATTGAATATAGAAATCTACCCTCAGGGCGTTTTTAGGCTTCGATTGAACAATACAAGATTGCTAATATTTTTGCTTGATTTGGCAATAGTAACTAAAGCTTCAAGAGCATTTATTATTCTTTCGAATATCGCCAAACCGTTAAATGCCAGGTTTTAGTTCATGAAAACATTGTTTAAAGTGGGTGAATGAATTACTACTTATGTTAGAGTATTCATCCGTTGGTACATATCAATATTTGTAATTATTTTTTTTACATGTATCTGATGGACGTCTTAGGGGATGACGCTTTTGGAAAATTGAAAAGAGGCGAGGACTTAGATTAGCTACAGTGAAACATTGAAGTCATAGGATTATGCCTACCATTTCTTTGAAATGCCAAAGAAATCTTATAAAGGAAGCCTCATAGGCCAGGGAGCAATATTGCGTTACATTAATCAATCAACTTCGTCTTAGCTATTTCCAATAACAGCTGCTGACAAGAAACTAACGCATTAGTTCATATTTAAAGGAAAAGTTTCCATCCGTCGGGTGCGTCTTCTCCATTTTAAGAAACATCTATTACAACATTGGCACTCTCTATATAAATTTGTGAATCATCTGAATACCCTTCTCCTTTCAGATTTATTTCTAACACAGCGTTTGACATCCACTTACAATATTGGTATACGCTTTCGTTGCACTTCCATTTAAAGGATAAAGTGACCTCCGACTCCAGCGCTTTGGTGCAAGCATTCTTGCTAAATTATAATAATTTTCTCTCAGCGTGTTCTATAAAACAGAAATATCCAGGCCATTTACTTCACATTACCAAGATAAATATTCAAGTCAATGTGATCCACGTACTTTACTTAAAGCTGAATGCAACGTCGTTAGGAACACATCGTAAATGGCGATCGGCATTTTCAATATAAATAGCGATGTGAGCTTTACAATTCTAATACCAAACTACTTCTATATATTATGGTATTTCCGAACAGGTTCGCCTGCACTACGTTTTAAAACCGCCGATTTAACTTGCTTTCCTGGCAGTAAATTTTAGTACAAGGTCGATATTTACTCTGTACTATACTGGAAATGAGAATAATTACTAAGATATTGTAATTTCTGTAAAGTACACAACCTTATGTCAAGCTCATTTTCCACAAGCTTAACCGGTGTTGTTGCGAATGTAGTTGCTTAGTTGTTTACATTCTATTTCGAAGGGCATTCTATTCATCCTGTAAAGTATTGACTGCGAATTCTGCTATTTAATCGGGTATTTACTGTTCTTCTTGAATTGAGAATAAATAAAACATTCTAGCAAAATCTTGCAATACAGTTTCGGGGGATTTTTACTTCATGTGTTATATAATATCCTATATCCCACTCAGATTAGCATTGTTTAAGACAAAATTAGGTCAGCTGATCATGTTTTAATATTGCAATAATAACAATTGTAATATCTAATTTTATTTGAAATTGTCAAAAATTCAACATTGTAAATAACTCAAGCAAAGTACCAGTTAATTTCATGCACTAAAGGTTTTCAGGGTTATTAGAGTTAAAGGAAGTAGTTCTAATTTAAAATATTCCTGAGAACTCTTCGGGTGAGGATTATAGTTTTCTACATCCGTTTCTGGGGGGTATTGAGTTATGCATATCACTGGAATGAGCACAAGTTGCTTGTTCAATAGCTAAGATTTTGGTGCAAATTTATACCATATCCATGAAAAATTGAGTAACATAATGTTCTATATGTCCAAAAAAATTTCAGAGCTAATTTGTGCAATATAACATGCATTTCATAGTAAGATGACTGGCTACCACTTTAGCCCATTATCCATATGTCCTTTGTTACGACTTAGAAAATGTATTCGCTTTACCAAAGGCTAATGTTTCTCATTACCGTTATCGAAGTAAGCTCAACACATACAATTTGACTGGTCATTGTTCTAGCAACAATACTATTTACAACGCCATATAGTACGAACACATCTATGGCAGAGAGCAAATCATCTGGCAGCTGCTATCATAAAAATCCTGAAAGCGATTGTTAGAGATAATCCCGAACTGGAAAGACTAATCCTGTGGACAGATGACTGTGTTCCACAGAATAGGAACTCTATATTATCTTTCGCTATCCAAAGTTTCTTAAATTCGAATGAAGCTAAACAACTGCAGATAATCGAACACAAATATTCAGAGCCTGGGCACAGTACAAGACAAGAAATCGACGCCAAAGTATTACAAATGCAACCGAAGAATTTTTTTGGATTACCAAAATTGGGATACAACCAAATCCCTTATTTGCAGGTTAAGAAACTCATATAAGATAAAAAGCTGAACGAAGTGTTTATTTTAAAATATTCTACAACCTTTGAAGGACCAGAAAAATTCTTTTACCCAAAAAAAGGGAAGTCACAACAGAGCTGCAAAGATATTTTTAATGTTATTCCGACTATGCTCGAAACAAACACAGGTATTACAGAAGAGAAAAAACAGGCTCTCATGGCAATGTTACCACAGATGCCTCATCATTCCAAAGAATTATATTTACCTATCATAAACAGTGACAAAGTGAAACCAAAAACAAATAGAAAGACTAAAGATACTGATGAAAAATATGATAGTAATATTGGTGCTATAATCCGCACTAGTCAAAAGAATGAGGTAGCTCAAATTAGCTGTACTAGAACATTTTGTGCAAATGCCAACAAGGGGAA